>CM062812.1:294212014-295450372 GCA_031772625.1 Pinus tabuliformis
CGCACTAAGTGGCATACAAAGCCAATGAAGTCTGTCCCGGAGCCCAAGTTGCTTAGTTTTGGGCACAGTGTCCTTTGGGATAGAGTGGTGAGTTTACAAAAGCACGCACTGGTGGGGTGGTGGATGTTTGCAGAGATGTCAAAGGCTGAGATAAAAGCATGGATTCATTTTAACTGGCTTCCCATTCTCATGTATTCCCTAAAGGTTAGCCTCCTGATGAACTCGTGGCTCAGGTTTCACTTCCTGGATGATGATGATGTAGAGTGAATCCTAAAGGCTCCTTGGGTTTTGTGAGCGAAATTTTTTACAACTTCACAAATAGTATATCGGCTTTAATCCTCTCTTAGACACCTAGCGTGTGCAGTATGTTTGGGTCAAGATCCCAATATTGTCGATTGAATTATGGACACATATGGTTTTAGTGGATATTGGAAATTCAATTGGTCATTTCGTGTATATGGATGCCAATATCTTGGGGGCCAGGGACAAGTGCATTGTCTAGATACTAGTTTAAGTGAATTTCTCTAGGGGCCTACCTAAGTGCATTGATTTAGAAAGGGGTTCTACCAGAATTAGGAAGTGAATTGATTACTAGGGGATTCCTTTTCACTTCCTCTTATGTCACCACACTCATCATCTGATGTTTCGACATCCTTGTCAAAATAGGCTTCAAATTGGTGGACTATAGTGGAAGTCAACTCGTGGTTATTGTATGGACAAGGATCAGGAGCATCCTTCATCTATGACACATCGAGGTACCAATCCTTCTAGTGTTTCCACTTTAGATGGTGGTTCCTTGGATCACTCTCCGTCTTATTCGTCAATGCTCCCTTCTCCTCTGGTTGATCTGGTTCCCCCTATTGGGGAGGTAAATGGGGCATCTTCTTCCCCCCAATAGCCAGACTCTTGTGCTTTGATGGTTTACATGACACCCCTACTTCTTTGGAGCATTGTACTCCTACACCTCTCCTGATTACCAATGCCGTTGCTTATCCATCTTCTTCTCTTCATGGGTCTTCAGGAGCTCATCATCAATAAGGTGGATTAAGCTCACAAGTATCCAATCATTGTTCCTAGATCGATGCTAAATATTACTGTTCGTCAGAAGGGTGGAAGAGGAAATAGATATTTTTTAGGGAAGTCCCTTGATAGATCCCTGTCTACTACTTTGGATGGCGCCCTTCGGGACATTCCTATTATCTCTACTAGTGACTTAGTGCCCATGACTGAGGTTGACTAGATGAAACCTCTTTCTATCAACATCTAGGGTTCGGGGAATTCCTCTAAAAAATCCTCGTTAAAGTTCCTGATTGACTCAGTTTAACCCATTTTGATCTTTATTCAGGAAACCATGGCCACTAAGGAAAGGGCCATTGCATATTTTCGATCCATTTTTCTGAGTTGGTATCTTGCTGCTATAGGTTCTTGTGGACTATCTTGTGGTATGGTGGTTTTGTGGAACCTTCATTGGGTGAATGTATCTATTTTCAAATGTTTTGTAGGTATTCTTCTTATTGACTTTATCAGGGGTTCTTAATCTCAATTACATCTCCTAAATTTATATGCTCCATGTCGTGAGAAGCGGGCATTCTGGAACCGGATGGTATATTGTGATATCTTGCAGATTGAATCCCTTCTTATAGCTGGTGAGCTTAATGCTAAACTTTCTTGTGGTGATTGTTGGGGTCTTCGTAGCAGACCCGACCCACTTGGCCCTTTTCTTTATAAATTTTTCACGGAAAACTCCCTATGTGATGTCAGGTTTTTTCCTTTGGCTCCTACTTGGTCTAGTGGCAAGTCAAGATCTGATCATATAGCCAAGCGACTTGACAAATTTCTAGTTCATGAAAAGGTTTTGGAACTTTTTGGAAACTGCAGATCTTGGGTGGAGCAGTCTAAGATTTCGGTTCATCTGCTGATCATTTTGCAGTGGAGAGGCTAGGATTCTGGGATTCATATCCCTTTCAAATTTAATAATCTATGGTTGCATGAGAATTACTTCTTATCCCCTATGAGACATAATTTTCCCGAGGGTGCCTATCAGGATAAATTTTCAGCTGTGGACTCGCTTCTACATAAACTTAATTCTCTCAAAGGGGTTGTTCACTAATGGGAACAAATAAAAAATTTAAATAAAAAAAGGAACTTGGACTAGATTGTGGCTCAAATAAAATCCCTCGGCTCCATCATGGACCTTGTCTCCCCTTCGGAGGAACATATGTTAAAAATGAAGGAGATGGAGTTGGAGAAAAGGCACATTCTCAATTTCCAGGAGCCTACTTGGTGTGTTAAAAGTTGGGTCATATGGATTCGTGAGGGTGATTGTAACACTAATTTATTCCATCACTTTGCTAATCTTAGGAAAAACATCACTTTTATTTGGGAGATGGAATCGATCAAGGGAATTTGAGTACACTCTACAAGTGACATTCAGGAGGAAGTGGTTAAGTATTTTAAATATTTATACTCGAGCTGGAATGGAGTTGATTATGCTGATATGATTTGGGGTGTCAAGATTTTTCCTTGTATGTTCTTGGAGGACTCTAATGCTAGTTTCTTCAAACCTGTCACTCTGGAAGAAATTTTGGATGTTCTTAAATCATTTGCTATGGAAAAGAGTTCGGGCCCAGATGGCTAGACAATGGAGTTCTTCCTTCACTTTTTTGATGTTGTTGTCTTAGATTTAATTAATTTGGTTGAAGAATCTCGTGTTCGTTGCAGGATCTTGGGTGGAATAAATTCCACTTTAATTGCCTTGATCTCTAAATCATCACATCCTATATCTTCCTCCGATTTATAACTGATCTCGTTATGCAATATTACTTACAAGCTAATTTCCAAAATAATTTCTAGTAGAATCAAGCGGGTCCTATCTTCCTATACCATTCAAGAGAAATTTGGTTTCTTATCCAACTATCAGATCCATGATGTGGTAGCCACCACGTAGGAATGCTTACATACTATTCACACTGAGTGGCAGGATGCTATTATTATGAAGATTGACTTGCATAAGGCATATAATTTTATTGACTGTGCCTTCGTGCATATGATCCTTCTTAAAATTGTTCTCTTTGTGGAGAATATTGCCTAGATTATGGCTTCTGTAACATTCACTTCTTTTCTAGTTTTGATTAATGGTTTTCCATAATAAAAAAAATCAGGTTGGGAGAGGTCTCACGTAAGGATGTCTCATCCTCGTTATGGATGGACTCAATTTAAAGCTAAAAGAGGCATGTTCACTGGGTTATTTCCATGGTTTATAGGTACCGTGCTCGAACTATATCTCGCATATTTTCTTTGTTGATGATGTTCTTAATTTGGGGTTAAATTTTGATGGAGCAGTGGGTAGCTTTTTATCATATCATGTTTCGTTTTGGATCGACTTCAGGTCTGTTCATGAATGGGGGTAAAATTATTTTATTATCTTCATATGCTGACCAGGAATTTATTGAACACATTTCAATATTATTCAATGTTAGGGCTTATCCCTTGGATAGTGGCTTGACCTACTTGGGTTTTTGTCTAAAGACAAATTTTTACACGATATTGGAATGGGGTTGGTTAGTTGAGAAGTTTGAGAAGCACTTCAATCTGTAGACTCAGTGGTGGTTGAGATTAGGTGGTAGGTATATTTTGATACAATTGGTTCTCCAGCAGCTGGTGCTATATTGGATGCACCTTTTCATGCTCCCTTCTCACATTATTAACAAGATTAATGTTATCATGGCTCACTTACTGTGGTTGGGGTAGGGTGAACATAATGTTGAAAATTGGCAATAAGAAATTGCTAAAAGTAGAAGTGCTAAAAATAGCACAGCTAAAAATAGCAGTTTGGGCATCAATGCTGGATTGGGCAACAGGGAATGAAAAATTGAAGTGCTAAAAATAGAAGTTCTATTTTTAGCAGTTCAAGTTGGATTCCTATTTTTAGACAGCCCTTGGTCTAAAATAGGAAGTAAAATTCGAATTTGGTCTTACCAGCAGTTTGAATATTAATTAATTAATTCTCCATGAGTTAGTTAGTTAAGGAAAATCAAACTTGAAGTCTTTATGAGAACATGCAATAATTTCTCCACTGATCGGGGAATGTGTCCTTGATTTGCTCCACTGATTGAGGAACTAAGGATGAGTTCTATATTGAGAGGATGAGTTGACTTAGTTTAACATAGTCAAGTTCAGTTAGATTAATTTAACAAGTTGTTAAATTAATGAGATATAGTTTGTTGATGCTTGCATGCATGTGACAACTGTTATTTTCAGATAAGTGTGTATTCACTCATGGATAACTGATGCATGTCAGTTCTATCAGAGACCCAGTTGAGATTAGAGAAGGGACATTGTACTATCAGTTGGATGAATATTTTTCCTATAAAGGAAGGTCATCCATGATGAGGATTTATCTCCTTCAAGTTTGTGCAGTTAGATCAAAGGTTAGTGAGTGTGTGAAGAGGCCAATTCACACAGGTGGCAGCACTGGGCCCCAAGGAAAATGCAAAAGGAAATAGGAGGCTTGGAGGGCAAAGGAGAAGGTTTGTGAGAAGCCTTTGACTGTCTATGAGCAGCAGAGGGATTGTACTGAGATCTGGATAGCTTCCGAGCTAAGGCTTTGTGTAATCCAGACTATATTTCCACTTGTATGATAATACAGAGATGGGGTTTTAGGCAAGTGCTTTCCTCGGGTAAATTCTTCTGTGTTATGTGTGATTGATTCCTTCTTATTAGTTATATGTGTTCTTATTGATGTTGCTCATGGTTGATTAAGCTTCCGCTAAATTGTTTGTAGAATTAGATCAAGTGTTTTGCTTTAGTACATTGCATTACCAGGTTGATCTATAGGTGGGAAATTTCTACATGGTATCAGAGCTAGCTGATTTGTAGAAAAAGTTCTACATGGTATCAAAGCTAGCTGATTTGTAGGAAAAATTATACAAAATTCTACACATAAAAATTTCCACCCTGTCAAATTTGGTGCGATCACTAAAGGGATAGATATGGGTGGTTGGGGTATACTTGATTTAATAATATTTGTATGGGCTCTATTATTTAAATCTCTTTGGTGCACTCTATCTAGTATAGGAAGGGGAGGGTTGGCATCAGGAGAGGCTCCTACATTTGGTTGAGCTTTTAAAAAGTGAGCAACACGCTAATTGAAATAATGGTTTGGTTATTTGGCAATGGAAATCGTATTTTGATAGGGATGGATTGGATTCTAGGGGTCATCTCTCCCCTCTCATTAGATAATGAGATCATTGATTCTTTGCATAATAGAGGAATTTTTTCTTGGATCAAGTCATTACGCGATGACAATTTTACCTCCTCTATCCAATCTGGAAGACTACGGAGGAACTTGATCTATCAGGCAGACATGTTTCTATTTAGAATCACCTTCTACAAATCTTCAAAAATGTAGGCTTCATGTTTTAGAGGAGGGGTGATTCCATTGTATGGAATGGTTTACTGAGACAGGGATCAATGGTGGTCCAAGAGGTTTATTGACACATTCTATATTCCACGATTCCTTTTAACAATATCTGTTGGTTTAGGAAGGCCTTGAAGTGGCGGGTTCCCTACAAGGTGGTTACTTTATATTGGTTAGCTTGGAAGAACAAAATTCTTACTTGGGATAACCTGTGTAAAAGGGGTCTTACTGGTTCAGGTTGGTGTGTATTTTCCCATAATGCATTGGAGGATGTCTCACATTTGCTTATTGATTTCCCTGTGTATGTTGAGGTTTGGGGGAATATTATGGATCACTTTTGGGTGACATATCGGGTGGATTTTGACTCATTAGAATCATGTTTCAAGTGGTGGTTTAGTCGACGAGGAAGATACAAAACTCTTCCTTTGTTTGTGACATGGGAGTTATGGAAGGCTCATAATTACACCATATTTGATAATAGGACTCCTAATATTCATCATATCTATACCCAAGCATTGAATTGTATTCCTAAGGTGGTTCCTCGAATGCGGGATGTCGTTCCTCACAAGTTCATTTCTCCTCCTTTACAGGTGCATTTTCCTACAGGTTACTTTGACGGGGCAACTCGTGATCTTTCCTGTGGCTACGGAGTATGCTTGAAGTTAAATATTAACATCATATTTTCATTTTATTCGTGTGGTGGACCCGGCACAAATAAAAAGGCTGAATTTATGGCTATTTGGGGCCTGTTGCTATTGTAAAGTGCCTTCAAATTTGGTAGATCACTGTATATGGGGACTCTAAGTTTATTATTGAAGCTGTGTTGGGATAGTCTACTATTTTGGCCCTTTCTTTGTACATTTGGATGGCTCTTATTATGTTTATGAAGCATTCTTTTGAGCACATCTCTCTTTCACACATATTCAGGCATCACAACTCAGTGGCAGATGGGCTATCTAAGAAAGGTTTGGAATCCACTAACGACGTGATCTAGCATTGTCTCTATGCGAGGGACAAGAAGATGAATGAGGGTAGTTTTGAGGTGCCATTATGTCTTCTTATATCTATTTGGTTGTTTTCTTGTCATCATAATTTTGTTGGGAATTTTCTCTCTATATTGGTACTAGTTATCTCATATTCTTCTTGTCGGTTTTGGGCATTTTTGTTCATTCATACTATGTATTATGGTGGAGTAAATATGGTGGACATGTCTAAAGTATCATGGAATTATGATCTTTCCTGTCTATCTTTAGCTCCTTTATTCAGCCTTTATGTTGGTTTTTCTTTAACTATATTGTATCTAGTGACTGAGTTGATCTTTTCTTGATGTTTTAGATATCTATCAAATAATATTGAATGTACTAGAATTTCCATTTTAATAAAAGTTACCAATATTTTTTTCTTCTAGAGAAAACAAACAAACATGTAAAATTACATTTTCCTATCAAAGTGGCTACATATTCGTTATCCCTTTATCATTCTAAAAACGTGGAGTTACTTCCCCCTTCCATTTTTATATCATTTGATTCATGATGATCCTAAATTAACATGTGAAAATAATAAATATTTGTTGATAAACCATGTCTTTCACCCACTTGGGCTGTACCAAAAGGATTTAAATACCTCTTACATGACCAACGCCTTGGGCCATACATCTTTGTTTGATGAGAAGTATATGGGCTCCCTCACAAATTCATATGTCACTGAAATATTTGAAAAACTAAAACGAAGGTTTTTTAATATTTCTCGGATTTTGATCTTTTAGCTATTAGTATTGCAGTTGTCTTTAGTGCGACTTTTTGGAGTTTCTGGTGTTGGAATCCGACGAAAAAAAATTGTGGTGAAATCTTGATTTGTGTTATTTAAACTAGATTTTTGACTGTATATATGGATTCAACACTGTGAGAAACCCCTAGGGCACTTCTATTATGCAGGGGTTACCCATCAAACTTGTGATTTCAATGAATTATTGCCGGATTTTAGAGAAATTAGACTCGAAAATTCTACCTGAAAAGATTTCAAAAAGTTGCACTAAAAACAACTCGATTAGTATTGTTTTGTGTCATCAATCAATGAATTAGCGAAAAATTCTATTGTTGACTTGGTTAACTTCTTCTATTTATTTTAGCTTTAGAACTAGCTTTGCTTTTGTTTAAAAATAAACTATTCAATATTTGTTTTATTTACCATGAATATCTCCCTTTTGCATTTTGCTTGTAACTTAGTTAGCGACCATTTTGATGCTCTTCATACAAGATATATGTTTCTTTTATATATGCAATATAGGAAGTAGCCTTAAAATCTCATGGAGTTGTTGAAGGTTTTATTGATTAAAGGAATTGGAAAATATTTAAGAAAAAGTTATAAGAAAATGTATATGAAACTTCTCATGATAATTATTTATTTATTGTAAATGTTATAAAGTTATGGTAATTATTGAAAAAAACACAAATGTATAAGGAAAGTTATATTTTATGAACAATATAATTAATTTAAGAATTTGATTATTTTAATAGGTAGGTTATTTTAATAAGAAGTTTATATATTGGGAAAAAGATGTTAATTTTTTTATTCCAGATTTTCTAAAGATAAATGTGTAATAAATATAATGTATATGCTTAAAATTTAATAATTAATAATATATATGCTCAAAATTGAATAAAAGATAATATTTTTTTATCATTGTGGCATTAACTTAGTTTAATACTCTATCATTGTCTATTAACATTCATGGACCACAAGTATATGGAATTGTTAATGTCTTAGTTCATAAAATTAAGATGAAAAAAGTAAATCTATAATGTTTATATAATTATTAAAAAAAAGAGATGAAATTATATATCATTTTTTGTAGATGTTTTAATGAAACTATCATGAAAATTGTGTTTAATATAATATTAACAAACAATCTTACATAATTGTGCCAAGAGATGCATGAAAGAGATGTTGTAATGTGATGTTGATGTTGTAATGTTTTGTCATATTAAACAATTTGACTGAATAAACTTACATAAAAATAAAATTACAATAAATTACAATAAAATAAAACTAAAAATTAATAATTATATTTATAATTAAAATTAAGAATTAAACTAGCTCGGTTCCATCATAACTCTAGCTCTATCAATCTCCCACTTGGAGATTCATTATAGCAACTCCACCGCTACTTCATTTGCTGGACAATGACTCCATTTTGGACCTGGATATTTCTCATCTTCATAATCATACTTGAAGACCAATTCAAACTAAGCAGATTCTCAGTTTCTCCCTGGTTACAACTTTTGTTAACATATCTGCAGGATTCTCGCTAGTGTGTATGTTTTCCAACTTGTCCATCTTCCAACACTGACCATATGAAGTGGTATTTGAGCAATATATTTTTAGTCTTGGAATGAAATGCAGACTTCTTTGCAAGATGTATGGCACTCTGCCTGTCACTGTATAACCTGCACAACTCCTGCTTCTTACCCAATTCATCCAGAAACCTTTGTAACCAAATCATTTCATTACTAGCCTCTGTAGCCACAATATACTCTGCTTCCATCATTGAGAGTGAAACAACAATTTGTAGTTTTGAAACCCAACTGACAGATCTTCCACCTAGAGAAAACACATACCCCGTGGTTCTCCTCTTGTTATCTCTATCCCCCGCCATATCTGCATCAACATCATATCCCTGTAGATAAATGTTTGAATCACCAAAGCATAATGCTTGATTTGTGGTACCTCTCAAATACCTGAGAATCCACTTCACCTCCATCCAAGGTTCTTTCCCTGGATTATTAACGTACCTATATACAACTCCCACTACATGTGCAATATTAGGCCCTGTGTAGACCATTGCATACATTAAGCTTCGAACTACTGATGCATATGTAAATTTAGACATATAAGCCATTTCTTCCTGAATCTTAGAACAAACCTCCTTACTTAGTTTGAAATGGCTAGCCAAAGGTATACTAACTAGTTTTGCATTTTGCAAATTAAATCTTTTCAACACTTTTTGTGTGTACTCACTCCGAGACAATGTTAATTTACGATTCTTCCTGTCTCTATTTATTCTCATACCAAGGCTTCTTTTTGCAGCACCCAAATCCTTCATTTCAAATGAGTTTGCCAAATTTCTTTTGAGAACATTTATTTCCTGAATGTTAGAACCTGCAACAAGCATGTCATCAACATACAATAACAATATAATAAAACTCCCATCATTTTTCATTTTGAGATAAACACAATGATCAAAGTGACATCTAGTATAACCTGGTTAAGACATAAACCTGTCAAATTTTAGATACCACTTCCTTGGAGCCCATTTTAAGCAATACAAGCTCTTCTTCAACCTGCACACTAGTTTCTCCTTCCCTTTTACCTCATATCCTTGTGGTTTCTACAGATATATCTCTTCTTCCAAATCCCCATGGAGAAAGGTTGTCTTTACATCTAAATTCTTAAGATGCAAATCTTCAACTCCTACTAGACTTAAAAGTCATTTAGCCAATAGGAGAAAATATCTCATCAAAGTATATACCCTTTCTCTGTGCAAACCCCTTCACCTCAAGTCTAGCTTTATACATTTTTCTACCTCCATCTTATTCCTTCAACCTCTAAACCCATTTATATTGCAATGTTGTTGTACCTATAGGAAACCTGACTAAGTCCGAAGTCTGGTTATGTTCTAAGGAGTCCATATCTTCTTTCATGGCTTGCTCCCACTTCTTCCTGGTTTCTACCTGCACTAATTCTTCATAACATTCTGCTTCACCAGAATCAGTGAAAAATACATAATATAATGAAGGAGAGTATCGTTCAGGGGGTCTACTTATCCTGGTAGATCTTCTACCACCACGTTCAGGTGTTTGAGGTGATTGTTACTATTGTGGTTGTTGTTGTTCTCCTGGCTATTGATCATTATGATGTTCAGACACCTTGACTTTTTTTGTGATCTCATCAAGCACTGTGTATTCTTTGTTTTCCTTTTCCTGTTTCTTTTCTCGCATCTGATCCTTATACAAAACCTTTTCATTGAATATAACATCTCTGCTCCAAATGATTTTGTGTTTTTCATAAACATAAAAGCGATAACCAAAATCATTAACACCATATCCAATAAAGTTACATTTCTTTGATTTTGCCTCAAGATTTGTTCTATTTTCTTTATCAATGTGGACAAAGGATCCACAACCAAAAGTATTTAAAAATGAGTAGTTTACCTTTTTACCTATACATGTCTCCTTTGGAATACCACCATCCAAGGAAATTGAAGGTCCTCTATTTATTAGATAAATAACAATATCTACTGCATCTGCCCAAAATTGTAAAGGCAATCCTGCATGCAATCTCATGCACTTTGCATGCTCCATGATTTTAATGTTCACCCTTTCTGACATGCCATTTTCTGGTGGTGTTCCTAGAACTGTTTTCTCTCTATGAATTCCATTCTCTGAACAATACCTATCAAACTCTTTGTTGAAATATTCACCTCCATTGTCTGATTTGAGACAATTCAACCTTTTTCCTCTCTCATTTTAAACCAAAGCTTTCCATTTCTTGAAAGTATAAAATAGATCAGATTTATTTCAAATACAATAAATCCAGATTTTTCTGGTTGCATCATCAATAAAAGTAACATAATAACAAGAGCCACTGAGAGATGATACCTGAGCAAGTCCCCATACATTTGTATGCACAAGCTCTAATTTTTCACTATTGTTTTCTTTCCCAACTCTGAGGAATCCGACTCTCTTTTGTTTTCCATAAACACAATTGTCATAGAATTCCAAATCAACATGCTTCAAACATGTCAACAAATTTCTTGAGTGAAGAATCTGCATCCCCTTCTCACTCATGTGCCCGAGCCTATGATGCCACAATGCAGTATCTTCCCCTTTAGAGGTTAAAGAATTAACATAATTAGAAATACCATTGCATAAATATAATGTACCAACCTTTTCTCCTTTTTCTATTACCAGGGCTCCTTTAGTGATCTTCCAAGTTTTATCTGTAAAAGTAGCTACACAACCTTGACCTCCCAACTGCCCTATTGAAATTATATTTTTCATCAGATATGGAACGTGGCTTACCTCCTTCAACAACCATTGATTTCCATCCTATCGTTTTATGAAAACTGTACCCATTCTAATGATTTTACAGGGTTTATGAATACCCAATCAAACGTGTCCAAAATCTCCTTGAACATAATCATGAAAATGTTTCCTATCAGGTGTGGCATGGAATGAGGTGCCTAAATCTACCACCCAGGAATCAATAATATCGTCTAATGAAAGAATCAAAGCATCTTGCAACACATCACCTATCACATTCGCTTCATGATTGTTTTCTTGTTGCGTGTCTCCTTCTTTTCCCTTTCGAGACTTGCAATCTTTCTTTAGGTGTCCTTTCTTCATGCATTTCCAACACACTATCCCTGATTTGGACTTGGATCTGCTTTTACTTGACTTATTGAGATATCATGGGCTCTTTCCTGTTTCCATTTTTCTTCCCCTAGTCTCTGTTATCAAAGCATTACCTGATGTCTCACTAGAGCTTTTCCGTCGCATTTCCTTGCTAAGGATTGCACTGACAACATCATCAAACTTTAAAGTACTAGATATAGAGACATAGTTACTGTTAGAGTCGGTCTGGTCAGTCCTCCGTTAGAGATCAAAACTCTTTATGCATTTCATTTTTAGGTGTCCCGCTCCATTCACTCAACTGCATTCCGCTAGGGGCATGCCATGATCTGACGGAGAAGGTCATGCTAGTCATTTCCCCTCATATCTAGCTCCTGCTGGCTTAGGTCTTTTGTCAATAATCACAAACGTCCATAACAGTCAAGGTCTGGGCCGTTAACAGACAAAAGTCATTTTTGGTCATTAGGTCTAGGGATTAATCAATTTTGTCTTTAAATAGCTCTAGTAAAGCCATGCAGGCCGAAGTGAAGCCCTTGCAAAGTAATGATTCGCAGAGTTTCATCGTCATATTGATAAACTTCGACTGTTCTTCAAAACTCTGTTTTGAAGAAAAGTCAAACAGTATTATTGGTCACAAAATTTTCAAAAAGGTCTTTAGTTGATTTCTTCAAGTGCAGTCATGGTTTCTGTGACCAAATGTCCTGTCAAGCAATCCCTGCAAAGGGTGTCGAAAATTTAATCACTTGAGCCAAAATTCAGAGGAAAAGTGAAAATCAGGGTTGTTTTAAAGTCAGTGAAAAAGTGTGAAACATAAACATTAGAAAATGGGTTTTTTGAAAAAGCAAAAATGTAACCCATCACTTCCAAATCTTTATATACAAACTCCCACCTAAATCCAAGTCATTGTGCAATCAAAGGTAGAAGGAAAGCATTGCAAAGTCGTGGGTGTGCAAGCGCGTAATTTGGAGCAGTTTGGAGGAAGTTTCAGGGGTGCGGCGCACACAGGCAGGGGCGTGGCGCACACAGAGCCCGCCCGCAGTGCAAAGTTATAACTAGCGCGGTGCACACCCAGAGCGCGGCGCATTGGGTTTTGTGCGCAGCACACAGAGACAAAGCATCCAGAATTTTCCAAACTCCCTCAAATTTTTTTGTGAAGAACATAAATTGCAAGGTAGGCTCCATAAACTCACTTGTGCATCAAATTTGATAAAGATATGGTGGTTTATTGCCTGTGATTAAATGCAAAAAATTTCATAAAGTTAACCACAAGAAGACACCAAAAAACCATTTTGCTAGGGTTGTGCCATTGTGTTGTTGCTGCCAAGGCTTTATTTTCCCTACCTTACCCTTGTTCCTTATTCCCCTATGCCATTTTTCCTATTATCACTACCCTAACACTACCAAACTCATATTCCCTTTCCCTTCCTCCTATTGCTCAATTAAAACCCCAAACCCTAACCTATCAAAATACCCAAAACCCCTACATATCCCTAAACAAAATTCTCCCTATAACCCCTATTCCCATTACATTACTCCCCTCCTAATACTCCCTTTGTTTCATTGTTCCCCTTGGTGGCAGATATCACAAACAACACCCAGCTTCACCATCATCAAAGGGGTAGCCTAAATACAGTTTATAAACAACAGTCATGGCATCTGAGGGTTCATCAGAGTATGAGGTGGAGACCCACAGTGATACAGCTTCAGGAGAACAGGCTCCCCGGAGACATCATAGGAGTGGCAAACATGTTAGGGATGAGCCAAACACCCTCACTGAGTTGCAGGCATGCCCTCTTGCTATGTCATGTTTCTAGCACCTAGCATGTTTTGAATTTTGTCAAAGGGTGGCAAATGTCAGAGTTCATCATGAGTTGGCCCGTTTGTTTGTGCTTCATCTACATGGTGGTCAGTCTATCTTGGTCGGGGTCACCTTCGCATTGACACCCGAAACTATCTCAGTGGCAATAGGCATACCAAATGTTGGAGAACAGTGGCATAAGAAGAAGAAGGTGGATAGGCATCATTATGAGCCTTACATTAAGGCCAGTTGCTTGAGGCATCTCACAAGAGTCTTCGCATTCAGATATTTGAAAGATGAGTATGCTCCACTCATGAAATTGATCATGAAGTACTTCAGTTGTGAGGGGAGGTTCTCTCGCCTATATGCCTATCACATTAGGTTGCTCATGTACTTTACCAGGGTGCGAATGATGAACCTCCCATTTTTCATTTGCGGGAACATAGAGAGGATGAAAAATTTCATGCAGCATAAGACCCCTCAGTAGCAGCTCAACAGTGTTTATCACTTTGCTCTTATCTGGATTTTGGTGGAGCATTAGTTGGGATTGCAGGGCATTGCTTGGGAGGACTTCTTCTCCCGTGACTTCTTCAGCACTCCATAGGTAGTATCAGAGGTAGAGCATGAGATAGGTGGTTCTTCACATTAGTATGAGCGCCACGAGACTGCTACTATGCCAGTATTCATCACCTATCAGAGAGGCAGTAGACATTTGTTTGCAGCGGCAAAGCGAGTGTTATCTCCACCCGGGGTGGAAAGGGCCTCGCTTCCTACATCGACGACATAGGAACAGGATAGAGGTAAGGAGCCCATGCATGATGAGGGGCATTTAGGTGATCCATCAAGTGAACGAGAGACATAATTCGTTCTCCTTCATGATGATGAGACAGATACAGAACCTACAAATGCAGAGCTTAGAGAGATCATCCAGGAGCATCAATCAGTGATTGAGGCGTTATCCCTCGACTTGGAGAGGGCTAAGTGGATTATGAAATATCTAGAGCAGAGAAACAAGCAGCTTGAGGATCAACAGACAATTATGGAGCTACAAAACATTCGTGAGCATCGCCCAGCTGCATAAAGGAGAAGAGTTGAGCTTACATCATTGGAGCAAGAGATCAATGAGGACTGAGAGGCCCATCTCGAGAGCGTTAACATGCACTTGGAGAGGCTACTGGACAAGGCTAATAAGGACCTTGCCTTACTGAGACACATGGCTTTGCATTACAGGGCACGAAACATGAGTGCAAAGGCTCGAATAAAGAGTTTGAAGCCGAAATTGAGCAAAGCAACAAGAGAGGCAAAAGAGGCAAAAGAGCAAGATTGGCTTTGGGTCTTGGCTGAGGTTTCTTTGGCACAGCATAGTACCCCATAGAGAACCTCCAGCCCAAATTTCAAGGAATTTGGGGAAATTTTGGTCACATGACAAATTTTTGGGCAAAACACAGGTTTTTTCTCCCTGTGCAGCGCAGCGCTAAAAATTGGGAGCTCCAAATGTACAATGGTTTTCGTTTTTGGATTCAACATTAAAAATTACGACTACTGGTGCTTGGAAAAGAAATTTGGGAAAGATTTGAGTCTCCAGGAGGTCAAAAACACCCAAAAAATGACCTCTCTGCCCCTATTTTGACACACAGGAAGCAGTCTTGGGAGAATGAAGATTTGGAGGGGCAAATGAGCACCAAATTCAGAAATTCGAGTTGGGTTAGAAAGTAGACAGGACAGGATTTCCAACAAACACACTTGGGCACATTTTGGACTCCTGCAAGTGCCTAAAAATAGGCTCCCAAGTGGCACCGTGCACAAAGAAAATGGCGCGGCGCATATAGGAAAAAATACCAAATTTTCCTCCGTTTCGCGAAATTTCGATTCACGACTTCTCCAAGTAGGCCCGCTCATCTACATTTCAGTTTTTTGGCACCTAAGGCAACATTTAAAGTATTTTCCCTCCAAATTGGCTTCTATACAAGTGGCGAAGGAAGGCAAGCGGTCACCCAAGCCATTTGTCATGTTCGTAACGCTGCACCTGTAGCTGATGGTTGGCTCTTCACCTCCATTTTGTAATGATTCGAGTAACTCCCCAATCCTTGGGTGTTCTATCTCTTCATAGCACATTCTATATATTGTATGCAAACTATTTGCAAAGGGTTGGTTGGCTTGCAACTTCTGGGAGACTGTGGGAAAGAAACTCTTCTTCTCCACTGTATATTTTTGACAGAGAATTAATGAAAGGCAACGGATCTGTTTCATGAGATTCATGTGGTTGTGAGTGTAGCAAATGTGTCTCTTATGTTTTCATATGTATTTCGTTATGTTTCATAATTTAATTCATGTTCATTTCTAGTGAAATTTTCTGAGTTAGATAAGGTAGAATTCAATTTTATTGCTCTGCCTGTGGGAAAATTTCATGTTCAGTGTTCTTCCTCTATTGAAAAGGATTCATGTTCCTATGCCCTTTTCACTCTCCTAAGAAATCTCTCCATTCCATGTTATTTTGAACTAAATTGCTACACTTTCTGCCTGTCTTGCCTCACGAAGTAATCTGTGCCTTTGTATTAAATTCTTTGTTCTTTGCTGACCGTTGGTCCCATACCATCCCAGAAGCTCGGTCATTCATGAAAATTGTTTATTGTATCCATATTCACTTACTAGCCTAAGATCAATATTCCATTGTAAGTCATCTCAGACCATTTTTGCTTATCTATTCACTGAGTGTGACACGGTGAGAGCCCTCTCCTGCTCTGGTAGGGCTAGCTACCAGACTAAGCGTGGTTTGTGGTTACCCTGAATTTTTCCTTCCTTCAACCTAGGGCTAATTTAGTTGCTAACATAGTGGCGACTCCACTGGGTAGCAACTGAAATCAAATCCCCTTATTTCTTAATAATTCTAACCTTCTGGATGATGAGTTTAGGATTGGATAGGCTGAGTAAGTTGGTTGTGTCCTGTGATTTTTCTCAATAGCACACTGGCTTCGAGACGATATACCAGAGCCAATCCAGACCTGAATCCTCCTCATATTTACGAAAACCCCAATTTGATTCCGAGACTCCTTCGTCAAGAGAGCACCATAACTCCCGTGTTCAAATCCCATTCATGTCCTGACATTTTTTAGTATCTTGAAGAGCTTGAGTTTGACGAGCGGTTTGAAATATCATTGTTTGAGTCTAAATCCGAAAGGGCTGTTGACTATACTGTCCCCAATCTGCAATTTCTTGTAGACTTAGAAACCGAAAGAGCTAATCGGTTAATTGATAATTATATTGCGACACAGCCTCAAACTCCAATTGCTAGCCCCTTACAAACTGTGCAAACTCCTCCAACACCTCCAAGGCCAAATCCACCAAGAGTGATGGCTACCCGTTTTGCACCCCTTGTTCTGCCTCAAGTTCTAGATGATATGCCCGCAGATTATCAAAGCAAAATCTCGTTTTTTGATGGCACTCCTAACAACATTACTGCTCAACAACACGTGGACAAAATGGCAGACTTCTATGAACTTCATGAGATCGATGCAGAGAATGTGGCAATGAGACTCTTTGTACAGACATTTGCAGGTGAAGCGAGGAAATGGTTCAGAGGCTTGCCGGCTGCACGTATCGCTACCTTGGCCGAACTACAAAGACAATTTTTAAACCGATGGGAAGTGAAAAAGAATCCCCTTCAAATTTTGGCTGAATATGAACAAATCAAATGAAATGCTAGTGAGTCGGTCCAAGATTATTGTGTTAGATTCAATACAGTTTATAACGAAATTCCAGATCATCTAAAGCCACCTGTGGGACTACCTATGATGAAATTTCTGGATGGTTTTGATGCTGATATGGCCTACCAATTAAGAGAGAGAGAACCGGCCATAATGGAAGACATGCAGAAAATCGCGGTCAGCGTTGAAGCAAATCTGCTATCCAAAAAAGCTAGAGCGAAAGTAGAAAAGAAAGTCACTGTTAAGGAAGAGTCTTCTTCAATGGATCAATTACTCAAGAAGGTAGAGCAGACGCTTGAAAGGGTGAAGCTCGACAAACTTGAGCCACAAGTTAGAAATCCTAACTTCCGTGGCCAGGAGCATCCACAATATAGAATAAGACAGAGAGATCAGTGAACCCAAGAGCAAACAGCACAAGAGACAATACAGACACATTTGCAGCAAAATTTTGTGCATGGACCGGAGTCAGATGAGGACGGAAATGTAATAGGTGAAGAAAACCACCTCTTCACTCCATATGAGCTACCTACTTACATTACTAAAGAAGAGGAGTGTGCAGTGAGTTCAGCTGCACACAACGATGCAGATTTCATTCTAGCAAGTGACACTGTTTTACAAGAAGAATTAGAGGAGTATCAAAGGGGATATATGAATGCTCTGTCTGCACAACAGCAGCGATATTTACTTAGAAATAGAGATGTGCCGGCCAAACCAATTCAGAAAAGGAAGGATGTTGAGGCATCAAAGAATGATTCATCAACTACACAAAGGAAAGAGAAAGAGGCAGTTGGTCCGGAGAGCAGCAAATCACCATCAGCAGAACAATCACATTAGCAAGCTACATCAAAAGAAAAGGAAAAGAAGGAAATCCCAGTCAAAGAGGTAGCAAAGATTCCCTCTTTTAACTTAGAGAATGAGGTTTCTAAGTTAAAGGTATCCATCCCCTTGACTAAAATAATGAAGAATAGCAGTTATAGAGGACAAATATCTAAAATGTTGAATTTGGACCCAATGTCCGACATGGTAAATGTTGAAGATGATCAGCCTAAAATGATTTTTGGGCCACCATCGAATGGTGAGTCTCCTGATAGTGATGCGCCACCCTTTTACATCAATTTAAGATTGCATGATTTTGTGTTACATAATGCTATGTTCGATTCTGGAGCTTCTCACAATCTCATGCCCAAGGCTATCATGGATAAGCTCGGTCTGGACATCACCCGGCAATACCATGATCTCTATTCATTTGATTCCAGCAGAGTGAGATGTATAGGACTCATCAAAGACTTGGTTGTGAGTTTGGATCAGCTTCCCATGAAAAATGTTTTGATGGATGTTGTGGTAGCAGATATTCCTCCAAGGTTTGGCATGCTTCTTTCTAGGTCTTGGGTAGCGAAATTGAAAGGGACACTACAGCTAGATTTCTCCTATGCAACTATTCCGGTGTTTGGACAAATGAGGAAATTGTATCGGGAACAAAAAATGAAATATATGATCACAAGCAAGGAGAAACCAATAAATCATCCAATTAACTATGTACATACAGATTTAGAGTCTTTTGTTTTGTATTCAGATAGTTTAAATGATATAGATAGTCAGGTAGTAGAAGTAGATGATATTCCGGAAATAACAGAAAATTTCAGAGAAATTTTAAAGAAAGAAGGACAAGAACAGTAGAACAATGTTGGGCAATCAGCTGAAAGTAATGGACATCAAGCAGACAAGGCACAAAAAACAAATTTCTAGCACTTGCAAGAGGAGGAAGAAGGTTTGTGGACCATGGATTTTGATGGAGCAATGGTAAATGATGGCGCTAGAATTGGAATTTGGGTACGCAGTCCTTTCTCCGTCCTAAACAAAGTGCCTAGTAGCGTGAGGGTTTGCTCTTACAAGTTGGCTTTTGAGTGTTCAAACAATGAAGCTGAATATGAAGCTCTGGTTGCTGGCTTGAAGATTCTAAGAAAGCTAAATGCTAAGAGGATTTCGGTATATGGCGACTCCGAATTGGTAATAAAGCAGGTCAGAGGCAAGTATCAAGCAAAGCATCCTAGGATGCGGGCCTACCGTAATGTAGTTCTAGATATTCTAAAATTATTTTCAGAATACACCTTGACATGTGTGCCTCGTATACAAAATAGTATTGCTGACGCTCTTGCCAAGGCAGCAAGTAGTTTGAAGATCCCAATGAATTCCAGCAATAAATTTGAAATCCATGTCAAGCATCATCCAACCATTCCAGACAATCAGAGATATTGGAAAGTGTTCCAAGATGATGAGGAGATTAAGGATTTTCTGCAAAACAAAGGCAAGTTCAAAGAAACCTCAATAGATGTAGAAAATGACGATGGTAAAGGGAATGGTGCAGATGATGTGCAGATCAATGAAATGGACGTGTTGCAGCTGAAGAATAATGTTATTCCTAAAGGCTTGATACCTTTACAAGAAATTTTGATCAAGATGATGTAGCCCACAAGCCAACATTTCAACCAACGGAGAAGGGTGTAGAAGAGGTCAACATCGGAACAACTGCCTATCCTAAGTTGGTAAAATTGTCCAAAGCATTGCCGCCAAAGATCAAGGACAAATACATCGGTTTACTGGCTTCATTTGCAGATGTGTTTGCTTGGGATTATTCTGATTTAAAGACATATGATACCAATATAATTCAGCACACTATACCCATCAAGCCTAATCAAAAACCATTTAGATAGAAGTTGAGAAGGAAAAATCCAAAGTTGCTACCATCTATTGAAAAGGAGGTAAACAGGTTGTACAATTTAGGTATCATTGTGCCCATCAAATTTTCAGATTGGATCTCTAACTTGGTGCCCGTATGAAAGAAGACAGGTGAGATCCACTTATGCATTGATTTCAGAAATCTAAATAAGTTTCATTGAAGGACAACTATCCACTGCCCAAAATAGACCATATACTTCAGTGAGTAGTGGGAGCATCTCTTATGTCACGACCTGATGGCTATTCCGGATATAACCAAATTTCTGTCCATGAAGATGACCGGGACAAAACAGCATCCACCACTCCATGGGAAACCTTTCATTACGCCAAAATGCCTTTCGGTTTAAAGAATGCAGGTGCCACATTTCAGCGTGCAATGGACTTGGCTTTTGTGAATGAGAAGGATGTGTTTTTGGTGGTGTACCTGGATGATTTGACGGTGTTTTCCAAATCTGATGAAGAGCACATGCATCATCTAAAAACTATCTTTCAAAAGTGCAGAAAATATGGTTTATCGCTGAATCTGAAGAAGAGCTTGTTCGCCATGGAGGAAGGCAAATTACTGGGCACATTATCTCAAAGGATGGCATTCGTATTGACCCAGCACGTGTGCAAGCAATTCAACAAATCGACCTGCCCCGGAATAAAAAAGAGATACAATCGTTCAATGGTAAGATGAATTTTCTACGTCGCTTTGTACCTAATCTTGCTGAACACTTAAGAGAAATGACAAACATGCTTAAGAAGGACAGCCAAGTGAAGTGGACGGAGGAGGCTATAAAATCTTTCAATTTGGTCAAATTGGCTCTTTCTTCAGCTCCAGTTCTAGTCAGCCCGGACTACACTCAGGATTTCATATTGTTTTCATTTGCTTCGGAGCACACTATGGCAGCAGTATTATTGCAGAAAAGAGATGATCATGAAAGACCCATTGCATTCTTCAGCAGAGCTATAAGAGATGCAGCCTTAAAGTACAACATCATTGAGAAGCAAGCCTTGGCACTTGTGAAGGCATTGAAAGATTTCCGGGTATATATTCTACATTCTCATATTTTAGCCTATGTTCCTAACGCTGCTGTAAAATATGTTTTAGTGCAGACTGATCCGGAAGGAAGACGAGGCAAATGGATTGCAGCCTTGCTGGAATATGATGTGGAAATAAAGCCTACAAAGTTAGTTAAACGACAAGGATTGGCGAGGTTAATGGTCGAATCAAACTTGCATGCCTTGGACATGAATCTGATCGCTGCTATGTCCGATGAGAATGAGGAAGGATCTTCAATTCAGGTATCTGAAATGTTTACTCTTTCTCCATGGTATTCAGATATCATATATGTGCTTAAAAATCTGTCACCACCGCCCGGCATGACTAGAAACAAAGCGAGAACACTCAAGTTGAAGGCTGCCAAGTTTTTCATTTCAAATTCTGCGCTGTATTGGAAAGATCCCGGTGGCATTTTATTAAATTGTTTGGTGGAAGAAGAGGCAAAGAAAGTCATGGAGGATTTCCATGGAGGAGAGTGTGGTGGTCACCTTTTTTGGAAGTCAACAACAAATAAAAATTTGAGAGCAGGGTGACATTGGCTGACATTGTTTGCTGAGGTATATAAGATGGTCAAGTGCTGTCATACATGTCAGATTTTTGAAGGAAAGAAGAAGTTACAGCCTTTGCCACTTAAGCCTATTGAGGTGAGCGCTCCTTTCTAGCAGTGGGGGTTGGATTTCATTGGTGAAATTAATCCCGCTTCTTCCCATCAGCATAGATGGATCGTCATAGCGACAGATTATTTCACAAAATGGATTGAGGCAACTCCCACTAGACAAGCTACAGATCCGGTAATCATTTCATTTCTTGAAAATAACATCTTTTCTCGCTTTGGTTGTCCCAATAAGTTAATCACCGACAATGCAGCAGCTTTCAAATAAAAAAAGATGGTGGAATTTTGTCATAAATATCACATCATTTTGGGTCATTCAACTGCCTATCATCTGCAAAGCAATGGATTGGCGGAGTCTTAGAATAAATCATTGATCAACATCATCAAGAAGCTGCTGGAAATAAATAAAAGGAGCTGGAATAAGAGGTTGGTCCACGCGCTTTGGGCAGATTGGATCAGTCAGAAAAATTCCATTGGTATGTCACCGTTTGAGCTTGTTTACGGAGTTGAAATAGTATTTCCCACCTCTCTCGCTGCCTCGGTAGTCAAACTTCTTCAGGAGGCCGGCAGTGAAGAAGATACCATGCAGAGAAGGTTGAATCAAATGATCCACTTGCAGCAGACAAGAGAAGAAGTTTTCAAGAACACATCCAAATTACAGGAGAAAATAAAGAAAATTTATGACAGAAAATCAAAAGCAGATAAATTTCAGTTGGATGATGTGGTGCTAAAGTGGGATGCAAGGAATGAAGAGAAAGGTAAGCACGGAAAGTTCGAGAATCTTTGGAAAGGTCCTTTTAAGATTGCAGCATATAGGGGTCAGAATGCCTTTCTTTTAAAGGAAATGAACGGGGAAGGTTGTCCAGGAGGTCCGATCAATGGTCGGCTGCTCAAGTGGTACCACTGCTAAGTTATTAATGCTGCTTCCACTATCATTGTAAATACCATTTTTATTTCAGTTTGGTTTCAGTTTGTCAAGTTAGTCTTTGAGTCATTTCAATGTCAAGTTTGAGTCAATTTTTTGGTCATTTTAGTTTCATAAATGAGTCAGAGTCCTGTGTTGTTGTCGAAATGATGACTCCTTAGCCCAATGGACAAATCCACTGTCTAGCGCCTCCAGAGATTTGTTGTTCTTGGCACCTCCAAGGAGCTACCATCCCCCATTGGAGCCAATGTTAGAGTCGGTCTGGTCAGTCCTCCGTCAGAGATCAAAACTCTTTATGCATTTCATTTTTAGGTGTCCTGCTCCATTCACTCAGCTGCGTTCTGCTAGGGGCATGCCATGATCTGACGGAGAAGTTCATGCTAGTCATTTCCCCTCATATCTAGTTCCTGCTGGCTTAGGTCTTTTGTCAATAATCACAAACATCCATAACAGTCAAGGTCTGGGCCGTTAACAGACAAAAGTCATTTTTGGTCATTAGGTCTAGGGATTAATCAATTTGGTATTTAAATAGGTCCAGTAAAGCCATGCAGGTTGGAGTGATGCCCTTGCAAAGTAATGATTCACAGCGTTTCATCGTCATATTGATAAACTTCGACTGTTCTTCAAAACTTGTTTTGAAGAAAAGTAAAATAGTGTTATTGGTGACAAAATTTTCAAAAAGGTCTTCAGTTGATTTCTTCAAGTGCAGTCATGGTTTCTGTCGCCAAATGTCCTGTCAAGAAATCCGTGCAAAGAGTGCCAAAACTTTAATCACTTGAGCCAAAATTCAGAGGAAAAGTGAAAATCAGGGTTGTTTTAAAGTCAGTGAAAAAGTGTCAAACATAAACATTAGAAAATGGGTTTTTTGAAAAAGCAAAAATGTAACCCATCACTTCCGAATCTTTATATACAAACTCCCACCTAAATCCAAGTCATTGTGCAATCAAAGGCAGAAGGGAAACATTGCAAAGTCATGGGTGTGCAAGCGCGTAATTTGGAGTAGTTTGGAGGAAGTTTCAGGGGCGCGACGCACACAGGCAGGGGCGTGGCGCACACAGAGGGCGCGGTGCACACAGAGCCTGCCTGCAGTACAAAGTTATAACTAGCACGGTGCACACCTAGAGCGTGGCGCACACCCAGAGCACGGCGCACTAAGTCTTGCGCTCAACGCATAGAGATAAAGCGCCTAGAATTTGCCAAACTCCCTCAATTTTTTTTGTGAAGCACATAAATTGCAAGGTAGGCTCCACAAACTCACTTGTGCTTCAAATTTTATAAAGATATGGTGGTTTATTGCCTATGATTAAATGCAAAAAATTTCATAAAGTTAACCACAAGAAGACACCAAAAAAACCATTTTGCTAGGGTTGTGCCATTGTGTTGTTGCTGCCAAGGCTTTATTTTCCCTACCTTACCCCTGTTCCTTATTCCCCTATGCCATTTTTCCTATTATCACTACCCTAACACTACCAAACTCATATTCCCTTTCCCTTCCTCCTATTGCTCAATTAAAACCCCAAACCCTAACCTATCAAAATACCCAAAACCCCTACATATCCCTAAACAAAATTCTCCCTATAACCCCTATTCCCATTACATTACTCCCCTCCTAATACTCCCTTTGTTTCATTGTTCCCCTTGGTGGCAGATATCACAAACAACACCTAGCTTCACCATCATCAAAGGGGCAGCCTAAATACAGTTTATAAACAGCAGTCATGGCATCTGAGGGTTCATCAGAGTATGAGGTGGAGACCCACAGTGATACAGCTTCAGGAGAACAGGCTCCCCAGAGACATCATAGGAGTAGCAATCATGTTAGGGATGAGCCAAACACCCTCACTGAGTTGCAGGCATGCCCTATTGCTATGTCATGTTTCTAGCACCTAGCATGTTTTGAATTTTGTCAAAGGGTGGAAAATGTCAGAGTTCATCATGAGTTGGCCCATCTGTTTGTGCTTCACCTACATGGAGGTCAGTCTATCTTGGTCGGGGTCACCTTCACATTGACACCCGAAACTATCTCAGTGGCAACAGGCATACCAAATGTCGAAGAACAGTGGCATAAGAAGGAGAAGGTGGATAGGCATCATTATGAGCCTTACATTAAGGCCGGTTGTTTGAGGCATCTCACAAGAGTCTTCCCATTCAGATATTTGAAAGATGAGTATGCTCCACTCATGAAATTGATCATGAAGTACTTCAGTTGTGAGGGGAGGTTCTCTCGCCTATATGCCTATCACATCAGGTTGCTCATGCACTTTACCAGGGTGTGGATGATGAACCTCCCATTTTTCATTTGCGGGAACATAGAGAGGATGAAAAATTTCATGCAGCATAAGACCCCTCAGTAGCAGCTCAAGAGTGTTTATCACTTTGCTCTTATCCGGATTTTGGTGGATCTTCAGTTGGGATTGCAGGGCATTGCTTGGGAGGACTTCATCTCCCATGACTTCTTCAGAACTCCACAGGTAGTATCAGAGGTAGAGCATGAGATAGGTGGTCCTTCACATCAGTATGAGTGCCACGAGACTACTTCTATGCAAGTATTCATCACCTATCAGAGAGGCAGTAGACATTTGTTTGCAGCGGCAAAGCGAGTGTTATCTCCACCCGGGGTGCAAAGGGCCTCGCTTCCTACATCAATGACACAGGAACAGGACAGAGGTAAGGAGCCCATGCATGATGAGGGGCCTTCAGGTGAGCCATCAGGTGAACGAGAGATAAAATTCGTTCTCCTTCATGATGATGAGACAGATACAGAACCTACAAATGCAGAGCTTAGAGAGATCATCCAGGAGCAGCAATCAGTGATTGAGGCCTTATCCCTCGACTTGGAGAGGGCTAAGTGGAACATGAAATACCTGGAGTAGAGAAACAAGCAGCTTGAGGATCATCAGACGATTATGGAGCTACAAAACACTCGTGAGCATCGCCAAGCTACACAAAGGAGAAGAGTTGATGTTGGGTCCCTATAATACTAGTGATTACCCCATTACTATTGTAGTTATACCCCTTATTTATATTGTTGTGCCCCTATTACCCCCATGTTGTTATTTCTGTGCCCAATGGAATCCCTCTATTGTTATTTTTGTGGCTTTATATTATTATTGTTAGGTCGGCTGGATTATATTGTGACTCCTTAGACTCCTATAAATAGAAAGGAGGTTTTGTCATTTGAATCATCAAATAATTGTTCATTTATGTAATGTAAAGGAGTTTTTCCCCTCGAAGAGGCTGAATTCTAAGGCGTTGATCTATCTTTTCTATCTTTTTTGAGTTGGTTTCATAACATTTGGTCTCAGAGCTTTGGATTCTAGGGTTTCGCTGCTCCAAACAGGTCATCGTGGCATTTTCGCTATAATTTTTTTTATGTGACGTTTCAGAAGTCGTAAAAAAAACCCATTTTAGAAGAAATCACGCTGAACCTTGGGTGCAAATTTCAGAGCTTTTTGCGTGATATTTGCGGGGATATGATCTGAGGAAGTTGGTCTTTCTGCAGACTCCTGAATTACATTCAAAACAGGTGACCTGGGGAAAATCATCATAACTTTCTCTTTGGGGATCGGATTGAAATTTTGTAGAAGGTAAAGAATGAGGACGGACGGTAGTTTCGTGTATGCATGCTTCATATCCAAAGGTTGAAACAGTGACTCGTGGCACGTCGTACAAGTTCACTCTACTGAACTAGTCTATAAGCAAGTCATTGTGGGAGATTTCACATAACTCTTCCTTGGAGAATCCAATTTGGGTCAGACTTGTGGCATTGGAAAGAGGACACAGAGGGCTACTACAGCTCACAAATTCAGAAGTAGATGATTGGAAAGTGCAGAGATACATCAAAGGTAATATCGAGCTCCTACAAAGTGAAAAAAAAGGTGTGTAGATTTTCTTAAATTTTTGCTTAAGCTTGGTTTGAAAATTTATTTTGAAGGAATTCAAAGGGCATAGTAGAGCATTATTATCGGTAACCGATGCCCCGAGGAAAGAAAATGCAAACACCTAGTAAGGAACCTGAAAGCTCTAGCATGACTCATGAAGCAGAGGAAGAAATGCAACATGATATATCAAAATTACAAGACCAAGTGCAACAACTGTCCCTTGCACAAAAAGGAACAGAATCTAAGATGGATGGTTTAAAGAAAGATGTAGAAGCTAAGATGGATGGTTTAAAGAAAGGTGTAGAAGCTAAGATGGACTGTTTAAAGAAAGGCATAGAAGCTAAGATGATTGACGTGGAAGCTAAGATGGATGCTTTGAAGATAGATTTGAAGACAGACATGGACGAATTGAAGATAAATATGAACAAGTTGCTACAACAAATGGTCCCTAAGGGTGAAAGGGTACTAAAGGAAACTCATGATGAGAACAAAAGAAATGTTAATCATGATTCCATAAACGCTAATGTTGGATTGAAGACTCACCATATTCCAAAAATCAATATGAGGAAGTTTGATGGCAAGGATCCCGCCACATGGATATTACAGATGGAGCAGTTCTTTGATCTCAATAATGTGCAAAACACACAAAAGGTACGTATGACAACTGTATATTTGGAACCAAATCAGTTTGTATGGTATCAATGGCTTTGCTCTCGTAAACAATTTATCACTTGGGCAATTTTTACGGAAGAATTGATAGCACATTATGAAGATACAAAAAGCAACACTTTTTTTAGCCAATTGATAAGTCTCAAACAAAAGGGTTCAGTAATGGAGCAAAGAGTTCCAAAAATTGAACATAAGGGTAAAAGATATTCCAGAGGAGCATAGGATTGATGTGTTCATAGGGTCTTTAAAGGATAATATCCAACATGATGTTCGCCTTTGGGAACCTGATTCATTAGAGAAGGCATTCAGGTTAGCAAGAAAAATGGAAAGCAAAATTATGGCAACCAGGAAGCATACCACTCACAACTATAAAGACGGAAGTGTTGTTTCCCCTAGTCTTCCACAACCTATAAGGTTGACACCACAACAATTGGAAGAAAAAAGAGCAAAAGGGCTTTGTTACAGTTGTGATAGCAAATACACTAAAGGTCATAAGTGTGCTGAGAAGAAATTATTCTACATAGATTGTGAAGAGGAAGAAGAAAAGGAGCAAGAAAGGTCAAAAGAAGAAGATATACTCCAGGAACAAAGCCTAGATGAAGAACAAATAAATCCGACCATATCTTGTAATGCATTGGCGGGAATTACCACTCCTCAAACCATCAAGATAGAAGGACAAATCAAGAAGAAAAAGGTAATAGTGTTGATTGATTCAGGAAGCACCCACAATTTTATTCATTGTAGGGTAGCAAAAGAATTGAATTGCTTCCTATATCCAGCACCAGAGTGTCAAGTGATGATTGCAAATGGAGGAACAATAAATTGCTCTGGAAGGTGCCATAATATCAAGCTATCCATGGGAGAATATGTATTGACTAGCCCAATGCTTTCCATTCCAATGGGAGGTGCTGATGTTGTACTAGGAGTCCAATGGCTACAATCCTTGGGTACAATAGCTTTTAATTTTCAAGAACTTTTCATCAAATTTTCTATGGAAGGAAAGGAAGTTGAATTAAGGGGTATTGCAGGGAAACCAGGAAAGATAATCAGCTCTAATGGTATGACAAAGCTTCTAAAAAAGGAGCAAAGAGGTGTAATTGCACAATTATGTTCGCTAGATGTTTCCACATCGGAATCATCTATTTCTCCAGATCTCCAAAAAGTCCTGGACAATCATTCCAAGGTATTTGAGACTCCCAAAGGTCTCCCACCTATGCGTGATCATGATCATGCTATTCATCTGATTCCAGGAAGTGTTCCTCCAAACATCAGGCCGTACAGATATCCCTATGTCCAAAAAAGTGAAATTGAACGTATGGTTGCAGAAATGCTAGAGGCTGGTATAATTCAACCAAGTCAAAGTTCTTTCTCTGCTCCAGTAGTATTGGTGCACAAGAAGGATGGATCATGGCGCATGTGTCCGGATTATAGGGAGCTCAACAAGCTCACTATTAAAGATAAGTTCCCCATTTCTGTCATTGATGAATTACTGGATGAATTGCATGGATCAATTTACTTCACCAAGTTGGATCTTCGTTCGGGATATCATCAAATCAGAATGAAGATTGAAGACATTCCGAAAACGGCATTTAGAACTCATGAGGGTCATTATGAATTTTTGGTCATGCCTTTTGGCCTTACCAATGCACCTTCAACATTTCAAGGTTTGATGAATTCAATTTTCAAACCATTCCTTAGAAAATTTGTGTTAGTATTTTTTGATGATATACTAATCTACAGCAAGTCTTGGAAGGATCATGTTGAACATGTTGACAAGGTGCTACAACTATTGGAGGAGAAACAATTATATGCAAAAAGATCCAAATGTTTCTTTGGAGTCCAGGAGGTGGAATATTTGGGTCATATTGTATCTCATGAAGGAGTTAAGGTAGACCCTAGCAAAATTAAAGCCATTAAGGAATGGAAAATCCCCACATCCATAAAGCATCTGCGAGGATTTCTTGGGTTGACAGGGTATTATCGCAAGTTTGTTAAGAATTATGGGAGAATAGCAGCACCTCTAACAACATTATTGAAGAAAGATGCATTTTCATGGACTCCGGAAGCAACAAAGGCCTTTGAACATCTTAAAGAGGCAATGTGCCAAGCACCGGTCTTAGCTACACCGGACTTCACAAAAACCTTTATTGTGGAATGTGATGCTTCAGGAAATGGAATTGGTGCTGTTCTAATGCAAGATGAAAGACCCATTGCTTTTGAAAGTCGTCCAATCAAGGGAAAGTTTTTAAGCAAAGCTATTTATGAGAAGGAAATGTTGGCAATACTCCATGCACTTAAGAAATGGCGACCCTACCTAATGGGAAGACACTTCAAGGTAAAAACAGATCATGATAGCCTTAAATACTTTTTAGAACAAAGATTATCCTCTGAAGAGCAACAAAAGTGGGTCACAAAGATGTTGGGTTATGACTTTGAAATCATCTACAAAAAAGGGAAGCAAAATGTGGTGGCAGATGCACTCTCAAGAAAGGATGAGGATGTGGAAGCATTGTTGTGCGCCATTTCTATTATCCAACCAGATTGGATAAACGAAGCAAGGGAGGAATGGAAGAATGACGAAGAAGTGTGGGCACTTATTCGAAAGCTACAACAAGATTCCAGTACGTCTGATACATTTAGCTGGAAAAATGATTCGTTATGGTACAAAGATCGCTTATACCTCTGTAAGAATTCCCAGCTAAAACAAAAGATTCTTATGGAATTGCACACTTCTCCCTTAGGAGGGCACTCAGGATTTTTAAAAACTTACCACAGGGTTAAGAAGGAATTTTTTTTGGATGGCCTTAAATCAGATATTCAAAAGTTTGTGGCGGAATGTTTGGTTTGCCAACAAAATAAAGTTGAAACAATTAAGACACCGGGTCTATTACAACCTTTATCCATTCCAAGCCAACGTTGGGAGGAGGTTTCAATGGATTTTATCACAAGTTTACCCAAGTCTGAGGGAAAGAGTGTCATCATGGTGGTAGTTGACAGACTTACCAAGTATGCACACTTTTGTGCATTATCACATCCATTTAAAGCCAGTACAGTTTCTACTGCATTTATGGAAACAATTCAAAAGCTACATGGAAACCCAAAGATTATTGTAAGTGACAGAGATCCCATTTTCACTGGAAATTTTTGGACAAAATTATTTTCTTGTCTTGGTACTCAGTTAGCTCATAGCTCATCTTATCATCCTCAATCTGATGGGCAAACTGAGATAGTAAACAAATGTTTGGAAGGATATCTTCGTTGCTTTGTATCTGATAAAAAGACACAATGGGTCAAATGGTTGCCTCTGGCTGAATGGTGGTATAACACTTTCATACAACAACAAAAATGACCCCATTTATGGCACTTTATGGGTATCAACCACCATCCATCACATCATATTTAAGAGAAAATTCTAAGGTTCAGGCAGTGGAACATCACATCGAACATCAACAACAAGTCCTCCAACTCTTAAAGGATAACCTCGTGTTGGCACAAAATAGAATGAAACAACAGGCAGATCAACATCGCAGTGAAAGAAGTTTTGATGTAGGTGATTGGGTATTCCTACGGCTACAACCATATAAGCAAATGTCCCTAAAGCAAGCTAAGAAGGATAATAAATTATCACCAAAGTATTATGGTCTATACAAGGTGTTGCAAAAGATTGGTACTATGGCATACAAATTGGAGCTTCCTGCAGCTTCTCGATTGCACCCAGTTTTCCATGTTTCATGTTTAAAGAAGGTTATAGGCGACAAGCTCCCAGTTCAAACAATATTGCCAGAACTTGACGAGGAAGGAAAAATTATATTGGAACTGGAAGCAGTCACAGAAACAAGAACTCGACAGCTACGAAATCGATCAATTTCAGAGTATCTTATCAAGTGGAAGAACTTATCCGCTGAAGATTCCACATGGGAGGATGAGAATTTTATGCAGAAGTATCCAGAACTACTCAAGCGTTGAGGACAACACTTTTTTGAAGGAGAGGGGCATGTTGGGTCCCTATAATACTAGTGATTACCCCATTACTATTGTAGTTATACCCCTTATTTATATTGTTGTGCCCCTATTACCCCCATGTTGTTATTTCTGTGCCCAATAGAATCCCTCTATTGTTATTTTTGTGGCTTTATATTATTATTGTTAGGTCGGCTGGATTATATTGTGACTCCTTAGACTCCTATATATAGAAAGGAGGTTTTGTCATTTGAATCATCAAATAATTGTTCATTTATGTAATATAAAGGAGGTTACCCCCTCAAAGAGGCTGAATTCTAAGGCGTTGATCTATCTTTTATATCTTTTCTTGAGCTGGTTTCATAACAGTTGAGCTCACATCATTGGTGCAAGAGATCAATGAGGACTGGGAGGGCCATCTCGAGAGCATTAACATGTAATTGGAGAGGCTGTTAGACAAGGCCGATAAGGGCCTTGGCTTACTAAGATACATGGCTTTCCATTACAGGGCACGAAACATGAGTGCAAAGGCCCGAATAAAGAGTTTGAAGGCAAAATTGAGCAAAGCAACAAGAGAGGCAAAAGAGGAAAAAGAGAAAGATCGGGTTCGAATCTTGGCTGAGGCTTCTTTGGCATAGAATAGAACCCCATAGAGAACCTCCAACCCAAATTTCAAGGAATTTGGGGAAATTTTGGTCACATGACAAATTTTTGGGCAAAACACAGGTTTTTTCTCCCTGTGCGTCGCGCCACTGGCGCGACGCTAAAAATTGGGAGCTCCAAATGAATAATGGTTTGCATTTTTGGATTCAGCATGAAAAATAACAACTACTGGTGCTTGGACAAGAAATTTGGGCAAGATCTGAGTCTCCAGGGGGTCAAAAACACCCAAAAAATGACCTCTTTGCCCCTATTTTGACACATAGGAGGCAGTCTTGGGAGAATGAAGATTGGGAGGGGCAAATGAGCACCAAATTCAAAAATTCCAGTTGGGTTAGAAAGTAGACAGGACAGGCTTTCCAACAAGCACACTTGGGCACATTTTGGACTCCTGCAAGTGCCTCAAAACAGGCTCCCAAGTGGCGCAGCGCACAGAGAAAATGGCATGGCGCATACAGGAAAAAATGCCAAATTTGCCTCCGTTTCGCGAAATTTCGATTCACGACTTATCCAAGTGGGCCCGCACATCTACATTTCAGTTTTTTGGCACCTAAGGTGGCATTTAAAGTATTTTCTCTCCAGATTGGATTCTATCCAAGTGGAGAAGGAAGGCAAATGGTCACCCAAGCTATTTGTCATGTTCGTAACGCTGCACCTATAGTTGATGGTTGGCTCTTCAACTCCATTTTGTAATGATTCGAGTAACTCCACAACCCTTGGGCATTCTATCTCTTCATAGCACATTCTATATATTGTATGCAAACTATTTGCAAAGGGTTGGTTGGCTTGTAACTTTTGGGAGACTGTGGGAAAGAAACTCTGCTTCTTCACTGTATATTTTTGACAGAGAATTACTGAAAGGTAGTGGCTCTATTTCATGAGATTCATGTGGTTGTGAGTGTAGAAAATGTGTCTCTTATGTTTTCGTATGTATTTCGTTATGTTTCATAATTCAATTCATGTTCCTTTCCAGTGAAATTTTCTGAGTTAGATAAGGTAGAATTCAATTTTATTGCTCTTCCTGTGGGAAAATTTCATGTTCATTGTTCTTCTTCTGTTGAAAAGGATTCATGTTCCTATGCCCTTTTCACTCTCCTAAGCAATCTCTCCATTCTGCGTTATTTCGAACTAAATTGCTACACTTTCCCCCTGTCTTGCCTCACGAAGTAATCTGTGCCTTTGTATTAAGTTCTATGTTCTTTGCTGACCGTTAGTCCCATACCATCCCAGAAGCTCAGTCATTCATAAAAATTGTTTCTTGTATCCATATTCACTTACTAGCCTAAGATCAATATTCCACTATAAGTCATCTCAGACCATTTTTGCTTATCTATTCACTGAGCGTGACTCGGAGAGAGCCCTCTCCTGCTCTGGTAGGGCTAGCTACCAGACTAAGCATGGTTTGTGGTTACCCTGAATTTTTCCTTCCTTCAGCCTAGGGCCGATTTAGGTGCTAACAGTTACTAATGGCCATAACTAAACCATTCCAAATTTCTAGCAATGAGCACAGGAATAACAGAGACCTAACTTCATCATTAAAAGTTACCCCTACGGAACTTAACTGACTAGTAACTGTATTAAATTCATTTAAATGATCACCAACATATCCACCTTCAGACATCTTCATATTAAATAAACGCTTCATAAGAAATACCTTATTTGAGGCTAAGGTTTTTTCATATAGTTTGGCTAATGCCGTCATTAAACCCTTTGTTGTTGTTTCCTTTGAAATATTAAAGGCTACCAACACTACTAGGCACAACCGTATTATTCAAAGTGCCTTTCTGTCAAGAAAATACCATTCTTTTTTTGTCATACTCATCAGCTTATTTTTATTTCCGCTCAATGGTAGGTACATATCTTTCCGATTCAAGTAATATTCCATCTGCATCTTCCACAACTGGTAGTTTTGGCCGTTAAATTTTTCAACCCTAAACCTACCATCTTCTGCTGTTGCTCCCACTCAAACCAGGAACCCTTCTCTCCTGCGAGTTTATCATCGAAATAGACCTTCAGTTGTGATACGAGTTGTTGGAAAATTATGTAATACATCACAATGGAACACATAAAATATATTGCAGAAATATAAACAAAGAAAACACATAAAATAAGAGAGACACAGATATAAGTGGTTCACCCAAGTTGGGCTATGTCTACGGAGAAATAGACAATCCTTCCTTTTATATCATCCAGTAAAATGAAGAGATATAACCTACAACAGATCCGTTGTAGTTCCCTCTTCTCTCTCACACAGATATAAGTGGTTCACCCAAGTTGGGCTACGTCTATGGATAAATAGCCAATCCTTCCTTTGATATCATCTAGTAAAATGAAGAGATATAACCTACAACAGATCCACTATAATTCCCTCTTCTCTCTCACACAATATCCTCTCTCTTTCTCGTTCAGAATACACATCTACATAGACACAATACAATTCCCTCATATATAGCCAGGGTTGCCTTCTAGGGAAAATATCTCATCAATGTATATATCCTTTTTCTGTGCAAACCCCTTCACCACAAGTGTATATTTGTACCTTTTTCTACCTCCATCTTCTTCCTTCAACCTGTAACCCATTTATTCTGCAATGCTATTTTACCTGCAGGCAACCTGACTATGTCCTAAGTATGGTTATGTTTTAATGAGTCCATCTCTTCTTTCATGGCTTGCTCCCACTTCTTCCTAGTTTTGTACATACACTTCTTCTTCATAACATTCTAGTTCACTAGAATCAATAAAAAATACATAATATAATGAAGGAGAGATTTGTTCAAGGGATCTGCTTATCCTGGTAGATCTACTAACACCACTTTCAAGTGTTTGAGGTGATTGTTGTTGTTGTGGTTGTTGTTGTTGTTCTGGCCATTGATCATTATGATTTTCAGGAACCTTCACTTTTTCTGTGATCTCATCAAGCACTGTGTATTCTCTGTTTTCTTTTTCCTGTTTCTTTTCCTCCAACCAATTGTTATACAAAACCTTTTCATTGAACATGACATCTCTGCTCCTAATGATTTTTTGTTTTTCATAAACATAAAAGTGATAACCAAAATCGTTAACACCATATCCAATAAAGGTACATTTCTTTGATTTTGCCTCAAGCTTTGTTCTATTTTCTTTATTAATGTGGACAAAGCCTTCACAACCAAAAGTCTTTAAAATGAGTAGTTTACCTTTTTACCTACCCATGCCTCCTTTGTAATACCACCATCCAAGGAACATGAAGGCCCTCTGTTTATTAGATAAACAATAGTATCTACAACATTTGTCCAAAATTGTAAAGGAAATCCTGCATGAAATCTCATGCACCTTGCACACTCCATGATTGTCCTGTTCATCCTTTCTGACATGCCATTTTCTTGTGGTGTTCCTGGAATTGTCTTCTCTATGTGAATTCCATTATTTGAGCAATACCTATCAAACTCTTTGCTGCAATATTCACCCCCATTGTCTGGTCTGAGACACTTCAATCTTTTTCTAGTCTCATTTTCAACTAAAGGTTTCCATTTCTTGAAAGTATCAAATACATCATGTTTATTTCGAATACAATAATTCCATGTTTTTTTGGTTGCATCATCAATAAAAGTAACATAATAATGAGAGCCACTGAGAGATGATACCTGAGCAGGTCCCCATACATATGTATGCACAAGATCTAATTTTTCGCTCTTCTTTTCTTTCCCGACTCTGAGGAATATTACTATCTTCTATTTTCCATAAACACGATTCTCACATAATTCTGAATCAACATGCTTCAAACCTGGCAACAAATTTCTTGAGTGAAGAATCTGCATCCCCTTCTCACTCATGTGCCCGAGCCTATGATGCCACAATGTCATATCTACTCCTATAGAGGTTAAAGGATTAACAGAATTAGAAATACCATTGCATAAATACAATGTGCCAACATTTTCTCCTTTTTCTATTACCTGGGATCCTTTAGTAACCTTCCAAGTTTTATCTGTAAAAGTAGTTACACAACTTTCACCTCCCAACTGGTCTGTTAAAATTAGATTCTTCTTCAGATCTGGAACATGCCTTACCTCCTTCAATGGCCATTGATTTCCATTCCATTGTTTTAGGAAAACTTTACCCATTCCAATTATTGTACAGGTTTTATCATCATCGAATCGAACTTGTCCAAAATCTCCTTGAACATAATCATGAAAATGTTTCTTATCAGGTGTTTCATGGAATGAGGCCCATGAATCTACTATCCAGGCGTCAATAATATTTTCTAATGAAAGAATGAAAGAATATTGCAACACATCACGTGTCACATTCGCTTCATGATTTTTTTCTTGTTGCGCGTCTCCTTCTTTTCCCTTTCGAGACTTGCAATATTTCTTAAGGTGTCCTTTCTTCCCACATTTCCAGCCCACTATCCCTGATCTGGACTTAGATTTTTCTTTCCTTGACTTACTGTGATATCCTGGGCTCTTTCCTCTTTGCATTTTGTTCCCCTAACCTCTGTAGTCAAAGCATTACCTGATGTCTCACTAGACCTTTTCCATCGCATTTCCTCGCTAAGGATTGCACTGACAACATCATCAAACTTTAAAGTACTAGATCCAAAGACAAAGTGACTAGTGGCCATAACTAAACCATTCCAAATTTCTGGAAATGAGAATAGAAATAACAGAGCCCTAAATTCATCGTCAAAAGTTACCCCTACATAATTTAACTGACTAGTAACTGTATTAAATTCATTTAAAAGATCAGCAACAGTTCCACCTTTTGACATCTTCATATTAAATAAACGCTTCATAAGAAATACCTTATTTGAGGCTGAGGGTTTTTCATATATTTTGGCTAATTCCATCATCAAACCCTTTGTTGTCGTTTCCTTTGAAATATTAAAGGCTACTGACACCGCTAGGCATAGCCATACTATTCCAAGTGCCTTTGGTGTCGAAAATATCCCATTGTGTATGTCATACTCGTCGACTTCTTTGTCTTTTTGCTCAATGGTAGGTACATATCTTTCTGATACAAGTAATCTTCCATCTATATCTTCCACAATTGGTAGTTTTGGCCGTTAAAATTTTCGAACCTAAACCTACCATCTAGCGCAATTGCTCCCACTCAAACCAACAACCATTCTCTCCTGCGAGTTTATGAGCAAAATAGACCTTCGGCTATAATACCAGTTGTTAGAAATTTATATATTACAGAGCAATGGAACACATAAAATATATTGCAGAAATATAAACACAGGAAACATATAAAACATGAGAGACACATATATGCATGGTTCACCCAATTTGGGCTATGTCCATGGAGAAACAGCCAGTCCTTCCTTTTATATTATCTAGCAAAATGAAGAAATACAACCTATAACAAATATGATGTAATTCCCTCTTTTCTCTCACATGATCTCCTCTCTCTTTCTCACTCAAAATACACATCTACATAGACACAATAAAATTCCATCATATATAGTGAGGGGTTTCCTTCTAGGGAACAAAACCCTAAATTAAACATAACTTCTACTGTCATATTTCTGCCTAATGAACGACCCAAATTGACTATGAAATTACAACATTTTAGAAGGCAATTTTACATGTATTTTTAGCTTCGGGGGCACTGCCCCAGATCCCCCACCAGGGGGGATCCTAAAGAGCATTGTCGCCCCATTACGAATTGAGGTCCAATGCAATGATACCTATGAATAAAGAAGATAATTAGGCTCCACACCCAATAATCTCCCAGTTGGATATTGATTATAGCAAGTCCACCACTGCTTACTTTGTTGGACAATGACTCCATTTTAGACCTGGTTGTTTCTTATCTTCATCATCATACCTGAAGACTAATTGAAACCGAGTAGAATCTCAGTTTCTCCCAGGTTACAAATTTTGTTAAGATATTTGCAGGATTTTGGCTTGTGTGTATCTTTTCCAGCTTCAATTTTCCATCTTCCAACACTGACCGTATGAAATGGTACTTGAGCTGTATATGTTTAGTCTTGGAATGAAATGTAGAGTTCTTTGCAAGATGTATGGCACTCTGGCTATCACTGAATAACCTGCCCAACTCCTTTTGTTTACCCAATTCATTTATAAACTTTTGTAACCAAATCATTTCTTTACTAGCCTCTCTAGCAGCAACATACTTGGCTTCCATCGTTGAGAGTGAAATAACACTTTGTAGTTTTGAAACCCAATTGACAGTTGTTCCACCTACAGTTAAAACATACCCTCTGGTTCTCGTCTTGTTATCCCCATCACCTGCCATATCTACATCAGCATATCCCTGTAGAGAAATGTTTGAACCACCAAAGATAATGCTTGATTTGTGGTACCTCTCAAATACTTGAGAATCCACTTCACCGCCATCCTATGATCTTTACTCGATTGTTTATGTACCTGCTTACAACTCCCACTGCATGTGCAATATCAAGCCTTGTGAAGACCATTGCATACATTAAGCTTCCAACTACTATTGCATATGGAGCTTTAGACATATAAGCCATTTCCTCCTCAGTCTTGGGACACACCTCCTTACTTAGTTTGAAATGGCTAACCAAAGGTATACTAACTGGTTTTTCATTCTTCACAATAAATATTTTCAACACCTTTTGTATGTACTCACTCGGAGACAATGTTATCTTGCGATTCTTCCTATCTCCACTTATTCTCATACCAAGGATTTTTTTTTATAGCACCCAGATTCTTCATTTCAAATGCATTTGCCAATTTTCTTTTGAGAAATTTATTTCTTGCCTATTATAACTTGCAACAAGCATGTCATCTACATACAATAACAATATAATATATCTTCCTTCATTTTTGCTTTTGAGATAAACCCAATGATCAGAGTGACATTTAGTATAAACTTGTTCAGACATAAACTTGTCAAATTTTAGATACCACTACCTTGGAGCCTGTTTTAAGCCATACAAGCTCTTTTTCAACCTACAAACTAGTTTATCCTTCCCTTTTACCTCATATCCTTGTGGTTGCTGCATATATATCTCTTCTTCCAAATCCCCATGGAGAAAGGTTGTCTTTACCTCTAACTACTCAAGATGCAAATCTTCAGCTGCTACTAGACTTAAAATAGTTCTAACTGAAATCATTTTAACAACAGGAGAAAATATCTCATCAAAGTCTATACCATTTTTCTGTGCAAACCCCTTCACCGCAAGTCTAGCTTTATACCTATTTCTACCTCCATCTTCTTCCTTCAACCTGTAAACACATTTATTCTGCAATGTTCTTTTACCTACAGGCACCTGACTAAGTACCAAGTCTGGTTATGTTCTAAGGAGTGCATATCTTCCTTCGTGGCTTTCTCCCACTTCTTCCCGGTTTCTACCTGCACTGCTTCTTCATAACATTCTGGTTCACCAGAATCAGTCAACAATACATAATATAATGAATGAGAGTATCGTTCACGGGGTCTACTTATCTTGGTAGATCTTCTAACACCACTTTTAGGTGTTTGAGGTGATTGTTGCTGTTGTGGTTGCTGTTGTTGTTCTGGCTATTGATCATTATGATTTTCAGGCACCTTCACTTTTTTTGTGATCTCATCAAGCATTGAGTATTCTCTATTTTCTTTTTCCTATTTCTTTTCCTACATTTGATCCTTATACAAAACCTTTTCGTTGAATATGACATCCCTGCTCCTAATGATTTTGTGTTTTTCATAATCATAAAATCGATAACTAAAATCATTAGCACCATATCCAATAAAGGTACATTTCTTTGATTTTTCCTCAAGCTTTGTTCTATTTTCTTTATTAATGTGGACAAACGCTTCACAACCAAAAGTCTTTAAAAATGAGTAGTTTAGTTTTTACCTATCCATGCCTCCTCTGGAATAACACCATCCGAGGAACTTGAAGGCTATTTGTTTATAAGATAAATAATAGTATCTACAACATTTGCCCAAAATTGTAAAGACAATCCTGCATGCAATCTCATGCACCTTGCATGCTCCATGATTGTCCTATTCATTCTTTCTAACACAACATTTTCTTGTGGTGTTCCTGGAAGTGTCTTCTCTCTGTGAATTCCATTCTCTGAACAATACTTATCAAACTCTTTGTTTCAATATTTACCTCCATTTTCTGATCTGAGACACTTCAACCTTTTTCCTCTCTCATTTTCAACCAAATCTTTCAATTTCTTGAAAGTATCAAATACATCAGATTTATTTCGAATATAATAAATACAGGTTTTTTTAGTTTCATCATCAATAAAAGTAACATAATAAGGAGAGCCACTAAGAGATGATACCTGGGAAGATCCCCATACATCTGTATTCACAAGCTCTAATTTTTCGCTCTTCTTTTCTTTCCCAACTCTGAGGAATTTGACTCTCTTCTGTTTTCCATAAATACAATTCTCACAGAATTCCAAATCAACATGCTTCAAACCTGGCAACAAATTTCTTGAGTGAAGAGTCTGCATCCCCTTCTCACTCATGTGCCCGAGCCTATGATGCCAAAATTTCGTATCTGCTCCTGTAGATGTTAAAGCATTAACAAAATTAGAAATACCATTGCATAAATACAATACACAAACCTTTTCTCCTTTTTCTATTACCAGGGCTCCTTTAGTGACCTTATAGGTTTTATCTGTAAAAGTAGTTACACAACCTTCACCTCCCAAATTCCCTATTGAAATTATATTTATCTTCATATCTAGAACATGCCTTACCTCCTTCAATAGCCATTGATTTCCATTATGTTGTTTTATGAAAAATGTACCCCTTTGAAAATTTTTACAGGGTTTATCAGCAGCCAATAGAACCTGTCCAAAATCTCCTTGAGCATAATCATGGAAATGTTTCCTATCATGTGTGGCATGGAATGAGGCCCCTGAATCTACCACCCAGGCATCAATAATATTTTCTAATGAAAGAGTCAAATCATCTTGCAACACATCACCTGTCAGAGTCGCTTCATGATTGTATTCTTGGTGTGCGTCTCCTTCTTTTACCTTCCAAGACTTGCAATCTTTCTTCAGGTGTCTTTACAACACACTATTCTCAATCTGGACATGGATTTTCCTTTCCTTGACTTATTGTGATATCGTGGGATCTTTCCTCTTTCCATTTTTCTTCCCCTAGTCTCTATAGTCAAAGCATTACCTGGTGTCTCACCGAAGCCTTTCCACCACATTTCATCGCTAAGAATTGCACTGAAAACATCATCAAACTTTAAAGTACTAGATCCAGAGACCCTCACCCCCCATGGACCCCCTTGCAGCTCAAATAATGGGGGGTGTTTCCACCCCATAACGAGCTAGGGTCCAATGCGGTGATCCCTCTGAATAAATAAGATAATCAGGCTCCACACCCAACATTAAAAGCTAATATTCCATGACTACTCCAAACATATTGACATGAAGTACCATTTTCTTCACAACAGAGTTCAAAAGGGAGTAGTGGCACTAGAGTATTATCAAACAAGTTAGTAGGTTCCATATATCTTCACTAAGCCCCTGGAAAAGGGGAATTTGATTAACATGTTGAAGAACAAACTAGGTTTGGTGGAGAAAACTTTCCACACTAAAGGGAGTGTTTGACTTTTTACCTCTTTTATCTGCAATGGTTTTCTCCACAGTACCTAGGCAGACTTAATAAGCATGTATAACAACATATTCATACAACAACAATAAAGCCACAATTATTGCAGATCCATATAACAGAACTATGTTTTGTTACGCTATGCACAATAGTGTGGGCAGGCATGATCGATGTACCTATCTTAGTATATTTCCATGTTTCCCACCTTCAGTGAATTATATTTTTCACATTGTTTCAGATTTAGCTATTCTAGTTTTGCTTCAGTTCAATTTTGAATTCAATTTCAATTCAATTCAGTTTTGTGTGCATGATCTATCATTAGGCGAAAGTAGATCACTAGTTAATCAAAGGGATTGCACGTAATAAAGTTCAAGCTTAGGTAGAGGAAGCAATTCTCATGGAATGGGATGCATTCCTGTATGCTCCAATTCATCTTCCAGTTCAGATGCACTTACCTTGAACACTTATCCATGCAATTGGAGTACACTAGGTGATTAGACTGGGTTTAGGGCTTCAGTGAAGATTAACAAGATTTTTGTTTGAAGTCATTGCTATATATTTTTGTCTTTCTATATTCAATATAAGATAGATGTGATTTAGAGCTCATATCTATGCACTCACTATTTTCGTTTTTCTGCATTATGTGTCTACATATTTGTAGATTTTGGTATTTGCAGACTGTTTTTTTCATAGGTTTCAAGATTTAAAGTTACCTTTTGAGTGAAAAATCTACTTATGAAGGTGAAAAAAGAAATTATATTGGAGGTAGCCATAATTGCGGCGTGGAAACATAATGGTTTTTCAGTGTATGGTTAGCAGATTACAACAATTAAAACATGGACAACACACCTTAAAATGAAGTGTGTTACATAGTTTTATATCTGGTTTTTTTTCGTCCTTAATCCTTATATGTCTTCTTGATGGTGGAAAAATGGCCAGCTTGTTTGCAAATTTATCTTAGAGCCACCAAAGATAGCCTTATTACTGAGATATTTTATTGCAATGAAGAAGAAGCATTGGAAGATGCAACCTAGCCACTGGATGATATTGTTGTGGTATTTGCAAGATCTAGCAATAGCCAGTTTCCTGCACTTTGTCTATGAGATTTATGTTTGGACTACATCCAAAAATGGATGGACTATATTTACATGGGTACAAATAAGTGATGCTATAATGTTGACACTTCATTTTATGACCATAGATTAGCCTTATTTTTGTTAATCTTTTTCCTATGTGTAGTCATGACTATGTTCTAATGATGAGACCTTTCTCTTCCAGCAGCAATAGAAAACCCTCCTTTAGTACTTTTGTATAGCGATAAATGAGAGTGAAAGTGATTTATGGAGGAGAGAGAAAGGGTGCATGGATGGAAAAAGCATACATGAAGCATCCTCAATTCATTTCCAGTTTAGATTCTTTTCCATGTTTAGCAGTCAGTGTTATTTCTTAATTTTCCTTAGTTAGTAGTTTCCATGAACAATTAGTTAGAAGATACAATTCCCTAGATAAACTAGGTGGTCATGCATGTGGATTATTAGTGTTAGTTAGGGTATAAGCCTTTAGGAGGATGCAAGAATCAATTCATCTCCAATAGAGGCACACTTCACTTGTGTCATCTATCTATGCAAGGAAAGTCTATGTGCATTACAACTACAATTTGATATTTTAAAGTGGCACAATATTGTGCATGTGACCATATTGATTGTACCTTCTATTTCTCCTTACCTATAAAAATGTTGGATGGTGGCCCAATCAACAGTTCAAGAGTATATTAGCTTATTGTTTTCATATTTGATTAGAAACAGAGATGTGAATCTGAGTCTTAGTGTTAAGTGTATTCCTTTTTTGTATTTGTTGTTTGTGTTTTCAATATATTTTCTTTGAATATTAAAGAAATCATAAGTTGCAATTTTTATTTAAGATTACAGTTTTCAATTAGCTAGTTATAGCAGTAATTTTCTGAGTGCAGAATCTGCTTACCATGCACTGAAAACTTAACATGTGGCACATTAATAAAACCTTCTAGGGAATATTGATGGATGTTAGGGCTTCTACGAGGAATAGGGAGTTGTTAGAAGATTTCAAAACTGAGATGCCCAGGATCTGTGGTTGAGAAAATAATTGTGGACATGTGATAGGTTGTGTGTTGCTACTTTTTTGTTTTTCATCATTGTGTTTTAGAAGAAATAATATGACCAACTTTAATTATAGATTAAAAGATATATTTGAAGGCACTTCTAACATTGTTGGAAGTGGAAGTGTTGGTTGCAAATGCTCACCTGGGGAGAAATCAACATCATGATGCTATCTCTCCTATCATTAGAGTCTATAAGCAAGAAACTCTTAACAGATCATTGGTGGGAGGATGTAGAAGAGTAGGAGGATATGCTTTGAGATATGTCTTGCTATCAAGATGTTGCAACCCACAACCAAGAGTTGGATGAGGTCTTCTAACTATTGATGTGGTGTGAGTTGTCTTGAGATCTGAGGTGACATGTCCATAAATAACTTGTTGGCCAAGCATGTAAGACCTACGAAGCTCTCAAATATTTGAACATTAATGTAGTGTCTACTAGGAGCGCTAGAAAGAAAGTTGTAATCAACCAAACAAATCTTAAACTAGGTTAGAGTGGAAAAAGTGAGTGACACTAAGTCCAAAGACCCCGACCATGTATAAGACCAGGAATATCTCATCCAAGACGCTAATAACCATTCATACTCAGCATCAGGCTAGTTATGAGCAGAGAGGTAAGTATGGAGGCCAGTGCACTGGATAGAGAGTATGATTGTGGGTTTACGTAACAATTTTCTGATTGTAAAAATAGTAACCATTACACGAGGCCCGTTTTAACTTTAAATTCTAATTAGTTGGAAATCACAATCGATCCATCCATGATGGGGTTTGTGTTTAAAGAATAGATATTTCATTGGAACACTAGAATTCACACCCTCTCATGCAACAAACAAACAAAGGATAATGAGATTAGAGCATGGAATCGTAGCAGAACTCAAAACTCCACTCTTAACGAGGGATTAGAGAAAGGAATCGTAGAAGAACTCAGAACTCTACTTGTAATGAAAGATCAGAGCATGGGATCGTAGCACAACATAGAACTCCACTCGTAATGAGAGAATAAAGCATGGAATCGCAACAGAACTCATAACTCCACTCATAATGAGGGATTAGAGAAAGGAATCATAGAAGAACTCAGAACTCCACTTGTAATGAGAGATTAGAGCATGGAATCGTAGCAGAACATAGAACTCCACTCGTAACAAGAGAATAGAGCATGGAATCGCGGCAGAACTCAGAACTCCACTCATAACGAGGGATTATAGAAAGGAATCATAGAAGAAATAAGAACTCCACTTGTAATGAGAGATTAGAGCATGGAATCGTAGCAGAACATAGAACTCCACTCGTAACGAGAGAATAGAGCATGGAATCGCAGCAGAACTCCACTTGTAACGAGATATTAGAGCATGGAATCGTAGTAGAACACATAACTCCACTCGTAATGAGAGAATAGAGCATGGAATCATAGCAGAACTCCACTCCTATCGTCTCTCAATATCCAATAATGGTGTAGTTGGTCTCTCAACCATCAAAAGAAGCCTTCGATATCAAGATTGTTTCATCAGGTGCCTCATCACACAGCCAGCAGCTAAAAACAATAACAATTACACCCGACCCATTTCAAGAACCCAACATTCACTTAACCACTGAGTTATTTTAGCATGCTTCCTGTGCTAGATTTTTATTATATATATAAACTACAGAGACAAGTTGTTTAAGTAAAATATATTGCATAAATTCGAATGGAATTTTAAAATAAAAAACATTGTTGATAATTCAATTCAATACTACCCAAGTACAGAGTAAAACCATAAAGTATAGGAAGCAATTTATAGGTCAATATGATCCCAATGTGAGTTGAAGCTCTTCCTAAGCTTCAACAAGCACATCCAAGCACAAAGCATCCAATCTACTTAGTTCTACCATGAATCCCCAGTTAGCCATGAATTTAGAAAGTATCGCAGAGTCCAGAAGGGTAAATTTAAACAACTTGTATCACAAATTTATATTTGTAGCTATCTCCAAACTGAAAAACCTAACAACTAATTTGTAGCCATCTTTAGACTGCTAAGACGAACAATGAAGAGGGGTCATATTAACAGTGTCTAAACAGAACAACAAAGAGGGGTTTGGATTTACACTGCAAACCCTTGAAAATAAGGTACATGTACATAGGGAGAGTTGATCAATAAAGTGTCGAGGGAATACAAGAACATCAGAAAGCAAAAATTGATGGAGAAGAGCACAAACAAAACAGTTTCGGAGATGGAAAAGAAACTGAGCTCATACACTCCTTTATAAGCATCTATCACCAAGAAATCACACCCCATCTATCACGAAGAAAGGCAGGTCATCGACAAAATGAGAATACAAATCCAGAGGCTATAAGAGACATGGATGCTGGAGTGCAAATTCAACTGGGAACCTAGTGAAGCAAACTTCCAATCCCTGGGCCCAAAAAAAATCTAGGGTGAATTCATCCTAGTCTTGATTTTCTAGGAATGGAGAGGGAGAAATAGCCCTAACCAGTCCCATTCCAGGAAATTGGTGTGATGCCAAGAAAATTCTACCACTAAACTAGGCGAATCAAGCTTGGAAGATTTATCTGCCCTATTTTTAATTGGCTAAAACATAATAATTATTTATTTTTTAAATATATTTTGGGCTAACTATGGGAAAAGGGTATAATTTAAAAAATTCGCCCCTCCAAAATATGAAACCCCTTAAATTTCGCCCATGGGCTAAGATTCACCCCTAAACTTTTCTATGCTCCGCATTCCATGGATCACATCTATGCTGCCAAAAATTTCTTGAGCAATTAGCATCACCTTGCTTGGTAAATTCACCAATTGAGAGTTTTCTATAGCTTCTTTGAGAGAGTGGTACTTTTCAAATAGGATCAGAGAAATGAAACTCCTTGTTGAGAGTTAGAGAGCACCATTGCTCACCATATCTCTTTTGAAGTGCCTTCAAACTTATCTATTGCATCTCTACCAACAACTAATAAAGATGATCTTTTTATATTCTCTTGTGTTTAGTTAGTTTTCTTATTTTCTTCATTTCTCTAGTGTATAACTAATGCTTTCTTTTCCCATTTATTACATTGCATTTTTTGTTTTATGTATAACCTCTAACAATTCTGATTTTGGGCTTGCTTGTAGGTGAAAACCAAACTACAAAACATGAAGGAATTTGGGACACCATTGCAAATTCCCTACTACATGGGTTATAGTAACCTACTCAAAATATGTTCTAAAATATTTATTAATGGTTTAGAGCTCTCTAGATCCATGCTATATGCATGGGAGACATTTAATTTTGTAATTGGCATAGATCCATCTTAACTACAGATCTAGATGGCATCGAGAGGGATCAAATCTCTCTTGAGCTATAAATCCTCTTTTAGAGTATAAAAAATGGAAAAAAAATTGCACCTCGAAAGATTTGTGGTTAAGATGTATCTATATTGGTTGCACTAAGAGGCACATTCTACAACCCAGTATGAGGGAGATATGTGATTTTGTTCTCCCTCAACCTAGGGTTGACACATGTCCCTTTAAAAAATATATATATATATATTTTTTAAATAAAAAAATATCAAGTATAATAAAAAACAAAATTGAATATACATGTTTGGTTAGTTTTAGTTAAAGGTATTATAAAACATCAATAATCCCACTCTCCTAGTACTAAGGAGATAGAGACATCCTAAAAATATTTCACTCTCACTCTTAGCCATAAATAATCAAGTAAAACAATTTTATATCAAATATATAGAGAGATATAAACTAATTAAAAATAAAAATAAAAATCTTTGATCTTCACTTTTGAGTGTGAGAAAATGATCTAATTCTTATACTTTCTCAAAGTATTTCAATATTCGCTGTAAATAAACTATTGTAGTATCAATGCTAATTGATTTATTTGAATATCAAATAGCAACATCATATATATGTATGTGTGGAGAATATATATATATATATATATATATATATATATATATATAATAGAGAGAGAGAATCACTTGCTTCTGAATAAAAGGAAAATGTCTAATATTTAAAAAATATTATTAATAAAAAGTTTAATATGAGTAATAAATAAAATATGTAGAATTAAATAATATTTATTAATAAAAAGAGGAAAAAAATTTTAATGTGGAAAACAGAAGTATATATAAAATATTTCAATACTTATTATATATATATATAGAGAGAGAGAAAGAGATAATATTGTAATATATATATATATATATATATATAAAGAATCAATTGCTTCTGAATAAAAGGAAGATGTGCAACATTTAAAAAATATTATTAATAAAAAGTTTAATATGAGTAATATATTAGATATGTAAAATTAAATAATATTTATTAATAAAAAGAGAAAAAACATTTTAATGTGGAAAACAGAAGTATATATAAAATATTTCAATACTTATTTTAAGTGATATATATATATATATATATATATATATATATATATATATATATATATATATATATATATATATATATATATATATTGTAATTAATAATTTCGTTATTTTACATTACGACCTTTTTTCAATCTAAGTCGAAAATTTTTGAAGGCATTTTGTCCATTTATACATTGAAAAATGCAATTTAAGTAATAATGCAATTTAAGTAATAAAAAATCCATTTATACATTAAAAAATGCAATTTAAGTAATGAAAAATTACACATTGTGTGTGTGTACACACACACACAATGTGTAATTTTTCATTACTTAAACTACATTTTTGAATGTATAAATGGATTCAAGGCTTTGAAATTTTTCTTCAGCACTTGAATTAGGTACACTGGAAAACTTAAATTTGCAATTCCATCAAATTTCTGGTACATTTCAAATGAGATTGATCCAAAAAAATATACCTTAGAAAAATATATAATGTAAAATAATGAAACTACTTGAAATATTCTTAACTATAAAATTTATATTGAAATATTTTATATATGAATTACATTGCACATTAAAATGTTTTTTCCCTTTCTATTAATATAAATATTACTTAATCTTGCATAATGAGATATTTTATTTATCACTTATATTGATTTGTTTTTAATTAATAATACTTTTTAGATTTCATATATTAATTTCATATTAAGAATTAAATGAATTACACATCTTCCTCTTATTTAGCAGCAATTGATTTTTTTTTTACTTTCTATTACCTTTTTTCTTTAAACATCGAAATATTTTATTATGATCAACATTTTCATATGTACATAAATATGAAGTTCATATTCAAATAAATTATACACATTATTCGCAGTTATTATATAATTACGTTCCTTGATTATTTATGGTTGTGAGTGAAACATGTTTATAGCGTCTTTTCTCCTTCATACTAGGTTGTAATATCAACAATGAAATGCATAAGAGTGAGCGTGAAATGTTCTTAGGGTGTCTCTGTCTCCTTAATACTCCATATTTGGGAGTATTGATGTTTTATAATACCTTTAATTAAAACTAAAAAAAAATATTTTCATTTTTATTTTTTGTTATAGGCTACATTGTTCGTTTAGTTGAATAATATTTTATTTTTATTTTATAAGGCATGTGTGTCAACCTTAGGTTGAGGAAGGATCGAACCACTGATAACCCTCATACTGGGCTATAGAATGCACATCCAAGTGCAATAAAAATAAATATGCACACATGGACACATAGAAATTCGTCTTTCAATGATGAAATATTTGTTGTAGCTGCATAATTTTTGGTGGTTAATCTCCTCCTCCATGGCATGGTACATTTGCAACACATTAATCACAAATGTTCCACACAATTAACTTAAATTTCTTCAACCTCATAACTCATGGACCTATTCCTATAACAACTTGTTGATACATGAGCAATTAGTTCAAAGGTAATTGCATAATTCACTAATTCTCCTTAACCTTAATCGGAAATCATTGAAGTACTAAGAAATGTAATTGGAAATACCTAAAGCTTAAATCCCATGTATGAGCATTAAAATGGGGTAATATATATTTTTATTTATTTATTTTTTCCACAGAAAGTTGAGGTAGATCAACCTAAAGGGATGACATTTAGCCAAACCCCAAGAGAATCAAGGAGAATTGACCTCGTGACCTCCCATCAGACTAACCCGAGAGTGTCGAGAAGAATTGACCCTCTAACCTCCCATCTACAATGTACTTAGCAAACAAAACTTCACCAATTGAACTAACCCTCGAGGCTAAATTAGGCTAATACAGACTTACAAACAAATGAAAAATAATTAAAATAAGGCAAATATAATAAGTGGTAATTTTATAACTCATCACATTGGATAACATGTAAGGGTCATTTGGCTAAAAAAATCTATCTATCTCCTTTTAAGTAGTGTATATGACATGGGACAACCACCGAATAGTAGTCACTAAATGATTACTAGTCATGTGAATATGGATTTGCCAATGAATTTGTAGACGAGTTCACTTTGGTTTAGCTGGAAGCTGGTATGGTGTACTGGAGAGCTCTGGTAGGTTGTTGTGGTGCTTGTTGGTGTGTAACAGCTGGACTTTGGCCCACCCATTAATATTTTTTCATCAATTTGGGTGGAAGGGTGTATTTGTTATATTTTTTTGGCTCATTTGCATCAACAAGGTTGAAGTGCGTAACATTTTTTTCTTTCTTTCTTTTGAGGTACTATATGAGCCTGGTGAGTGGGTGGGTTGTTTACAGGCTCATTTTTTCAATGTTGTATTAGTACAATTTGGCTTTTTTCATCAAAAATCTTGAAATGTGTTCCAATTTATTTTCTAAGGTCCTATAAGAGCCTGGAGCTTAGAGGCGATGTTTATCAGCTCGTTTTTTCATGATCCAGATTTAAACAAGAACGCAACAAATCATGGAGATAACCATATACACAAAGATGCAGCGGAAATAATACTTCATTTCATTAATGGAAAATACTGAAATATGCTTACAACCTGAAATGGAAATAAACCAGCTAGGGCGATGGTAGCTTATCTCTGAGAAGAGATGTGATGGCTACATGCCTCTGAACTGTGTTACAATGAGGCTCGAAGGCCTATTTATTGTTGAGAAACAATGGAAAACCCTTAACATTCCAAAACCTAACCCTAGGAGATGAAACGCCAAACTGTGGGCCCCGTTTGGGGGTAAATTGGTACATCAACTTCCCGGGGTCGTAACTTTGGCATATGATCTCCGTTTGACGCGTACAATAGCTCATTAGAAAGATCTATCAGAGCACTATCATTGTTGGAACGGGCAACATTGGTCCATGACCCATGTTGCCCCTGGATTCCCCAAAAAACGTCGTTTAGGGCCTCAAAACAGCTCCGGAAGTTCAGGACCCGAAAAACTGCTAAAAATAGTAAGTTGTGCTACAATTAAGGAAACTGAAAATGCTGAGAAAGACAATGGTGGGGGTCCAGGTGGACTTGGCAGGTGGCCACCAATATCCACCTGGATCATTCCTCCCCCCTTAGGAAGCAATGGTCCCCATTGCGTTGAGCTCCTCCATGAGATGAGGAAACTTCTGCTGAACTTGTTCCCCGGTGAGCCACTTGCCCTGCTGAAGGAGTTGGCCTGCTTTGACAACTCGATACAGTTGGATATTCTGTTGGCGAGTGTTCTTGATCTGTGTGTCCATGATCCGATCAGTTGCAGCTTGTTCCATGCAATCTGGATTTAATTCTATGGGTTTGAGCTGTTCTGCAATGTCGGATGTGTCTAGCAATGGTGGAAAGTATGGACGAAGGTGGTCCACATTGAACACTGGGTGCAGGCCAAGGAATGGGGGAATGCTGAGCTCAAATGCATTGTCTCCCATAGCCTTAGTAATGGTGTAAGGACCATATCGGAGTGGTCTCAATTTCCGATAGGCTCCAGTAAGGCGTTCCTTTTGCAAATGCAACCAGACTTTGTCGCCCACTTGAAACTTGTGTGGCACCCGGTGTTGATCATGTCGCTGCTTGTACTTGGCATTTGATTTCTCAAGAATGTCATGGACCTGCTGGCGAATATGTTGGATGCGCTCAATGAAGCTGGTGGCCTTATCTGTTTCGGACTGGACATGAGCTGAATTCATGTGAGTAGCTGCAAGGGGCATGGCCACATCAATGGGGCATAGTGGCTGGAATCCCAAACCCACCTGAAAAGGGCTATGGCCAGTGGAACTGTGAAGAGCTCGGTTGTAGCTGTGCTGAACATAGGGGAGGCTCTCGTCCCATGTGCGTGGATGTTTTGAGTTATACATGCGCAGAATGTGCACAATCATCCTGTTGACAACCTCTGTCTGGCCATCAGTTTGAGGATGGAAGGCTGTGGACTTCGTGAGTTTGGTGTCCAGCATTGACCAGAGACTGGACCAAAATGTGCTGAGAAACCAACTGTCCCGATCTGAGATGATAGACTGTGGGATCCCAAAGTGCACCCACACTCGTTCAAAGAAGAGTTTAGCAGTGGCTTCTGCTGTGATATTCTTCTTGCAGGCCATCATAATGGCCATCTTTGAGAACCTGTCGACGACCACAAAAACACAGTCATTTCCATGCTTAGTGGAAGGAAGGCCTGACATGTAATCCATGGAGATGGATTCCCAAGGTCGACTAGGGGTAGGCAACGGGGTATAGAGGCCATGCTTCTTAATGGTCGGTTTGGCAAGACCTAGAAAGCTGCAGAGCTCTGTTAGAGTGGTTGGAGAGGGCCAATCCCGAATGACTTGGATCTTGGCCGGATCGACATGTACCCCCTGTTCATCAATGATGTATCCCAGATACTGAACCTGGGTCATGCCAAAAGTGCATTTCTCCAAATTGGCACATAGCTTATGTTGCCGCAGTGTTTGGAGAACCTGTCGGATGTGGTGGAGGTGCTCTTCCCAACTCTGGCTGAAGATCAGAATGTCATCCAAGTATAGTACTACAAAGGAGTTGGTGAATGGCCGCAAGATGTCATCCATTAGCCTCATAAAGGTTGCAGGAGCATTCGTCAATCCGAAAGGCATGACCAACCATTCGAAGAGGCCCTCCTTGGATTTGAAGGCAGTCTTCCACACATCGGAGGGTTCGATTGGTACCTGGTGATATCCTGACTTCAGATCGATCTTGCTGAAATATTTCGCCCCCTTTAGTTGGTCTAGGAGGTCATCAATCCGCGGGATCGGGTACCTATTACGGACAGTGATCTTGTTCAGCACCCGATAGTCAATACAGAGTCTCCACGTCCCATCCTTCGTCTGTACCAACACGATCGGGCTCCCACAGGGCGATGAACTCGGACGGATGTGACCTTTCTGCAGGAGCTCCTGAATCGGCCTCTTGATTTCATTGTTCTCCAGAACGGAGCGCCGATAAATTGGTCCATTGGGTAGCGGCGCACCTGGGGTCAGATCGATGGAGTGCTTGACCTGACAGTGCAGAGCAACCCTTGCCGGGGAGGTGAAGATGTCCTCGTACTCCTCCACAACCTTGTCCATCTGTAGTTGTCATGCAGAGGGACCCCGTTTGGAGGCCGCGGCCACTGTCTTCTTCTTTCCTTGAGGGCGTATCATCAGGAAAACAAATTTCCTGGTTTTGGAAATGATCTTACTGCATTGTTTTGCAGTAATCAAAGAGATGGCGGCAGGTGGTGCTACCTCTGGTATCCTGAACAACTTATTTCCCAATGTAATAATAACAGCACGGGGCCTTGATTCATACACAGCATGTCGCTTCCACAAGTATGGTTGTCCTAGTAATACATCACAAACTTCAAGGGGAGCAATGTCACACAATACCTCATCCGTGAAGGGCTTGATGTTGTATGGAAGGCGACACTACTGGCTCACGCGAAGATCTCGTCCTTGGTGAAGCCACCCAATGGTGTATGGTTGTGGATGTGCTGTGGTCAGTAAGCCCAACCGCTTCACGACCTCTGTCGAAATGAGGTTCTTTTGACTCCCGCTATCAACAATGAACTGTATCGGGGAGCCCTTTACCCACATCTGGGAGTGGAAGAGACGCTCCTCCTCCTCTGGATCTTCGGGTTCATTTTTCTGGATCTTTGCGGTAGCCACAGTGGCGCTGGGATCCGCATCAATGATCTGCTTCCCTTTTTCATACCCCTTATCGGGTTCTGACTCAGAGTCGGAACATGCATCTGATTCTGAAACCTTTAGCTCAGCCACCAGTGACTGCTTGGCCCAACACTCACTTGTGTTGTGAGTGGAGCTCTTATGGAACTCGCACCATTTTCCAGTGTCCTTTCTCGGCTTCGCGGCGCTGTTCTTTGCTTGCGGCTTTGGCGGGTTGTCTTGGGCTGTCCCGCCTTGGCTTTGTCCTTTGTTCTGTGGTTTAGGGGCACCTTTCCCCTGCTTTGGATTCGCAGATCCAAAGTCTCGCTTCTTTTGTTTAAACTTCTGCTCGACCTTGACGGCATATCGGTATGCTGCGCCGAGCGAGGGGATGTTTAGGAATTGTATTTCTTCCTGGATGTACTTGTGCAGGCAGCCACGGTATTTGAGTATCAAATGTTGCTCCGAATCCTTGATACCCAACTTTGTGCGAAGGGTATGGAAAAGATTGGTGAACTCCGGCACGTCTTGGTCCCTTCCCTGCCGCAGCGTGGTCCACTTTATGTATTCATCCTCATAGCTTCCGACAAGGTAGTACTGCTCCTTGATGGCATCACGGAACGAATCCCAGGTGGGTGCGGCTGAAAATAGTGAGCCAGTACTTTCATCCTTCTGCTCGCAGTAGGTTTCCCACCAGTCCTTGACGTGGGGGGCTGCTTTGAGAAGAGCAAAAACAATCTTTTCCCGACTCGAAAATTCATGAACAGAAAAATAACCCTCTAGCAGATTTAACCATTTATCTACGGCATCTGCGTCTATCTGACCCTCGAATATGGGGATTTCAAAATTAACTTGTACCTTAAAGGGTGTGGCGTTTCCAGAGTAGCTGCTGGAAGCCGATGCGTTGCTTCTGGGTAGCCGCTGAAGGATCTGGGCAAAGCTGTCCATCATCGCGTTCTGTTGTCGCTCGAGGGCTTCTTCGAGCAAGATTTTGATGGGATCTCCTGCCCCCTCGTCTTTCTTCTCGTCCGCCATGGGAGGCCATCAGGATTTGCGAGGCTAGTCTTGCAAAGGTTCAACCAGTTCAAGCCCTAACTCCTTATATCCCGACCTTGTTGGGGACATGAAAAGAAAAACAGAGAAAAAGCAGACCGCTCTGATACCACTGATCCAGATTTAAACAAGAACGCAACAAATCACAGAGATAACCATATACACAAAGATGCAGCGGAAATAATACTTCATTTCATTAATGGAAAATACTGAAATATGCTTACAACCAGAAATGGAAATAAACCAGCTAGGGCGATGGTAGCTTATCTCTGAGAAGAGATGTGATGGCTACATGCCTCTGAACTATGTTACAATGAGGCTCAAAGGCCTATTTATTGTTGAGAAACAATGGAAAACCCTTAACATTCCAAAACCTAACCCTAGGAGATGAAACGCCAAACTGTGGGCCCCGTTTGGGGGTAAATTGGTACATCAACTTCCCGGGGTCGTAACTTTGGCATATGATCTCCGTTTGACACGTACAATAGCTCATTAGAAAGATCTATCCGAGCACTATCATTGTTGGAACGGGCAACATCGATCCATTCCATGGACCCATGTTGCCCCTGGATTCCCCAAAAAACGTCGTTTAGGGCCTCAAAACGGCTCCGGAAGTTCAGGACCCGAAAAACTGCTAAAAATAGTAAGTTGTGCTACAATTAAGGAAACTGAAAATGCTGAGAAAGACAATGGTGGGGGTCCAGGTGGACTTGGCAGGTGGCCACCAATATCCACCTGGATCATTTCAATACCGTATTGGGATTGCTACTTGATAATATGACTTTCATCTTTGATTGGGAGCTTCATTAGGTGTTTGTCCCTGTGTTCTCTTTATATCCTATATATATTTATTTTGGATACATACAAGGCTACAAGGTGATAACATTGCCATGTGTTTATTATTCCTGGTGTGGTTTATGAGATTGTTCCTCGGGGGGATTGGGATTGTTGTTTTGGGCACTGGTAAGGCAGGGTGGGCGCTTTCATCATCCTTCGGGGTGATTTATTTTCGATGTCATTGTGAGTTCCTCCTAAGGTGGATAAATCTGATAATTCAATAGTCTCATAAAAGCAGAAGCGTTGTTCCTACTCTTTGATCTTTACCAGACCCTTTAAGGTGGTTTGTTGGCACTGTGGAAACCTTTGGTGGTGCATTCCAGTTTGTTGGTGTTGCTAGTGATGTTAATGGTATTTTTCATGGTGGGTTAGTGGTGGTGCTCTCAATTTTTTTTACAGGGTCTTTCGACATAGGTTTTTTTGAATTCTCTATTCGGGTGGTTTGGCGGTTGTTTTATTGGTGGTTTTCATCAAGAATGGTTTTAGGTCATTAGGTTGATGGCAGCATTAATGTTGGTCCATAAGTGAGCATGCTGATATGGATTGCATTTCACGTTTTTTCGTATTCACCAGGGTGGCATTTGGTTTGATTTTCTTGGGTATTGTGTGGATCATTTACTTCTTCTCAGGGAGCGCTTTTTTTACATTATTCTTCTCTTAGCATTTTAGCTCTCGAGGCTCGAAGCTACTGTGCATTTATTTTAGAGGTTTGACATCCATTTTTCTAGTGTCCTAATGGGGATCAATAAATCCCATGCTATCGGGCCATAAATGAACGGCGGGTGTATATGCCCACCGTTCGATTTTGCCAAGGCCAAAATCGAACAGTGGGCATATACACCCGCAGTTCATTTATGGCTCGATAGGATGGGAAATATGGCTCGCCGTCCTTGATCTATTACATTCTATTTGCTATTTTGGGAGAGGGTTTGTCCTTTTACCCATTCTTCTTCATATACTCGATAGAATTGGACTTTTATTACCCCTCGTTTTTCTCTCACACTGGATCGAATTTGGATCGAATCTTCTAGAGATGGCGTCATCGAGTGATGAATCTATTATGCCAGAGGATATAATCCAAGCCACGTTGGTTGTTGATGCGGTATGCGTACAATCCTTTGCTTCCAGCAAGGTAGGGGATGGGGACCGACTTGGTAAACTGAATCTTACGGCGACACATCTAGTGCATGGGGGGGAAATGAGAAAACATCATTCATTGCCTTCATCTAGACATCATTCTAAGTGGCATACGAAGCCAATGAAGTCTATCCCAGAGCCAAAGTTGCTCAGTTTTGGGCACGATGTCCTGTGGGATAGAGTGGTGAGTTTACAGAAGCATGCATTGGTGGGGTGGTGGATGTTTACAGAGATGTTGAAGGCTGAGATACATGCATGGAATCATTTCAACTAGCTTCCCATCCTCAAGTATTCTCCAAAGGTTAGCCTCTTGATGAACTCTTGTTTCAGGTTTCACTTCCTGCATGATGATGATGTAGAGTGCATCCTAAAGGCTCCTTGGGTTTTGTGAGCAAAGTTTTTTACAACTTCACAAATGATATATCGGCTTTAATCCTCTCTTATAGACCTAGCATGTGAAGAATGTTTGGGTCAAGCTCCCAAGATTTTTGATTGAATTATGGACACGTATGGTTTTAGTGGATATTGGAAATTCAATTGGTAATTTCATGTATATGGATGCCAATATCTAGGCTGCTAGCGATAAGCGCATTGTCTAGATACTAGTTGAAGTGAATTTCTCCAGGGGCTACCTGAGTGCATTGATTTGGAATGGGGTTCTACAAAAATTAGGAAGTGAATTGCTTACTAGGGGATTCCTTTTCGCTTCCTCTTATGTCACCACACTCATCATCTGATGTTTCAACATCCTCGTCAAAATATGCTTCAACTTGGTGGACTGTAGTGGAAGCCGACTCGTGGTTATCGTGTGGACAAGGATCGGGAGCATCCTTTATCTGTGATACATCGAGGTACCAATCCTTCTAGTGATTCCACTTTGGATTATGGTTCCTTGGATTGCTTTCCGTCTTATTCTTCGATGCCCCCTTCTCCTTTGTTTGATCTGGTTCCCCCTGTTGGGGAGGTAAATGGTGCCTCTTCTTCCCCCAAACAACTGGACTCTTGTGCTTTGATGGTTTTACATGACACCCCTGCTTCTTTGGTGCATTGTACTCCCACACATATCCTGATTACCTATCTCGTTGCATATCCTTCTTCTTCTCTTCATGGACCTTCAAGCGCTCTCCATCAATAAAGTGGATGAAGCTCACAATTATCCAGTCATAGTCCTATATCGATGCTCAATATTACTGTTCATCAGAAGGGTGGAAGAGGGACTAGGCAAATTTTAGGGAAGCTCCTTGCTAAATATATGTCTACTGCTTTGGATGGCGTCCTTTGGGACATTCCTATTATCTCTACTAGTGAATCTCAAGCCCTTAGAGACTCAGTGCCCATGACTGAGGTTGACTAGATGAAACTTCTTTCTATCAACATCTGGGGTTTGGGGTATTCTTCTAAAAAAACCTCTTTAAAACTCCTGATCAACTGAGTTTAGCACTTTTTAATCTTTATCTAGGAAACCATGGGCACTAAGGAAAGGGCCATTGCATATTTTCAATCCATTCGTCTGAGTGTGTATCTTTCTGCTACAGGTTCTTGTGGACTATCTGGTGGTATGGTGGTTTTGTGGAATCTTCATTGGGTGAATGTATCTATTTTCAAATGTTTTGTAGTTATTCTTATTACTGACTTTATCAAGGGTTATTAATCTCGATTACATCTCCTAAGTTTGTATGCTCCATGCTGTGAGATGCAGGCATTCTGGGACAAGATAGTATATTTTGGTATATTGCAGATTGAATCCCTCCTTATAGCTGGGGATTTTAATGTTACACTTTCTTATGGTGATTGTTGGGGTCTTCGTAGTAGACCTGACCCACTTGGCCCTTTTCTTCATAGATTTTTCGTGGACAACTCCCTATGTGATGTGAGGGTTTTTCCTTTGGCTCCTACCTGGTCTAATGGCAAGTTGAGACCCGATCATATAGCCAAGCGACTTGACAAATTTCTGGTTCATGAGAAGGTTTTGGAACTTTTTGGAAACTGCGGATCTTGGGTGGAGCAGTCTAAGATTTCAGATCATCTCCTGATCATTTTGTAGTGGAGAGGTTAGGCTTCTCGTATTGATATCCCTTTCAAATTCAATAATTTGTTGTTGCATGAGAATTATTTCTTATCCCCTGTGAGAGATAATTTGCTCGTGGGTGCCTATTAAGATAAATTTTCCGCTGTGGGCTCACTTCTACATAAACTTAATTCTCTCAAAGGGGTTGTTTAGAGATGGGAACAACTACAAAAATTTAATAAAAGAAGGGACCTAGACTAGATTGTGGCTGAAATGGAATCCCTCGGCTCCAACATGGACCTTTTCTCCCCTTCATAGGAACATCTGTTAAAAATGAAGGAGTTGGAGTTGGAGAAAAGGCACATTCTCAATTTCCAAGAGCCTACTTGGTGTCTTAAAGGTCGGGTCATATGGATTCGTGAGGGTGATCACAACAGTAAGTTCTTACATCTCTCTGCTAATCTTAGGCAGAACATCACTTTCATTTGGGAGATGGAATTGATCGAGGGAGTTTGAGTACACTCTACTGGTGACATACAGGAGGAAGTGATTAAGTATTTTTAATATTTATACTCGGCCCGCAATGGAGTTGATTATGCTGATATGATTTGGGGTGTCGAGAATTTTCCTTGTATGTTCTAAGAGGACTCTAATGCTACTTTCTTCAAACCTATCACTCTGGAGAAAATTTTTGATGTTCTTAAATCCTTTGCTAAGGACAAGAGTTTGAGCCCAGATGGCAAGACAGTGGAGTTCTTCCTTCACTTTTCTCATCTTGTTGTCTCAGATTTAATTAATTTGGTTGAAAAATCCTATGTTCATTACAGGATCTTGGCTGGAATAAATTCCACTTTAAGTGCCTTGATCTCTAAATCACACATCCTATATCTTTCTCCAATTTATAACCAATATCGCTATGCAATACTACTTACAAGGTGATTTCCAAAATAATTTGTAGTAGAATTAAGTAGGTCCTATGTTCCTATATCACTTAAGAGAAATTTGGTTTCTTGTCCAACTGTCAGAACCATGATGTGGTAGCCACCGCACAGGAATGCTCACACACTATTCACACCAAGTGGCAGGATGCTATTATTATGAAGATTGACTTGCGTAAGGCCTACAAATGTATTAATTGGGCCTTCTTGTGTATGGTCCTTCTTAAAATTGGTCTCTGTGGAGAATATTGCTTGGATTATGGCTTTTGTATCACTCACTTCTTTTCTAGTTTTGATTAATGGTTTTCTATAATAAAAAAATTAGGCTGGTAGAGGTCTCTGGTAGGGATGCTTTGTCCTGGTTATGGATCGACTCAATTTAAAGATAAAAGAGGCACACTCACTCGGTTATTTCCATGGTTTACAGGTATCATTTTTCTTTGTTGATGATGCTCTTACCTTGGGGCCAATTTTGTGCGAGCAGTGGCTAGATTTTTATCATATCATGTTTTGTTTTGGATCGACTTCAGGTCGGTTCATGAATGGGAGTAAATTTATTTTTTTATCTTCATCGGATGACCAAGAATTTATTTAGCGCATTTCAAGATTATTCAATGTTAGGGCCTCTTCCTTGGATAGTGGCTTGACCTACTTGGGTTTTTGTCTAAAGCCAAATTGTTATAGGATATTGGAATGGGGTTGGTTGGTGGAGAAGTTCTAGAAGTGCTTCAATCTCTAGACTCACCGGTGGTTGACATTTGGTGGCAGGTGTATTTTTATACAATTGGTTCTCCACCAACCGGTGCTATACTGGATGCACCTTTTCATGCTCCCTTCTCACATTATTAACAAGGTTAATGTTATCATGGCTCACTTCCTCTCGTTGGTGCAGGGTGAACATAAGAAATTCCACCTTGTCAAATTTGGTGCGATCACTAAAGGGAAAGAGATGGGTGGTTGGGGTATACTTTATTTAAGAAGATTTGGATAGGCTCTATTAGTTAAATGTCTTTGGCGCACTCTGTCTAGTATAGGAAGGGGAGGGTTGACATCATGAGAGGCTCCTACATTTGGTTGAGCTTTTCTAAAGTGAGAAACATGTTGATTGAAAGAATGGTTTGGTCCTTTGGTAGTGGAAATCATATTTTGATAGGGATGGATTCGATTCTAGGGGTCACCTCTCCCATCTCATTAGATAATGAGATCATTGATTCTTTGAATAATAGAGGACTTTTTTCTTGGATCAAGTCATTATGCGACGACAATTTTACCTCCCCTATCCAATATCGAAGACTACTGAGGAACTTTGTCTATCGGGCGGACATGTTCCTATTTGGAATCACCTTCTACAAATCTTCAAAAATGTAGGCTTCATGTTGCATAGGAGGGGTGATTCCATTGTATGGAATGGTGTACTAAGACAGGGATCAATGGTGGTCCAAGAGGTCTATTCACACATTCTCTATTCCACGATTTCTTCTAATAATATCTGTTGGTTTAGGAAGGCATTGAAGTGGCAGGTTCCCTACAAGGTGGTTACTTTATATTAGTTAGCTTCGAAGAACAAAATTATTTCTCGGGATAACCTGTGTAAAAGGGGTCTTACTGGTCCCGGTTGGTGTGTATTTTCCCATAATGCCATGGAGGATGTCTCACATCTACTTATTGATTTCCCTGTGTCTGTTGAGGTTTGGGGGCATATTATGGATTACTTATGGGTAATGCATCGGGTGGATTTTCACTCATTGGAATCATGCTTCAAGTGGTGGTTTAGTCGATGTGGAAGATACAAAACTCTTCCTTTTTTTTGACATGGGAGTTATGGAAGGCTCATAATTACACCATATTTGATAATAGGACTCCTAATATTCATCATATCTACACCCAAGCATTGAATTGGATTCCTAAGGTGGTTCCTCCCATGTGAGATGTCATTTCTCATAGGTTCATTTCTCCTCCTTTCTCCTCCTTTACATGTGCATTTTCCTGCAGGTTACTTTGATGGGGTGACTTGTGATCTTTCCTGTGGCTATGGGGTATGGTTGAAGTTAAATATTAACGTCAAATTTTCCTTTTATTCATGTGGTGGTCCTGACACAAATCAAAACATTGAATTTATGGCTATTTGGGGCATGTTGGTCTTGGCAAAGTGCCTTCAGATTTGGCAGCTCACTGTATATGGGGACTCTAAATCTATTATTGAATTTATGTTGGGACAGTCTACTATTTTGGCCCTCGCTTTGTATGTTTCGATGGCTCGTATTATGTTTATGAAGCATGCTTTTAAGCACATCTCTCTTTCACACATATTCAGGCATCACAACTCAGTGGCATATGGGCTATGCAAGAAAGGTCTGGAATCCACTCACAGCATGATCTAGTATTGTCTCTATGCGAGGGACAAGAAGATGAATGAGGGTAGTTTTGAGGCGCCATGATGTCTTCTTAGATCTATTTGGTTATTTTTTTGTCCTCATAATTTTGTTGGGAATGTTCTCTCTATATTGGTACTAGTTATCTCGTATTCTTCTTGTCAGTTTTGGGCATTTTTGTTCTTTCATACTATGTCTTATGGTGGAGTAAATATGGTGGACATGTCGAAAGTCTCATAGAATTATGCTCTTTCCTATCTATCTTTAGCTCCTTTATTCAGCCTTTATGTTGGTTTTTCTTTAACTATATTGTATCTGGTGACTTAGTTGATCTTTTCTTGATGTTTTAGACATCTATCAAATAATATTGAATATGTACTAGAATTGCCATTTTAATAAAAGTTATCAATAATGTTTTCTTCTTGAGAAAAAAAAACATGTAAAGTTGCATTTTCATATCAAAATGGCTACATATTCGTTATCCCTTTATCATTCTAAAAAATCGAGTTACTTCCTCCTTCCATTTTTATATCATTTGATTCATGATGATACGAAATTAACATGTGCAAATAATAAATATTTGTTGATTAACCATGTCGTTCACCCACTTGGGCTGCATCAAAAAGATTTAAATACCTCTTACATGACCAACCCGTTGGGCCATCCATCTTTGTTTGATGAGAAGTTTATGGGCTCCCTCACAAATTCATATGTCGATGAAATATTTGAAAAACTAAAACGGAGGTTTTTTAATATTTCTTGGATTTTGATCTTTTAGCTATTAGTATCAAGTCGTCTTTAGTGCGACTTTTTGGAGTTTCCAGTCCGAGAATCTGGCGAAAAAAATTGTGGTGAAATCTTTATTTGTGTTATCTAAACTAGTTTTTTCACTATATATAAAGATTCAACACCCTGAAAAACCTTAGAGCACTTCTATTGTGCAGGGGTTACCCATCAAACTTGTGATTTCAATGAATTCTTGCCGGATTTTAGAGAAATCAGACTCGAAAATTCTACCGAAAAAGCTTCCAAAACGTTGCACTAAAAACAACTTGATTAATATTGTTTTGTGTCATCAATAAATGAATTAGCGGAAAATTCTATTGTTGACTTGGTTAACTTATTCTATTTATTTTAGAATAGAACTAGCTTTACTTTTGTTTAAAAATAAACTATTCAATATTTGTTTTATTTATCACGATTATCTCCTTTTACATTTTACTTGTAACTTAGTTAGCGATTATTTTGATGCTCTTCATACAAGCCATATGTTTCATTTATATATGAAATATAGGAAGTAGCCTTAAAATATCATGGAGTTGTTGAAGGTTTTATTGATTAAAGGAATTGGAAGATATTTAAGAAAAAATGATAAGAATGTATATAAAACTTCTCCTCATTATTATTTATTTATGGTAAATGTTGTAAATGTTATAATTATTGAAAAAAACACAAATGTATAAAGAAGGTTATATTTTATAAAAAATATAGTTAATTTAAGAATATGATTATTTTAATAGATAAGTTATTTTAATATAAAGTTTATATTTTGAGAAAAAGATGTTAACTTTTTGATTGGGGATTTTCTAAAAAGAACGGTGTTATAAATATTATATATGTGCTTAAAATTTAATAATAAATAATATATATACTCAGAATTGAATAAGATATAATATTTTTTTTTTTAAATATTATATATATGCTTAAAATTTAATAATAAATAATATATATACTCAGAATTGAATAAGATATAATATATTTTTTTTAATTGTAGTAGTAACTTAATTTAACAGTTTATTATTGTCTATTAACATTCATAAGCCACAAGTATATAGCCTTGTTAATGCCTTGGTTAATAAAGTTAAGATGGAAAAATTAAATCTATAATGTTTATATAAATATTAAAAAAAGAGATGAAATTATATATCATTTCTGTAGATGTTTTAATGAAATTATCATGAAAATTGTGTTTAATATAATATTAACAAACAATCTTATGTAATTGTGCCAAGAGATGCATGAAAGAGATGTTGTAATATAATGTTGATGTTGTAGTGTTGTCTTGTGAAACAATTTGACTCAATAAAATTCAAAAAAATTACAATAAATAAAAAGTAATAATTATATTTATAATTAAAATTAATTAATTATATAGAAACCGACCTCCTTGTACACTAAATAAATAGAAGCCGACCTCCTTATACACTAAATAAAAGCCGACCTCCTTGTACACACTAACCGTGCTCTGGACCCAAAACCCATCTACATAATTTATATATATCTTATAGAGTAGAAGAAAACACGTAGACAAACCAATTATAAACATTCGTTGAATATATCTTATAGAGTAGAACAAAGCACGTAGAGAAACCAACTATAAACATTCGTTGAAAACAAAGGAGAAAGAAATCCGAAGTGAGCGAGACTCATTGGATTTGTTATCTAATTAGTATTCGATATTGCAGGAGGGAATACCATCATGGAGAGTAACTTTGTGGAATCGGTGTGGAATCAATTCACACAAGCCGAGGAGATGGCACCATCATCACTCCCAGTTGAAGAGATGACATCATCATCATCACTTGCTGCTGAATTAGAAGACAAAATGGGTAACCTGAGTCTTGAGAACAACATTCAGCCACAGATTACAAATACAAACACGAGTTATGGTGATACAAATAGAAATAGAATTCACGAAAACACACCGCAGCGACAACAGCATCACCTCCAGTTTCATCGGCAGCGGCTCCAGCGGACGCAGCTGCAGCGGCAACACGGTCAACAATGCCACCGTCACCATCATCGGTTGCAGGGTCAACATTGTCACGGCTATCATCGTGCGCAGCAACACTATGGTCCCATTCTTCGGCTATGGGGTCGACAGTATCCTCTGCAGGAACGTCACGGCCGCTTTAATTTTCAGGGACTCCACCATCATCACCATCTTCATCGACATCCGCGACGGTATCACGGCCACCATCATCCACAATCGCAGCTGCAAGTCCCTTCTCATGTATCTATGGGTACCTGCCCTCTTCCCTCCCTGGGTTTCACGAATCAAAATGAAACAAACCGCAATCGGGCCCTGGCCTTGAGCCACCACAATCGCCAGCAGCTTCTTCAACAGCGTCGTTCAATGGCGACTTGTAATTCCGGCACCCTCAGGTCAATTGGTAATGATTTTGAGAATACCCAAGACTCTGATGATCAAGAAACTCTACTGCACAATGCAGATAAGGACTTAAATTCAGACATCATTAGGTTAGTTGCAAATATGTTAATTGCAAATGATTCTAAAAATATCCAAGAATCGGATCATCAGGAGAATCCTCTGCACAATGATGATATGGATGACGATATTGACGTGCACAACGACGATATCGGCGTTTACCCGTAGTTATGAGATTTCATTGTCATGTAATTTTGTTTGAACTTTACCCCTTTTGATATTAGAATGCTCTAGGTTTAGTGGATCTGTGTTTTGTTTTCATTTTTGTTTGCACTTCCCGTTGTTAAATCTCCTCCCCTCTATTTGCAGTTTTCAATGGGATTTTTTCTTTAAGAATTACAGGTATCTTGATTGTCTCTGTTGCCGTTATAAGCTTCTGTCGTTTTTCTACTAAGAGTTTTCGTGTGGAGGAGACCTGTATCGAACCCTCCTGCAATTGACAATAAAGTGTTTTCTGTGACCGAAGAATTAAGTGCGTTGTTCTATAATTTTTTTTAATTCAAGTTGAATGGTTCAAAATAGCGACTATTATGTTTTGCTTCTGGTTTCTTTGATGAATGAGAATTAAGAGCTTGGATGCTAGGTTGAATGGTTCAAAATAGCGACTATTACGTTTTGCTTCCGGTTTCTTTTACTGTACTTCTAATTTTTGGCGATATTTTCAATCGTCCGTGTAATTTCATTTTTAATACGTCCTGTAATAGTAAATAATTATTATATTCCAAGATCCCACTATCAAGACATCCATATTATACTGACTAGATTGGTATTCAGATTGGTAATACCATATGTTTTCTCACAAATTGCTCTATACTTATTATATTCCAAAATCTCACTACCAATTTAAAAAATGAATATACATTTTTATAATGTTTTAATTAAAAGTATTATAACCCAATATTAAAGAGTTGTGGTTTCAAAAATTTATATTTTCACTTTCTAGTGTAAAAGATGACTAATTTTTGTACTTTCTATCTCATGTACAAGCATTAAAATGGGCTAATATATATTTTTATTTATTTATTTTTTCCATGGAAAATTGAGGTTGCTTAAATCTCATGTACAAGCATTAAAGTGGGCTAATATATATTTTTATTTATTTATTTTTTCTATGGAAAATTGATCTCAAGGAGAATTGACCTCATGACCTCCCATCGGAATCGAGAAGAATTGACCCTATGACCTCCCATCGACAAGGTACTTAGCAAACACAAATTCACCAATTGAACTAACCCTCGAGGGTAAAACATGCTAATATAGACTTACAAACAAATGAAAAAGAATTAAAATAAGGGAATAATAATAATATCTAAAAGTGGTAATTTTATAACTCATCACATTGGAAAACATGTAAGGGTTGTTTGGCTAAAGACCACTTAAGTAGTGTATATGACATGGGACAACCACTTAATAGTATTCACTGAATGATTACTAGTCATGTGAATATGGATTTTCCAATGAAATTGTAGAGTTCACTTCGTCAAAAAACAACATCATAAACAACAATTAAGGTTCAGATGGAAGTTGGTATGGTGTAGTGGAGAGCTCTGGTAGGGTGTTGTGGTGCTCTAGTGCTGTGTAACGATTGGACTCTAGCTCACCCATTAATATATTTTCATCGATTTGGGTGGAAGGTTGTACTTGTTATATTTTTTGGCTCATTTGCATCAACAAGGTTGAAGTGTGTAACCGTTTTTTTTTTTGTTTTTGAGGTCCTATATGAGCCTGGTGAGTGGATGGGTTGTTTGTAGGTTTATTTTTTCAATGTTGTTTTAGTACAATTTGGCTCTTTCATCAACAATCTTGAAATGTGTTCTAATTTATTTTATGAGGTCCTATAAGAGCCTGGAGCGCAGGTGGGTTGTTTCTCGGTTCGTTTTTTCAATACCGCATTGTGATGTAGGAGCATTCAACCCAAGAGAAAATCATTGTATTTTAGTAGACATAGGGGGGTCATGTGTTTTAAGGAAGTTGGATTCCTAAGTGTTGAATTAATGTAATATTTAGGCTTTTGAGTGAGTAGGATATGAATTAATTAGATAATGTGAGATATTTTTTAGATGCTCTCAAATGCAGGAGAACATGAGTGGTTAATAATGATGAGAGAGCTAGAAGTCAATTATAACTCTTAAGGTAGTTTCATTATTCGAGGAACTAGAAAGGATTCTTAGGGATTAACTGGAGTTAGAAGTGGACTTAGAGGACATTTAAGAGTCAGTTTAGTAGATTAAGGATCTGAACTAGAATTACTTCAACATAACCTTTCTAGTATAAATATAAGCCTACAGGCAGACTGTAAAAAAAAGGAGGCCACTGATATTGAAGATCAGGCCTGAGAGACAGAGAGTCTCATTCTGTAATCGTTGTTATATTTATAAATACAGAGGTTAATTATAGTGAATCAGAATTCTATAATAGTTGTGTGCAGGCAGAATTCGGTGAAACATAGAGAGGAGAATGATTCAGAGGAATCATAGTGGGTCTTTGAATCTAGTTGAAGGATCAGAGTGAAGCTCTAGAGAGACTGCGGTGTGAGAATTTGCAGAGGTCAAGCTCAGGAGTGCGTTGAGCAGCCGAAGCAGAAGAATGAAACCTTGAAGAAACCCAAAACCACATGAAAACATTAAAGAAATAGAGAAGTCAAGAAAAGGGACGAACGAAGAAGTTAGGTGTCAGTGCACAGGAATCGTTGGATCTTAGAGATCAACGGACGAGGTTGTCAAATGATAAGAAACCAAGATTAAATCGCGTAGATTTGGATCAAGGAATGAACGACAGAGATTAACCATAAGCGCTGGTGGAAGAGGAATCTGGAGGAGTCGTTGCAGCCGTCGATGGTTAAAGATCTACGGTCATCGGGCGCGAACAAGTCCAGACGTTAACTAAGAAGAAAGGTGGGTTTATAAGCGGAAGTTGTAAGGTAGAAGCCATAAGTGGTAAAAAGGAGTGGTCACCTAATTCCACTAAGCGAGCGACTCGTAGCAGCGAAGGAGAGAGAGAACCACTTTTTCAGGCAGGTATTCTCTGTGATTTTTGTCTACCAAAAATCGTTGTGAACCATCAAATCCATTGAGTACAGATCGACGGTGGAGGATTGTCGAGCAAGTTTGATTGACCAGGCTAAGCAACAACCATCAGATCGAGCACCAGATCAACGGTCTTGATTTGATTAGAGATTGAAGAAAGGAAGTAGCAGCGCTGGGGAAATGGCTTGGGAGTGCGGACTCGATGATAATTATAGATGCGGGTGAATGGTTTTTGAAGTCCGGTTTAAGTGCTCGGTCGCGTTTTTCCCATGTATTCTGATAGAGTTGAAGTCCTGGGTTAAAGGTAAGTTTATAGGTATTTCTATTAAAAATGGGTATAATATAAATAATGCGTGTATAAGGTTTATGGGTTAAGTTTACACATAACCTAAGTTAAGAGTGGGAATGTTATATACATATGCGACTAAGGGTTAATGAAGGTTTATGAGGGTGAACGAGTCTTGATAGAAAGGAAAAGATGGATTAAGGGTAAGACTTGATTAGTCTATAAATTATTCTGCAAAGATTAAGAAAGGGGCCTTAACCATATTCTAAATGAAAATTTGACTCCTTAGAGAGTTAAAATTCTTGGGAAAAATGTGCTTATGCATTTTACATGCATACTGTGGGTGTAAGTGGGGGTAACCTTGCGTCATTTTGGTATCAGAGCAGAATTGTAATTGAAACAATTGGTGTTAAAATAGAACAATGAAATTCTATGTGAAAGAATTGAGAACAAAGTTATGTTTTAAGATGTTTATGCAGGCAAGGAAGGATCAAATTCTAATCTGACAGAAAGTAGGCACACAAAGGTGATGTGTAGCAGAACTTGCAGATGCAAGAAATAGAGGACAATCCATTCAAGGTACAGGTGGAATGGTGGAACAATATCATGTAGAGATCTTGAAGGTGAGGTGATATGTTCTATTTTGATTTGATTGGAGAATGTGTGTTTGTACATTGATGCATAGATAGCAACAAAAGAAGGTGAGAATGTTGCAACATCTAGAGCAAGGAGTGCTTAAATTGGTTCCAGAGGAAAGAACCAGAGAAATGCTAAGAGACTGAGCTTAGAAGAGGAGCGAAGCTTAGTGAGGCATATCTAGCTAGAACAACTCGATGCATTAAGGAGAATACTTGAGGAAAGCCAGAGACTAGGTTGGGTCTTGAGGAAGAAGTCAGTGAAGTGGCATAAGTTGTAGAGAAGGCTACAACAGAGGAAAGTAAGGTGGGTGAGGGAAAAACTCAAAGAGGCTAAGTTGGAAATGAAAATGGAAGTGTCCATTTGTGAAGCAGAACATGGTGAAGTTCTAAGCGGAAATGAAAACTTGAAGACTGAAACTTCAAGTGAGGCTAAAAGGTTACATGGTTTTAAATCTCACAATTTGTGTATATTTGCAGGTGAAACATGTAAAGAAGGACAATTTGCTGATATTATCATAAAGGAGGAAGAAGACAAGTAGAATCTAAACTCTATTTTGGAAGAAGATGAGATAAATAGGTCTCATATACAATTGGGGAAAGATATCAAGCAACCAAGTGAAGGGATTGAGGAGATTGAAGAGGAGGCCATCGAAGAATTTCTGAGTCATAAAGAGAACTTGGCACAACAAGGAGATATGATGGCTAAAACATCAAGTGGGACCACAGGGTCTTATGTTCTTAAGACTGATAGTTTGCCTGTGGATGCAAAAAAAATGCAAGGGAATATTAGTGCAGATGGTGAGACAAGGATAGCTCTTGGAGTAGGTAAACAACAATAGATTAAAGGCAAACTTGAAGAAAAGACTATGTTAGCTGATAACATAGTAAAGGATCATCAGTTCACCATGATGATAGGCACAATGGAAATAACCGTGGAAGTTGTTGAGATAGTAAAAAAGAAGGACATCTATTGAAAGATGTTAAGAAGGAAGAAACCTATGCAAAGGATTTAACCTTAGGAGAAAGGACATGTGATGATTGGTCACTAACAAAGGAGGGTTTTGCAGAGGATGAGAAATATTTTGAAGCTGTCAAAAGTATGGAAAAGTATCTTTCAAAAGATGAATAATGTGGAGTAAAGGACAAGGGAGAATATCTCTTGAATGAGGAAGGCAGTGACTTATTGCAGTAGAAAGAACTTAGTAATGAAACTGTTACCACACAGGGACAATTTCTTGTGGGAAAAAGAGATGAAGTTTAGTTTGAAGAACTGATATGTGAAACAACAGTTGAAACTGTTGAGCCTTGTAATTTTCAAACTAACAATTCGTTTATAAATGCAGGGATTATAAGTGATGATGAAGTACTTGCGAAGTGTCATAGAGAAATTGCATTGCTGGAGTATTTGCTGGGAAATTCAGAGTATGACAGTGTGATTGCAGAGGAAGAAGTTTAGTAAAGTGAACAAGGACAGAAAGACATCATTAGAGCAGATGGTGTGGAGGAGAGACTAGTTGAGAGTCTCATGAATTCTTTTGAGAATTCAAAACAACATACCGATGTGTTGACAGAGGAGAAAAGAATGGAGCAACGAACTGAATTGTTGCCAAAGGAAGATAAGGCATAGAAGCCTTATGTTTTTTATTTTAACAAGTGTTTTGTGAGTGCAGGTTTAGTTGCAGATGTTGGAGGAAATTTGGCACAGATGAGCAGCCAAATAAAGATGAAAGAAGAAGATTATGTGGAAGAATTTAATCCATGGAACATAGATGCTCAATTACTGGAGAGAATGCTGGAAAGTCATGATTTAGTGCAGATAGAAATAATCGTGAAAGAGGGTAAGGATGAAAGGGAGGCAGTAAGCATAGGAGTCAAAGAAAAAGTTGGAGGAAGAGCAAGAGAAATGTCTACAATGGTAGCAAGAGAAAAAGTAGAAGAAAAGGTAAATCAGTAACTACAAAGTGGGAGTAGCCTACAATAGTTTGAAGAGTTAGTGGACAACAACAACAACCTGAAGCAAAGAGAAAGAGGAAGAAGTAAGAGGCAGAATATGGGCCAGTCCAAGGATGAACTGGAGATAGAGATTGAAGAATTATGGCAGTTGATGATGAAACAGTCCATATCGAGGAAAATGATAGCAACAGGAAACATGATCAATCAGAACTTGAACCTGATTGACAAGGAGAGGAAGGTCAAAGAGAGCATAGTAGACATACAACATCAACAAAGGTGCAAGGCATTTGGGCAGCTACAAACTAAAGTTTGGGACCCTAGAGGTTTTCTATCAACTTATGAAGACACATGATCAGGAGTTAGGACATCATGAATATTTTCTACTTTGGGAGTCTGATGCAAGAGCATTCAACACGAGAGAAAGTCATTGTATTTTAGTAGACATAGGGGGTCATGTGTTTTAAGGAAGTTAAATTCCTAAGTGTTGAATTAATGTAATGTTTAGGCTTTGAGTGAGTAGGACAAGAATTAATTAGATAATGTGAGATATTTTTTAAACACTCTCGAATGAAGGAGAACATGAGTGGCTAATAATGACGAGAGAGTTAGAAGTCAAGTATAACTCTTAAGGTAGTTTCATTATTCGAGGAACTAGAAAGTATTCTTAGGGATTAACTAGAGTTAGAAGTGGACTTAGAGGACATTTAAGAGTCAGTTCAGTAGATTAAGGATCTGAACCAGAATTACTTCAACATAACCTTTCTGGTATAAATATAAGACTACAGGCAGACTGTAAAAAAAATGAGGCCACTGATATTGAAGATCAGTCCTGAGAGACAAAGAGTCTCATTCTGTAATGGTTGTTATATTTATAAATACAGAGGTTAATTTCAAACCTATATAAGTGTGTTTCGAGTGTTGAATTATAGTGAATCGGAATTTTGTAATTGTTGTGTACAGGCAGAATTCATCAAAACACAGAGAGGAGAATGATTCAGAGGAATCATAATGAGTCTTTGAATCCAGTTGAAGGATCAGAATGAAGCTCTAGAGAGACTGCGGTGTGAGAATTCACAGAGGTCAAGCTTAGGAGTGAGTTGAGCAGCGGAAGTAGAAGAATGAAACCATGAAGAAACCCAAAGCCACAGGAAAACATTGAAGAAATAACGAAGTCAAGAAAAGGGACGAACGAAGAAGTGAGGTGTCAGTACACAGGAATCGTTGGATCTCAGAGATCAACGGATGAGGTTGTCAGATGATAAGTGGACAAGATTAAATTTCATAGATTTTAATCAAGGAATGAACGGTGGAGATTAACCAGAAGCATTGGTGGAAGAGGAATCTGGAGGAGCTGTCATAGCCTTCGATGGTTGAAGATCTACGGTCATTGGGTGCGAACAAGTCTGGACGTTAACCAAGAAGAAAGGCGGGTTTATAAGCAGAAGTGGTATTTCGAGCGAGGTAAAAACCATAAGTGGTAAAAAGGAATGGTCACTCGATTCCACTAAACAAGCGACACGTAGCAGTGGAGGAGAGAGAGAAAACCACTTTTTCGAGTGGGTATTCTCCGTGCTTATCAACCCGAAATCATTGTGAACCATCAGATACATTGACTACAGATCGACGGTGGAGGATTGTTGCGCAAGTTTGATTGATCAAGCTAAGCGACAACCATCGGATCGAGCACCAGATCAACGATCCTGATTTGATCGGAGATCATAGAAAGGAAGGAGCAGCGCTGCGGAAATGGCTTGGGAGTGCGGACCCGATGATAATTATAGTTTCAGGTGAATGTTTTTTGAAGTCCGGTTTAAGTTCTCGGTCGGGTTTTGCTGTGTATTCCGATAGAGTTGGAGTCCCGGGTTAAAGGTAATTTTATATGTATTTCTATTAAAAAGGGGTATAATAGAAATAATGTGCGAATAAGGTTTACAGGTTATGTTTACACATAACAAAAGTTAAGAGTGGGAAGGTTATATACATATGTGGCTAAGGGTTAATGAAGGTTTATGAGGGTGAATGAGTCCCGATAGAAAGGAAAGGATGGATTAAGGGTTAGACTTGGTTAGTCTATAAATTATTCTACAGAGATTAAGAAAGGGGCCTTAACCATATTCTAAATGAAGATTTGACTCCTTAGAGAGTTAAAATTCCTGGGACAAATGTGCTTATGCATTTTACATGCATACTGTGGGTGTAGGCGGGGGTAACCCTGTGTCATATTGGGATTGCTACTTGATAATATGACTTTCATCTTTAATTGGTAGTTTCTTTAGGTGTTATTTTTTTCCACGGGTTCTCTTAATATCTTATATATATTTATTTTGGATATATACAAGGCTACAAGGCAATAATGTTGGACCGTGTTTATTATTCTTGGTGTTGTCTATGAGATTGTTCCTCGGGGGGATTGGGATTGTTGTTTTGGGGACTGGTAAGGCAGGGTGGGGGTTTTCATCATTCTTCAAGGTCCTTTCTTTCCCATGTCATTGTCGATTCCTCCTAAGGTGGTGAAATCTGATAATTCAATAGTATCAGAAAAGTGGAAGCCACGTTCCTACTCTTTGATCTTTACCATACCCTTCAAGGTGGTTTGTTGGTGCTGTGAAAACCTTTGGTGGTGCATTCGAGGTTATTGGTGTTGCTAGTGATGTTAATGGTATTGTTCATGGTTGGTTAGTGGTGGCACTCTCACTATTTTTTTATAGGGTATTTTGACATAGGTTTTCCTGAATTCTCTATTGGGGTGGTTTCACAGTTACTTTATTGGTGGTTTTCATCAAGAGTGGTTTTAGGTCATCAGGTTGATGGCAGCATTAATGTTGGTCCATACATGGGCGTGCTGATATTTATTGCAATTCAATTTTTTTGTATTCACCAAGGTGGCATTTGGTTTTATTTTCTTGGGTATCATGTGGATCATTTACTTCTTCTCAGGGGCCGCCTTTTTTACATTATTCCACTCTTAGGATTTTAGCTCTCAAGGCTCGAAGTTATTGTGCATTCATTTTAGATGTATGACATCCTTTTTGCTAGTTTCCTTGATCTATTACATTCTATTCGCTATTTTGGGAGAGGGTTTGTCCTTTACTTGCCGATATTTCTTCATATATTGGATAGAATTGAACTTTTATTACCCCTAGTTTTTCTCCCACACTGGATCGAATCTTCTGGAGATGGCATCATCGAGTGATGACTATATCATGCCATAGGCTCTAATCCAACCCATGTTGGTTGTTGAGGCGGTATGCGTATAATCCTTTACATCCAGCAAGGTAGCGGATGGGGACCAACCTAGTAAACTGAATCTTCCGGCGACACATCCGGTGCATGGGGGGGACACAAGGAAACATCATTCATTGCCTTCATCGAGACATCATGCCAAGTGGTGTAAAAGGCTAATGAAGTCTATCCGAGAGCCCAAGTTGCTTAGTTTTGGGCACGTTGTCCTGTGGGATAGAGTGGTGAGTTTACAGAAGCATGCAATAGTGGGTTGGTGGATGTTTGCAGAGATGTCGAAGGCTAGGATATATGAATGGATTCGTTTCAACTAGCTTCCCATCCTAAAGTATTCCCAAAAGGTTATCCTCTTGATGAACTCATGGCTCAAGTTTGACTTCCTGCATGATGATGATGTAGAGCGCATCCTAAAGGCTCCTTGGGTTTTGTGAGTGAAGTTTTTTACAACCTCACAAATGATATATCGACTTTAATCATGTCTTAGAGGCCAAGCGTGTGAAGTATGTTTGGGTCAAGCTCGCAAGATTGTCGATTGAATTATGGTCACTTATAGTTTTAGTGGATATCGCAAATTCAATTGGTCATTTCATGCATATGGATGCCAATATCTAGGGGGCTAGTGACAAGCGCATTGTCCAGATACTAGTTGAAGTGAATTTATCCATGGGACTACCTGAGTGCATTGATTTGGAATGGGGTTCTACCAGAATCAGGAAGAAAATTGATTACTAGGGTATTCATTTTCAATTCCTCTTATGTCACCACACTTTTCATCCAATGTTTTGACATCCTCATCAAAACAGGCTTCATCTTGATGGACTGTAGTGGAAGCCAACTCAAGGTTATCGTGTGGAAAAGGATCAAGAGCATCCTTGATCAGTGGCACATCGAGGTACCAATCCTTCTAGTGATTCTGCTTTAGATGGTGGTTTCTTGGATCACTCTCTGTCTTATTATTCCATGTTCCCTTCTCCTTTGGTTGATCTGGTTCCCCCTATTTGGGAGGTAAATGGAACATCTTCTTCCCCCCAACATCCAAACTCTTTCACTTTGATGGTTTTACATGACAATCGTGCTTCTTTGGAGCCTTGTACTCCTACAACACTCATGATTACCAATCCCATTGCATATCCTTCTTCTTCTCTTCAGGGGTCTTCAAGCACTCTTCATCAATAAGGTGGATGATGCTCACAAGTATCCAGTCATTAGTCCTAGATCGATGCTCAATATTATTATTCATTGGAAGGGTGGAAGAGGGACTATGCATTTTTTAGGGAAGCCCCTTGCTAAATCCATGTCTGTTGCTTTGGATGGTGCCCTTCGAGACATTCCTATTATATCTTCTAGTGACTCTCAACCCCTTAGAGACTCAGTGCCCATGAATGAGGTTGACTAGATGAAAATTATTTCTATCAACATCTGGGGTTTGGGGGATTCCTCTAAAAAATCCTTGTTAAAATTCCTGATCAAATAAGTCTTGCCCATTTTCATCTTTATTCAGGAAACCATGGCCACTAAGGAAAGGGCCATTGCATATTTTTGATCCATTCGTTTGAGTTGGTATCTTGTTGCTACAGGTTCTTGTGGACTATCAGGTGGTATGGTGGTTTTGTGTAATCTTGATTGGGTGAATGTATCTATTTTCAAATGTTTTGTAGGTATTCTTCTTACTGACTTTATGAGGGGTTATTCATCTCGATTACATCTCCTAAATTTATATGTTCCATGCCATGAGAAGCGGGTATTCCTAGACCGGATGGCATATTGTGATATCTTACAGATTGAATCCCTTCTTATAGTCGATGAGTTTAATACTACACTTTCTTATGGTGATTGTTGGGGTCTTCATAGAAATCCAAACCCACTTGTCCCTTTTCTTTATAGATTTTTCATGAAAAAATCCCTATGTGATGTGAGGGTTTTTCCTTGACTCCTACCTGGTCTAATGGTAGGTCGAGATATGATCATATAGCTAATAAAATTGACAAATTTCTAGTCCATGAGAAGGTTTTGGAACTTTTTGGAAACTATAAATCATGGGTGGAGCAGTTTAAGATTTCAGATCATCTGCCGATCATTTTTCATTAGAGAGGCTAGGTTTTTGGAATAGGTATCCCTTTCAAATTCAATAATATGTGGTTGCATGAGAATTATTTCTTATCCCCTTTGAGAGAGAATTGGCTTGTGGGTGCCTATCAGGATAAATTTTCAACTGTGGACTTGCTTCTACAGAAACTTAATTCTCTCAAAGGGGTTGTTCACAGATGGGAACAACTATTTTTTTTAAATAAAAAAAGGGACTTGGAATATATTGTGGCTGAAATGGAATCCCTCAGCTCCATCATGGACCTTGTCTCCCATTCAGAGGAACATTTGTTAAAAATGAAGGAGCTAGAGTTGGAGAAAAGGCATATTCTCAATTTCCAGGAGCCTACTTGGTGTCTTAAAAGTTAAGTCATATGGATTCATAAGGGTGATCGCAACACTAAGTTCTTCCATCACTTTTCTAATCTTAGGTAGAACATCACTTTTATTTGCGATATTTAATTGATCGAGGGAGTTTTAATACACTTGACTGGCGACATTCAGGAGGAATCAGTTAGGATTTCAAATATTTATACTCTACCGGTAATGGATTTGATTACGCTGATATGACTTGGGGTGTCTATAATTTTTTTTGTATGTTCTCAGAGGACTCTAATGCTATTTTCTTCAAACCTATCACTTTGGAAGACATTTTGGATGTTAAATATTTTGCTAAGGACAAGAGTTCGAGCCCAGATGGCTAGATAGTGGAGTTATTCCTTCACTTTTTTGATCTTCTTGTCTCAGATTTAATTAATTTGGTTGAAGAATCCCATGTTCGTTACAGGATATTGGGTGGAATAAATTCTACTTTAATTGCCTTGATCTCTCAATCATCACATCCTATATCTTTCTTCGATTTCTGACCGATCTCGTTATGCAATATTACTTAAAAGCTGATTTCCAAAATAATTTCTAGTAGAATCAAACAGGTCCTATCTTTCTATATCACTTAAGAGAAATTTGGTTTCTTGTCAAAATTATTAGATCCATGATGTGGTAGCTAGCACACTGGAATGATTACATACTATTCAGACCAAGTCATAGGTTTCTATTATTATGAAGATTGACTTATATAAGGGATACAATTGTATTGACTGGGCCTTCCTACATATGATCCTTCTTAAAATTAGTCTCTCTATGGAGAATATTGCCTGCATTATGGCTTATGTATCATTCACTTATTTTCCAGTTTTGATTAATGGTTTTCCATAATAAAATAATCAAGTTGGTAGAGGTCTCTGGTAGTGATGCTTCATCCTGGTTATGGATGGACTTAATTTAAAGCTAAAAGAGGCATGTTCACTAGGTTATTTCCATGGTTTACAAGTATTGTGCTTGATCTATATCTCACATATTTTCTTTGTAGTTGATGCTCTTACTTTGGGGCCAATTTTGTGGGAGCAGTGGTTATATTTGTATCATATCATGGTTCATTTTGGATCAACTTCAGATATGTTCATGAATGGGAGTAAATTTATTTTCTTATCTTCATCTTCTGACGAGGAATTTATTCAGCGCATTTCAAGCTTATTAAATGTTAGGGCCGCTCCCTTGGATAGTGGCTTGACTACTTGGGTTTTTGTCTAAAGCCAAATTGTTACAGGATATTGGACTGGGGTTGGTTAGTGGAGAAGTTCAAGAAGCACTTCAATCTGTAGACTCACTGGTGGTTGACATTGGGTGGTACGTATATTTTGATACAATTGGTTCTCCAGTAGGTAGTGGTTTACTGGATGCACATTTTCATGCTCCCTTCTCACATTATTAACAATATTAATGCTATCATGGTTCACTTCCTTTGGTCGAGGAAGGGTGAACATAAGAAATTCCACCTTGTCAAGGTTTGTGTGATCACTAAAGGGATAGAGATGGGTAGTTGGGGTATACTTGATTTTAGAAGATTTGGATGGGATCTATTAGTTAAATCTCTTTGGCGCACTCTGTCTAGTATAGGAAGGGTGGGGGGGAGGTTGGCATTAGAAGAGGCTCCTACATTTGGTTGAGCTTTTTTAAAGTGAGCAAAACATTGATTGAAAGAACAGTTTGGTCCTTTGGAAGTGGAAATCATATTTTGATAGGGATGGATTCGATTTTAGGGGTCACCTCTCCCCTCTCATTAGATAATGGGATCATTGATTCTTTGCATAATAGAGGAATTTTTTCATGGATCAAGTCATTACGTGATGAAAATTCTACCTCCCCTATCCAATCTAGAAGACTACGAAGGAACTTGGTCTATCAAGCGGACATGTCCCTATTTGGAATCACCTTCTAAAGATCTTCAGAAATGTAGGCTCCATGTTTCAGAGGACGGGTGTTTCCATTGTCTGGAATGATGTACTGAGATAGGGATCAATGATGGTCTAAGAGGTCTATTGACACATTCTATATTCCACATTTCCTTCTAACAACATCTGCTAATTTAGGAATGCTTTGAAGTGGCGAGTTCCCTACAAGGTGGTTAGTTTATATTGGTTAGCTTGGAAGACAAAAATTCTTACTTTGGATAACCTGTGTAAAAGGGGTCTTACTGGTCCAGGTCCGTGTGTATTTTGTCATAATGCCTTGGAGGATGTCTCACATGGAGTAGGGAAGTATGAAAAGCTTATGAAAATAGGTTATATTGAAGTCATGATTTAGTAGTAAATGGATGGATAATAAGTCTTGGACTTCAACATGCATGGTCGTGGAGCTTAACATACAGTATGGATGATGAACAATATGAAAGGATTATTTGGAGATTGATGTGACTTAACATGGTACTGAACTTGACTGCTTCTTCTGATGATTATCTTCATGTCTTTTTGCCTTGATCTCGATCATATTGTAGGGTTTGTTGGTGTTGTTGGTCAACATTGAAGAGAAAGCTTCAAGAGTTTGAGTTTCATTGAATGAACTCAACATCAGGTGAATTTTCACTTTTCTTTGACTTGAACATTTGTATTCATATTCAGAAATATGAATTTGACTTTTGAAAATTACTTCATCCATGGAGTTCACTCCTTCATTCTTCCTATGACCTGCAAAAACATAGCACTTGCCTGCAATACAACATTAGATGATGGAGGAGGAGAGGTGTACAGTCTCTCTTCTTCCAATAAACATGTAAATCATTACAAGCATTGCTTAGAAAACAAGTCCAAATATGATAGACAAACATAATGCATTTATTTACCCCTTTGAGGAATGGTGGCCAGCCTAGACCTCCTAGCGGTATTTTGTTTACAAAATATTCGTTTGATATCCTATTAGAGTGATTCCAGAGCCAAGTTGAAGTGAATTCATATGGATACCTCTAGTATAAATAGGTTTTCAAAATTGTTTAAAATGATATGGTAAATATTATAAGGAGTGCCATGTTTGATATATCTGCTTTTTAATTTTTAACTAGACTAACAGTCACTATTTGAAGTGTAACTTCTTGGACAAAGATCTGATCAATGTGATTCCACTTGGAGATTAAAGTAGATTCATTTTGTATTTCTAGTAGAAATAGGTTTTAACTTCTTAGGCTTGATATCACAAAATTGGTGATGAACAGACCTAGGAGGCATAGTTTTACTATACTGTTTTGAAGACATGCAGTCACTAAATGTGGCATAACTTTTTCATTTCACCTCCAAATGGGATGATTCAAATTGTTTCTTAAACTAGAGTTGAATATATATCTCCCATATAAACAAGGTTTGAAAAGAAGATTATTTGGTATTTCAAATATGCCAATGAACAGTCAAGACCTAGAATTGTCACCTTGCAGATTTTTCGACAAGAAGTTAGTATTTCAAGAATAACTTTTTTATATGATACCTGATTGAAGTGATTCAAATTGATTTGGAAACTAGATTCCAAGGGCTATCTTCCCTATGAATTGCAGATAAAAATGTTTCCATTAGACACCTCAAATATAGGCTGTACTAACTCTGTCCTCAACATGTCACTTGAGACCTGGTTTTGATTTTGATCATTCTTTTATTTGTGATATAAATTGAAAACTTCAAAATGGATTCCAAAACTAGATTTCAAGTGATATGTAAAACAAGCAACATGATTTCAAAATGATCCTATATGGTTACCCAAAATAGGCTTGTTCTTATTGCATTTTTCCATGTAGTCCTTTCAAATGAATATTGAATCGTGATTTGAAGAAATTGTTTGAAACAAATTTATTATGGAGGTATTATTGCGAATTAATTCTACTTGTTTATTTATTCTATTATATCCTATTCTATTTTAGAAAAATAATTCATTCTCTCAAGTATAAGAGAATTTCCAGTGCATCCACTTTCGTAACAAGATCATAAGTAAACTCATATCCAAATTTGAAAAATATACTTTAATGAAATTTTAGACATGAAAATTTATCTGGTCATAATGATTTGATGAGAAATAATGTTGAAGAATGGAGTAGTGTTGTAACCTATTCTTTAACATCATCTTTTAGATCTTGTCATTGAAAATGGATTTTGTAGTTATTTTTTTTGATTTTATGTTTTTGTTGGGGGGTTTTGTTTTGGAAACCTAATTTTAGGATCTCTATTTCTAGGCATAAAGAAACATAACTAAGAGAAATGTATCTTAACTAAATTTTTAGTGTTTTTGTTTATCTTCTATTTGACTATGCTGATAATTGCCTCCCCGGCAACGGCGCCAAAATGTTGGGCTAATTTATTGACTAAATTAACACAAGTATTTAATTATCAATCCGGGTTTGTAAAACTTGGAGGCAAATCCACTGTATATGGACATCAGATATAATCAAGTTTAGAAGATAAAATTTGAAGATTTAAAGAAGTACATTTTACAAATATAAACCTATTTTAACAATTTCTAAATCACTTATGTAATATATGAGGGAAGAGGCTCCTAACTTAGGAGAACCAGGTCGTCCTTCCCTACAATACTGCTTTCATGAAGATAAATCTAAGAGCACTAATTAACAATGGTTTATGATGCAGAAGATGTAAAAGAAGGGGCTCCTAACTAAGGAGGTCCAAATTTTCCTTCTTCACAATCCTACTATATCACAATCACCATTGCTTCAAACCAGAAATGCATAAATAACTTCAAATGAGAAATGGAGAATGAAATTCAGTTTTAGTTCAAGATCAAATAGAAGGAGAATTTAACTTAAATTCTTGTGTGTCCCTTCATATGTAGATTAGAATTAAACCAATATTCATTCAACAATCATCACACATCTAAATACATTTGAAACAAAAACTAGTCTATGAAAACTATGAAAATTGAACCAAGAAGTGTACTTAGCTTGGTGTCAGGGCCCTCCACCCTTGCCTTGCACACTTGAAGAAATCTCAGCTACAACAACTTCAGTAAATCAACCAAGCATGAACAACAAATTGGAATGAAACAAGTTCTTCAAATTAGCTCCCAACTCCAATTATACAAAAGTTTCATACAAATTCCATTACAAAAGCCATCAAAGACTTGGCTTTAAATAGAGGTTTAATGAAACAAACTGATCTATATTATCTCTAACACTCATATCTACTCATATCCACCTATCTAAGTCGAACTCATCCAATTCATCCCAAGAAATATGGTCAATCCCATAAAATCTCAAAACTGCCCTATTTCCTAGGGATTTTCTGGTGACTAGTCATGTTTGACCAACCTTGACCGGGCCTAATAAAGCTTGTTCTGGCCGAACCAAGTGGAGTTAGCTTAGTCCTAGTTCCCAAGCTGTCCATCCATGCATCAAACTCGAGCTCAAGTGTCCTGCGAACATGTCATCCACATAGCTATTACGGGAATTTCTGATTCAGTCCAAAATTGCACTTGAAACTCAATTTTCATAAAAACTTCTAGAAATTGCAAAATTAAAATTAAACACCTGAATATGCATAAAATACATCAAAATGAGATGGATGTGATGGAAAATGGATGGAAAATATAAAGATTAAGTAGGTTTCCCTAAGCAAAAATAGACCAAAACTGAGGGCCAACAATGGCCAAAAACAAAGCCATGTTTTCTTCTTTAAATGATTGTAACACCAAAAATATATATGTTGGTGATGATATATCTCTTAGTGTTGTAGGGACTGGAACTGTTCATATAGACAATGGTCAATTTAACGATGTATTATGTGTTCCAACCTTATCTTGCAACCTTCTATCTGTATATCAGATAACTCATTCAGGTGAAGGTAAAATCGTTGAATTTTCACCTCACGATGTTGTAATTAAGGACCTAAGAGATCCTAGACAGATTTTAGGTACTGGCATTGCTGATGATTCTACAAGGTTGTATAAGTTTTACAACTTTGGATCATCAAATCTTCCCTCGGTATTTGTTGCTCATAATGATGAAGTGAGCAAACTTTGGCATGAGCGATTTGGTCACTTAAACTATCGCTCTCTTCAGAATCTATGTAAAGAAAATATGGTGACAGGTCTTCCGATGGTATCTTGCAGAGATGGTGTTTGTTCCAGATGTGTACTCGGAAAACATCATCGGGACAGTTTTGAAAAACGTGCCTCTTGGCACGCCTCAGCCCCTTTACAGCTCGTGCATAGTGATTTATGTGGTCCACTTCCAGTTGTTTCCTTCTCTGGCTACAAGTATTTCTTAACTTTCATTGATGATTTCTCCAAACGCACTTGGGTATACTTCTTAAAACTCAAGAGTGAAGTATTTAACATGTTCTTGGCCTTTAAGGCGTTTGTTGAAAAACAATCTGGACATCAAATTCTTAAGCTAAGATCTGATAATGGTGGAGAATATGTTAACAACAAATTCATCAACTTTTTCACTGAGAATGGAATTCAAATGCAACATACTGTTCCATATACTCCACAACAAAATGGTGTAGCTGAAAGGAAGAATCACACCTTAAAGGAAATGGCTAATTGTATGCTTCAATCTAAAGGACTTAGTCTTAATTATTGGGCAGAAGCAATTAACTGTGCAAATTACATAATAAATCGCACTCCTACTAAGGTTTTAAAGAATATCACTCCAGAAGAAGCATGGAGCTCAATTAAACCAGATGTAAGTCACTTTTGTGTTTTTGGAAGTGAAGCATGGGCCCATATTCCAGATGAGAAACATAAAGCTTTAGAACCTAAGAGTGAAAAATGTATTTTTGTTGGATATTCTGAAGATGTCAAAGGATATAGACTTATTCCACTTAAGTCCAAAAATGTTATCATTAAAAGAGATGTAAAGTTTGCTGAAAATATATCGGCCTATGACCCTAGTTCGGCAGATGTGCCACCTCTCCCTATCTCTTCTACTTTTGAAAATATTTCTTCTTCAGATGATGAAAGTGAGGATGAAAATCCTCCCCCACCTTCTCAGGATCCTCCTTCAGCTCCTCAGCTTCCAAAATGGGTCCGTGCTACTCGAGATGCAGCAGGTGATCTTGCCGGTGATCCTACAGATCAGCGACGTACACGTTCTTAGTTTGATAGAGCCTCTTCTTTACTGGCTCAAGCTTCAGTGAATTATGATCCAGACACCTTTGCAGAAGCTTTAGGCCATATAGATTGGGAAGCAGCTATGAATGAAGAATATAATTCATTATTGGCAAATGATACATGGGATCTTGTTCCTCTACCAAAGGGACGAAAACTTGTTAGATGCAAATGGGTTTACATAACCAAGTATGGACCAGATGGGAAAGTTGATAAACATAAAGCTCGTCTTGTTGCTAAGGGTTTTTCACAAGTTGAAGGCATTGACTACAATGAAACCTTCTCCCCTGTTGCCAAAATGAACTCTATCCGCCTTGTTCTTTCCCTTGTTACATCTTTCAAATGGGAAGTCCATCAGATGGATGTTAAATCCGCCTTCTTGCATGGGGACTTGCATGAATAAATCTATATGGAACAACCTATTGGCTTTATACAAATAGACTCTAGCCTTGTATGTCGGATTAAGAAATCCCTTTATGGTCTCAAGCAAGCTCCTCGAGCTTGGTATGCCAAAATGGATAACTTTCTTTTAGAAAATGGCTTTTCTAGGTGTCATTCTGACAATACTGTCTACACCAAGAAAGTGGGCAAGTCTCTTATCATTCTTGTTCTTTATGTTGATGATCTTATCCTGACTGGTAGTGATCCCAACCTTATAAACCATGTGAAGACTAGCCTTAAAAGGAAGTTTGAAATGACAGAATTAGGAGTGCATCTAACTCTACGTGGTAGCAGTAGGAGTGTGCCCTCCCTGTGATTAGGCCCCTCCCTGTGTCAACCTCCTGGTCTGGTGGGTAATGAGGGTCTGGGTATCGTCTATCGTGAATCGGTACCTCCTTCCTGGGCCTGATGTCCTCTCGGCTGGCATTGACCGGTGGGAATGAGGGGCATGGTCTTGCGGGTATCGGTAACTGGGTATCGGCACCTCCTGTGAATGAGGGTCTCTCTGGTATCGTCAATGATCTACGGCAATGATGCTCGGGGGTCTGATATCCTGTCGGCTGATTGGTAATGACCGGTTGTGAATGATTGGGAATGAGTGTCAATCAGCTATGAACCCAATGGTGACTCACTCACTCGGCCCCGTACCGTGTAGGGTAGAGGGTGTATTTATTAGAGTTCGTAGGGTCTATTTCGAGGTCTATTTCGAGGGCCACGGTTGGGTCTAGTTGAGGGGCGAGGTCTCCTGTCTCTTCTTATTGGAATGATGTTCTCTGTCTCAAGGCAATAACTTCTAGCTGCACCAACCATAGCTTCATCATGCTGCTGCCCCCTAATTATAGTAGGCTAGCTGCACCGACAAGAGCTAATTGCTGCACTGAAAGGAGCTTCATTCATGTACCGACGTACCAGAGCTTCATGCATCGACCATAGGTTCATGCACTCACTGAGGATAGGTTCGAAGAGTGCTTCCCATTGGATTAGTCCCTCCCTGTGAGTATCTGTAGGACCTCCTGTTCGGTATCGATCGGTAAGGCTGCCAACGCTCAAGCTGTCATTCGTCCGTTCGTTGTACCGCCCCTTTCTGCTTATGTGGGCAATCAATGCAATCAATCGGGCCACTTCCCATCGCTGACTGTCATTCCCTGACAAGCGTGAATGAAACCCATGTGTCTGTCGCATGATCCATTCTCATCAACGGGTGCATAGTCAGTAATGAATGTATCGTTCATGTCATCCGATCGAGATAGAACTAAGGTTCCGTAGGTTCAGTGTGGAGCAGGTAGGAACCATTGTTCTGTATGTACAACCCTGTGGGGTCCAGCTCTGTGATTCTGGCAGTGTGTCTCTGAAAGGGGACTAATGACTATCGGCAATTGGCACTGAAAAGCTGGCTATAATGGGGACTATGACTAGCGGTTATCGTCAATGAGACAAGTACTCCCGGCAAAGGCAACTGGCTATCTACAATGAACGACTACCGTATCGCACGTACCTAAAGGCAATGAGAAGCTGTGTGTGTCTATCGGCTATGATCGACTATGATGGCCCCTCCCCTGATCTACGTCTATGTCTATTTCCAGCCCAGCCCGGGAGTGAAGCTGAGTATCCAAGCTGAGTATCCCAGTCGAGTAGCAAAGCTGATAAGTCCAACCGATCAGCCCAACCATGTAGTCCAGGCCAGGCCAGCCCAGGCAGGGAAGAATTCGTCGCTGTACCGTGTGCCATACCGTACGGTACCGTGCATGTCCAGAGCTATGTGGGGTGCTTTATGTTACTTCCTCCTTCCTGTAAAAGAGTGTATCAAGCCCATCTCTCTCTGTATCAATCAAAGAGTATCAAAGCCCAGCCACCTCGTCCAACCCTGGCTTCCTTAGTCCCGCCGGGGTGCGAGTATATAAAGCGATCAACTTGGAAATCAACTTGCTTGTCCTTCTTCGACATCAACTTGTCCTTCCTTCCACTCGGCGACCCCAACCCTACTATTATCATAAGGCAGTGACTGTTTGGGAATGATGGACTATGACTAGCTGTATTTGGCAGCTCTGATGTACTATGACCAGCAGTGTATGATCAATTGTCAATGCTTGGCTGCTATAGCCTGACCTTGTGACAGTGACCTAACTCTTGGCAACGACCACTGGCACTGACTAGGGACTATGAGAAGGGGCTATGAGAAGGGGCTATGAGAAGGGGCTATGAGAAGGGGCTGGCAGGCTACGGGGTGGGAAATCGCCTATTCTTTGGTTCATTGGACAGATATGGATGTGCTGCTTGCAGGCTTGGCTTGATTTATTAGCGGCTGCCAAAGGGAAGGGCTGGGATGAACGGATCTCCTGAAAGGGAGTCCTTAAAATAAGGTATTCTATCTAGTCCTCGTCAAGGGAAGAGAGAAACCTCTCTGGTAAAGCTTGTGTACGGAGGAGGTTATCTCGCATATAGGAACCACTCACTCTACCTGCCAGAACTAGACCTCCCTGGCTGAACTTTGATACCTTAGGCTTTAGGAGGGAACAACTATAGACCCAGGATTGGTTGGAATGAAACAAACACACCCTTACCCTTTTGACTGGCACCCTAGGACGATGCGAGGATGGATGGAGAAGGAAGAACCTGAAAGGCTCTCATTTAGCGACTTGCCTAATGACAAATGACATTGACTAACCCAGTGGAAGATTATGTCAACGACCCATGGAAACAACGGGTTTCATATGGAAAAATACCCAATTAGTGAACAGGTTGATCGAGCAAAATAGAACCTCTTTCTTATGGTATTTAGGAAGAACTCTTATTACGTATATAATATGACAGATTGACCTTGCCCCTCCTATTTCTTCTCTGGCGGCTTCGCACCTTGCCCCTCCTATTTCTTCTCTGGCGGCTTCGCACCTTCTTTTTTGCACGACCCAACCGAGCCAGGAGAATCATTTCTTTATGAATCTACGTCTACTTCATGACTTTTTATGGATGGTCAATAAAAAAGAGGGCGGGTAAACTTGACGAAGTGAAATATCGTAAGTAATAAGGGCTGGGTAATCATTCCAAAGGTGTAATGGGTAACCCTGCCTTCCATAGAGGTAAATGGAATAAAAAAGAGTCAATATCTCTGAGCGTACAACGAGGGAGCGTACAACGAGGGAAAGTGTTTATTGGGCCTTTTTGAAAGAAAGAGAGTATTAGGCGATCTTATCAAATGAAAACCTGAGCATAAACTTGCACTTACAGTATTGTCCCCACCTGCCTATGAATAAGAGGAAACCGATCCAAGTCCGATAGGTCTTATCTCCTGGATCTGCCCTCTCTAAAAGCAGTATTCAACTACCCGGATTGAGTCCATCGGTCCCGACCAATGTGTATCCTTGCTTTCATCATGTGTTCATGCCTAGCCCCGGTGTAGGCAGTACGTATTGCTCCGGAGTGTCCCCACCTACATGGTGTGCTCCCATCTAACCCGGCTCTAGTCTGGCAGATCTCGTTTCGGTATGTTCCCACCTCCATAGTATGTTTACACCTAACCTGGATATAGCCCAGCGAGTCTCGTTCCAGTATGTGAAGCCCACCTTACTATAATAATTATCTAATGATTGACTGGGTAATGGTCACGGTACAGGCATCTCCCCAAGTGCATGCTATCGAACTGCCTCATTACCATTGCAGGAGTTATAGATCTCCCACACTCCTATCCCCAATAAAGAAATGCCTCTAAACTGCCCCATTCACCGACATAGTCTTATCCTTCTTATTTTCCCTAGATTACTACCTATGAACTGTCCCAAGTTCATCGTAGGAATTAGAGTCTCTTTCCAAACCCTTTCCCATCAGTGAATGCTTCATGACTGCCTCGCCCTCATAGCAGTAATAAGGATATCTATAACTAGGAGAAATCCCTCACCATATGAATAGTGAGTGACTCCGTCCCTCTCCTGGACAGTCGAGTGTGCTAACGCACCCTCACCATATGAATAGTGAGTGACCCCTAAGAAGTAAGGGCCCTAAATGCAGAGCCTTTTGTTTACCCATAAGCAGGGGCAGATGCAGATCCCTTTGTACCCGTGCAAGACCCATAACCCGTTGATCTATAGCCCTAGCCCGTTCCGGTTCCATTCACAGTTATAGATACAAATCCAGTGCCCGTTTCTCTATAACTAACATATCGCTCAGGGCTGCGTTGATCCCGAACCAATCGTTTCATAAGCATAGGTAGAGTCAGTAACTAGTAGAGCAAAGGCAGGAGAGGAGACAGCATATGGGAAGGCAGTAATTGATTCGCCACCATATGGGGTTCTATGCGGTTGGTGATCATAGGGTGTGGAACGAAGCTCGTGGTTAATTCTAAGAAGTAAGGTGGAAAGAAGGAAGTAGGCAGGATATGGGAGGCAGTATTTGATCTTATATATGTTAACAATGGAAGGGCATCCAAGGAGGGTAGGCGCAATGGGGTCCTTACCCTTTATCTACGTGATAGCCTGGAGGGAGGGCTAGCATGACTTTCCCTCTGTGGGTGGATGGGACGTTCCCAACAAGTTTATTTCCCTCCTTCTCTGGGTGGGAGGCAAGTCCAATGAAATGAACTCTAATTTTGACCAAGCAAAAGCTACAGTTTGATCCTAAGAACCACAATGACTTATATATCGCTTTCCATAATCGTTCAAGACTGCCTTTGCTGAGTTTAGCAAGTCTATGGGTTCTTTGAGTGGAGAAGCATGGAAGGTCGCAGTCGGTCTTCTGAGTGGTTTACTTGTCCCTACTCACTTGGTTGTGGTTATCCTAGGGATCTAGTATCATGCAGTATGCTCCCGAGGTGTCTTCACTCGATCTTATGGAGAATTAGTAGCACAATGTAGGTAGTCCTATGGTCTAGCTCCTTCGCCTGGTTGCAGTCTCCTATTATTATCCATCTTTATCTGGTCTTTTATATATACGGGAGCCTGTTTATGCGCTATCCAATAAGGTAGGAAAAGAAATCTTAGTTCAGTATCATAGTCAAGACAAAGGTAGCATGGGTTGTAAAGACATAGAGCGGGTTTCAAGCCCCTAGCATATCCTTAACCTATAGAATATCCAGTCCCAGTCGTCCAATTCCAGTTCCTTCCGTTCGAGAGTTAGTAATTCCCATTCCAGCTCCATATCGAGCAGCAGATCCTGCAATAGTAGTAGTAGACCCAGCGGCATCTAAGCCAGGTCTTTCATATATTGATCCATACCTTGAGCATATCCAGTACCCGGTGAAGAGCCAGCCACATCAATGGCATTTCCACCAGCAGCGCTAGTAGCATTATAGTTAGCATATGTTGATCCATCAGTGGCAGGGCCAGATGCATAACCTTTCACTTCAGCGGCATACCTTCCGGATCGAGATAGAGACTTAGCGGCATCAATAGCAGTGGATCCATTCGGAGCTGGCAGAGCCACCAGCATAGGCGAGGGCGAGGGAATTGAAGCAGGCAAAGACATAGGGGGTGGTTGATCCTATGGATTGTGCGGAGTAGTTTACCTGATCTGGTCGAGAACCCAACATTAGTAGCGGAGGAAGCAATCGCAGAGCTAGTTTTTTCAGTCAAAATGAAGCTGATCGTGCTGCTCATACATCTCAAGATCGATAACGAGTTAATCCATAGGAAAATGTTACATTTTGTCCTGCTCCGGGTTTCTGCACATCCCCCACAGCTCCGGGAACAGATTCACCCGTAGGGGATTATCCAGACCCAGGTGCAGATACATCTCGAGATCGAGATGGAGACCCATGGCCAATTGTTGGAGATCGAGCGAACCCAGTGGCTGAACCCCCCATTTACCTAGCACTCATTGATATTGAATCAGTAAATGACCCAGAAGATGAAGATGCAGGAGTGGTGAGAGTCGGACCGAATGGAATGGCATAGACAGCAGCTCGGTGAAAGGCTGATGAGACATAGGTTTCATAAGTAGCAGTTGACTCAACAGTTCCAGTCTATTCATGCGGGCAGGAAAGGCACTTATAGCTGTCACACCATCGATCAGCATGAGATCAGTGCAAGGGCGATAGCCATGCATGCCCTCGAACGGATGGGAGGTGTACCAATGCTCGGATATGAGTTGTAACCCCTCGTAAACGCCATGTGGAGGGAGGGTTATTCCTTGCATCACCTTCGGATTTGAATGAGCACTTGCAGAGCTAGTAGTCACTGACCACCCCAGTTCTTTTTGATTTGGTTTACCCGTAGCATCTTAGCTAGTACCAGCTTACCTCTGCTCAGTTCAATAACTAGTTGCTAAGCTTGATGGTTCAGTTGGCTAGGTCCACCCGGAGCACCAGTAGTTGAGGAAGCATCATCTTTATAGAATCCCGTTAGCTCATTCATTCATTCATTTTTGTCATTTCTTATTATAGACGTTCTAATGCACCATTAGTTGTATTAGTTTGTTTCATTCGTTTTCTTAGTTGGATTCGTTTCCTCTAGCGTTATCCTTCCTTTCGCATACACTATTGAGTTAGCTTATTTGGTTCTATTATCAATGAAAACCAATAGTTTCATAGCAACAATTAGATTTCGTTCGTTTAATCAATTAGTTTCTTTCTTAGTCCTATTATAAATTAACACTAAATCTCCTCTATTATAAATTAACACTAAACAATTCTTTTTATTAGCTAATAGTTTGATATCAATTCACACTATCCACTATAGCTAGCGTTCTTTCAATATCTCTATTGGCTGTATTGTCAAAGGTAATATTTTGTTAGTAGTCCCAGTGTCCCATACCATTCATAGAAGGCAGGAGGTGAGCTAGTAGGATTGGAGTTCCGTACCATTCATTGAAGGTAGGAGGTAAGTATTAGTGAATATAGCGCAATAGGCATTGATTATAGCCCCTGTAGTGACAAAATAGATCAAAGCTTCAATTGTGTAAGCTCTAAGCAGCTTCTCTCCAGTAGTGTGTCAAGGTTCGAAGCGTCATTCCAAGTGACAAGGGTAAACGGTGTAGCTTAGTCAAAAGTGTATTACCCGGAATCCACATCAAGGTATAGGTGGTAACTCGGCATTATATATGAGCATATATCCATTTTGTTTTTATTTCTTTGTTCCCCACATCCTTGCCCCCCGAAGGGACAAGAGGCTTTGCACCTTATGGTTTTCAATCTATATGTTGTTGTCTATTACGTGCTGAGAAGGGGCAAGGGTAGATGCGTATGTCCAGTTCACATGGGGTAAAGCATTAGAGATTTCCCGGGTAGGAGAATGTAAGAATGTGAAAGGTGTAATGTGTGTCAAGACCTCTATTCCCAGGCCTCTATCAAGCGTTAGCGGTCCTAATCCTAATAATGTGGGCAAGCGTTAGCGATCAATCACCAAACATGTAGGCAAGCGGCATGAATCAAATATCCAGACTCATGCATGTGTAAGCCGACGTACTTCCCACGGCCTAATGTAGCAAGTGACTAATCCCTATCCCATGACCTTATGCTGGATGTGTAAGCCTCACATAGTACTCCACGGACTCATAACTAACTGACAAACTGACTGCCTCACCTCACTGCTAGTGTAAGCTAACCTGCAGTAACCTGTTTCTTATTGGTAAGCAACCTCAAGGGGACAAGCGGTACGGTATTCCACCTCATGGGGCAAGCTGTAGTAACTCTCCAAACAAGCTCAAGTAAGCGTGCTAATATTTCATCAACCCGCGGTAGCGCTCCAAGGTCAAGGGGGATTTTTGTAAGCCCTTATTAAACCTGGGGCAAGTGGAAGCAATCATTACCCAACCTGGAGGCAAGCGTTCTCTTCTTTTTTCGCTCTCAATATCAACCTTCTGGCAAGGCGGTAGTGCTATTCGCCAACTAGGAGTAACATGAACTATAAACCTCAATAACGAAGCTCAAAGTTGCTGCTATTCTGTTTTGTATCCTGATAATTGTGGTAGGATCTATGGGTTTGAGGGGCCCCGTGAAGTGCTGCTGTCTGTTCTATTAGTTGACCCGTTGGTTCCTTACGCCCTTCCCTCCCGGGCAAGTAGCAGCTCTGTATCTAGAGCGGGCTGAAGGGGGAAAGTGTCAAAGCGTAAGTCTTGATTACACGGGGTAAAGCGCTAGAGCGTATTCCTCTCCTTTTAGTCGAGCCATCCTTCGTCTTCCTGGGCGGTTGAAAATAAGGTACCGTGCTCTGTTCCTCTCTCGTGTGTCAAGACTATAATTGTGTCCAGCCAGGCCTCTTCTTGCGAGTGTCAAGGCCTCTATTGTAAAGGCTTCTCTCTTGTAAAGGCTTCTATAGGTTCCAGAAATAAAAATGTGTGTATGAACTGAGAGCATCATAAATAACATCATGTTTCCTGAAAGCATAAAGGGCCATGCTGATTGACGTGTACTCGGAGGTGGCGGCTGTGATTGGTCCATCCATTGTACCAGCTAAGCTCAAACCAAGTTCTTCTTCAATCGAATCAAACCCGGTCGATTATAGATCAAGTTTGAGAGAATCTGGTCTCCCCAAACTTCTTGCCTGCTCCCGACGTTGTTGCTGAAGATGCAATAAGTGACCAAACTTGAAGAAGTGGTGCGGTAACAAAACTTGTTTACATTTTCTATCTGAGAATATCCAAGGCCATATCATCTTCCTCTGGCGGTATTGACTAACTCACTCGGTCTCTTCCCGTCCCGTACCGTACCTTCCCATACTGTACCGTCCGTTGTACCACCCCAGCCCACCCCCAACAATATGTGTTCTATCAATCGAATCAATCAATCAGTCTCCGGTGCGACTTCTGGCGATGTGTGCTGTTGTGCCCGTCAGATATAGAGACAGACATGTGCTTCGGCTACGCTACGAAGCTTTCTCTTTTCAATTTGACTTATTGGGTCTCAAATAAGTAACTAAAAGGCGTTGGTCGAGTCACTAACGTACCTCTCCTTATCAGTCGAGTCACTAACGTACCTCTCCCGTTAGTCGAGAGTTCGGCTAACGGGAGGATGAACCGGAACTTCACCATGCTTATATTATGAGGACCCTCGACCTCCCCACCTCACATAGCTTATGATCATTGCCGGAAGGTCCTTGCAAGCCGGTCAGAAGAGCCCAGCATTGCCGAGAGCCACTAGTCTGTCGATGGCTTATGGTTTGTTTGTGAACCAATGGATGGACGGACGGCTTCTGGTCAGTTTGTGAACCGATCCACGATCTTACTTACGATTCACCTGTTTTGAGAAGTTGATGAGCCTTCGTATAATCTCGTATATAACGCAAGCTGCTTACAAACTGACACATCTTACGGGAGAGGCTACCACGGACAACTGCCCACATCAAGAGGGGTCACCAGCACTGATTGATTCACTTTATTCAATTGATTATTCAGCCCCTTTAGCCCCGCTAATATTCGACTTTTCCCTTCGACTTGACAACTTTAGCTTCACCGTGGGGTAATTATTCTTGGGTGGCCCCCCGTCCCAGAGGTGTGGGAGTTTGGATCTGTGAACCTCGGATAAGAATCTTTTAGTAACGTCCTACCACCCCTTAGAGAAATGGGCGGGGAGCAACTTACCACTGCTGATCGAGCCAATGGGATACCTGTACGTATTACTTTTCATGCCAAGAGTTGATGCATTCGATGGCTTATGGTGAGTTTGTTAACCGATGCACCTGTTTCGGGATGTTGCCGAGACAACTGGTGTATAATAGCGTATATAATGCAAAATGAAAAACTGGTCCATCTTAGAAGAAAAGCGTTCCCAGCATTCCCCCAGTACGACTTATGCATTCCGTTCAATCCGCAACTGCTCACATCCAAGAAAGGCGTTCCCACCAAACACTGCCCCATCTTACGGAGGAAACATTGATTTATAGTCTTTTCTCAAACTAATTAGGATTCCGAGTTGGCTGGCCAGTAAGGAGTGGCCAAAAGCAACTGATGAGTATTCTGGATAGGGGCCGTTATACAGCTGCCACATCTTCTGGGAGAGGTGTTCCAACTGAACCTTCTGCCTTAGTCTTAAACCTTTCACCTCTAGCATTGATAGGTTCGCTTTCGATCCAATATGATCTTGACAAGGAGGGGGAGGGGCCCTAAGAAAATAGAGGAACATATTTCATGGTAAATTCACTATGGTAGGATGGTAAGATGGTCGGTATGCTGGGATGGATGGCTAGTTTCACAAGCTGGATGTATTGATTGGGAAAGAACGTTAGATGCACCCAGCCATTTCCCTTTCCCAGTCCAAGTATGCCTGTGATATTCTACGCCATTTTCACATGGAAGACTGTAAGCCAGCCCCTTCTCCCTTTCAGTCTGGAGTCAAACTTTCAGTCACTTGTACTTCTCCTGAAGTTGATGCTACCTTATACCGTCAACTTGTAGGAAAACTTTTGTATCTAACCCATACTCGTCCTGACCTTTCCTTTGATGTTAGCCTTGTTGCTCAGTTTATGCAAAACCCACGTGAAAGTCATTGGAAAGCAGCTAAAAGAATACTTCGTTATGTTCGAGGTACAATTTAGTTTGGGATTCATTACAGTGCCGAAGCATCTCCTCTATTGGTTGGTTTCACTGATTCCGATTGGGCTGGTGACCCTGATGATCGGAAGTCTACTGCAGGTTATGTGTTCACTCTTGGTTTAGGACCTATTACATGGGCTTGCAAGAAACAAGGTGCCATTTCTCTTTCTTCAGCAGAAGCAGAGTATCGTGGTGCCGTAGAAGCTAGTAAGGAAGCCTTGTGGCTTTGTCAGATCCTGTCAGAGTTTCGCTTTCAGCAGCAACATCCAACTACACTTTGGTGTGATAATCAAAGTGCCATTCAACTATGCAAAGATCCAGTCCAACATCAGCGCAGAAAACACATTGAACTGCACATGCACTTCATCAGAAAGCTCATTCACGACCATGTTCTTGAAGTGCAATATTGTTCAACAGATGATCAAGTTGCAGACATCTTTACAAAGGCTCTCACAGAGGCGAAGTTCACTAAACTTCGATTTATGGTTGGAGTTCAGGAAGTTGTCACTAAGGGGGGATAGGCTCTAGTGCCTCCTTCCTTCTCCTATTGTGTCATATTTGTAAATCCTTCAATCCTATCCCAAGTTGTTCTTAAGGGGGGGTGTTAGGATATTCCGACACATAGGAAATAGTTAAGTATAACTTGGTCTAGTATAGAGTTAGGTAAAGTGTGTTTCTTTACTATGTACATTTTGTAACTTACAATCCGACAGTCACGATATGTAGTGATCCGACGGTTCATTCTCTCCTCGGTATTACCGACACTTGATCCGTGGCTTAACACCCGATTGGTCCATGATCTCTATTTAAAGAGCATGGAGGGTCATTTGTAGGTTAACCGTTCATGAGAGAAGCTTATGTAAATTTTCATTCTTTTATTAATAAATTGCCTGAAGTGGCCGCGTTGGCTCAGGCCATGGACTGTTTCCCTCTTTGAGGGTTTTAACCATGTCAAAAATACTGGTGTATTGATCTGTGATCTATTTGTGAGTGGTGTCCTTTGGTGTTGTGTTTGAGGAACTTACCCTGTAAATTCCTACATTCTCATCAATGCTTTAGAGGTCTTTCCAATGCCACAATTTCCTCATGATGCTCCAAAAGGGATCCGCCTAGACATAAACATACAAAAATATCAAAGCATATTTCATATACAAGCAAAGGTAAATGTTGTTATTAACTCAAAATACATCATAAGTTGAATCAATGACTAGTTATAAAGCATGTGAGTGATCAAGGAATCTCACAAATAATATCAGAATAGACATGATTAGGAAATAACAATTGTTTTTTATTGAATTCAAAGGAGAACAAGCTTACAACTTGATTTCCTCGATGTCACAATCATTTATCCATGATCTCCAACCTTCTCCTTGGACGAAAATCCTTCTAGCCATATTTCTACAGCATAAGCCTACCTTCTCTGGTCCTATCAAACCCTCTAATTTGTGTTATATCTATAGGCCAAGAGGGGGAGGTTCGGGATCCTCTTGCTAAAGGATAAGATCCATAAATGGTGGTATAGGGGATCCACAAAGAGAGGGAATTAGTTCCATGATGAGAGAAATTAGGCTTGAGAAAGCATTAATTCGAAGCTTTTAGTTGGGAAAGATTCGACTAACAAAGATTCTATATTTTACTTTTTATTTTTTACTTGCGTTCAGTCTATAGCGTAAGACAGAGTGCAATTTTGCACTAACTTTAATGGTCAAGTCTGTGTATGCACAGAAACTAGCTAGGGAATTGCGCCGGCGATTAAAAATAGGTTGTTGGGCCTTGTAATCCAGAAATTTCATTTTCTTTGGGATTGTTTAGATTCTAGCCTTGTAGGGGGATGCTCTGGAATAATTTGATGGATAGTGAAAGATCTAGACTGATTGTCATATGCCTAATTCGACAAAATGACGTGTAACAGATTTCCCCATAAAGTGCAAAGGCAAAAAAGATGTTTGAAATGTTTGAAAAACTAAAATGAAGGTTTTTTAATATTTCTTGGATCTTGATCTTTTAGCTATTAGTATTGGTTTATGTCATCAATCAATAGATTAGTGGAAAATTCCAATATTTGTTTTATTTACCACGATTATCTCCCTTTGCATTTTTCTTGTAACTTAGTCCGCAACCTTTTATATGCTCTTCATACAAGACATATGTTTCATTTGTATTTTAAATATAGGAAGTATCCTTAAAGTCTCATGGAGTTGTATAGAAGGAAAGGTTTTATTGATTAAAGGAATTGGGAAATATTTAAGAAAAAAATATAAGAAAATGTATATGAAGATTCTCATCATAAAATCTTATTTATGGTAAAGGTTATAAATTTACAATAATCTGATTTTTGTAAATGTTATAAATTTACAATAATATTATTAGTTATTGAAAAAACAAAAATAAAATTATTTTTCATAAAAATTATAATTAATTTAAGAAATTAATTACTTTAATAAATATGTTTATATAAAGAAGAAGGTGTTTAATTTTATTTATCTTTTTATTACAAATATCATATATATGAGATATCATTTTTTGGGATTCAACTGCGTTAGGTAAGTCATTCATCTATGACCATTTCCATGAGAGGTAGTCGTACGTAGTTGACTAATTTCTCATGATTTTTGAATAGTCCACTGAGCACTCATTGCATCGAGTGATGTTCACAGGGGTGAAGAAGTGGGATTGAAACTAGTGAAATAAACCACATAGCATCAATCATCACTTCTAGGGCTTGCACCCGGTAACCAGGACTTCCCGGGAGGTCACCCACCCTAGATCGCCTCTCACTCAAGTGCTCTTAAATGGGGTAGCAAGCTAAGTGGGCTTGATTGTGGGGAAAACTCCACAGTTAAGCGCGCTTGAGCCAGAGGAGATTTGGGATTGGTGACCTCCTGGGATGTCCTAGTTACTGGGTGCAAGCCCCGGAAGTGATGATTGATGCTATGTGGTTTATTTCACTAGTTTAAATCCCACTTCTTCACCCCTGTGAGCATCACCTGATGCAATGAGTGTTAAGTGGACTATCCAAAAATCATGAGAAATTAGTCAGTTATGACCACCTCTCATGGAAATGGTCTTAGATGAATGACTTACTTAACATAGTTGAATCACAAAAAATGATATCTAATATAATGCACTATGGAAAACCCCAATACTTAAATCATATATATGCTCAAAATTTAATAAGAAATAATATATTTTATCATTGTAGCGGTAACTCAATTTAACACTTTAGCATTCTCTATCAACTTTCATCAACCATAAGTATATAGACTTGTGATTCTCCTTGTCCACCATAATTTTAGAAAATTTTGATGAAAAAAAGTAAATTTATAAGGCTTATATAAATATTCAAAAAAGAGATGAAATTATATATCATTTTATGTAGATTCTTTAATGAAATTATCATGAAGATTGTGCTTAACATGATATTAAAAAACAATTTTATGTAATTGTCTTGAAAAACACACCTCCTTTAATAGGCATTGATTTCCATTCTTCTGTTTTTTGAAAACTGTACCCATTCCAATGATTTTACAGGGTTTATCATTACCCAATCGAACTTGTCCAAAATATCCTTGAACATAATCATGAAATTGTTTCCTATCAGTTGTGGCATGGAATGAGGCCCCTGAATCTACCACCCAGACATCAATAATATTTTCAAATGAGATAATCAAAGCATCTTGCAACACATCACTTGTCACATTCACTTCATGATTGTTTTTTTGCTCCACATCTCCTTTTCAGATAAACACAACGATCAAAGTGACATCTAACATAACCTTGTTCAGACATAAACTCATCAAATTTTAGATACCTCTGCCTTGGAGTTTGTTTTAAGCCATACAAGCTCTTCTTCAACTTGCACACTAGTTTCTCATTCCCTTTTACCTCATATCCAACTGCTCAAGATGCGAACCTTCACCTACTACTAGACTTAAAATAGTTCTCATTGAATTTATCTTAACAAAAGGAGAAAATATGTCATCAAAGTCTATACCCTTTTTCTGTGCAAACCCCTTCACCACAAGTCTAGCTTTATACCTATTTCTATCTCTATCTTCTTCCTTCAACCTATAAACCCATTCATTCTGCAATGTTGTTTTACCTACAGACAACCTGACTAAGCCCCAAGTTTGGTTATGTTCTAGGGAGTCCATCTCTTCTTTCATCGCTTGCTCCCACTTCTTCATGGTTTCTACCTGCACTGCTTCTTCATAACATTTTGGTTCACTAGAATCAGTCAACAATACATAATATAATGAAGGAATGTATCGTTGAGCGGGTGTACTTACCTTGGTAGATATTCTAACACGACTTTCAGGTGTTTGAGGTGATTGTTGTTGTTGTGGTTACTATTGTGGTTGTGGATGTTGATCATTAGGATTTTTAGGCACCTTCACTTTTTTTGTGATCTCATCAAGCACTGTGTATTCTCTGTTTTCTTTTTCCTATTTATTTTCCTGCATCTGATACTTATACAAAACATTTTCATTCAATATGACATCTTTGCTCCTAATGTTTTTTTTTTCTTTTCATAATCATAAGAGCGATAACCAAACTCATTAACACCATATCCAATAAAGGTACATTTCTTTGATTTTCCCTCAAGATTTTTTCTATTTTCTTTATTAATGTGGACAAAGGCTTCACATCCAAAAGTCTTTAAAAATGAGTAATTTACCTTTTTACCTGTACATGCCTCCTCTGGAATACCACCATCCAAGGAACTTGAACACCCTCTATTTATTAGATAAACAATAGTATCTACAACATCTGCCCAAAATTGTAAAGGCAATCTTGCATGCAATCTCATCCACCTTGCATGCTCCATGATTGTCCTGTTCATCCTTTTTGACAGACCATTTTTTGGTGGTGTCCCTATAAATGTCTTCTTTCTGTGAATTCCATTCTCTTAACAATACCTATCAAACTCTTTGCTGCAATATTCACCTCCATTGTCTGATTTGAGACACTTCAACCCTTTTCCTGTCTCATTTTCAACCAAATATTTCCATTTCTCGAAAGTATCAAATACATTAGATTTATTTCGAATACAATAAATCCAGTTTTTTTCTGGTTGCATCATCAATAAAAGTAGCATAATAAAGAGCCACCGAGAGATGATACCTGAGCAGGTCCCCAAATATCTGTATGCACAAGCTCTAATTTTTCGCTCTGCTTTTCTTTCCCAAATCTATGGAATTTGACTCTCTTCTATTTTCCATAAACACAATTCTCACATAATTCAAAATCAACATGCTTCAAACCTGGCAACAAATTTATTAAGGGAAGAATATTCATCTCCTTCTCACTCATGTGCCCAAGCCTATGATGCCACAATGTCATATCTACTGCAATAGAGGTTAAATCATTAACAGAATTAGAAATACCATTGCATAAGTATAATGTACCAACCTTTTTACTCTTTTTTTCGTTACTAGGGCTCCTTTAGTGACATTTCAGGTTTTATCTATACAAGTAGTTACATAACTTTCACCTCCCAACTGCCTTGTTGAAATTACATTTTTCTTTAGATTTGGAACATGACTTACCTCCTTCAACAACCATTGATTTCCATTCTACTACTTTATGAAAACTGTACCCATTCTAATGATTTTATAGGCTCTATCATCACCCAATTGATCTTATCCAAAATATCCTTGAACATAATCATGAAAATGTTTCCTATCAAGTGTGGCATGGAATGAAGCCCCTGAATCTACCACCAGGGCATGGATAATGTTTTCTAATGAAATAATGCAAGAATCTTGCAACAAATCACCTGTCACATTCACTTCATGATTATTTTCTTACTCGTCTCCTTATTTTCCCTCATTTCTAGCACACTATCTGATCTAGCTTTGGATATGCCTTTCTTTGACTTACTACGATATCCTGGGCTCTTTCCTCTTTCCATTTATCTTCCCCTAGTCTCTGCAGTCAAAGCATTACCCGATGTCTCACTAGAGCTTTTCCGTCACATTTCCTTGCTAAGGATTGCACCGAAAACATCACCAAGCTTTAAAGTACTAAATGTAGAGACAATGTTACTAATGGCCACAACTAAACCATTCCAACTTTCTAGCAATGAGCACATAAATAACAGATCCCTAACTTCATCATCAAAAGTTACCCCTACATAACTTAACTGACTGGTAACTATATTAATTTCATTTAAATGATCAATAATAGATCCACCTTCTGACATCATCATATTAAATAAACACTTCACAAGAAATACCTTATTTGAGGCTGAGGGTTTTTCATATAGTTTGGCTAATGTCACCATTAATCCCTCTGTTTTCATTTCCTTTGAAATATTAAAGTCTACCCATGCTGCTAGGCACAACCGTATTGTTTCAAGTGCCTATTTGTTGAGAATATCCCATTCCATGTCTGTCATACTCATTGGCTTCTTTGTCTTTCTGCTCAATGCTAGGTAGAGATATTTCTGATACAAGTAATGTTCTATCTGCATCTTCCACAACTGGTAGCTTTTGCGGTTTAATTTTTCGACCCTAAACCTATCGTATTCCACCATTGCTCCCACTCAAAGCAGAAACCCTTCTCTCCTAAGAGTTTATCAGCTAAATAGAACAATGGAACACATAAAATATATTACAGAAATATAAACACAGAAAACACATAAAACAAGAGAGACACATATATACGTGGTTCACCCAATTTGGCCTACGTACACGGAGAAATAACTAGTCCCTCCTTTTTGTATTTTCTAACAAAATGAAGAGATACAACCTATAACAGATCTGACGTAATTCCCTCTTCACTCTCACATAATATCCTCCCTCTTTCTTGCTTAGAATACACATCTACATAGACAAAATACAATTCCCTCATATATAGAGAGGGGTTTCCTTTTAGGGCAAAAAATCCCAAATTAAACATAACTTCTAGTGTCTGATTTCCACCTAATGAACGACTTGGATTAACTACGAAATTACAACATTTTACAAGGCAATTTTCCATCTATTTTTAGCTTTGGAGGATCTGCCCTTGATTCCTTGCTAGGGGGGACTCCTAAAGAGTGTTTCTGCCCCATTACGAACTAGGGTCCAATGCGGTGATACCTCTGAATAAAGAATATAATCAGGCTCCATATCCAACAATGTCCCACATGGAGAGTGATTATAGAATCACCACCGCTACTTCATTTGATAGATAATGACTCCATTTTTGGACCTTGTTGTTTCTCATCTTCATCATCATTCTTGAATACTAATTGAAACTGAATAGAATCTTAGTTTCTCCCTGGTTACAACTATTTTACGTATATACAGGATTCTGGCTAGTGTGTATCTTTTCTAGATTCAACTGTCCATCTTCCAACACTGATTGTATGAAAAGGTACTTGAGCTATATATGTTTAGTCTTGGAATGAAATGTAGAGTTATTTGCAATATGTATGCCACTCTGTCTATTAGTGTATAAACTGCCCAACTCCTTCTTCTTACCTAATTCATCCATAAACCTTTGTAACCAAATCATTTCTTTACTAGTCTCTGTGGCAGCAACATACTCTGCTTTCGTCGTTGAGACTGCAACAACAGTTTGCAATTTTGAAACCCAACTGACAGCTATTAAACCTACAGTAAACACATATCCTGTGGTGCTCCTCCTGTTATCTCTATCAACCACCATATTTGCATCAACATATACCTGTAGAGAAATGTTTGAACCACCAAAGCATAATGCTTTATTAGTGGTACCTCTCAAATACCTGAGAATCCACATCATTGCCATCCAATGTTATTTTCCTGGATTATTCATGTACTTGCTAACAACTCCCATTGCATGTGCAATATCAGGCCTTGTGCAGACCATTGCATACATTAAGCTTCCAACTATTGATGCATATGGAACTTTAGACATATAATCCATTTATTCCTGAGTCTTGGGACACACCTCCTTACTTAGTTTGAATGGCTAGCCAAAGGTATACTAACTAGTTTTGCATTCTACATATTTAATCTTTTCAACATCTTTTGTATGTACTCACTCTGAGAAAATGTTAATTTGTGATTCTTCTTGTCTCTAGTTATTCTCATATCAAGGATTTGTTTTGTAGCACCCAAATCATTCATTGCAGATGAGTTTACGAATTTTCTTTTGAGCACATTTATTTCCTGCATGTTAGAACCTGAAACAAGCATGCCATCTACATATAATAACAATATAATATAGTTGCCATAATTTTTCCTTTTGAGATAAACACAATGATCAGAGTGACATCTAGTATAACCTTGTTCATGCATAAACCTGTCAAAGTTTAGATACCACTCCCTTGGACCATGTTTTAAGCCATACAAGATCTTTGTCAACCTGCACACTAGTTTCTCCTTCCCTTCTACTTCATATCCTTGTGGTTGTTTCTTTTATCTCTTCCTCCAAATCCCCATCGAGAAAGGTTGTCTTTACATATAATTTCTCAAGATGCAAATCTTTAGCTGCTACTAGAATTAAAATATTTCTGATTGAAGTCATTTTAACAAGAGGAGAAATATCTCATCAATGTCTATACCCTTTTTCTGTGCAAACCCCTTTACCACAAGTCTAGCTTTATACCTTTTTCTACCTCCATCTTCTTCCTTCAACCTGTAAACCCATTTATTCTGCAAATTTTTTTTACCTGCATGAAACCTGACTAAGTCCTAAGTCTAGTTATGTTCTAAAGATTCCATCTCTTCCTTCATGGCTTCCTCTCTCTTCTACCTAGTTTCTACCTACACTGCTTCTTCACAACATTTTGGTTCACTAGAATCAGTCAACAATACATAATATAATGAAGGTCATTATCGTTCATGGGGTCTACTTATCCTGGTAGATCTTATAACACCACTTTCAGGTGTTTGAGGTGATTGTTGATGTTCTGGCTATTGATCATTATGATTTTCAGGCATCTTCAGTTTTTCTGTGATCTCATCAAGAACTGTGTATTCTCTGTTTTCTTTTCCCTAGTTTTTTTCCTACATATGATCCTTATACAGAACCTTTTCATTGAATATGACATCTCTCATCCTAATGATTTTGTGTTTTTCATAATCATAAAAGAGATAACCAAAATCATTAACACCATATCCAATAAAAGGTACATTTATTTGATATTTCTTCGAGCTTTGTTATATTTTCTTTATTAATGAGGCTGCACAACCAAAAGTCTTTAAAAATGAGCAGTTTACATTTTTACCTATCCATGCCTCCTCTGGAATACCATCATCCAAGGAACTTGAAGGCCCTATTTTTATTAGATAAACAACAATATCTACAACATTTGCCAAAAATTATAAAGGAAATCCTGCATGCAATCTCATGCACATTGCATGCTCCATGATTGTCCTGTTCATCCTTTATGACACACCATTTTCTTCTATTTTTATTGGAACTGTCTTCTCTCTGTGAATTCCATTCTCTGAACAATACCTATCAAACCCTTTGCTACAATATTCACATTTATTATCTAATCTGAGACACTTCAACCTTTTTCTTGTCTCATTTTCAACCAAAGCTTTCCATTTCTTGAAAGTATTAAATACATCATATTTATTTCGAATACAATAAATCTAGTTTTTTCTGGCTGCATCATCAATAAAAGTAACATAATAATGAGAGCCACTGAGAGACGATACATGTGTAGGTTCCCATACATCTGTATGCACAAGCTCTAATTTTTCGCTCTTCTTTCCTTTCCCAAATCTTCTTTCCTTTCCCAAATCTGAGGAATCTGACTCTCTTCTATTTTCCATAAACACAATTCTCACATAATTCCAAATCAACATGCTTCAAACCTGGCAACAAATTTCTTGAATGAAGAATCTCCATCCCCTTCTCACTCATGTGTCAGAGCCTATGATGCCACAATGTCATATATGCTCCTATAGAGGTTAAATAATTAACAAAATTAGAAATACCATTGCTTAAATACAATGTACCACCTCTTCTCCTTTTTATATTACTAGGGCTCATTTAGTGACCTTCCAGGTTTTATCTATAAAAGTAGTTACACATTCTTCACCTCCCAACTGCCATGTTGAAATTAGATTTTTCTTCTGATATAGAACATGCCTTACCACCTTCAACAACCATTGATTTCCATTCTATCGTTTTATGAAAACTGTACCCATTCCAAATATTTTACTGGGTTTATCATCACCCAATCAAACATGTGCAAAATATCCTTGAAGATAATCATGAAAATGTTTCCTATTAGGTGTGGCATGGAATGAGGCCCCTGAATCTACCACCCAAGCATCAATGATTTTTTCTAATGAAATAATCAAAGAATCTTGCAACAAATCACCTGTCACATTCACTTCATGATTGTTTTCTTGTTGCGCGTCTCCTTCTTTTCCCTTCCGAGACTTGCAATATTTCTTTAGGTATCCTTTCTTCCCTCATTTCTAGCACACTATCCTATATTTGGACTTGGATCTAACTTTCCTTGACTTACTGGGATATCCTAGGCTCTTTCCTCTTTCCATTTTTCTTTCTTTAGTGTCTGTAGTCAAAGCATTACCCGATGTCTCACTAGACCTTTTTCGTCACATTTCCTCATTAAGGATTGCACCGACAAAATCATCAAACTTTAAAGTACTAGATACAAAGATAGATTTATTAATGGCCATAACTAAACCATTACAAATTTCTGGCAATGAGCACAAAAATAACAGAGCCCTAACTTCATCATCAAAAGTTACTCCTACAAAACTTAACTGACTGGTAATTGTATTAAATTCATTTAAATCATGAGCAACAGACCCACCTATTAGGTGTGGAGCCTGATTATCTTCTATATTCAAAGGTATCACCACATTGGACCCCAGTTCGAAATGGGGGTAGCAACGCCGCCCGTAAAATATTCGCTATGGGGGGGTCCACGGGGGGGCGGCTGCTAAAATTGCCTTGTAAAAGTATAGTAATTTCTAGTCAATCTGGGCCGTTCATTAGGCAGATTATCTGACGGTAGAACTTATGTTTAGTTTAGGGTTTTTTCTCCCTAGAAGGCAACCCCCTCTCTTTGTATGAGGGCATTGTATTTTAGGCTGTGTAATAGATGTGTATTCGGTGAGCGAGAAACAGAGAGGTGAGACTGTGAGAGAAAACAAAGGATATTACATCGGATTTGCTGTAGGTTGTGTCTCTTCATTTTGTTGGATAATAGAAAGGAAGGACTGGCTGTTCGGGGTGGACGTAGCCCAAACTGGGTGAACCATGTATATAAAACACATTTCATTAAATTTGGAATTAAATGATGAATCTAGAATTTCAAAATAACCAAAAACCTTAATTCTATTGATGTCATTGTAATAAAAAAAATCCAAATTTAATGAAATATGTGTTAATTATCTGTGTCTCTCTTGTTTTGTGTGTTTTCTGTGTTTATATTTCTGTAATATTTTATGTGTTTCGTTGCTCCGTAATATATAATATTCGAACACCACCTTCTGACATCTTCATAGTAAATAAACACTTCATAAGAAATACCTTATTTAAGGCTGAGGGTGTTTCATATAGTTTGTCCAATGCTCTCATTAAACCCTCTGTTGTCATTTCCTTTGAAATATTAAAGGCTACAGATGCCACTAGTCACAGTCGTATTATTCCAAGCACCTTTCTGTCGAGAATATCCCATTCTGTGTCTGTCATACTCGTCGAATTCTTTGTCTTTCTACTCAATGCTATGTACATATCTTTCTAATACAAGTAATCTTCCATTTGCATCTTCCACAATAGGTAGTTTTGGCCATTAAATTTTTTGACCCTAAACCTACCATCTTCCACCATTTCTCCCACTCGAACCATGAACCCTTCTCTCTTACGAGTTTATCAGACAAATAGACCTTTGGATCTGATACCCGTTGTTAGAAAATTATATATTATAGAGAAATGGAACACATAAAACAAGAGAGACACAGATAAATGTGGTTCACCCAATTTGGGCTACGTCCATGGAGAAACACCCAGTCCTTCCTTTTATATTATCCAGCAAAATGAAGAGACACAACCTACAGTAGATTCACTGTAATTCCCTCTTCTCTCTCACACAATCTCCTCTCTCTTTCTCACTCAGAATACACATCTACATAGAAACAATACAGTTCCCTGATATATAGAGAGGGGTTTCCTTCTAGGGAAAAGAAACCCTAAATTAAACATAACTTCTACCATCAGATTTCCGCATAATGAACACCCCATATTGACTACGAAATTTAAACATTTTACAAGGCAATTTTACATCTATTTTTAGCTTCGGGGGCACTTCCCTCGATTCCCTGCCTTGGGTTCTCCTAAACAACCTTTCTACCACATTATGAACTAGGCTCCAATGTGGAAATACCTATGAATAAATACGATAATAAGGCTCCACACTCAACAATCTCGCACTTGGAGACTAATTATAGCAACTCCATCTTTGCTTCATTTGTTAGACAATGACTCCATTTTTGACCTGGATGTTTCTCGTCTTCATCATCATAATTGAAGAACAATTGAAATAGACCAGAATCTCATTTTCTCCCTGGTTACGACTTTTTTTAACATATCTGTAGGATTCTGGCTAGTGTGTATATTTTCCAGCTTCAACTGTCCATCTCAAAACACTGACCGTATGAAATGATACTTGAGATGTGTATGTTTAGTCTTGGAATGAAATGCAGATTTCTTTGTAAGATGTATGGCACTCTCGTTGTCACTGTATAACCTGCGCAACTCCTGGTTCTTACCTAATTCATCCAGAAAGCTTTGTAACCAAATCATTTCTTCACTAGCCTCTATAGTAGCAACATACTCTGCTTCCATCGTTGAGAGTGCAACAACACTTTGCAGTTTTGAAACCCAACTGCCAGCTGTTCCATGCACAGTAAACACATACCCTGTGGTGCTCCTGTTATCTCTATCACCCACCATATTTGCAACAACATATCCTTGTAGAGAAATGTTTGAACCACCAAAGCATAATGTTTGAATTGTGGTACCTCTCAAATACCTCAGAATCCACTTCACTGCCATCGGATGTTATTTTCCTGGATTATTCATGTACCTGCTTACAACTCCCACTACATGTGCAATATCAGGCCCTGTGCAGACCATTGCATACATTAAGCTTCCAACTACCGATGCATATGGAACTTTAGACATATAAGACATTTCTTCCTGAGTCTTGGGACACACCTTCTTACTTAGTTTGAAATGGCTAGTCAAAGGTATACTAACTAGCTTTGCATCCTACATATTAAATCTTTTCAACTCCTTTTGTATGTACTCACTCTAAGATAATGTTAATTTATAATATAGAAACCATCATTTTTCCTTTTGAGATAAATGCAATGATCATAGTGACATCTAGTATAACCTTGTTCAGACATAAACCTATCAAATTTTAGATACCACTTCCTTGGAGCCCGTTTTAAGCCATACAACCTCTTCTTCAACCTGCACACTATTTTTTCCTTCCCTTTTACCTTATATCCTTGTGGGTGCTGCATATATATCTCTTCCCCCAAATCACCCTTGAGAAAGGATGTCTTTACATCTAATTGCTGAATATGCAAATCTTTAGCTGCTATTAGAACTAAAATAGTTCTGATTGAAGTCATTTTAACAGCAGGAGAAAATATCTCATCAAAGGCTATACCCTTTTTCTTTTCAAACCTCTTCACCACAAATCTAGCTTTATACCTTTTTCTAGATCCATCGTCTTGCTTCAACTTGTAAACCCATTTATTCTACAATGTTGTTTTACTTGCAGGCAACCTAACTAAGTCCCAAGTCTAGTTATGTTCTAAGGAGTCCATCTCTACTTTCATGGCTTGCTCCCACTTCTTCTTGGTTTCTACCTGCACTGCTTCTTCATAACATTCTCGTTCACCAGAATCAGTCAACAATACATAATATAATGAAGGAGAGTATCGTTCAGGGGGCCTACTTATCCTGGTAGATCTTCTAACACCACTTTCAGGTGTATGAGGTGATTGTTGTTGTTGTGGTTGCTATTGTTGTTCTGGCTATTGATCATTATGATTTTCAAGCACCTTCACTTTTGTTGTGATCTCATCAAGCATTGTGTATTCTCTTTTTTCTTTTTCTTGTTTCTTTTCCTCCATCTGATCCTTATACAAAACCCTTTCATTGAATATGACATCTCTGATCCTAATGATTTTGTGTTTTTCATAATCATAAAAGTGATAACCAAAATCATTAATACCATATCCAAAAGAGGTACATTTCTTTGATATTTCCTCAAGATTTGTTCTATTTTCTTTATTAATGTGGACAAACATTTCATAATCAAAAGTCTTTAAAAATGAGTAATTTACCTTTTTACTTGTCCATGCCTCCTTCGAAATACCACCATACAAGGAACTTGAAGGCCCTCTTTTTATTAGATAAACAAAAATATCTACAACATCTGCCTAAAATTGTAAAGGAAATCTTGCATGCAATCTCATGCACCTTGGAGGCTCCATGATTGTCCTATTTATCCTTTCGGACACACCATTTTCTTGTGGTGTTCCTAGAACTGTCTTCTCTCTTCGAATTCCATTCTCTGAATAGTACCTATAAAACTTTTTGCTACAACATTCACCTCCATTATCTGATCTGAGACACTTCAACCTTTTTCATGTCTCATTTTCAACCAAATCTTTCCATTTCTTGAAAGTATCAAATGGATCAAATTTATTTCGAATATAATAAATCCATATTTTTCTAGTTGCCTCATCAATAAAAGTAACATAACAATGAGAGCCACCCAAAGATGATAACTTAGAAGGTCCCCACACATCTGTATGCACAAGATCTAATTTTTCGCTCTTCTTTTCTTTCCGAACTCTAAGGAATTTGTCTCTCTTCTGTTTTCCATAAACACAATTCTCACATAATTCCAAATCAACATGCTTCAAACATGGCAAAAATTTTCTTGAGTGAAGAATCTACATCCCCTTCTCACTCATGTGACCGAGCCTATGATGCCACAATGACATATGTACTCATGTAGAGGTTAAAGCATTAAGAGAATTAGAAATACCTTTGCATAAATACAATGTACCAGCCTTTTCGCCTTTTTCTATTAATAGGGCTCATTTAATGACCTTCCAAGTTTTATCCGTAAAATTAGTTACACAACCTTCACCTCCCAACTACTCTGTTGAAATTATATTTTTCTTCAGATCTTGAACATGCCTTACCTCCTTCAACAACAATTGTTTTCCATTTTGTTGTTTTATGAAAATTGTACCCATTCCAATGTTTTTACAGGGTTTATCATCACCCAATTGAACCTGTCCAAAATCTCCTTGAACTTAATCATGCAAATGTTTCCTATCAGGTGTGGCATGGAATCAGGTCCTTGAATCTACCACCTAGGCATTAATAATATTTTCTAATGAAAGAACCAAAGCATCTTGCAAAACATCACCTGTCACATTCGCTTCATGATTGTTTTCTTATTGTGCATCTCTTCCTTTTCCCTTACGAGACTTGAAACATTTCTTCATGTGTCATTTCTTGCTACATTTATAGCACACTATCCCTGATCTAGACTTGGATTTGCCTTTCCTTGACTTACTGCGATATCTTGGGCTCCTTTCTCTTTCCATTTTTCTTCCCCTAGTATCTATAGTCAAAGCATTTCCTGATGTCTCACCAGAGCTTTTCCATCACATTTCCTTGCTAACGATTGCACCAACAACATGATCAAACTTTAAAGTACTAGATCTAGAGATAGAGCTAGTAATGGCCATAACCAAACCATTCCAACTTTCTGGAAATGAGCACAGAAATAAAAGAGTCGTAACTTCATCATCAAAAGTTACCCCTAGAGAACTTAACTGACTAGGAACTATATTAAATTCATTTAAATGATTAGCAACAGATCCACCTTCTAACATCTTCATATTAAATAAACAAATCATAATAAATACCTTATTTCAGGCTGAGTGTTTTTCATATAGATTGGCTAATGGCATCATTAAACCCTCTATTGTCGATTCCTTTGAAATATTAAAAGCTATCAACGATGCTAGGCACAATTTTATTGTTCCAAGTGCCTTTCTGTCAAGAATATCCTATTTCGTGTCTATCATACTCATTTTCTTCTTTTTCCTTTCTCTCAATGGTAGGTACAAATATTTCTAATATAGGTAATATTCCATCTGCCTCTTCCACAACTGGTAGTTTTGGCCATTAAATTTTTCAACTCTGATACCAGTTGTTAGAAAATTATATATTACAGAGAAATGGAAAACATAAAATATATTGTAGAAATATAAAAAAAGAAAACACATAAAACAAGAGAGATGCAGATATATGTGGTTTACCCAATTTGGGCTACGTCGACGGAGAAATAACATGTCCTTCCTTTTATGTTATTCAACAAAATGAAGAGATGTAACCTAGAGTGGGTCCCTTGTAATTCCCTCTTCGCTCTCACACAATCTCCTCTCTCTTTCTTGCTCAGAATACACATCTACATAGACACAATACAATTACATCATATATAGCAAGGGTTTGACTTCTAGGGAAAAAAACCTTAAATTAAACATAACTTCTACCGTAAGATTTTCACCTAATGAACAACCCAGATTGACTATGAAATTACAACATTTTACGAGGCCATTTTACATCTATCTATCTTTGGGGTTGCTGCCCCCTATCCCCCACCAGGCAGGTGCTCCTAAAGAGTCATGCTGCCCCATTACAAACTAGGGTCCAATGCAATGATACCTTTAAATAAACAAGATAATTAGGCTCCACACCCAATAATCTCGCACTTGGAGATTGATTATAGCAACTCCACCGCTGCTTCATTTGCTGGACAATGACTCCATTTTTGTCTTGGTTGTTTCTCATCTTCATCTTCATACTTGAAGACCAATTGAAATCGAGCATAATCTCAGTTTCTCCCTACTTTCAACTTTTGTTAACATATCTGCAGGATTCTGACTAGTGTATATCTTTTCCAACTTCAACTACCCATATTCCAAAACTGACAGTATGAAATGGTACTTGAGCTGTATATGTTTAGTATTGTAATGAAATTCTGAGTTCTTTTCAATATTTATGGCACTTTGGCTATCACTACATAGCCTGCCCAGTTCCTGCTTCTTACCAAATTCATCCAGAAACATTTGTAACCAAATCATTTCTTACTAGCCTCTCTAGGAGCAACATACTCTGCTCCCATCATTGAGAGTGCAACAAAACTTTAGTGTTTTGAAACCCAATTGACAATTATTCCACTTATAGTAAACACACACCCTATGGTGCTCTTCGTGTTATCTTTGTCACCCGCCATAGTTGCATCAACATATCCCTGTAGAGACATGTTTGACCCACGAAAGCATAATGTTTGAATTATGGTACCTCTCAAATACCTGAGAATCCACTTCACCACCATCCAATGTTCTTTTCCTGGATTGTACATGTACCTGCTTACAACTCTCACTGCATGTGCAATATTAGGCCTTGTACAGACCATTGCATAGATTAATCTTCCAATTGCTGATGCATATGGAACTTTAGACATATAAACCATTTCTTCCTGAGTCTTGGGACACACCTCCTTACTTAGTTTCAAATGGCTAGCCAAAGGTATACTAACTTGTTTTGCATTCTACATATTAAATATTTTCAACAACTTTTGTATGTACTCACTCTAATACAATGTTAATTTGCGATTCTTCCCATCTCTAGTTATTCTCATACCAAGGATTTGTTGTGCAGCACCCAAATCCTTCATTGCAAATGATTTTTCTGATTTTCTTTTGAGCACATTTGTTTCCTACATGTTAGAATCTACAAAAAGCATGTCATCTACATACAAAAACAATATAATATAGCTGCCATCATTTTCTTTTTGAGATAAACACAATCATCAGAGTGACATCTAGTATAATCTTATTCAGACATGAACCTGTCAAATTTTAGATACCACTAACTTGGAGGATGTTTTAAGCCATACAACCTCTTTTTCAACCTGAACACTAATTTCTCCTTCCCATTTACCTCATATCCTTGTGGTTGCTACATATATATCTCTTCTTCCAAATCCCCATGTAGAAATGTTGTCTTTACATCTAACTAGTCAAGATGCAAATCTTCAGCTACTACTAGACTTAAAATAGTTCTGATTGAAGTCATTTTAAAAATAGGAGAAAATATCTCATCAAAGTCTATGCCCTTTTTTTGTGCAAACTCTTTCACCACAAGTATAGCTTTATACCTTTTTTTACATCCATCTTCTTCCTTCAACCTGTAAACCCATTTATTCTGCAATGTTGTTTTACTTGTAGGAAACATAAGTAAGTCCCATGTCAGGTTATGTTCTAAGGAGTCCATCTCTTCTTTCATGGCTTGCTCCCACTTCATCTTGCTTTCTACCTGCACTACTTCTTCATAACATTTTGGTTCAATAGAATTAGACAATAATATAATACAATGAAGGAGAGTATCATTTAGGGGGTCTACTTATCCTGGTAGATCTTCTAACACCACTTTCAAGTGTTTGAGGTGATTTTGCTGTTGTGGTTACTGTTGTTGTTCTGGCTATTGATCATTGTGATTTTCAGGCACCTTCACTTTTTCTATGATCTCATCAAGCATTGTGTATTCTATGTTTTCTTCTTCCTGTTTCTTTTCCTATATCTGATCCTTATACAAAACATTTTCTTTGAATATGAAATATCTACTCCTAATGATTTTTTGTTTTTCATAATCATAAAATCAATAAACAAAATCATTAACACCATATCCAATAAAGGTACATTTCTTTGATTTTGCCTCAAGATTTGTTCTATTTTCTTTATTAATGTGGACAAAGGCTTCACAACCAAAGGCCTTTAAAAATGAGTAGTTTACTTTTTTACGTGTCAATGTCTCCTCTGGAATACCACTATCCAAGGAACTTGAAGACCCTCTGTTTATTAGATAAAAAACAATATCTACAGCATCTGTCCAAAATTGTAAAGGCAATCCTGCATGTAATCTCATGCACCTTGCATGCTCCATGATTGTCCTTTTCATCCTTTCTGACACACCATTCTCTTGTGGTGTTCCTGGAACTGTCTTTTGTCTTCGAATTTCACTCCGAATAGTACCTATCAAACTCTTTGTTGCAATATTCACCTCCATTGTCTGATCTGAGACACTTCAACCTTTTTCCTATCTCATTTCAACCAAATCTTTCCATTTCCTGAAAGTATCAAATACATCAGATTTATTTCGAATACAATAAATCTAGGTTTTTCTGGATGCATCATCAATAAAAGTAACATAATAACAAGAGCCACCAAGAGATGATACCTGAGGAAGTCCCCATACATCTGTATGCACAAGCTCTAATTTTTCACTCTGCTTTTCTTTCCCAAATATAAGGAATTTGACTCTACTCTGTTTTCCATAAACATAATTCTCAGAGATGAAATCCTTCAGCTGCTACTAGACTTAAAATAGTTTTGACTAAACTCACTTTAACAATAGAAGAAAATATCTCATCAAAGTCTATATCCTTTTTCTGTGCAAACCCCTTCACCAGAAGTCTAGCTTTATACCTTTCTCTACTTCCATATTCTTCCTTCAACCTGTAAACCATTTAATCTGCAATGTTGTTTTACATGGAGGAAACCTAACTAAGTCCTAAGTTTGGTTATGTTCTAAGGAGTCCCTCTCTTCATTCATGGCTTGCTTCCACTTCTTTCAGGTTTCTACCTGCACTGCTTCTTCATAACATTCTAGTTCACCAGAATCAGTCAAAAATACATAATATAATGAAGGAGAGTATTGTTCAGGGGGTCTACTCATCCTCGTATATCTTATAACACCACTTTCAGGTGTTTGAGGTGATTCTTACTATTGTGGTTTTTGTTGTTGTGCTAGATGTTGATCATTACGATTTTCAGGCACCTTCACTTTTTCTATGATCTCATCAAGCATTGTGTATTCTTTGTTTTCTTTTTCATGTTCCTTTTCATGCATCTGATCCTTATACAAAACCTTTTGATTGAATATGGCATCTATGCTCCTAATGATTTTTCATTTTTCATAATCATAAAAGCAATAACCAAAATCATTAACACCATATCCAATAAAGGTACATTTCTTTGACTTTTCCACAAGCTTTGTTATATTTTCTTTATTAATGTGGACAAAGGCTTCACAACCAAATTTCTTTAAAAGTGAGTAGTTTAAATTTTAACTATCCATGCCTCCTCTAGAATACCACCATCCAAGGAACTTGAAGGCCCTCTGTTTATTAGATAAACAACAGTATCTATAGCATCTGCCCTAAATTGTAGAGGCAATCTCGCATGCAATCTCATGCACCTTTCACGTTCCATGATTGTTCTGTTCATTGTTTCTGACATGCCATTTTCTTGTGGTGTTCTTGGAACTGTATTTTCTCCGTGAATTCCATTCTATGAATAGTACCTATCAAACTTTTGCTGCAATATTCACCTCCATTTCTTGAAAGTATCAAATACATCAGATTTATTTCGAATACAATAAATCCAAGTTTTTTTGGTTGCATCATCAATAAAAGTAACATAATAACAAGAGCCACTGAGAGATGATACCTGAGCAGGTACCCATACATATGTATACACAAGCTCTTATTTTTCGCTCTTCTTTTCTTTCCCAACTCTGAGGAATTTGACTCTCTTTTGTTTTCCATAAACAAAATTCCCATAGAATTCCAAATCAACATGCTTCAAACCTCGCAACAAATTTCTTGAGTGAAGAATCTACATCCCATTATCACTCATGTGCCCAGGCCTATGATGCCACAATTATGTATCTGCTCCTGTACAGTTTAAAGCATTAACATAATTAGAAATACCATTACATAAATAAAATGTACCAAGCTTTTCTCATTTTGCTATTATGAGGGCTCCTTTAATGACCTTCCAGGTTTTATCTGTAAAAGTAGTTATACAGCCTTCACCTCCCAACTGCCTTCTTGAAATTATATTTTTATTTAGTTCTAGAAAATTTCTTACCTCCTTCAACAACCATTGATTTCCATTTTGTTGTTTTATGAAAATTGTACCCATTCAAATGATTTTATAGGGTTTATCATCACCTAATCGAACCTGTACAAAATCTCCTTGAATGTAATCATGAAAATGTTTCGTATCAAGTGTGGCATGGAATGAGGCCCCTGAATCTACCACCTAGGCATCAATAATATTTTCTAATGAAAGAATCAAAGCATCTTGCAACACATCACTTGTCACATTTGCTTCATGATTGTTTTCTTGTTGCGCGTCTACTTCTTTTCCCTTCTGAGACTTACAATATTTCTTCAGGTGTCCATTCTTCCCGCATTTCCAACACAGTATCCCCTATCTGGACTTGGATTTTCCTTTCCTTGACTTATGGCGATATCTTGGGCTCTATCCTCTTTCCATTTTCTACCCCTAGTCTCTCCAGTCAAAGCATTACCTGATATCTCACTGGATTTTTTCTAACACATTTCCTCGCTAAGGATTCAACTGACAACATCATCAAACTTTAAAGTACTAATGGCCATAATTAAACCATTCCAACTTTTTGGTAATGAGCATAGAAATAACAAAGCCCTAACTTCATCATCAAAAGTTACCCTTGCAGAACTTAATTGATTGGTAATTGTATTAAATTCATTTAAATGATCAACAACATATCCACCTTCTCACATCTTCATATTAAATAAATGCTTCATATGAAGTACCTTATTTGAGGTTGAGGGTTTTTCATATGGTTTGGCTAATGTCGTCGTTAAACCCTCTATTGTCATTTCCTTTGAAATATTAAAGGTTACCGACACCGCTAGGCACAGTCGTAATGTTCCAAGTGCCTTTCTATCGAGAGTATCCCATTTTGTGTTTATCATGCTCTTCGGCTTCTTTGTCTTTCTGCTCAATGGTAGGTACAAATCTTTCTACTGCATATAATATTCCATCTGCATCTTCCATAGCTCGTAGTTTTGGCTGTTAAATTTTTCCACCCTAAACCTACTAACTTCCACCATTGCTCCCACTCGAACTAGGAACCCTTTTCTCCTGTGAGTTTATCAGCCAAATAGACCTTTGAATCTCATACTTGTTGTTAGAAAATTATATATTACATAGCAATGGAACACATAAAATATATTGCAAAAATATAAACATAGAAAACACATAAAACAAGAGAGACACAGATATACGTGGTTCACCCAATTTGGGCTATGTCCATGGAGAAACAACATATCCTTCCTTTTGTATTATCCAACATAATGAAGAGACACAACCTACCGCAGATCCATTGTAATTCCCTCTTCGCTCACACACAATCTCCTCTCCCTTTCTCACTTAGAATACACATCTACTTAGACATAATACAATTCCCTCATATATACTGAGGGGTTGCCTTATAGGGCAAAAAACCCTAAATTAAACATAACTTCTACCATCATATTTCTGCCTAATGAATGACCTAGATTGACTATGAAATTACAACATTTTACTAGGAAAATTTACATCTATTTTTAGCTTCAGGGGCACTGCCCTTGATCCCTTGCCAAGGGGGGGCTCCTAAAGAGTGTTTCCGCCCCATTACGAACTAGGATCTAATGTAGCGATACCTCTGAATAAGGAATATAATCAGGCTTGACACCCAACAATCTCCCACTTGGAGACTGATTATAACAACTCCGCCCTTACTTCATTTACTCGAAAAATGACTCCATTTTGGAAATGGATGTTTCTCATCCTCATCATCATACTTGAAGACCAATTAAAATCGAGTAGAATCTCAGTTTCTCCCTGGTTACAATTTTTGTTAAGATATCTCTAGGATTCTAGCTAGTGTGTATCTTTTCCAGCTTGAACTATCCATCCTCCAACACTGACCGTATGATATGGTACTTGAGCTGTATATGTTTAGTCTTGGAATAAAATGCAGAGTTCTTTGCAAGATGTATGGCACTCTAGCTGTCACTGTATAACCTACCCACCTCTTGCTTCTTACCTAATTCATCCATAAAAATTTGTAACCAAATAATTTACTAACCTCTATAGCAACAACATACTCTCCTTCTTTTGTTGAGAGTCCAACAACAATTTGCAGTTTTGAAACCTAACTGATAGTTGTTCCACCTATAGTAAACACATACCCTGTGGTGCTCCTCTTGTTATCTCTATCACCCGCTATATCTGCATCAACATATCCCTGTAGAGAATTTTTTGAACTACCAAAGCATAATGCTTGATTTGTGGTACCTCTCAAATACTGAAGAATCCACTTCACCGCCATCCAATGTTATTTTCATGGATTGTTCATGTACTTGCTTACAACTCCCACTGCATGTGAAATAACAGGCCTTGTGGAGACCATTGGATACATTAAGTTTCCAACTGCTGATGCATATGGAACTTTATACATACAAGTCATTTATTCCTGAGTCTTGGGACACACCTCCTTACTTTAATTTTAAATGGCTAGCCAAAGGTATACTAACTCATTTTGAATTCTGCATATTAAATCTTTTCAACACCTTTTGTATGTTCTCACTCTAAGACAATGTTAATTTGCGGTTCTTCCTATCTCTAGCTATTCTCATACCAAGGATTTGTTTTGCAGCACCCAACTCCTTCATTGCAAATGTGTTTGACAATTTTCTTTTGATCACATTTATTTCGTGCATGTTAGAAGCTCTGGCAATGAGAATGTCATCTACATACAATAATAATATAATATAGTTTCAATCATTTTCTCTTTTGAGATAAACACAATGATCAAAGTGACATCTAGTATAACCTTGTTCAGACATAAACCTATCAAATTATAGATACCACTGCCTTGAAGCCTATTTTAAGCCATACAACTTTTTCTTCAACTTGCACACTAGTTTCTCCTTCCCTTATACCTCATATCCTTGTGGTTGCTGCATATATATCTCTTCCTCCAAATCCCCATGGAGAAAGGCTGTCTTTACATCTAACTGCTCAAGATGCAAATCTTCAGCTGCTACTAGACTTAAAATAGTTCTAATTGAAGTCATTTTAACAACAGGAGAAAATGTCTCATCAAATTCTATACCATTTTTATGTGCAAACCCTTTCACCACAAGTCTAGCTTTATACCTCTTCCTACCTCGATCTTCTTCCTTCAACCTGTAAACCCATTTATTCTGCAATGTTGTTTTACATGCAAGCAACCTGACTAAGTCCCAAGCCTGGTTATGTTCTAAGGAGTCCATCTCTTCTTTCATGGCTTGCTCCCACTTCTTCCTGCTTTCTACCTGCACTTCTTCTTCAAAACATTTTGGTTCACCAAAATTAGTCAACAATATATAATACAATGAAGGAGAGTATCGTTTAGGGGGTATACTTATCCTGGTAGATCTTCTAACACCGCTTTCAGGTGTTTGAGGTGATTGTTATTGTTCTGGTTGTTGATCATTGTGGTTTTCAGGCATGTTCACTTTTTCTGTGATCTCATCAAGCACTGTGTATTCTATGTTTTCTTCTTCCTATTTCTTTTCATGCATATGATCCTTATACAAAACCTTTTCTTTGAATATGACATCTCTTCTCCTAATGATTTTGTGTTTTTCATAATCATAAAAGCGATAACCAAAATCATTAACACCATATCCAATAAAGGTACATTTCTTTGATTTTTCCTCAAGATTTGTTCTATTTTCTTTATTAATGTGGACAAAGACTTCACAACCAAAATTCCTTAAAAATGAGTAGTTTACCATTTTACTTGTCCATGCCTCCTCTGGAATACGACTACCAAAGGAACTTGAAGGCCCTCTGTTTATTACATAAAAAACAGTATCTATAGCATCTGCCCAAAATTGTAAAGGCAATCCTACATGTAGTCTCATGCACCTTGCATGATCCATAATTGTCCTATTCATTCTTTCTGACGCACCCTTTTCTTGTGGTGTTACTGTAACTGTCTTATGTCTGCAAATTCCGTTCTCAGAACAACACCTATCAAACTCTTTGCTGCAATATTCACCTCCATTGTCTGATCTGATACACTTAAACATTCTTCCTGTCTCATTTTCATCCAAATATTTCCATTTCTTGAAAGTATCAAATACATCATATTTATCGAATATAATAAATCTAGGTTTTTATGGTTGCATAATCAATAAAAGTAACATAATAACGAGAGCCACCTAGAGATGATACCTGAGAAATTCCCCATACATTTGTATGCACAAGCTCTAATTTTCCGCTCTTCTCTTCTTTGCTAGCTTTGAGGAATCTAACTCTCTTATGTTTTCCATAAACACAATTCTCATAGAATTCCAAATCAACATGCTTCAAACCTGGCAACAAATTTCTTGAGTGAAGAATCGACATCCCCTTCTCACTCATGTGCCTGAGCCTATGATGCCACAATGTCATATTTTCTCAAATACCATTTCATAAATACATTGTACCAACCTTTTCTCCTTTTTCTATTACCAATGCTCCTTTAGTGACATTCCAGGTTTTATCTATGAAAGTAGTTACACAACATTCACCTACCAACTTTGCAGTTGAAATTATATTTTTCTTCAGATTTAGAACATGCCTTACCTCTTTCAACAACCCTTGATTTCAATTCTATTGTTTTATGAAAACTATACCCATTCCAATGGTTTTATGGGGTTTATCATCAGCCAATCGAAATTGTCCAAAATATCCTTGAACATAATCATGAAAATGTTTCCTATCAGGTGTGGCATGGAATGAGGCCCCTAAATATACCACCCAAGCATCAATAATATTTTCTAATGAAAGAATCAAATAATCTTGCAACACATTACCTATCACATTCACTTCATGATTGTTTTCTTGCTGCATGTCTCCTTCTTTTCCCTTCTGAGACTTGCAATATTTCTTCAGGTGTCCTTTCTTCCTGTATTTCCAGCACACTATCCCCAATATGGACTTGGATCTACCTTTCCTTGACTTACTGTGATATCCTAAGCTCTTTCCTCTTTCCATTTTTCTCCCCCTAGTCTCTGAGTCAAAGCATTACATGATGTCTCACCAAAGCTTTTCCATCACATTTCCTTGCTAAGGATTGTACCAACTATTATACCTCTGAGATAGTAGTAGGTTAGCTACCAATGCCAGAGCATCTAAAATAATTGTTTTGGGGTTTTTGGTTTTAGTTTTGGAAGACCAATGAATGAAGATATATTTTAGAATTGAAGTACTTAATCCTTTGGATAATATTAAGATCTCAACAAAGGGATGCTATAAAACTTTACACAGTGATATAGATCAAATAGTGGTGAGAAGAAGACATAAAATAATATGATTATTACAGTTTCCAAACTATAAAATAGAACAATCATAAGTATGAAAACCTTATAGACTACGTTCCAAAGATTCAAGGCAATATACTTAAGCTTACAAAAGATGCTGATGATTTATTGATTAGAGGGGATTAGCTAAACAAATAGTTCATTAATCCATTCTCTTAATAGAGGATCACTTCAAGAGCTTATAGGAATAAATTTAGGCACAATTATTCCTACCTAGATATATCTATAAGTCATAAGCATATGAAGAAAAACATAATGATTCATAAATGGAAAAACTTTCAGGATAACACAAACTTTGTAAAACCAAACTCAGAATCCTCTACCTTGTATTAATGTTCCATAAAGACTGAGTACATCAAGTGTCTAGAAAATCTTCCTTCAAAGTTGCAACCAGGTTCAAAGTAGAATTAACAGTCACTAGTTAACAAGCAATGAATAAAGAACCTTGAACATTGAACCCATAACAACTCGAGAAGAGAGTTATTTATACAATAATGAAACTAAGAAAACATCTTGAAACTGATTAAGATTTATTCTAGGAAAGGAAGGATCTTTAAGCAAGAAGATGGGGGCAGCTATTGAACTACTTCTTGTTGTCCCTTTTATTCAGGTTGTGCTGGCTTTGTTGTTTGATATTTTGCCCTTTAAGCTACTTGATTGTTTGTATCCTTTCCATTGGTTAATTCCTTCATTTTATCTTTCATCTGATACTCTTTAAACTCTGTGAATATCTTATGGCCCCACTAAGTAATCTTTACTGTGTTCCTTTTTACTTTTACTATCCATTTCAGGTTTTTGCTATGTTTTTCAATAGTAAAATCTTCGTATTTGTCTTCAAACTATATGCGGGCTTTTTTCTTTGTAAGCATGGAACAGAAGTTTTTACCTGCAAAACATAGAAATTTTTAAGAAAACATAGGTGACAGAGAAGGACATCAATGGCTTTATTGAGCTTGAATGGATATTGGAAGGAGTCCAGAGCGTATCAGAGGGTAAAAAAATGGTTTTATTGGTCGCAGAGGCTTATGGAGGTCTCACTATGAAAACAGCCAAAACACAGCAAAATGGTGATTTTTGCGTTTAAACGGAAAAACAGTCTACTTTTTGAAATATGGTGCAAAGTGAACAGTGGTCATTTTGTCGTTATGTAGGAGGTGGTTTTGGCTTTCATTGCATCGTTTATGAGGCACGGGTGGTTTTGGGAGGAGTCACCCGATATGGTTTAGAGTCTGATACGTAGCAAGGGGAGGTCAGTGGAATACCGCTTTTTGGGTGGGTAATGCTCGTACAGAGAGCCAACACAAAATTGCTGAGGATCGTTGGATTTGAATGTGTGTGATCAGACGGTGGTGGAGCAAAAGAGAAATGGAGGGGCCCAACGATTAATTATGGTGGTATGGGCTTAATTATGGAGATTAGTGGGGTTTTACGGTAAAAATAGAGGTTTAGGTTGACTCTTTGTTTAAATCATAAAAACCATTTAACAAATAAATCCTTTGCAAAACAAGGTATGGTAGACTTGAAAAATTATGAATTCAAGCAGATAAATGATGTCATGTTCGGGTTCATTGCATATCGCAATCGCAGTTTAGCGAAGGAAAGGCCCATCACAAAGGAATGTGATAGGGGTTGGACACGATGTGGAAATAAATCATGGATAATACTATGATTGGGTATGGGTTCCCATCGCATATTGGAGATCGTAATGGTGGAGGGTGTATGCTTCAGCTGGGACTTGCGATGATGGGCAGATGCGATATGGCAATGAATTATGAAATATATTGCGTCGGGTCTGGGTCCATCATGCATCGCATATCACAATCGGAGGATAGTGCATGCACGTTGACCCATCAATATGCGATGTATTACATAGTTTTATAATAAAACTTAAGCTTTCGGGATATTTTAATAAAGCGAGTTAATATATATGAGAAAGGGAACTTTTAGGGGTTTAATACTATAGGTTAGCATTAATATGAAACATGAGTGGAAAGGGGAAGTACACTAAGTATAAAGCTTTTTGATGGGTTATTTGCTTTTTATATATACATTAATACTTAGGGTAAACATCTTTTTGTTGGTTTTTCAGGTAAAAGGGGATTTAACATGGGGTTTTCACTTTTCCTAGGCAAAAAGGATTTTGACCTTAGGAAAAGGGGTTTTTATGGAAAATGAATGAATATGAACTGTATGAAGGTGGGAAGGGGAAATTAGTAAATATAGGGATGAATGGGGATGACTGGGAAGTTAATTAATTGATCTTGTAGACCTTCATTTGCATTGTGTAATTGCATCATGGACATAGAAACATATGGTAAAACATCATAAATGTACATTTTGTCCTGTGAATTATCATACTTTTGCAACCTTTATTCTACTTACCCTTTGCTTATCCTATCATTTTTTCTTCACTTAATGGGTGCATTTAAGCTAGCAAACCCTTTTCCTTTCTGTTTATTTAAAAAAACAAACTATCTAATGCTAAGCTTATAACCTCCAAGGGCTCAGATTAAACTGATGAGCACCTTATTATTCTCTACCTAACTATTGATCTACTAATATTAAACAGTTTGGCCAGATCTTTATTCTCTAACTATAACATCAAATTTAAAGCATGAAGCAGTCAAGATTAAACTATTTGACTGTCATGGGTTGTGGCATTTATGACAAGCTACACACAACCATTATTTTGCAGAAAAATAGTAGTGGCATTTAGACTTGCTCACTTTCAGAGTTTATTTGTTTTCTTTTCTTTCTAACCTAACATTTTCTTTTTTGTCTTGATTTTTTAGGGCATCTAACCTAACATTTTCTTTGATATGGACATCATCATCAAGATATTTTTAGAAACATTTTATTCAATATTGTTATGTCCATATCCTAACATAACATTTTTTTAAATATTATATCTTATCAAAACCAAAAAATGCTACAACATTGGCTCCAACTAGGGATTGCTTTCTCCTGTAGAATACAGAGAACCTGTAGATCCATATGCCTTCTCCTTGGGCTATGGAGTCCTTGCTGTAAGAAAATTCACACTGGAATCTTGAAAAGTGAAAGAAAACCGGAGTATTTACAATGAAAACTATTTCAACTTCTTAGTACTGAATGTAATGTTTGGGAAACCTTCCATTTACAGGATAAGTGGAATATAGCCCCTCAAGGTTCTGCAGCACAAAAGTGTTGTTACTCTTCACTTCAGCAATTGCTAAAGGTCCAAACCATAGATTGTCAAATTTAACATGCTTCCCTTTCTCTTCTCTCCTGGGATCCCATCTTAGAACTAGATCACCTTCCTTAAAGTCCCTTTCCCTGTCTCTTCTATCAAACAGGGCCTTCATCTTATTTTGATATTTCTTCAATTTGTGTTGAGCTTCATCTCTATTTTCATTAAGTTCAATAATCTGATTTATTCTTCTTGAAAAATCATCAGGTTCATTTGTTGAATCCTGTGGGAATTTTAAAACACAGAAGATTGAATCTTTCCCATAGACTAATTGAAATGGAGATTTTCCAGTTGATCTCTTTGGAGTAATTCTGTTTGTGCATACTGCATAAATCAAGTGTGAATCCCAACTCTTCTTATGATTAGCTAGAGTCTTTTTTATTACCTTTACCAAGATTTTGTAGGAGGACTCTGCAAGGCCATTACCTTGAGGGTAGTATGGAGTTGAATGATGTAATAGAATATGATATTTCTGGCAAAAGTCAATCATTTTAACACTAGAAAAGGTTGTTGCATTATCAATGACAATTTGAGTTGGGAAACCAAATCTAGATAAGATATTCTCCTCAATAAAATTAATTACCACTGAATCAGTAGAATTTCTAATTGGAATTGCTTCCACCAATTTAGTAAAGTAGTCTGTTGTAGTGAGGATCCATCTATGTTGATTACTTGAAGTGGGGTGAATCTCTACAACAAAATCTAATCCCCATTGAGAAAAAGGTGTTGAAACTATTGATGGAATGAGTGGAAGAGCTGCTAATTTTTGTTTACCAGCAAACATTTGACAAGGAACACAAACTATGACCTTTTCCCCTACTTGTAAGAACAATGTGGGTAAATAAAATCCTCCCCTCAGAATCTTGTATGTTGTTTCTCTCCAAGCATAATGTCCCCCACAAAATCCTGTATGAAACTGATCAATGATCCCTTCAATTTCTGATTCTGGTAAACATAATAAAAAATATTCAGTGGATCTTTCCAGTATAAATTTGCATTTATAATGCAGTGCTTGACTGATTTTAACTTAAGGGTTTTACAATGGGTTTTGGAGAACGACGTTGGACACTCAAAATGGATCAAGAAATTTATAATATCTTGATACCAATTTGACAACAAGAACTTTTCATCAATGTGTATAGGACTGATCTGCTCTGAAGGTAGAGGTTCTTGTGGATTCTCCCCTTTAGGATGAAGGGAAGGTTCTTGTGGGTTCTCCCCTTCTACAAGGACAAAATGTTCTTGTGTATTCTTCCCTTGTATTTCTAAAATAGAATTGATTCCAAGAACTTTGCAGTTGGATTCAGCTAGAAGCCTGGCTAATTCTTGACCTTTTACCAACTTGGTAGTCTTGATAGTTAGATCAAACTCTAGAATTTGAGTGATCCATCAACCTCTTTTCCCATCAATGTCTCGTTGGGTTAAGACAATTTTCACAGCACTATTAGGAACATAAGCAGTAATAGGCTAATGTAAGACATACATATTGAATGATTTCAGGGCTTGAATGAGGGCATAGGCTTGCTTATCAATGATTTCATACTTAAGCTCAACATCTCTCATAACCTTGCTAAAAAAGGCTATGGGTTGGTCATGGTAATCTTCATTTTTCTGTAATAGAACGACAGCAAGGGTTGTTTCAGAGGCAAAAGAGAAAATAGTAAATGGCTTAGTATAATTAGGGCTGGCTAAGGTGGGAGCTTCAGAGATAGCCCTTTTTATTTGTTCAAATTCATGCCTAGAAGAGGTAGTCCATTTAACTTCATGGTCCTTTCAGAGCATGTCAGTTATATCTTTTACGATCTCTGCATAATTTGGAATATACCTCCTTAGAAAATTAATCTTGCCTAGAAAAGCTTGAATCTCCTTCTTGTTTCTAGGTAAGGTCAATGTTTCAATGGTAGATACTCATTTAGGATCAATTAATACTCCCTCCTTTGAAATAATATGGCCCAAAATTTTTCCTTCTTTGACAGCAAACAAGGACTTCTTAGGGTTCAATGATATTCCAAATTTTCTACACCTTTCAAAAACCTTCATCAAGTGCTTTAGATGTTTCTGACTAGATTTAGAAAAAACAGTTATGTCATCAAGATAAATAACCACAAATTTATTTACCTGACCCATAAAAGCTGTGTCCATAGCTCTCTGAAATGTTGCTCCAGCATTGGTTAAGCCAAATGGCATCCTAGCATACATGAATGTACCCCAGGGTGTAGTAAAGGTTGTCTTCTCTCTGTCTGCTGTATCAACATTCACCTAATTGTAACCTAAAAAACCATCAAGCATAGAAAGTATTTGTGCTCCTAAAACCGTTTGAAGTAATTGATCCAATTTGGGCAAAGCATAATTATCTTTTAATGATGCCTTATTCAAATTTCTAAATCCACACAGAGTCTTATTTCTCCATTTTTCTTTCTAGCAGGAACTAGATTTGCAACCCAATTAGAATATCTAAGAGGGAGGATGATTTGAGCATCTATCACTTTCTTAATCTCCCTTTCTATAGTTGGTAGAAGGGTTGGATTTATCCTTCTAATTTTCTGTTGATAAGGTTTTGCTTCTGGCTTCAAAGGAATCTTATGTTGTATTAATGAAGTATCATAGGTCTTTAGATCAACATAAGTCCAAGCAAAAACATCCTTATGATTTTGCAGTAACTTAAGATATTGAGCTTTGATCTCAGGGTCTAGAGATGCACATATTTTGATGTTTTTGATATCTTCATCAGTTCCAATGTTAATTTCTTCTATGTCATCTTCTGAAGAAATGGACTGAGGGTTTCGGAGGACATCATTTTGATCAAACAATTTTTCTAAAGGAATGAGTCCTTTTGGAATAAAATTATTAGATAATTGAATAATGTCATGATTAGCAATTTTGGTTTTAAAATCTAAAGTATCATTTGCATCTGCATTTTCAATTATTTCAGTTCTATCTTCATCAATTTGTAGAAATGAAAAAACATCTATTACCTGCAGAAATGATTTCAAATGTTCATCATCTTCGAAAGTGTGCCAATGATTCAGATTATCTGGGATAGATGACCTATATTTGACTTGTATCTGATAGAGTACATCGGTATGATCAGGAATTTTAAAAGAGCTAACTGAGACAGCTAAGGCATCTGCATGAATATTATGATCTCTCAGAATATGAGTCAAATTAAAAGCATCGAAGAAGTTTTCAACTAAATCCCATACTTCATTCCAGTAGGACCTAAGTCTAAGGTGCTTGATCTCGAAAACATTTCTTACTTGCTTAACAATAAGTTCTGAATCAGTAAAAACACTTAAGTTTTGAACTTTTAAGCTTTTGGCTAATTGCAATCCTAAAAGGAAAGCTTCATGTTCAGCCACATTATTTGTAACTTCGAAGTCAAATTTACATGATTGGGTTATATTTTCTTTTTCAGGTGAAATTAAAACTACTCTAGCTCCTGCCCCATATTTTGTGCAAGAGCCATCAAAGAACAGTTTCCAAATATTAGTTTGGTTTGGTTCAGGACTTTCAACTACCTCTTCAATTTTGACTTGAGTTTTATGTTGGTTTGAAGTGAGTTGAAAACAACCAAAGTATTGATCTATTGCATAAATGGGATGGTTCCTTCGCTGGTCAGTTTTACAAACAGTATGTATAAATCTTACCTCTCTATATAATCTTAATTTCTCTCCTCCATAAATAGTAATAGTAGCATATGACATATCCATCTGTAGAGTTCCCCTTAATTTGGCACAACAAGACCTAGAAAGGAGCATTTCAAACTTGGGAGGGATATCTGTGACAACAATATCAAGTGCTACATTTTTCATTGGAATTTGGATAAGGGTAACTACTAAATCCTTGATCAATCCCAAATAGGACACCCTTTTAGAATCAAAGGTGTATAGGTCATGGTAGGATCTAGTTATGTCGAGTTTCAAATGGTCCATGATATATTTTTGGCATAAGGTTGTGATGCTCCTGAATCAAGCATACAATTATATAACATGTAGTCATTTGTTTTAAGAGTTACATAGAAAGGAGGCACTATCTCATCTATCATGTCTGAATTAGGGCCAAAAACTACTGTTGGTTTTTCATATTGCAGACTTATGACATCACCTTCAGCATCAACCAAGGTATTTTGTATCCATTTTGTGACTTGGCTTTTGTAACTAGGGTTTTTAGAAAGTTCTGACAATAGAATTGGGATCTCAACCCTCTCTAATTTTGTTTCAACATTAAATGTAGTCAAAATGTTTTTACCAGTTTGGGTAGTATCAATTGATTGATCTAAGGGCTGAATAAGAGTTGTTTGAGCTTAAACAGTTTTAGTACATGGTTCAATTATTGGTGTTTCCTTTGGAGGTCTCCCAGGACCAAGCCTAGGCCTAAGATCATACCTCTTGTTTAATTCTGCAATTAAAAATTCAGAGAAACCATGATATTTAGAGACTTGTAAAGCTTCCTAATCTTCTTGAACTTGATTTTGTTGTGAGAGAGGAATGATGACTATTTGATTGGAAGAAGAATCCATACTATTAATATCTTCAGTAATTGTCATAGTGTTATCATCACGTTGTTGGTCATCTATCAATAGAGGAGTAGGAACATGTTGATCATTGCAAGGTCTCTGAAGAATTTGTAGTGGTGGATTTCTTTTATACTGACCTTGATTTTGGTTTTGGGGTCTAGTAACTATTTGTTATATTGTCTAAGGTTGGGTCTCAATATTTGAAATCCTATTTGATAGGTTTCTGAGAAGAGATGTTATTTCATCTATTTTTGAGTCTTCTGATTTAGTCTTAGAGGAACTAGAGGCTTCTTGAACATATTTGAGTTTTCTTTGGGCCTCTTCTTCCTTAAGCTTTAGAGAAGTTGAGGCTGCCCTATTTGCTTCTACTTCTATAGCATTTGTTTGCATATCTTCAAGAGTTCGTGAAGTTCTCTCTCATAGCATAACAACAAATTCATCATCAAAAGCTTTAGAAAATCTAGACTTAGCTGCAGCTACAGGGGGCTTACAATCAACAGGCATTTTGTGATAGAGTTTATTGAATCTTTTAATAAAATCGGATACTGGTTCATCGAAGTTCCTTTTAAGCTCTTCAAATTCTGTGAGGAAGTAAAGAGGATCCTTTTTCACACCCCATTGATTTTTAAATATGGTTGTAAGCTCTTCCCAATTTCTCATGGAAGTTGCCAGTAACTGCCTAAACCAAATCCTCACATTTCCTTCAAGTGACTATACAAACAATCTCATATAAACAATTTCTTGTTCAATATTCATGTTGTCTAAAATGTCTAGGAAATCTTGAAGATGGTCGTCAACTAAGGGACTAGTTTCTCCATTGTACTTAGGAAGGTATTTTAAGTATCCAGTTGGGAATGCATCAAGGTTATTAGGTAAGACTAAGGCAGCATATCTAGATTGTACAATAGGTCATAAAGCCATGACTGTAGGTGGTGTATGAGGTTCTTGAGGTATATGAGGTTGTCCAGGTGGAGTATGAGGTGTTTGTGTGGATGTAGAGGATGAAAAAGAAGTAGAGGAAGAAGATGGTGATTTAGGGGTTGATGAACTAGTTGGAGGTGAAGGAGGAGGAGATCTCCTGAAAGACTTCAAAGGAGTCTTAAGAAATAACTTTGGGACCTGTAAAGGAATACCTTCTTTTGTTTCAAGGAGAGGATTGGTATATATAGAGAAGGTCTCCTCAGATTGTTTAGAAGAAGAAGCTTCAGGTCGGTCAAAAATGGAAGGAAATGGATAGGTGGTAGGGGATATGAAATCTGTGGGTTTATATTTTGGTAGATCAACACCCAAATCAGATTCAGTTTTAGGTGATCCTGGTGGTAGTGTGGGTATTGGATGAGATTCTAATGAATGAATAAGGTAGGCTGACTTAAAATCAACTCTATCTAGAAGTTCAACAATCCTAGGTGATAAATGGGAGTAATCAGGATCAGATGGGGTATTACTATAGGGGTCAAATGATTCTACTTCTTCAGACTGTAGGACTGAAGAGGAAGAAGAAGATGGTTGGTGGCCCCTTTTAGAATTGGCTTTTCTCAGAAGCCTTTCAAGATCAGACAGAGGACTAACTATGTCATCTTCTGAACGAGATCTGGTATGTTTAAAAGGTGCCATCTTGGGAGTGTGGAGTCACCTAGGTGAATGATTTTAACCTTTATAAAACCTTTAATCACCTTTAAAGTAAAAGAATGAATGAATATCTTTGTCCCAAGGGAAACTTAAAAGAAATTCGATTCCCCAGCAACGACGCCAGTCTGTCTGAGATAGTAGTAGGTTAGTTACCAATGCCATAGCATCTAAAATAATTGTTTTGGTGTCCTTGGTTTTAGTTTTGGAAGACCAATGAATGAAGATAGATTTTAGAATTGAAATACTTAATCCTTTGGATAATATTAATATCTCAATAAAGGGCTGCTATAAAACTTTACACATTGATATAGATCAAATAGTGGTGAGAAGAAGATAGAAAATAATATGATTATCACAGTTTCCAGACTATAAAACAGAACAATCATAAGTATGAAAACCTTATAAACTACGTTCCAAAGATTCAAGGCAATATACCTAAGCTTACAAAAGATGCTGATGATTTATTGATTAGAGGGGAATAGCTAAAAAAAAGTTCATTAATCCATTTTATTAATAGATGATCACTTCAGGAGCTTATAGGAATAAATTTAGACACAATTATTCCTACCTAGATATATTTATAAGTCATAAGTATATGAAGAAAAACATAGTGATTGATAACTGGAAAAACTTACAGGATAACACAAACTGTGTAAAACCAAATTCAGAATCCTCTGCTTTATATTAAGGTTCTAGAAAGACTGAGAACATCAAGTGTCTAGAAAAGCTTCCTTCAAAGGTGCAACCAGGTTCAAAGTAGAATGAATAGTCACTACTTAATAAGAAATGAATAAAGAACCTTGAACATTGAACCCATAACAACTCGAGAAGAGAGTTATTTATACAATTATGAAACAAAGAAAATATCCTAAAACTGATTAAGATTTATTCTAGGAAAGGAAGGATCTTCATGCAAGAAGATAGGGACAGCTTTTGAACTGCTTCTTGCTGTCCCTTTTATTCAGGTTGTGCTGGCTTTGTTGTTTGATATTTTTCCCTATAAGCTGCTTGATTGTTTGTATCCTTTCCGTTGGTTAATTCCTTCATTTGATCTTTCATCTGATACTCTTTAAACTCTGTGAATATCTTTTGACCCTGCTAAGTAACCTTTACTGTGTTCCTTTTTACTTTTACTGTGCATTTCATATTTTTACTGTGTTTTTTAACAATAAAATCTTCGTATTTGTCTTCAAACTTTATGCAGGCTTTTTTCCTTGTAAGCTTGGTACACAAGTTTTTACCTGCAAAACACAGAAATTGTTAAGAAAACATAGGTGATAGAGAAGGACATCAATGGCTTCATTGAGCTTGAAAGGATATTGGAAAAAGTCCAGAGCATATCGGAAGGTAAAACAATGGTTTTATTGGTCACAGAGGCTTATGGAGGTTTCACTATTAAAATAGGAAAAACACAACAAAATGGTGATTTTTGCGTTTAAACGGAAAAATTGTCTGCTTTTTGAAATATGGCGCAAAGTGAACAATGGTCATTTTGTGATTATACGGGAGATGGTTTTGGTTTTCATTGCACCGCGTATGACGCACAGGGGGTTTTGGGAGGAGTCACCTGATATGGTCTAGAGCCTGACACATAGCAAGGGGAGGTCAGTGGAATACCATTTTTCGGGTGGGTAATGCTCGTACAGAGAGCCAACCCGAAATTGCAGAGGATCATTGGATTTCAATGCGCGTGTTCAGACGGTGGTGGAACGAAAGAGCAATGGAGGGGCCCAACGATTAATTATGGTAGTATGGGCCTAATTATGGGCTAAAAACTAAGATTAGTGGGGTTTTATATAGTTAAAATAGAGGTTTAGGTTGACTCTTCGTTTAAATCATAAAAACCGTTTAACAAACAAATCCTTTGCAAAATAAGGTATGGCGGACTTGAAAAAGTATGAATTCAGGCAGATAAATGACGTTGGGTCTGGGTTCATCGCATATCGCAATCGTAGTTTAGCGAAGGAAATTCCCATCATAAAGGAATGCGATAGGGGCCGAATGGGATGAGGAAATAAATCATGGATAATACTCTGATCGGGTCCAGTTTCCCATCGCATATCGGAGATTGCAATGGCAGAGGGTGTATGCTTCAGCCGGGACTTGTGATGAGGGGCGGATGGGACATGACAATGAATTATGAAATATATTACATCGGGTCCAGGTCCATTGTGCATCGCATATCACAATCGGAGGAGAGTGCATGCACGTTGACCTGCCGATATGTGATGTATTACATAGTTTTATAATAAAACTTAAGGTTTCGGGATATTTTAATAAAGGGAGGTAATATATATGGGAAAGGGAACTTTTAGGGGTTTAATACTATAGGTTAGCGTTAATATGAAACATGAGCGAAAAGGGGAAATACACTAAGTATAAAGCTTTTTGATGGGTTATTTGCTTTTTATATATACATCAATACTTAGGCTAAACATCTTTTTGTGGGCTTTGCAGTTAAAGGGGAATTAACATGGGGTTTTCACTTTTCCTAGGCAAAAAGGATTTTGACCTTAGGAAAATGGGTTTTTATGGAAAATGAATGAATATGAACTATATGAAGGTGGGAAGGGGAAATTAGTAAATATAGGGATGAATGGGGATGAATGGGAAGTTAATTAATTGATCTTGTAGACCTTCATTTGCTTTGTGTAATTGCATCATGGACATAGCAACATATGGTAAAACATGATAAATGTACATTTTTCCCAATGAATTATCGTACTTTTGCAACCTTTCTTCTACTTACCCTTTGCTTATCCTCTCATTTTTTCTTCACTTAATGGGTGTATTTAAGCTAGTAAACCCTTTTCCCTTCTGTTTATTTGAAAAAAAAATTATCTATTCTAACCTTATAACCTCTAAGGGCTCGGATTAAACTGATGAGCACCTTATTATTCTCTACCTAACTATTGCTCTGCAAAGATTAAACAACTTGGCCAAATCTTTATTCTCTAACTATAACATCAAATTTAAAGCATGAAGCAGTCAAGATTAAACTATGTGACTGTCATGGGTTGTGGAATTTTGGACAAGTTGCACACAACCATTGTTTTGTAGAAAAATAGTAGTGGCATTTAGACTTGCTCACTTTCAGAGTTGATTTGTTTTTCTTTCTTTCTAACTCAACATTTTCTTTTTTTCCTTGATTTTTTAGGGCATCTAACCTAAAATTTTCTTTGATATGGACATCATCATCAAGATATTTTCAGAAACATTTTATTTGATATTGTTATGTCCATATCCTAACTTAACATTTTTTAAAATATTATATCTTATCAAAACCAAAAAATGCTACAACACTGACAACATCATCAAACTTTATAGTACTAGATCCAAAGATAGAGTTACTAATGGTCATAACTAAACCATTCCAACTTTCTCGCAACGTGCACAGAAATAATAGAGCCCTAACTTCATCATCAAAAGTTACCCCTACAGAACTTAACTGACTAGTAACTGTATTAAATTCATTTAAATGATCAGCAACATATCCACCTTCTGACATCTTCATATTAAATAAACTCTTCATCAAAAATACCTTATTTGAGTTTTTCTCATATATTTTGGGTAATTCTGTCATTAGACCCTCTTTTTTTTTTTCCTTTGAAATATTAAAGGCTACCGACGTCATTAAGCACAACCATATTGTTCCAAGTGCCTTTATGTCAAGAATATCCCATCCTGTGTCTATCATACTTGTCGACTTCTTTGTCTTTCCACTCAATGATAGGTACAGATATTTCTGATACATGTAATCTTCCATCTACATCTTCCACAAATGGTAGTTTTGGTCGTTAAATGCTTCAACCCTAAACCTACAATCTCCTGCCATCGCTCCCACTCGAACCAAGAACCCTTCTCTCCTGCGCATTTATCAGCCAAATAGACCTCCGTCTCTGATACAAGTTGTTAGAAAATTATATATTACAAGGCAATGGAACACATAAAATATATTGCAGAAATATAAACACAGAAAACACATAATCCAAGAGAGACACAACTATACATGGTTCACCCAATTTGGGCTACGTCAACGGAGAAACAACCAGTACTTTCTTTTGTATTATCCAACAAAATGAAGAGATACAACCTACAACAGATATGTTGTAATTCCCTCTTTTCTCTCATGAAACCTCCTCTCTCTTTCTCGCTTAGAATACACATCTACATAGACACAATACAATTCCCTCATATATATCAAGGGGTTGCTTTCTAAGGAAAAAACCCTAAATTAAACATAATATCTATCATCAGATTTCTGCCTAATGAATGGCCCAGATTGGCTTCAAAATTACAAAATTTTAGAAGACAATTTTACATCTATTTTTAGCTTTGGGGGTGCTGCCCTTGATCCCTCGCTGGGGGGGACTCCTAAAGATCGTTTCTGCTCCCCTTGGACCCCCCTTGCAGCGCAAATAACAGGCGACGTTGCTGCCCCATTACGAACCGGGGTCCAATGTGGCAATACCTATGAATAAAGAAGATAATAAGGCTCCACACCCAACATTAAAATCTAGTATTCCGTGACTACTCCAAGCATATTGACATCAAGTACCATTTTCTTCACAACAGAGTTCAAAAGAGAGTAGTGGCACTAGAGTATTATCAAACAAGTTGGCAGGTTGAAGATATCTTCACTAAGCCCCTGGAAAAGGGCAAGTTGAATAATATGTTCAAGAGCACACTAGGTTTGGTGGAGAAAACTTTCCACACTAATGGGAGTGTTTGACTTTTTACCTCTTTTATCTGAAATGGTTTTCTCCATAGTAACTAGGCACACTTAATAACCATGTATAACAACAGATTCATACAGCAACAATAAGGCCACACCTATTGCACGTCAATATAACATAAGTATGTTTTGTTACCTTATGCACAATACTGTGGGGAGGCATGATCCATGCACCTATCTTAGTATATTTCTAGGTTTCCCACCTTCATTGAATTATATTTTACACATTATTTTAGATTTAGCCATTCTAGATTTTCTTCAGTTTAATTTTGAATTTAGATTCAATTTAGTTCTTTTCTGTGTGCATGATCTATCATTAGGCGAAAATAGGTTGCTTGTTAATAAAACGGATTGCACGTAATAAAGTTCAAGCTTAGGTAGAGGGAGAAATTCTCATGGAATGGGATGCATTCCTTCATGATCCAATTCATCTTCCAGTTCAAATGCACTTACCTTGAACACTTATCCATGCAGTTGGAGCACACTGAGTGATTAGACCAGGGTTAGGGATTTAATGGAGATTAGCTAGATTTTTGTTTTGAGTTACTGCTATGTATTTTTGTATTCTTGTATTCAATAGAAGATAGATGTGATTTAGTGCTCATATCTATGCACTCACTATTTTTATTTTTCTGCATTATGTGTCTACATATTTGTAGATTTTGGTATTTGAAGACTGTTGTTTTCATAGGTTTCAAGATTTAAAGTTACCCTTTGAGTGTAAAATCTATTTATGATGGTCAAAAAGGAAATAATCTTAGAGGCAACCATAATTGCGGCGTGGAAACATAATGGCTTTTCGGTATATGGTTAGTAGATTACAACAATTAAAACAAGGACAACACACCTTAAAATGAAGTGTGTTACATAGTTTTAGATCTGGTTTTTCTTTGTCCTTAATCCTTACATGTCTTCTTGATGGTGGAAAAAGGGCTAGCTTGTTTGCAAATTTATCTTAGAGCCACCAAAGATAGCCTTATTACTAAGATATTTTATTTTCAATGAAGAAGAAGCATTGGAAGATGCAACCTAGTCATTGGACGATATTGTTGTGGTATTTGCAAGTTCTAACAATAGCCAGTTTCCCACTCTTTGGCTGTGAGATTTATGTTTGGACTACATCCAAAAATGGATGGACTATATTTACATGGGTAAAAATAAGTGATGTTATAGTATTGACACTTCATTCAATTATCATAGGTTAGCCTTATTTTTGTTAATCTTTTTCCTATGTGTAGTGAGGACTATGTTCAAATGATGACACCTTTCAATAGCAAACCATCCTTCAGTGCTTTTGTACAATGATAAATGAGAGTGGAATTCATTTATGGAGGAGAGAGAATGGGTGCATGCATGGAAAAAGCATACATGAAGCATCCTCAATTCATTTCCAGTTTATATGCTTTTCCATGTTTAGCAGTCAGTGATATTTCTTAGTTTTCATTAGTTAGTAGTTTCCATTCACAGTTATTTAGAAGGTACAATTCCCTAGATAAAATAGGTGGTCATACATGTGGATTATTAGTGTTAGCTAGGCTACAAGTCTTTAGGAGGATGCAAGTATCAGTTCATCTCCAATAGAGGCACACTTCACTTGTGTCATCTATCTATGCAAGGAAAGTGTTTGTGCATTACAACTACAATTTGATATTTTAAAGTGGCACAATATTGTGCATGTGACCATATTCATTGTACCTTCTATTTCTCCTTTCCTATAAAAAGGTTGGATGGTGGCCCAATCAGTAGTTCAAGAGTACAATAACTTACTATTTTCAGAGTTGATTAGAAACATAGAGGCAAATCTAAGTCTTAGTGCTAAGTGTATTCCTTTTTTGTTTTTTTTTTTTGTGTTTTTAATATATTTTCTTTGAATATTAAAGCATTCATAAGTTGCAATTTTTATTTAAGATTACAGATTTCAATTAGCTAGTTATAGCAGTAATTTTCTAAGTGCAGAATCTGCTTACCATGCACTGAAAACTTAAAATGTGGCACATTAATAAAACCTTCTAGGGAATATTGATGGATGTTAGGGCTTCTACGAGGAATAGGGAGTTGTCAGAAGGTTTCAAAAGTGAGATGCCCAAGATCTGTGCTTGAGAAAATAATTGTGGACCTGTGATAGGTTGTGTGTTGCTACTTTTATTTTTTCAGAGTGTGTTTTAGAACCAATAATATGACCAACATTAATTACAGATTGAAAGATATATTTGAAGGCACTTCTAACGTTGTTGGAAGTGGAAGTGTTGGTTGCAAATGCTCACCTAGGGAGAAATCAACATATTGATGCTATCTCTCCTATCATTAGATTCTATAAGCAAGAAAATCTTAACATATTGTTGGTGGGAGGATCTAGAAGACTAGGAAGATATGCTTTGAGATATGTCTTGCTATCAAGATGCTACAACCCACGGCCAAGAGATGGATGAGGTCTTCTAACTATTGGTGTGGTGTGAGGTGCCTTGAGATATGAGGTGACATGTCCATAAATAAATTGTTGTCCAAGCATGTAAGACCTGCGAAGATCTCAAATATTTGAACATTAATGTAGTGTCTAGTATGAGAGTAGGAAAGAAAGTTGTAATCAACCAAAAAAATCTTAAACTAGGTTGGAGTGGAAAAAGTGAGCGAGGCTATGTCCAAGGACCCATACCATGTATATGACCAAGAATATCTCATCTGAGATGCTAATAACCATTCATACTCAACATTAGTCTAGTTATGAGCAGAGAGGTAAGTATGGAGGCTAGTACGCTAGACAAAGAGTCTGAGTGTGTGTTTACATAACAATTTTCTAATTGTAAAAATAGTAACCATTACATCGGGCCCATTTTAACTTTAAATTATAATTAGTTGGAAATCACAATTGATCCATCCATGATGGGGTTCATGTTTATAGAATAGATATTGGATTGGAACACTAGAATTCACACCCTCTCACATAGCGAACAAACAAATGATAACGAGATTAGAGCATGGAATTGCACCATAACTCCACTTGTAACGAGATATTAGAGCATGGAATCATATAAAAACACAGAACTCCACAAGTAACAAGATAATAGAGCATGGAATTGCTGCACAGATCCACTCATATCATCTCTCAATATCTAGTAATGTTGTAGTTGGTCTCTCAACCATTGAAAGAAGCCTTCAATATCAACATTGTTTCCTCGGGTGCCTCATCACGTAGCCAGTAGCTGAAAACAATAACAATTACACTGGGCCCATTTCAAGAACCCAACAGTCACTTGACCACTGAGCTAGTTTAGCATGCTACATGTGCTAGAATTTCTTATATATATAAACAACAAAGACAAGTTATTTCAGTAAAATATATTGCATAAACTACAACAAAATTTTAAAATAAAAAACATTGTTGATACTTCAATTCAATACTACCCAAGTACAGAGTAAAACCATAAAGTCTAGGAAGAAATTTACAGGTAAATCTGATCCCAATGTGAGTTGCAGCTCTTCCAAAGTTCAACAAGCACATCCAAGCACAAAGCAACCAATCTGGTATGTTCCACCATCAATCCCCATTTAGCCACGAATTTAGAAAGTATCACAGAGTCCAAAAGGGTAAATTTATACAACGTGTATCACAAATTTATATTTGCAGTTGTCTCCAGACTGCTAAAGTAAACAACAAATTTGTAGCCATCTTCACACTGCTAAGTCGAACAATGAAAAGGGGTTGGATATATAGTATCTAAACAAAACAACGAAGAGGTGTTCAGATTTACACTGAAAACCCCCAAAAATGAGGTATAGGTACATAGGGAGCGTTGATCAATAAAGGGTCCATGGAATATAAGTACATCAGAAAGCAAAAATCGATGGAGAAGAGCGTAAAAGAAAAAAATTAGGAGATGGAGTAGAAACCAAGCTTATACACTCCTTTATGAGCATCTATCACCAAGAAAGCACACCTCATTTATCATGAAGAAAGGTAGGTCATCGGAAAAATGAGAATACAAAGTCAAAGGCTATAAGAGACCTGGACGTTGGAGTGTGAATTGAACCCGAAACCTATTGAATCAAACTGCCAACCCCTGGGCCCAAAAAAATTCTAGGGAAAATTCAACCTAGTCTTGATTTTCAACGAATGGAGAGCCCAAAACAAATCTAGGGTGAATTCAACCTAGTCTTGATTTTCCAGGAATGGAGAGGGCGAAATAGCTCTAACCAGTCCTATTCCTAGAAATCAGAGTGATGCCAAAAAAATTCTATCGCCAAACTAGGTGAATGGGGATTGGAAGGTTTATCCGCCCTATTTTTAATTATCTAAAACATAATAATTATTTATTTTTAAATATATTTTTGGCTAACTATGGGAAAAGGCTATAATTTAAAAAATTCGCCCCTCCAAAATATGAAACCCCTTAAATTTTGCCCATTGGCTAAGATTCTCCCCTAAAATTTTCTATGCTCTAGAGTCCATGGATCACATCTCATTAATGGGCCAAAATTCTCTAAGCCTTCAAGATCGGTTTCCCATTTTTGAGCCTCTCAAGCCTTAATCAGGAATTGACATGTCTACTACCAATCTCATATTTCATTAATAATCCGAGGAGTCATGAGATTATTTTTAATCTATAAATATAAGGAGAATGAAAGCAAAAAACAATAAGAAGTGACAACAAAGTTATGTTGCCAAGCATTGCTTGAGCAATTAGCATCACCTTGCTCGGGAAATTCACCAATTGAGATTTTTCTATAGCTTATTTGAGAGAGGGGTACTTTTCAAATAGGATCAGAGAAAGGAAACTCCTTGATGAGAGTTAGGGAGCACCATTTCTCGCCATATCTATTTTGAAGTGCCTTCAAACTTATCTATTACATCTCTACCAACAACTAATAAAGATAATATTTTTATATTCTCGTGTTTAGTTTGCTTTCTTATTTTCTTCATTTCTCTAGTGTATAACTAATGCTTTCGTTTCTCATTTATTACATTGAATTTTTTGTTTTATGTATAACCTCTAACAATACTAATTTTGGGTTTTCTTGTAGGTGAAAAGCAAACTACAAAAAATGAAGGAATTTGGGACACCATTGCAAATTCCCTACTACATGGGTTATAATAACCTACTCAAAATAAGTGCCAAAATATTTATTAATGGTTTTGAGCTCTCTAGGTCCATGATATATGCATGGGAGACATTTAATTTTGTAATTGCTATAGATCCATCTTAACCACAAATCTAGCAAGCATCGAGAGGGATCAAATTGCTCTTGAGCTATAAAACCTCTTTTAGAGTATAAAACTTGAAAAAAAAATTGCACCTCCAAAGATCCGTGGTTAAGATGTATCTATATTGGTTGCACTACGAGGTACATTCTACAACCCAGTATGAAGGCGATATGTAATTTTGTTCTCCCTCAACCTAGGGTTGACACATGTCCCTTTAAAAATAAAAATAAAATATTTTTTAAATAAAAAAATATCAAGTATAATAAAAACCAAAAATGAATATACATGTTTGGTTAGTTTTAATTAAAGGTATTATAAAGCATCAATAATCTCACTCTCCGAGTACTAAGGAGATAAAGACATCCTAAAAATATTCCACTCTCACTCTTAGCCATAAATAATCAAGTAACATAATTTTATATAACCTTTATAGAGAGATATAAACTAATTAAAAATAAAAATAAAAATCTTTGATCTTCACTTTTGAGTGTGATAAAATTATCTAATTATTATACTTTCTCAAAGTATTTCAATATTGGATGTAAATAAACTATTGCAATATCAATGTTAACTAAGTTATTTGAGTATCAAATATCAACATCATATATATATATATATATATATATATATAAGGAATCAATTGCTTCTAAATAAAAGGAAGATGTGCATTATTAATAAAAAGATTAATATGAATAATAAATAAAATATGTAGAATTAAATAATATTTATTAATAAAAAGAGAAAAAAACATTTTAATGTGGAAAACAAAAGTATATATAAAATATTTCAATACTTATTTTAAGTGAAATATCCATATCTATATATATATATATATATATATATATATATATATATATATATATATATATATATATATATATGTATATATTATATAAATAAATCGAAACAAATAAATATTGTAATTAATAATTTTATTATTTTACATTACGACCTTTTTTCAATCCAAGTTCCACAAAAATTTCAAGGCATTGAGTGCATTTATACATTCAAAAATGCAATTTAAGTAATGAAAAATTACACATTGTGTGTGTGTGTATACACACACAATGTGTAATTTTTCATTACTTAAATTGTATTTTTGAATGCATAAATGGATTCAAGGCCTTGAAAATTTTCTTCGGCACTTGGATTGCGTACACTGCAAAACTTAAATTTGCAATTCCATCAAATTTCTGCTCCATTTCAAATGAGATTGACACAAAAAAATATACCTTAGAAAAAGGTATAATGTAAAATAATGAAACTACTTGAAACATTTTTAACTATAAAATTTATATTGAAATATTTTATATAGGAATTACATTGCACATTAAAATGTTTTTTCCCTTTCTATTAATATAAATATTAGTTAACCTTGCATAATGAAATATTTTATTTATCACTTATGTTGATTTGTTTTTAATTAATAATAATTTTTAAATGTCATATATTAATTTCATATTGAGAATTAAATGAATTACACATCTTCCTCTTATTCAAAAGCAATTGATTTTCTTTTTACTTTCTATTACCTTTTTCTTTAAACATTGAAATATTTTATTATGATCAACATTTTCATATATACATAAATATGAAGCTCATATTCAAATAAATTATACAAATTATTCACACTTATTATAGAATTATGTTCCTTGATTAATTATGGTTGTTAGTGAAAGATGTTTATTGCGTCTTTTCTCTTCCATACTAGGTTGTAATATCAATAATGAAATGCATAAGAATGAGAATGAAATGCTTTTACATTGTCTCCTTCTCCTTAGTATTGTTTCATATTGGGGCATATTGATGTTTTATAATTCCTTTAATTAAAAATAATGAAAAAAGTATTTTCATTTTTATTTTTTATTATAGGCTACATTGTTCTTTTAGTTAAATAATATTTTATTTTTATTCTATAAGGCATGTGTGTCAACCTTAGGTTGAGGAAGGACCAAATCACCGATAACCCTCATACCAGAGTATAGAATGCACCTCTAGATGCGATAAAAATAAATATGCACACATGGGCACAAAGAAATTTGTCTTTCAATGATGAAATATTTGTTTTAGCTATATAATTCTTGGTGGTTAATCTCCTCCTCCATGGCATGGTACATCTGCAACACATTAATCACAAATGTTCCACACCATTAACTTAAATTTATTCAACCTCATAACTCATGGACCTATTACTATAGCAACTTGTTGATACATGAGAAATTAATTCAAAGGTAAATGCGTAATTCACTAATTATCCTTAACCTTAATCACAAATAATTGAAACACTAAGAAATGTGATCGAAAATACCTAAATCTCATGTACAAGCATTAAAATGGGCTAATATATATTTTTATTTATTTATTTTTTCCATGGAAAATTGGGGCAGATCAACCTGAAGGGATCACATTCAACCAAACCCCATGAGCATCAAGGAGAATTGACCTCATGACCTCCCATTGACAAGGTACTTAGCAAACACAACTTCACTAATTGAACTAAACCTTGAGGGTAAAATAGGCTAATATAGACTTACAAACAAATGAAAAAGAATTAAAATAAGGAAATAATAATAATATCTAAAAGTGGTAATTTTATAACTCATCACATTGGATAACATGTAGGGGTTGTTTGGCTAAAAACCAATCTATCTATCTCATTTTAAGTAGTGTATATGACATGGGACAACCACCGAACAGTAGTCACTAAATGATTACTAGTCATGTGAATATGGATTTTCCAATGAAATTGTAGAGGAGTTCACTTCGTCGACAAACAACATCATAAACAACAATTAAGTTTCAGATGGAAGCATGTATGGTGTAGTGGAGAGCTCTGGTACGGTGTTGTGGTGCACTGGTGGTGTGTAACGGCTGGACTCTAGCTCACCCATTAATATTTTTTCATCAATTTGGGTGGAAGGGTGTACTTGTTATATTTTTTGGCTCATTTGCATCAACAAGGTTGAAGTGTGTAACCGTTTTCTTTTTTTTGAGGTCCTATATGAGCCTGGTCAGTGGGTGGGTTGTCTATAGGCTCATTTTTTCAATGTCGTATTAGTAAAATTTGGCTCTTTTTCATCAACAATCTTGAAATGTGTTCCAATTTATTTTATGAGGTCCTATAAGAGCCTAGAAACCAGGTGGGTTGTTTCTCGGCTCATCTTTTCAATACTGCATTGGATTTCTACTTGATAATATGACTTTCATCTTTGATTGGGAGCTTCTTTAGGTGTTATTTTTTTCCATGCATTATCTTTATATCCTATATATATATATATATATATATATATATATATATATATATATATATATATATATATATATATATATATATATATATATATTTATTTATTTATTTTGGATACATACAAGGCTACAAGGCGATAACATTGTCTATGTTTATTATTCCTGGTGTGGTTTATGAGATTGTTCCTCGGGGGAACTGGGATTGTTGTTATGGGGACTAGTAAGGCAAGTTGGGGGCTTTCATCATCCTTCGGGGTTCTTTCCTTCCCCTGTCGTTGTCATTTACTCCTAAGGTGGTGAAATTTGATAATTCAATAGTCTCAGAAAAGTGGAAGCCTCGTTCCTACTCTTTGATCTTTACCATACCCTTCAAGGTGGTTTGTTGGCACTGTGGAAACCTATGGTGGTGCATTCCAGGTTATTGGTGTTGCTAGTGATGTTAATGTTATCATTCATGGTTGGTTAGTGGTGGCACTCTCACTATTTTTTTACAGGGTCTTTCGACATAGGATTTCCTGAATTCTCTATTAGGGTGGTTTCATGGTTGTTATATTGGTGGTTTTCATCAAGAGTGGTTTCGGGTCATTAGGTTGATGGCGGAATTAATGTTGGTCCATACGTGAGTGTGCTGATATTTATTGCATTTCACGTTTTTTTGTGTTCACCAGGGTGGCATTTTGTTTTATTTTCTTGGGTATCATGTGGATCATTCACTTCTTCTCAGCGGACGCTTTTTTTACATTATTCTTCTCTTAGGATTTTAGCTCTTGAGGCTCGAAGTTACAGTGCATTCATTTTAGATGTATGACATCCTTTTTTCTAGTTTCCTTGATCTATTACATTCTAATTGCTATTTTGGGAGAGGGTTTGTCCTTTACTTGCCCATTCTTCTTCATATATTGGATAGAATTGGACTTTTATTACCCCTCGTTTTTCTCCCACACTAGATGGAATCTTATGGAGATTGCATCATTGAGTGATGGCTCTATCACTCCAGAGGCTCTAATCCAAGACACATTGGTTGTTGAGGCGATATGCGTATAATCCTTTACATCCAGCAAGGTAGCAGATGGGGACCGACCTGGTAAATTGAATCTTTTGGCGACACATCCGATGCATGGGGGGGACATGAGGAAACATCATTCATTTCCTTCATACAGACATTGTGCCAAGTGGCATACAAAGCCAATGAAGTCTATCCTAGAGCCCAAGTTGCTCAGTTTTGGGCATGATGTCCTGTGGGATAGAGTGGTGAGTTTACAGAAGCATGCACTGGTGGGTTGGTGGATGTTTGTAGAGATGTTGAAGGTTGAGATACATGCATGGATTCATTTCAACTAGCTTCCCATCCTCAAGTATTCTCCAAAGGTTATCCTCTTGATGAACTCGTGGCTTATGTTTCACTTCCTACATGATGATGATGTAGAGCGCATCCTAAAGGCTCCTTGGGTTTTGTGAGCGAAGTGTTTTACAACTTCACAAATGGTATATCGGCTTTAATCCTCTCTCAGAGACATAACGTGTGAAGTATGTTTAGGTCAGGCTCCCAGGATTGTTGATTGAATTATGGACACGTATGGTTTTTATGGATATTGGAAATTCAATTGGTCGTTTCATGTATATCGATGCCAATATCTTAGGGGTCAGGGACAAGCGCATTGTTTGGATACTAGTTGAAGTGAATTTCTCCATGGGCCTACCTAAGTGCATTGATTTGGAATGGGGTTCTACCAGAATTAAGAAGTGAATTGATTACTAGGGGATTTCTTTTCGCTTCCTCTTATGTCACCACACTCATCATCTGATGTTTCGACGTCCTCATCAAAATATTCTTTGTCTTGGTGGACTGTAGTGGAAGCCCACTCATGGTTATCGTGTGGACAAGGATCAGGAGCATCCTTCATCAGTGACACATCGAGGTACCAATCCTTCTAGTGATTTCGCTTTAGATTGTGGTTACTGTGGTCGCTCTCCATATTATTCTTCCATGCCCCCTTCTCCATCTGGTTGCCCCCGTTGGGGAGGTAAATGGTGCATCTTCTTCCCCCCAGTAGCTAGACTGTTTCACTTTGATGGTTTTACATGACACCCCTGCTTCTTTGGAGCATTTTACTCCTAAAGCTCTCTTGATTACTAATCCCATTTCATATCATCCTTCTTCTCTTCATGGATATTCAAGTGCTCTCCATCAATAGGGTGGATTATGCTCACAAGTATCCAGTCATTAATCCTAGATCGATGCTCAAAATTATTATTTTTCAGAAGGGTGGAAGAGGGACTAGGCATTTTTTAGGGAAGCCCCTTGCTAAATCCCTATCCACTGCTTTGGATGGCTCTGCTAGTGAATTTTAAGCCCTTATTAACTTAGTGCCCATGAATGAGGTTGAGTAGATGAAACTTATTTATATCAACATTTGGGGTTTTGGGGATTCCTCTAAAAAATCCTAGTTAAAATTCCTGATTGAGTCAGTTTAGCCCATTTTCATCTTTATGCAGGAAACCATGTCCACTACGGAAAGGGCCATTGCATATTTTCGATCCATTCGTTTGAGTTGGTATCTTGCTGCTACAGGGTCTTGTGGACTATCTAGCGGTATGGTAGTTTTGTGGAATCTTCATTGGGTGAATGTATCTATTTTAAAATTTTTTGTAGGTATTCTTCTTACTGACTTTATCAGGGGTTATTCATCTCGATTACATCTCCTAAATTTATATGCTCCATGCCGTGAGAAGCGGGCATTTTGGGACTGGATGGTATATTGTGGTATCTTGCAGATTGAATCCCTTCTTATAGCTCGTGAGTTTAATACTACACCTTCTTGTGGTGATTGTTGGGGTCTTCATAGAAAACTCGACCCACTTGGCCCTTTTCTTTATAGATTTCTCGTGGAAAAATCCCTATGTAATGTGAGGGTTTTTCCTTTAACTCCTACTTGGTCTAATGGTAGGTCGAGATCTGATCATATAGCTAATAAACTTGACAAATTTCTAGTCTATGGGAAGGTTTTGGAACTTTTTGAAAACTGCAAATCTTGGGTGGAGTAGTCTAAGATTTCAGATCATCTACTGATCATTTTGCAGTGGAGAGGGTAGGTTTCGGGAATTAGTATCCCTTTCAAATTCAATAATATGTGGTTGTATGAGAATTTTTTTCTTATCCCCTCTGAGAGATAATTGGCCTGTGGGTGCCTATCAGGATAAATTTTCAGTTGTGGACTTGCTTCTACATAAACTTAATTCTCTCAAAGGGGTTGTTCACAAATGGGAACAACTAAAAATTTTTAATAAAAAAAGGGACTTGGACTAGATTGTCGCTGAAATGGAATCCCTTGGCTCCATCATGGACCTTGTCTCCCCTTTGGAGGAACATCTGTTAAAAATGAAGGAGCTAGAGTTGGAGAAAAGGCACATTCGCAATTTCCAGGAGCCTACTTGGTGTCTTAAAATTCAGGTCATATGGATTCATGAGGGTGATTGCAACACTAAGTTCTTCCATCACTTTGCTAATCTTAGGGAGGACATCACTTTTATTTGGGAGATGGCATTGATCAAGGGAGTTTGAGTACACTCCACTGGTGAAATTCAGGAGGAATTAGTTAAGTATTTCAAACATTTATACTCGACACGCAATGGATTTGATTATGCTGATATGATTTGAGGTGTCGAGAATTTTCCTTGTATGTTCTCGAAGGTCTCTAATGCTACTTTCTTCAAACCTGTCACTCTAGAAGACATTTTGGATGTTCTTAAATATTTTGCTAAGGACAAGAGTTCGGGCCCAGATGACTAGACAATGGAGTTCTTCCTTTGCTTTTTTGATCTTGTTGTCTCAGATTTAATTAATTTGGTTGAAGAATCCCATCTTCGTTGTAGGATCTTGGGTGAAATAAATTCCACTTTAATTTCCTTGATCTCTAAATCATCGCATCCTATATCTTTCTCTGATTTCTGACCGATCTCGTTATGCAATATTACTTACAAGATGATTTCCAAAATAATTTCTAGTAGAATCAAGCAGGTCTTATCTTCCTATATCACTTAAGATAAATTTTGTTTCTTGTCCAACCGTCAGATCCATGACATGGTATCCACTACACATGAATGATTACATACTATTCAGACTTGCATAAGGCATACAATTGTATTGACTGGGCCTTCATGCGTATGATCCTTCTTAAAATTGGTCTCTCTGTGGATAATATCACCTGGATTATGGCTTTTGTATCATTCTCTTATTTTCCAGTTTTGATTTATGGTTTTCCATAATAAAAAAATCAGGTTGGTAGAGGTCTCTAGTTGGGATGCTTAATCCTAGTTATGGATGCAATCAATTTAAAGCTAAAAGAGGCATGTTCACTGGGTTATTTCCATGGTTTACAGGTATCATGCTCGATCTATATCTCACATCTTTTCTTTGTAGTTGATGCTCTTACTTTGGGGCCAATTTTCTAGGAGTAGTGGCTAGCTTGCTATCATATCATGGTTCGTTTTGGATCAACTTCAGGCCTTTTCATGAATGGGAGTAAATTTATTTTATTATCTTCATCTGCTCACCAGGAATCTATTCAACGCATTTCAAGATTATTCAATGTTAGGGCCTCTCCCTTGGATAGTGGCTTAACCTACTTCGGTTTTTGTCTAAAGCCAAATTGTTACATGATATTGTATTGGGGCTAGCTAGTGGAGAAGTTCGAGAAGCACTTCAATCTCTAGACTCAACGGTGGTTAACATTGGGTGGTAGGTATATTTTGATACAATTGGTTCTCCAACAGCTTGTGGTATACTGGATGCACCTTTTCATGCTCCCTTCTCACATTACTAACAATATTAATGCTATCATGGCTCACCTCCTCTAGTCGGGGCAGGGTGAACATAAGAAATTCCACCTTGTCAAAGTTGGTGTGATCACTAAAGGGATAGAGATGGGTGGTTGGGGTATACTTGATTTAAGAAGATTTGGATGGGCTCTATTAGTTAAATCTCTTTGGCGCACTCTGTTTAGTATAGGAAGGGGGGGGGTTAGCATCAAGAGAGGCTCCTACATTTGGTTGAACTTTTCTAAAGTGGGCAAAACGTTGATTGAAAGAATGGTTTGGTCCTTTGGCAGTGGAAATCGTATTTTGATAGGGATGGATTTGATTCTAGGGGTCACCTCTCCCCTCTCATTAGATAATGAGATCATTGATTCTTTGCATAATAGAGGACTTTTTTCTTCGATAAAGTCATTACGCGATGAAAATTTTACCTCCCCTATCCAATCTAGAAGACTACAGAGGAACTTGGTCTATCAGGTGGACATGTTCCTATTTGGAATCACCTTCGACAGATATTCAGAAATGTAGGCTCCATGTTTCAGAGGAGGGTTGATTCCATTGTATGGAATGGTGTACTGAGACAGGGATAAATGGGTCCAAGAGGTCTATTAACACATTCTATATTCCATGATTCCTTCTAACAACATCTGCTCATTTAGGAAGGCCTTGAAGTGGTGGGTTCCCTACAAGATGGTTACTTTATATTGGTTAGCTTGGAAGAACGAAATTCTTACTTGGGATAACCTATGCAAAAGGGGTCTTACTCGTCCCATTTGGTGTGTATTTTGCCATAATGCTTTGCAGGATGTCTCATGTTTGCTTATTGATTTCCCTGTGTCTGTGGAGGTTTGGAGGTGTATTATGGATCAATTTTGGGTAACACATCGGGTGGATTTTGACTCATTGGAATCATGTTTCAAGTGGTTGTTTAGTCAACATGGAAGATACAAAACACTTCCATTGTTTGTGACATAGGAGTTATGGAAGGCTTGTAATTACACCATATTGGATTGTAGGAGTCCTAATATTCATCATTTCTACACTCAAGCATTGACTGTGATTCCTAAGGTGGTTCCTCCCATGAGGGATGTCATTTCTCACAGGTTCATTTCTCCTCCTTTACAGGTGCATTTTCCTGCAGGTTACTTTGACGGGGCGACTCGTGATCTTTCCTGTGGCTGTGGGGTATGGTTGCAGTTAAATCTTAACATCCACTTTTCCTTTTATTCATGTGGTGGATCTGGCACAAATAAAAAGGCCGAATTTATGGTTATTTGGGGCCTGCTGGTATTTGCAAAGTGCCTTTAGATTTGGCAGCTCACTATATATGGGGACTCTAAATCTATTATTGAAGTTGTGTTGGGACAGTCTGCTATTTTTGCCCTTTCTTTGTCTATTTGGATGGTTCATATTATGTTTATGAAGCAAGCTTTTGAGAACATCTCTCTTTCACACATATTCGGGCATCACAACTCAATGGCAAGTGGGCTATCCAGGAAAGGTCTAGAATCGACTCATGATGTGATCTAGTATTGTCTCTATGTGAGGGACAAGAAGATGAATGAGGGTAGTTTTGAGGTGCCATGATGTCTTCTTAGATCTATTTGGTTGTTTTTTTGTCCTCATAATTTTGTTGGGAATTTTCTCTCTATATTTGTACTAGTTATCCCGTATTATTCTTGTCAGTTTTGGGCATTTTTGTTTGGTTATATTGTCTTATGGTGGAGTAAATATGGTGGACATGTCTAAAGTCTCATGGAATTATGCTCTTTCTTTTCTATCTTTAGCTCCTTTATTCAGCCTTTATGTTGGTTTTGCTTTAACTATATTGTATTTGGTGACTTAGTTGATCTTTTCTTGATGTTTTAGATATCTATCAAATAATATTGAATATGTATTGGAATTTCCATTTTAATAAAAGTTACCAATATTTTTTTCTTCTAAAGAAAAAAAAATAAACATGTAAAATTACATTTTCCTATCAAAGTGGCTACATATTCATTATCCCTTTATAATTCTAAGAACGTGGAGTTACTTCCTCCTTCCATTTTTCTATCATTTGATTCATGATAATCCTAATTAACATGTGCAAATAATAAATATTTGTTGATAAACCATGTCATTAGACCACTTGGGCTACACCAAAAAGATTTAAATACCTCTTACATGACCAACCCCTTGGGCCATCCAACTTTGTTTGATGAGAAGTATATGGGCTCCCTCACAAATTCACATGTTGATGAAATATTTGAAAAACTAAAATGGAGGTTTTTTAATATTTCTTGGATTTTGATCTTTTAGCTATTAGTATTGGAGTTGACTTTAGTACGATTTTTTGGAGTTTCCGGTGCTATGAAAAAATTTGGGGTTAAATCTTGATTTGTGTTATTTAAACTAGTTTGTTCACTGTATATATGGATTCAACACCCTCAAAAACCCCTAGGGCACTCTATTGTTCAAACTTGTGATTTCAATGAATTCTTGCTGGATTTTAGAGAAGTTAGACTCGAAAAATCTAAAAGCTTCCAAAATGTCGCATTAAGAACAACTCTCGATTAGTATTGTTTTGTGTCTTCAGTCAATAAATTAGCGGAAAGTTTTATTGTTGACTTGGTTAACTTCTATTTATTTTAGCTTACAACAAGCTTTGGTTTTGTTTAAAAATAAACTATTCAATATTTGTTTAATTTACCACGATTATCTCCCTTTGCATTTTGCTTGTAACTTAGTTAGCCACCATTTTGATGCTCTTCCTACAAGCCATGTGTTTCATTTATATATGCAATATAGGAAGTAGCCTTAAAATCTCATGGAGTTGTTGAAGGTTTTATTGATTAAAGGAATTGGAAAATATTTAAGAAAAAATTATAAGAAAATGTATATGAAACTTCTTATCATAATTATTTATTTATTGTAAATGTTATAAATTTACAGCAAATATTATAAATTTATGGTAATTATTGAAAAAACACAAATTTATAAGGAAGATTATATTTTATAAAGAATATAGGAAAAAAGTTAATGTTTTTTTAATTGGAGATTTTCTAAAGAGAACACTGTAATAAATAGTATATATATGCTGAAAATTTAATAAATAATATAGATGTTCAAAACTGAATAAGAAATAATATTTTTTATCATTATGGCAGTAACTTAATTTAATACTCTATCATTGTCTATTAACATTCATGAGCCACAAGTGTATACACTTGTTAATCTCTTAGTTCATAAAATTAAGATGAAAAAAGTAAAGCTATAATTTTTATATAGTTATTAAAAAATGATATGAAATTATATATCATTTTCTGTAGATGTTTTAATGAAATTATCATGAAAATTGTGTTTAATATAATATTACAAAATAATTTTAGGTAATTGTGCCCAGAGATGCATGAAAGAGATGTTGTAATGTAATGTTGATGTTGTAACATTTTGTTTTATTAAACAATTTGACTCAATAAACTTATATAAAAATAAAATTAAAGAAATTAAAATTAAAAACAAAATTAATAATTTCCATCATAACTCTATTTCTATCAAGAAGGATCAAATCTGTTTACGTTCAAACCTCTTTTAGATTGAAAGGAAATTTAATCCTTCTTAGTGTGCTTAGTAGATTCTTCTTCTTCTTCTTCTTCTTCTTCTTCATCATCATCATCATCATCATCATCATCATCATCATCATATTTAATTATTAATTCTAGTTATACTTATAAATACGCATCATCATCATCATCATCATCATCATCATCATCATCATCATCATCATCATCATCATCATCATCATCATCATCATCATCATCATCATCATCATCATCATCATCATCATCATCATCATCATCATCATCATCATCATCATCATCATCATCATCATCATCATATTTAATTATTAATTCTAGTTATACTTATAAATACGCAGGGTCAACAATGTCACGGCTACCATCATACGCAGCAACACCATGGTCAAATTATTAATTCTAGTTATACTTATAAATACGCAGGGTCAACAATGTCACGGCTACCATCATACGCAGCAACACCATGGTCACATTCTTCGGCTCTGGGATCCACAGTATCTTCTGTCGGAACGTCACGGCCGCCTTAATTTTGAGCGACTCCACCATCATCACCATCTTCATCCACATCAGCGACGGTATCATGACCACCTTCATCCACAATTGTGGCTGCAAGTCCCTTCTCTTGTATCCGTGGGTACCTGCCCTCTTGCCTCCCTGGGTCTCACGAATCAAAATGAAACAAACAACATTCGGGCCTGGCCATGAGCGTCGTTCAATGGCGACTTGTAATTCGGCATCCTCGGGTCAATTGGTAATGATTTTGAGCATATCTTGACTCCTTATTTAATTTAGAGCTAGATCTTATTCTTCACTTTGTCCTGATAACCTATTACATTTACATTGGTTGATTCTAAGCCTAATTCTATTTATATAATTTTTTTCCAAAAATATTTTCAAATAATCAAAATATAAATCACAAAAACTTGAAGCTTAAATTTAATGATCAAGAAACTCTTCCGCACAATGAAGACAACGACTTAAATTCAGACATCTCTAGATTAATTACAAATATGTTAATGCAAATGATTTAAAAATATCCTCTGCACAGTGATGATATTGATGACGATATTGACGTGCTCAATGACGATATTACTCTATGCACAGTGATGATATTGATGACGATATTGACGTGCTCAATGACGATATTACTCTATACCATATGTTTCCTGACAAATTGCTCTATACTTATTATATTCCAAAATCTCACTACCAACTTAAAAAAAATGAATATACATTTTTACTCTTTTAATTAAAATTATTATAATTTAATATGAAACAGTTGTGGTTAAAAAAAAACTTATGGTGAAACTTATATTTTCACCTTCTAGTTTAAAAAGATAATTTTTTTTTTTTTTTTAATTGAAAGTTATATATATAGATAAAATAAAATATTATGATGGCTTACAATAAAAAGTAATTGTAAGTAAAATACATTTACTTTATAATTAGAGAAATAGGAGGGTGATAAATTATTTGTTCAACTCTTAAGATAAAATTAACATGTAGCATTTAAAATTATGAATGATAATAGTAATATTAAAAGTTAATGTGGATTATAAACAAAGTATTTTAATATGCAGAATTAATTTATATTAACTTGTACTTAAAATATATTAATAAAAATTAAAAATTTATGCTGATTGTTAAAATATATGGTTTAAAAAAATGAATTTTTAATGATGAAAATATTTTAAGTAGTCTTACTATACAATCTTATATCATTATCCCTTCATGCCATTTATCTCTAAGTTGATTGGTGTTTTAAGGGGTTCTAAAGTGATTGACAAACCTTGTGCATTATCCATCCTCATGATATAGTGGTCCATGGGCTCCCTCAAATGTTCATATAGGTAAAGATTGAGAGTTTAGATGATCTAAAATGAATTCAACTGGAAAATGTGTCTAAGATTAAATATTTGTAATTTAATTTTGTATAATAAGACAAAATTGAGAATGTGAGGAAAATAGAGAAATTAAATATGATAAGAAAAAAAATTAGATAAGGCTAAGGAAGAGGAAATGAATGATCATGATTGTTGGCCTTCCCTTTAGTCCATAACTCTCCTTATTTCCTCTTTCAATCTCATTCTCAATTGGTCTTTTGGCCAAGGATGGACATATGTACAAAGAACATTAGTTGCATTGTAATGAGAGATTGCTAGAATGTAACAGTTAGCTACCATTTGAAGTAGGCTTCCCCATTTTGGTTTTGAGGGTAAAATTTTTATGTTCACAAAAATTAATTGATGTATGTGTTCGTTATAGAATTGTTGGCATTATGATACAAGTGTTGTCCTTGATGGCAACTCACTCAGAGGTATGATACAGGTGGCAACTCAATCAGATGACAGATCATAGTACAGCAGGTCAAGAGAGAGGTATACGTAGGTTAGCCTTGATGAAAGTGCGTATACATGCGGATGAGCAGAACAGAAGACGCGTATACATACACACGCAGGTTCACAGAAGGAAAGGCGTGTACGTGGGAAAACTAAGTTTTGGTCCGTGGTATTTGGTCCATGGTATTTTGGTATTGGTCCATGGTATTTGGTCCGAAGTGTTGACCTGAGGTGTTGGGTCCAAGGTATTGGTTCAACATGATTTTGGACCATGGTATTAAGAGAAACCTAAACCTATATAAGGAGAAGATCATTAGGCCAAGGATGGAAGTGAAGAAGTGATGAAGATCTGATATGCTGGTTATGGGTTTGTGATGCTTTGCTTGATCTGAACCAAGGATGCAGTTATGTGGATGATGATGAACAATGGATCTGGATCTTAAGGCTTGGAATGTTTATCATTATATGGTTTGATGATGGATAGACTAGATTTGAATTATTGACGCATGTTTTATTGTATGAATGTTATGATCTGGGTATGACTCATGTCTGGAACAGTTGCAAAATTATGAGTAAATATTTGTAGATCTATACGCGGGTTGGCTTTGGTGAAAGTGTGTATGTACGCTGGTTTGGTTCTTCATAGTAGCGTATACATTATGAGATATGATATTTGAAGTTGCAGTTGGATCTAGTTATTGTTGCAGAGTTCTGTTCTGTGTTCTGGTGACTGTGTTGTTGACAGGGTTTCAGTGTTTCAGTATTGGTTGATTTAGAATTTGATGATGCAGGTGCAGCTGGAAAACAAGTGAAGGTTGGAGCCTTCAATAGGCCAGTGCCTACATACTAGTAAGTTGATCGGCTAGTACAAGAGCTAAGGGGGCTGTAGCTCCCTTCCAGGAGAAACTGGAGAACGAGAGAAGGTTGTAGCCTTTTGTAGGTAGAAGCATGTGTACTGGTATAAGACTGCACCATTACAGAAATATTGTAAAAAGAAGTTTCTTATTAAAAGAAGATAGAGACGACTTGCAGTAGGTGGTTTTCACCCACATTGGGTTTCCACCTTATATCATGGTGTTCATGTGTGCTTCTTGTGTGTGATGATATGTTCTGTTTTACTGCTCCTGTTTATTGTTCATATGGTTAATAATGTTCTGATGCACTCATTAAGGATCAACTAACTAAATCATAAGTTTACTGGATATACGCTTGTTGCATTACACATAGTTGCATATACACGCGGTTTGCCTTAACTGAAGTAGTGTATATGAATCTAAATATGGAAATGAAAAAGTTATATTGATTTGATAATACTGTTTCACTCCCCCTCTCAGTATTATTTCCAAAAATTGGTATCAGAGCAGGTCCTTTGGTAGAAGCTTGATCACTTGAAGGAGATCCGTAGAACAATGGGAAAGAAAGCACATCAAAAGAAGAAGACAGCTCAAAGGAACAATGATAGCCTGCCATTGAGTGGAAGCATGTATTCAGATCCTGAATCACCTCAAATTGAAGATGGACAAGCAAATGAAGCATCAGATAAAATCATAGATCAACAAGATCTACCTAGCAAAAGGGAGAGTGCCCTCAAAGAAGAAATTATCAGCTTAAAAGCTCAGCTAGAATGTGCCTTCAGAGCTCGTCAAACGCTGCAGGAGTTGAATGAAGAAAAAGAAAAGGAGATTCTCAAGCTAAGGCAACAAATGGAAGAAGGAAGAAAGTCTGAGGAAATTTTGAAGAGGCAATGTCTGGAAAAAGAAGAACAACATCAGGGTTAGGTAAATATCTTGAAAGGTAAATTAAAAGAAAAGGATAAACTGTTACGATTTCAAGACAGTACTAAGATTTTGGATGATATTCTTGGTAGTCAAAGGTCGCCTGCTATCAAAAATAGTCTTGGTTTTTATGAATCTGAATCTAGCTCACAAGGTGAGGCAAGGAACTCTAATGAGAAATCTAAAATGATCAACAAGGAGATGAGAGGACAACAACCAAGGAAAGAAATTTCTTAAAGAAAATCTTTTGCTCCTAATTGTGTAAGTGATAGACGATTATTTCCTCCGATGAATAATGTTGAATGTTATGTATGTCATAATCTTGGACATGTTGCAGCCAGATGCAAAAGTAGAATGGTTCAGGACCGTCACACAGAAAGATCATCACATTCGAGGTACTTTAAGGGGTATCGTTTTTCTTGCAATATGTTTGGTCACAAAGCCATTGACTGCTATAGAAGGAATATGAAACATGTAAGATGTTATGCATGTAACAAGCTTGGACACATAGCAAAGGAATGCAGGAAAAGATTGTGGGCACCATACCAAAATGAGAAAACATCATCACAGTTGAAGATATGGAAGAAAAAGGAAGTACAGCCAGAAAGATGTGGCATAACAGAGTACACAGACATGACAGACTCAGAGGAAGCTGAAAGTGTGGAACATCTGTGTTCTAAATCTCATACGCAGGTATCATGAAGACAAGTTGCGTATATACGCGAGGCTGCACAGTCGCATATATGGAGCTTTGAAGAAAAATAGTAGAACAAACTCAGGAAATGGTTCTGTCGTGGTATATGACAGTTGGCAAAGGCTCAGGGGGAGGATATGGCTTGAATAATGCATTGTTGGCATTATGGTTAGAAGTCCTTGATGATGATGCTTATTGACATATCTTACTACTGATTGTTGGCCAAGAGAATGGATTGCAGGGGGAGCATGGATGGATTAGTACAGCTTGGAATGTACAAAGGGGGAGCTCAATCAGAAACTTCAACACGTACTCAAGGGGAGCATGGACAGCAGAATGTATATCAAAGAAGAGAATATCTTGGTCCACCCTTTGCCCTTGATGTCAAAGGGGGAGAGTGACTTGGTGTGGTGGTTGCCATCAAGTCCAAAGGGGGAGATTGTTGGCATTATGATACAAGTGTTGTCCTTGATGGCAACTCACTCAGAGGTATGATACAGGTGGCAAATCAATCAGATGACAGATCATAGTACAACAAGTCAAGAGAGAGGTATACGCAGGTTAGCCTTGATGAAAGTGCGTATACACGTGGATGAGCAGAACAGAAGACAGGTATACGTACACACGCAGGTTCACAGAAGGAAAGGTGCGTACATGGGAAAACTAAGTTTTGGTCCGTGGTATTTGGTCCATGGTATTTGGTCCGAAGTGTTGACCCCAGGTATTGGGTCCAAGGTATTGTTTCAACATGGTTTTGGACCATGGTATTGAGAGAAGCCTAAACCTATATAAGGAGAATATCATTAGGTCAAGGATGGAAGTGAAGAAGTGATGAAGATCTAATATGCTGGTTATGGGTTTGTGATGCTTTGCTTGATCTGAACCAAGGATGCACTTATGTGGATGATGATGAACGATGGATCTGGATCTTAAGGCTTGGAATGTTTATCATTATATGGTTTGATGATGGATAGACTAGATCTGAATTATTGACACATGTTTTATTGTATGAATGTTATGATCTGGGTATGACTGATGTTTGGAACAACTGCAAAATTATGAGTAAATATTTGTAGATCTGTACGAGGGTTGGCTTTGGTGAAAGCGCATATGTACAGTGGTTTGGTTCTTCATACTAGCGTATACATTATGAGATATGATATTTGAAGTTGCAGTTGGATCTGGTTATTGTTGCAGAGTTCTGTTCTGTGTTCTGGTGACTGTGTTGTTGACAGGGTTTCAGTGTTTCAGTATTGGGTGATTCAGAGATTGATGATGCAGGGGCAGTTGATGGGTAATTTTGTGCTTCAATGTTGTTGATGGGTCTAGTATGAAAATTGGATGAAACGTGGCCTTCAGTTTATGGTGTTGTGCTTCAGGAGTATCTAGTATGAAAATTTATGAAACGTGGTCCCTGGAGGTAGAGAGAAGATCATAGAGTTCTGTAGGTCGACGCCTACATACTGGTAAACATATCAACTAGTACAAGAGCCAGGGGATTGTAGCTCCCTTCCAGGAGAAACTGGAGAATGAGAAAAGGTTGTAGCCTTCTGCAGGTAGAACCCTCTGTACTGGTATAAGATTGCACCAGTACAGAAATATTGTAAAAAGAAGTTTCTTATTAAAAGAAGATAGAGGCGACTTGCAGCAGGTGGTTTTCACCCACATTGGGTTTCCACCTTATATCATGGTGTTCATGTGTGCTTCTTGTGTGTGATGATCTATTCTGTTTTACTGCTCCTGTTTACTGTTCATATGGTTAGTAATGTTCTGATGCACTCATTAAGGATCAACTAACTGAATCATAAGTTTACTGGATATACGCTTGTTGCATTACACACAATTGCGTATACACGCGGTTTGCCTTAACTGAAGTAGCGTATATGAATCTAAATATGGAAATGAAAAAGTTATATTGATTTGATAATACTGATTCACCCCCCCCCCCTCTCAGTATTATTTCCAACAATAATTTCTTCGTGTGTTTAATACTCTATTGCATCATATTATCGTGTTTCCTAGTTATTTTATGGGTATCAAATTTAATCTTGTTCTAGTTCCATGATTTCTATCGTAGTCTCCTTTAGTTACAAGTGGTGAATATCAAAAGCTAGAATTTCTAAAGCCCCCTTTTTGTGTCTAAGAGAACAATGACTATCATATGTTACTATTGAAATTCGTAAATAACTTCTATTTCAATTTCTCTACCAACAAGTGTTTCTTGAGCTATTGAGAAAAGTTCTCACTCCTCTAAATTATAAGTCTCTCTAAGTCAAATTTCTCTTGTCTAGGTCATTTCACCTACCTGGAACATTTTACATGTCCTTGAGACATTTTCCCATTGTGAGTCATTTTGCAATTTTTTGGGACAATATCTACTTGCCTAGAATATCTTGCAAGTCTTCCATATGTTTTCCCACTTTTCTAGGTATATTTGCACTTGCATGTGCTATGATTTCATCCCTTATATGTTTTAAATATTTGATGGACATCCTAATCAATTGAAGGTATTTTAAATAGTGGTTAAACATTTTATTTCATTGTATCTCTTAGTCTGGTATTGATATTTGATCCATAAGTGACATGGTTGCCATAAAAGAGACACAAACCCTAGAAGTTTTTCAACATTGTTGGTTGCCTAAATCTATTTCCTAGGGAGTTTTTCTACATTGTCAAGTGTTTAAATCATCAATCTAAACATTTATTTCACGCATAGTTGATTTAACTTCTCCCCTAGGCATTTCATTCACCTACTAGTAAATTATTTTTATCTTGTAGTCCACAAATCCATTTCTTCATGGCTAATGAATGATTACCTATGTCATTGATTTTGTGGCTACCTTGGTATGATTTTAAATTTTTAAGTGAAGAGAGGTAACTTTATTTTCTAACTTAGAGTTGGAATGCAAAATAATTATTTTTTAAAGGAAGTTGTTTCTTCAAAAGCTATTTTCAAATTTGTTGTTTCTATTGAGGCCATTTGTTGTAGAATTTATTAAAAAGTTATGGAAGTTGTATGCTACAAAAGTTGTTTGCTTTAAAATATATTTTCTATTGAATTTGTTATTAGTAATTAAAGAAGGATTTGTGTTGGTGAGATGGATGGGCCTTAGTGATTAGGGATCATTATTTTAGCTAAAAAAATGAAAGCGCTCAGAATTTCTTCAGACCTCAATAAATTAATAGAGTTCATCTCCAGGATTCTAACACTGCGAATGGTTTGAAAAACTAGCATTGTATGTGAAAGTTAGAGCTTCTGAAAGTTTGGTAAAAAGGAAGCCCTGCGGGGCCAGCCCCCACCCCATATGACCAAGCGCCCGAAGCAGGAGCTAGGGGCCAACTGTTAAGCGGGATTAGTGTGCCACTAATATGTTTAGCATTTAATTAATTCCTAATTAAATTGGCGGAATTTATGGCGGAGCCAGTAAATCTGGAACTGCCACCAAACTTGGCAGACTTAACTAGCAGTTCTCTAGATTTAGGGGAGGTTTTGTAGGAAAAATTGTTTGAGCCATAACTTACTCAATTCTCAGCCAAATTTCAAAAATGAATAATCATTTTTGGCTAAGTGGCATGCTGGGAACTCATTGGAGTGGGTTTTAGAGGTAGAAGAGGTCATCTATAGGTTTTTTTGGTCACTTGAATATTTTTGAAGCCCAGGGCCACCAGGGGTTGGAGGCTATTCCTAGAGCAGCTAGTAACAAAATTGAGTAAACAAATAGTCATTGATCATATATTTGAATGTTTTAAACTCATTGGAATAGGTTCCAAGAGTATTATATGCATGTAACGACAATTTGAGCGCTATTCAAGCTAATACAAAGGCCCACACTATGAAGCTGGACCAAGGAGATGTAGCCCAAGAGGGTGAACTCCTTCAACAAAAATTTGTGTATTGAGCTCTGTTATTCATGCTTGTTGTGTTTTTATATGTTGTTATTTAGTCATTTAAATTCATGCTTTTAAGTTCATGAAAAACACTAAATTTCACCAAGTTAGATGAATTGACAATCACTTGCTCATGGATAAACTCTTTATGGATAAGTAAACCAAAGTAAAGAAAATTTATATCTGGAAATGATACTAGCACAACATTAAATAGCAATCAAATTCATATCAAGTTGGTATCAGAGCACAAGGTTGCTTGCTTGATTTGATTGAAGGGTTTAAGAGTTGCAAATGTTGTTATGATTACAAGGTTGAAGTTGTAGAGAGGAGAAGGGAAGCTACTAATAGCTAGTCCTGAGATTAGGAAAAGGAGGAAGAAGGTTGAGAAAGGATCATCCTCACCTGAAGGAACACCCAGGGTAGCACCTGAATCACCTCAAGTTCCATCTCCATCAGTTGAGATAGAAGAGGCACATATTGCACAAGAGGCTGAAGTGATTGAAGAGGTACAATCAATGCAAATTTTTGAACCTGAATCCATAGTCATTATGTCTGGAGAAAGAGAGCATGAAGGTCCCTCTTCAGAGGAGGAATAATTCAAGAAAGCTTCTATACTTTGACTGAGATGGTTAAAGTCCTCTATGAAGAGAGGAACACCAGAATGGTTGGAGAGAGTTATAAACCTCCACATCTAAGTTTAAACACTTAAATCCTTTCTATATCAAGCCTGATTTCATAGTAAGTGGCATAGAGAAGATAAGGTGAAGCACACTAAGGTGTGATTAATGATACCTCTCTTGAAAATCTAACATACCCGGTGCCTTTGGCGCTACAAAGAGTTGTGGCTCTGACGATTGCAAGGTCACCATTTTAACTACTATTAAAGCCATGCTTCTCAAGCAAAGATGGATGGGTACCTATCTTTCTGTCGACCAAGATTACGACTGGAAGTAAATTTTAATTATGAAAGGCTAACTGAATATGCAAAATGCATAAGAGGATTTGAAGATGGAGCGAGATGAATCTAGATCAAGGGTTGAAAGCGATTATGTCATGATTTGTTTTTGAGTTATATGCCAAAGCCTTTAGCCGCCAAAATAAATATTCACTTCATTAGACAATGACTGAAAGATAAAATTCTGAGCAATATGCTTAAAATATCACAATATAATACCCAATTAAATAACAAGCTTATCACTTCAATTTATCTAAATTCTTTCCAATGCAATTATAGCTCAAAGAGAACAAAATTTTCTTCACAATTCTTCAATATCACCCTCAAGATAATGCCAATTATATATATGCTCAAAATACTCAATTTAGGAAACGAAAGATATGAAATTTTCCACAAGTCCACGATAGAGTATTCAATAATTACTTGAAAAATTTCTCAAAATTAAATATGCAAGAAATATCCAATAATTTCAACTAAATAAACCCATGCTTAGAGTTAATTAAACGATGAGATATCAGCTACCACCAAGGAAGATATTCATTTACTTTCAGAGATGGGATATATAAAATTAACACTTAACCATTTTTGTAATTCATCTTTGACAATTTCTTTGAGAGTTGGATTCATTCATCTTTGTGGCTGCCTAACAGGCCTAATTTCATCATTTGTGTAAATGTGGTTTGTACAAGTATCAAGATGGATCCCTTTCATATATAAATAATCCCAAGCAAATTCTCTAGACTATTTGTGAATCATGTCTATTACTTGTTGTTTCTGTTTTGTACTTAATTTTGTACCAATGTACAATGTTTTTCCAGCACTGATTTCAATAGGTTGAGCACTTGATTCACTGTTTTCTTCCAAGGCTGCCATAGTAAATGATGCAAACATAGTAGGGTGACAAGTTTCCTAAAACTCATTGCTAAAAACATGATGATAGCCATTAAAGGAAACAAGATAATCTATGCAATTGATATCAAATAAAAATTGTTGCAAAATGTGTTCCTCAGAATGTTCTTAAAGTCATCTTGATTGTTCCAGAGTTAGTAAAGGAAGCATACAATATTTTTACCCATAGGGATTTTCCAATGAGATAGGTACTTCAACACCTAATTAGGTAGGTGGAAAAATAGTTAATGTTTGAATTTGTGACCAATTGGAAATAATCATTTCCCCATTTCTGCACACAATAACAACATCAACAATGGCCAACCAAGGCCACCCTCAAACTATTGGATGCCCAGGTTTAGTAGTTTTTGGAGAAATTATGATGAAATCAATTGGGTATTCCCAGGAAGCTATTGTTACCACTATGTCTTCTAGGACCATCACAGGTTTAACAATGGACTTATCTGCTAACTCCAACACAATGGGTGTAGGCCTTACTTATTTTAATTGTAATAATGTCATATTGTCCACAGTCATTGCATTGATGGCTGCCCCCAAGTCTACTAGAGTATTGGGTAGAAAGGCTCCATTGATTTCTATGGTTACAAAAAGGTTCCCTGGATCATCATATTTTGGTGGTAATCCATATATCATTTCTGACATTTAACTAATTACTTTAATATATTGATTTTTACTTTTATTTCTTCCTAGATTTTTAATGCAAAAATCCCTAATGATCTTGGTATAAATATGAATGAATCTAATAGCTTGCAGCAAAGGATTTTTTATGCAAACATTCCTCAATTCAGATTACGAGTCATATTCCATGGGAGTTTCAATATTCTTCATGAGCAATCTCTCTGGATGAGGAGGCTCCCTAGGTTCTAAAAGCTCTCATGGTTCTTTCATTTCACTATTTTTCTATTTTTTTATTGGTTTAATCCTCGAGTTCTAGCTGAGGACCTCCACTTGAATGATTACAGTTGATTTATTTTTATTAACCCTTTTCCTAGATCTTATCTGAATTTCATTTAAAGGAAATGCAGTAATGACATAAGTGGGAAAAGGTTGCAGCTCAATATTTTGTATAGGTTGAGGAGGTCTATTATTAGGATTAACAATTGGTTCTACAGGTAGCTGAGTTGGGCATGGAGGGTTAAATCATTGCTGCACTTGCTCTGAAGATGAATTAATGGGGCAAGGGTTGTTGTACTGGAGGTGGTAGTGGTAATTAAGATTAATGGAAGTAAGATGGATTATATCCTTGCTGAAATTGAGGGATATTTGATACATAAGGAATGCAGGGTGGACATTGATACTGAGGGTATGGAGGTGCTTAGTTTTGAGGCTAAAATGTATTCCCATAAGGATTTCCTCTCCACCCTTGGTTCCAAGGTGAACTTTGAGGTGGTTGTGTAGGCCATGAAGGGTAAGATGGTTGAGACTTCCATGGCTGATTTTGAGCAAAACCTTGCATATTAGGATCTTGATACATATTATTGTTTGGCCCTCCCCATTATAGCTTTTCTAGTTGATTGAGGGAATTCACTAGTCTAGGCCCCCCCTTTGTAAATAGCATGTAATCCAGGAAGGGATGGGAATTGATTAGTGGAGTTCTCTTGATTACAGATCCCACACACCTCTACCGCATTAATAGGGAATTCTCTTTCAACATGCTTATGTCTGCATTTAGGACATAAAACTACCGAGGCAACATTTTTTTTCCTCTTGTTTCTTTTTAATTTTTAGAGTATCTAGTTGGTCACTAATGATGTTTAGGACATATGTTTTCAAATTTTCCAAGAGTTTCCCTAGCTCAACTCTAGTGACACCACCTTGTATTGGTTTCAAATTCCTAGATACATAATCCCTTAAATTTTCCCATACCCTTTTGCCTGTCAGACTGACTTCTAGAATAGGTTCTGCACAATTCAGCTATTTCAGCAAAGGGATTTTTATAGATATCACCATAACTTAGGAGATTTAGTGTTTCAATGCATTCTTCCCTTAACCCCTTCAAAAAGACAATCCTAAATGTTCTCTCATCCAGATTAACCACTCATGATTTGTAATAGTTGTAAAGGAACCTCTCAAGGTATTCTTCTAAACTCTCATCCTCTGTCTGTTGCATCCTAAAAATATCATTAACATCTTTAATTTTACAATAATCTTGATAATTCTTAAGGAAGACAAACTTCATGTTGTCCCATGAGTAAATGGTGTGCTCTCCCGAGCTCATGAACCATCTCAGGGCTGAATCTTTTAAGGTGACATTGAATAACTTAAGTTTGTGTGCATCATCATAATAATTAAAATTTCTGCAAAGAATATCAAATTCGAACAGGAAAGAGTCAAGGTCTTCAGAGGACATACCATGGAAAAGTGGAAGAGATGCCAAAGGTATACTCTTCATAGTAATATTTCTGGTGATGTACAATATTGGAAATCCGAAGGTAGTCCTTGAATCTTCTTCGTTTTCCTCAGGCTCCCCTCTTGGCCCATCTCTCCAGTCATTATTCCCATTGAGTAAAGTATGGATTCTATCATTATCCCTAACATTGGCCCCACCATTATTTTTGTCATTGTTTCAGTCACCATTTCTATTCTCCTCACCACTTCCTTTGTTAGCCATCTTTATTACAGGTTCAGAAGTAAGCCCAAGCACAGTATTCCAGCTAGAAGAAGATTCAACTGGATTGGTCCTAATGTAACTAGGTCCCAAGTCCCTTCGAGGTCCTCTTACTATTTATTCTACTTGTGAAACTACCACCAATTTTGTACCTACAGCAACTCCCAAGACAATTTGTTCTTGTTGTGGTATACTTTGAGACTGTTCTACCTCTTTTTGATGTGGTATTCATTTTTTTGATGCCACCTTGCTCGTGAAGATTTCTCCCTCCTCTTTGATACCTACGTAATGATAAAATGGATTAGCTGGGGGTGTTTTTGTTGGACCAAATAATTATGAAAATGATTTTATACTTTGAATAAATCTACCCTTACTATCTCTAGGCTTACCTTTACTTTTGCGCATAAGAAAAAGAAAACACTACATAAATTTACTAAACACAATCAGATTTTGGAGCAACCCCACCATAGTAGACACATGGATCTTCACTCACGTCTTACCATACACCGTCTACCCTCTGATCGTCCAGAAAAATCCTTACCACACATAAACTCTAAAGAAAAATATTACCTGGACCATTTACAACTCCCTGGAAACGGTGCCAAAAATGTCAGGGATTTTATATGTCATTTGATTCCCTAAATTAAATTGTCAACCAAAGTTTGTAAACTTCTAGTTTCAATGCATTGCAATTGTGATTCAAACTTGCCCTATATAGTTCTAGTATGAAATTAAGCAATAAATGCTCAACTCTATGTCTAATAATCACACCTAAAATTAAGTACTTAAACGTTTGAAAGAAACTTAAGTACAAAATTAAGTGCAACAATTCTATAAGTTGCTAATCGAAATCAAATGAATGATTAAGTGCATTTCTATCTACTGAATCAAAACACACTTCCTACACACTAAAATGGTTACAAGACTCATTCAAGGTTCATGGTGGGTCCTTGCCATATCCCAGAGCAAGCCTTAAGCTAATTCAATACTTGCAGATTAAAGAGACATTAACGCTTAAATGAGAGTAAAAGTTGAGGCAATAATTATATTTAAACTTCAATAAAGCATTAGTTCAAGAGTTCAATATTCATATAATGAAATCAAAGAGTGTTGTGCCACAATCACTAACTTAGCCTATTCGTGTAGCTCTGCGTGCATATATGTATGTGTAACTTTACATACAAAACATCAGGCCTTTTAAAGAGTTTAGGTCGATCACATAGTTACAACCAATTGGTTAATGAGAGTAAAAATATCTAGGATTCAACTAAGTTAAGCTAAGTAAAATCTTCAACATTATTCCTCCTGGATTGGAATTGAACTTGTCCCAATCATGGCACTGTCCTTGAACCAATGAAACTAATTCCATATTCAAGAAGAGGAAGGACTATTATGTGATACTGATAGTTTGACTATTTTCCCACTACCGAGTAGAGTACTGAATTGAGTGCAAAACTAAGTACATAATGGTGGTTCCAAAAATTGTTGCTTGATGTGTTGTTGGACTATGTGCTGGACCATTTGGTGACCTGTCCATGTACTTCCAATGTCTACCTATATTCAAGAGTCCTTTTATATATCAGTCAAATTGAATCAAGATTTATAAATATATTTAACATCTACCTAAACCAAACAAAGACATATGAAGATAACAATTATTAATAAATCTTACCTCCATTGTACAGTAATGCGGTTTAACTAGTGTGGAGTGGTTTTAAGGTACAAAAAGGAGGTAAAGTAAGGTAAATGATAGTAAAATCAGTTGGATAAGATGTGGAAAAAGGGTAAAAAAGTAGGGCCCAACAGTTATCATTTAGGAAAATCCTTGATTATGAGGGCATCCCTTTCATATGCCACCTATGTCACAAGGTTTTCTGTGTGCTGAAGGATTTCCCTCTGCCTTACACAGGGAGGAAATCTCAGAAGTTTAAATCAGGAGGGCCAATTGATAGGAGTAAGGAGAATTCTCCCTCTAGGATAGTGCCTTAGAAGTCACCTAGGGTATCTCAACAAGTCGACGTTGGGCCATGTTCGATGGATGAAGACTCGTGACCTCAATGCAAAGGAGATTCTCTTGATTGAGTTTCTTTGAACAATGGTTCATCTTCATCTGCATCATTGGTGATGGGTAATTTTTTAGCCTCCCTCCATATATCTAATCTTATCAATTCTTTCATTACTTTGGTTATGAATAAACATCTTCTTCCTCTATTTTCTTGTCCCTCATCATGTTCTACCTCACCTGGTCTATGTTTGGGTTCCATCTCTTGTCCTATCTCCCTTTCCACTATGATTTATCCTTCCCCTATTTCCTCACTCTCTAGGGCTTCCTTGCCATTTTTTGATTTTGTTTCTAGATTTAACTTAAGGTCAAAATATAAACATGTTATGTACTTGGATATTGTGGGTTGCTTATGTCTCCATTCACCATTCAAAGCTTCTAGGATCCCACGGGGTAGCCAATCTCTCATTTCCTAAGAAAAAATGAAGGCTCATAGAGATGTTGTTCGAAGGAAAAATTCCATTGTTGGGGTGCTTAGAGCAATGCAAGACCCTATTCGTAGTTCTCTATGATGTTTGCCTCTTTCAATTGTCGAGGGTTAGCTATCTCCTCAAAAATACTATCTCTCAAACATATTTTTCTTTCTAAATCTATTGATGTCATTTTTCTTCAAGAAACCCTTGGCCCTTTAGACGCAATTATAAAGATTCTAGAATATTTAGTTGCAAGTTGGAGTTTTGTAGTGTTGGATTATAGGGGTCATTCTGGTGGTTTAGCATTGGCTATAAATCAAGGGTGTATTAAAATGTTGAAATCATGGGGTGTTGAAGGGATCATGGGATCCAATGTCTTTATGTCAGATCTGGGAATGGAGATCAAATTGGTGAATATCTATAGACCTTATCAAGACAAGGCTTGTTTCTAGGAAATATTGATGGCCTATTCCTATATGAATGTTGAAATGTGTAGATTGGTGGTTTATGAATTTCTCTCTGGGTATATAATAAATGTGGGGTCCACATGCCAACAAAAATCCTCTTTCTATTTTTTTTTCTCATCTTCTAGAGAAACACAAACTCTATGATATTGATTTATTTAAATTAAATCCTACCTGATGTAATAGGAGACTGGGAGATGCAATAATAGCTCAAATGATTTATCACTTCCTTGTAGAGGAGTCTTTGTTGGACTGAATCTCCCACTTTCATCTGTGGCTAGGAGTGGGGGGTAGTTCTAATCAGCATCCCATTTTCCTTGAATTAAAAAGAGGATTTAGAAAGCCGAGATCCCCTTTCAAATTTAACTCGTCCTAGATGAAAGAAGAATCCTTTTGAAATCTAATGGTGGAGTAGTGGATCCCCTACATATCAAAGAGGGAAGGATTAATTCCAGTTCAATTTGTGACCAACCTCATAATAATTAAAAGAGCCACCATTGAATGGGTGAAAGAGAAAAATGAAAGAGATTTTGAGGTCTTGAAAAAGGTGGAACAGGAGCTGGAGCAGTTAGAATTTCCATGAGGGAGGGTTACTTATCTGAGGAATATAAACAAAGAATTATCCAGCTAGAATATTCCAAAGATAGAATCTTGAAGGAGCAAGAGGAGACTTGGAGCTTAAAATGATAGGAAATTTGGCTAAAGAATGAGGGGGGAAATCAAAATATTTTTAGTAGTTTGCTAAAGGGCAATGGTCTATGAATACCATCTAGGCTCTTGATAACCCAAATTGTAACTAGGAAAATAATTTTGAATCTATGGCTAGATTGGGTATAGTTCATTTCAGTTTCTTGTTTAAATATCCCCAAGATATCTCTCTATATGAAGTGATTGATTTGGTTGGTAATTTTGCATGCTTCACTAATGAAGATGTTAAAAATTATCTCATGGAACTAGTATTTAGGGAGGATTTGCACAAGGTCTTGCACAACTTCCAAAGGGACAAAATCCCAAGCCATGATGGGTGGTCGGTTGAAGTCTTCACTGAATTTTTTGATATTCTGAAGGATGACATTATAAAAGTTATTGAGGATTGGAGACAATTTGGTTGGATGTATGATGCATTTAACACGACTTTTATAGCTCTGAATCTTAACTCTGACTCCCCTTGCTCATTTGATGATTTCAAGATGATTTATTTATGGAAAAGAATATACAAAATTATAGCTAAGATCATTGCTAATAGATTGAATCCAGTTTTGTCCTAGCATATTTCAAAGGAGAAATTTTATTTCTTGGAGGGAAGGAAGATCCACGAGGCCATAGGGGTTTCACATGATGATCTAGAGCATTAAAACTAAGAAGATAAAAGAAATGGTGCTCAAAATACATTTGTCTAAGGCATATGACATGGTTAGTTAGGTTTAAATTAGAATGCTTCTAATGCATCTGGGTTTTGAGGTAAATTTATAAATTGTATTATGTGATGTATTACCTCAATCTCCTTTTGGGTGGTAATGAATGGATCCGCTTAAAAAAAAATTCATTCTAAAAGAGGTCTTTTTCAAGGGTATTTTCTATCTCCACTGCTATTTCTTCTAGTTGCATAAGGACTAATTATGTTGTTAGTAGAGGTGAAGAGAAGGGGGGATTTAAAAGGTGTCTCTATAGCTGGGGATCTGACCAAACTCATTTAGTATTTGTTGAATATATCTTGTTATTCAATGATGGATATAGGAGGGATTTAGATCCAATAAAATTAGCCTTGTCTCTATTGAAAGAGATACATGTGTCATAAATGCAAGTTAAAGTTCCATGTAATAAATGGGCATTATAAAAGGCAAAAATAAAACCAAGGTCATGGGACACGTATTCCAAGCTAAATGAAAGGGAAAACATTATATTGGTATACACTTGCAGTTAATTGTTTATTTATTGGCAAGAGGAAAAAGGAAATAAATGGTAATTTAATACAATAAATAAAGGAAAATAAGAGAAAACGAAGATGAAGAGGCAAGAATATGCATGCAAGAGGAAATGAAGAAAAGGAAAAGAAAAGAAAAGAAAAAGGAAGGAAACATTCTAGCATTTTCTCACTTGGACAAGGGGGGCAAGGGGAGAGAATAGCTACAACAAGAGAGAGAACTTGGACACAAAAAAGAAAGCAAAGAACAAGTAAGGAAAAAAAAGGGAGCACAATGATAATATTTGACAACAGTAAGAAAGGGAAAAAATCAACCAAAGAAACAATAGCTAGCAAGAGGATTTTATAGGTAATAGGTTGCATGGTTGATTTATATTGTTGGGATTTGAACGCATGGTACATGCATTGGTTTATAGGTTATTTTTTTGTCATTGGCATGGTGATTTTTCTGGAGTGACAATCATGTACATCTTTTGTTATGCCATTTCCTGGATAGCCATGATGTAGTGGGTTTCTTAATTGGTTGATTTTTGGGTTGCTGGTAGATTTTGGTATCATGGTTGAAGTGGTCTTAGGAAAGTTGCAAGGGTTGGGGCTGGAGATGGTGTCCTATGGGAAACCCTTAATAGGTGTGCGTAAACGAGAAATTCCTTTGGGTATGTTGAAGTAATTCTGAGGCATCCAAGTTTGTGTTGGTTTTGGTGATCTCTAGACAGGTTTAGGTGAGATCATTGTGGATTGAGGGTGGAGGTGGTTTAACCTTTGGATTCCCTATTTCGTTATGTTTTATTTTATCCCTTGTAATCCCACATGCAAGATGGGAACATGGCACGAGGGTGATTGGATGAAAGAGAGATTCAGTTCAGCCCAATCTATGGTTGAGTGGTACGTGGAAGTCCTTGACTTGGTTGGTACTATTCATATGTTTATATGTGTTATTCTTTATTGATGATCAATGAGCATAAGCCTTGATTTATTGTTGTCAATATCACTAGTTTTTCATAACTTCATTCTGGTTAAATGTTGGTTAAATGCATGGTATATTTCTTATTATATAATATGATCTTGATCTAGATCTAATTTAAGGTTTGATGGCTTGTGGTTCATTTATATGAACGCATGTGCTAATCTGTGTTTTAGTGCAACTAGTGCTAGAGGGAAGCAGGCCTTCTTAATGAATATATGATGAACTAATGAAAACAATGAACAAATTATGCATTCATGACTTACAAGTACCATAGTCATAAAGTGATTGTATAAATGAATAATTTGGACCACCAATTTCCTGGGGTCATAAATTTGGCATACGATCTTCATTTGACTATCATAATACCTTGTTTCGAAGATCTCCATGAGGAGGCCAAAAAGTGAGTATGTGAAATATATTTTGGCACTTTTTGGTCTATTTGATTACTCTAAAAATTTCATTTAGGCCCTCAAAACAACCTCAAACGTTTATGACCTGAAACATCTCCCATAAATAGAAATTGGTGTTAAATTTAAGGAAATCAAATTGAAAGGAAATAGCTTTGGGTCAAGTTAGGCTGCTAATAGTGTGAACATCTGTCTCTAGATGGTTTTAGTAAGTTCGCAATGGATGCCATTTCCATAACCGAATCTTGGAGGTTGGGTCATGCATAGTAATTCTCAACTCATGTTCACCCTGGTGAGCTTGTAAAAGTGGGTAAATGTGGGGTGGGATGTTACAATAGATACGTGAGTTAACTTACAGAAATCAACTTTTACTATGGCGAGGTTGTCTAGAGATGAACTTACTAATGCTTAAAACATCTTCTCTTTTCAAATGCATATTATTGATGAAGGGATTTGATATTTGGGATTTGATCTTAAATCCAATGAATATAGGAAGGTGGATTGGAATTAGTTGTTGGCTAAGCTAGAAAAAAGGCTTAAAGTGTGGAGTTTCATATGGTTTTATCTAGCAGGAAAATTGGTGCTTATCAAATCTATCTTAGAAGTGATTCTGGTCTTTTGGATGTCGTTATCTTGGATTTTAAAAGGAATCTTAAATTCTATTCATAAAATTTTTTGTATATTTTTATGGTTGGGCTCAAAGGATGGTAGAGTTTTTCCATGGGTCAAATGGGAGGAAATCTCTCCTCCAAAGAAATGGGGTTGTTAGGGTCTAAAAAATCTAGTGTCTTTCCTAAAGCATTGGCTGCTAAGGTCAGATTGTGGTTGATATCCAGAAAACATTTATGGTTGTCTACATAAAATAAATTTTTCTTCTTCTCCATTGAAGGTTGGATTAGATCCCCTAACAAGCACAAGCAACAAGTCTGAATAGTTTGGAAGGTTGTTATTGAGTATTTTGTGATTGAACAAGGTTTAGCATGGAAGGTCGGCTCAAGTGAACATATTAAAAAAAGTCAAGATGCTTGGGTAAGTTGTGGGGCGAATTACAAATTGCCACAAGAGTTTCTCAATTTTCTCCACGAAAGGGGGATATAACTCTTAATCAGGTGGTGAATCTGGACATAACATCCATGTGGGCATAGGGTTGGATGGACGCAACTCAACTAAATTTGCTACCTAATTGGTCTAGGTTGTTAAAGAATTACACTACATCTTTGAATGAATCTCATGTAAGATTGAACAACGGGGAAGATATTTTGTGATGGATCCATTCCTCCCAAGGGGAATATACTCCCAAGTTTGATTATCTTTTTAATATCGGCGACAAGGAACTGAGAGAGTTATACTGGTGGTGGAAGAAGTTGCGAAAGCTCAACTACTCAATGAGATCGCACAATTTTCAATGGTGTATTCTTGAAAATAAACTCCCTACATGAAAAAATAAAAAAAAGAGGCTTCTTTGGGCCAAGCTAGTTCCCTCTCTGTAAAGTGGTAGAAGAAAAGATGACCCATCATTTTATGGATTTCGCCCTCACCAGAGCTATGTGGAACACTATTCGTATCTCTTTGTATATGAATTTAATATGGAAGGGTATATTATGTATGGAATCTTGGCACCTCTGGTGGGAAAATGTTTCTCCTATGAAGCTCAAAAATCTTCCACTCATTATCAATTAGGGGATACGATTAGCCTGAAATCATGATATCTTTAAGGATAAGGCTACAACCCCTCACAAAGTAGTGGGAAATTCTTTGGCGATATATGTTATGATTATGGAAATATCTAATTCCCATAGGCTGAGGAACATTTCTTCTAAAATGGTGGAAAAAACTCACCCTTCAGCTTTCTTTGATGGTGCTTCTTAAAGTGATGGCGAGTGTCAGGGAGATACAATATTATATTTAAATGAAAACCATTTCTTTAAACGCCAAAGTGGATTGGGTGGGGCACAAACAATTTTGTTGAACTATATGTTAGGATATTCCTACGCATTGGAAATAATTAAGTACAACTTGGTCTAGTGTATAGTTTGGTAAAGTGTGTTTCTTTAGTATGTACTTTTTGTAACTTACAATCTGACGGTCACAATATCTTCTAGACATGAAGTGATTAGACGGTTCATTCTCTCCTCGGTATTACCAACATTTGATCCGTGGCTTAACACTCAATTGGTTCATGATCTCTAGTTAAAGAGCATGGAGGGTCATTGCTTAGGTAACCGTTCATGAGAGAAGCTTATGTAAATTTTCTTTCTTTTACATTAATATATTTCTTGAAGTAGCTAGTGTTGGTTCAGGTCATGGACTCTTTCCCTCTTTGCGGGTTTTAACCACGTTAAGAATAATGGTGTACTGATCTGTGATCTATTTGCGAGCATTGTCCTTTGGTTTTCTATATAAGGAACTTACCCTATAAATTTCTACATCGTATCAGAGCTATTCGAGGGTCGCATCCCTTGGTAATCCAAATCTAAAGCCGGTACAACTGTATTCGACTATTGTTTCCTATATCTACCGTTTTTTACTGCTTTTAGTCCGAGACAAATACTCTATTGTGTTAAGATCATCTTCTCTAGTTAGGAACCCCTTTCGTTCCATGTGAAAAGGTTTCTGGTAGCCCTAGCTACGTTATTTTGAAGATCTGGAGGTATACAGTCTTTATTTGCAGTTATAGTTATTTATCTCTCTATTTATTTCGGTTTTTAGTCCTTTATCAATTTTTTATTACCGGATCTATAACTTTCATTTTTTCATATTCTCTTTGCCCCGCGACTCTATGCAATCTGACAAACCAGAAAAAGAAACAAAGGATTTTTCTCATGTGTATGCTCTTTTCCGTTGCGCCTTAGTGTGATCTCAGAAAAACAAAAACATTGAGAAAAATATATAGTTTCCGGCCAAATCTATCTTTAAGCCACAAGGCTTGGATTAATTTTGCATGTTTTTTTTGGTTCGTGTGGTTGTTTTTTTTTGTTTTGTAGGCAAAATAGGGTTTTTAAAGTAGGCACGCACTTCAAAGCTTCAGTGAGCTCACTTGGTCCAAAGTTACTTTATGAGAATGGAGGTCTTTGGTTCAAGTCTTTCTTTTTGTTGAGTCACTTTTTCAAAAAACACATGTAACTTATGTTTTAAAGTTACTTTATGTAAAAGTGTTCTCACCCATTATAAAAAGTGAGTCACTTATAATTTTAAAGTCACTTTAACTTTTATTTAAGTTACAATTTAGTGGATAGTTCATAAAGTACTATTGTAAAAGTGACTTTCACTTATTTATAAAAGTGGGTCACATATAATAATATTTTTTTTAAAGTGAGTTAATTAGATTAAGTTTGGAGGGGCACAGGGGGAGGAGGGAGGAGGGGGGCTTTTTAAATATACCATTATTATTCACTTCCCAACATTCACGTAGTTCATCAGCATCTTCAACAACTTTTCTTCAAAAAGCCATAACATTTTTATCCGGACGCCGTTTTTAGAGCCATTTTTTTTAATCAGCCTAATTTTTCAAGATTTTTACATTAGAACACTTAGTTTCAGAACTACAACTTTCTTTTCTTTTAAAATGGAAATTTCATGCTTAGACATTCTTGGCAGCACCAACTACTTCCAGTGGCTATCCTATATGGTGGATTTACTTAGAAGTAAAGGTCTTTATAGAATATCCTCAGGCCAAGAGTCTAAAACTAAAGATGAAGATAAACAAGACAAACTAGAAAATAAGAAAGATCAAGCACGTGGGTTGATAGGGATGTCTATTTCTCCAAACCTTAGATTCCATATCATAGAAATTGATACCCCCCATGAAGCAATGAAAAAGCTCAATAAAGCTTTTGGAATTTAAAATGAAATTAGAGCCCATCAACTTGAAAATGAATTGCTTACATTGGACCCCAATAAATTTTCTTTTATTGAATATTTTTTGTCCAAGTTCAAGACCCATAGACTTCTCTTGGAAGGTGTTAAGGTTAAGAAAGAAGATGGTAGCTTTTTTTATTCCATACTTACTAAGTTAGGACCAACCTACTCTGTGTTTGTTTCCACCTTCCATTCTACTAGAGAAGCCTTTATTTCTCAAGGACAAGACTACAAGTCCCCCTCTTTTGATGCCTTTTATGATTCTTTAATAAGAAAACAAGAAAAACTCTTACATCTTGGTCTTCTTAATACTCGAAACTCTTTTAAGAAAACCTTAGCAGCCCAACAACAACCAAGTTCAAATAATCTTAAGAAGCATCATCCTAAAAAGAATGGTCTTAAACCAAACAAGGGTCCTTAGCCATTTCAGTTTCACAATAAAAAATCAACTCAACAAAATGATAAGGCAACTAAAAACAAAGGGAAGAAAACTGATAGACATTGAAAATTTTGTAATTGTTGTTGTCTATCCCAGAGGCAGCCTTGGATTTCTTACAAGACCAATGCCTATGCACATCTAAATTATATGTATCCCATATGATCCTCAAGAAACTGAAGGCAGCATATGCATCTTCTACACATAGTAATTACGGATATACAAATATACACATAAAAGCATGGGTTGGTTCCTTCATCCAAGGATATAAGCCATGTATTTATGTTATCCTTTCACATATACAACTCACAAGAATAAGGGAAAAACAAGAGGAGGCCACGTAATCAAGGACTTACAGTTTAATCCTATCTTCAAAATAATGAAAGAAGGAATAAGAGTAATAACTCATCACATAGAGCTTGAAACATAAAGATTTATATACTTATCTAAGCTAAATATAGACAGGTGGATGTAAAAAGAGTGAATGATATTATTTCAAGATGTGCACATTTAAAGATATAATCTCATCCTTGCGTACAAATATATGTATTAACTAGTTAACACCAATGAATCTATATGAATATAAGAGATATTTCTGGCCGCTAGAATTGCTTCAAATCAGAGAGGAAGTGCGGACATAATGGAAGTTTAACAGAGAAACAAGATACTGTAATACTCAAACATGGGAATCACCACTGTTTCATTCATATTAATAAAGATGTAGATCTGGAATCCATACAACTTCAGAAGCACATACAGGTTTTTCCTAGAATTCAGAACCTTTGTTCAATGTTTCTTCCTCCCTTTTATAAGGAGAGGGAGGGCAAGAAAATCAGTTACAAAAATATCTTCAGGCTGAAGTTTACAGTTGTCCGTATGAATATTTGTCTCAACATGAATCCTCTAACTATTACAACTGCGAGATTCCTTTCTTGAAAGAAAAACAGAATAACAATACTGTGATCAAAACAACAAAACATAATTAATCCATTGAAACTGAAATGATGGTTTCTGGAAATATCTTCATGCCACTCCTCTTCATTGGCCTTTGGTCATGGTGTTTTCCTACCAAGTCATGATTAATCCTCTGTTGGTTGGTTCCTAGTCAATTCGGTCTTTAACAGTCTCATTCCTTCCCTTTCACTTAAGTTGGAGTGGTCACCCACATCGATGATAATAGAATTTGAAACAGTTTTCGACTCATATGTCTTTTAAATTTCCGTTAGATAATATCAGTGCCCTAAAAATCTCTGGTGTCGTGTTTCATGGAGTACCTAGGAGTCTTTTGAAAGTTTTCCTTTTAACACAGGAACACCATGAAACAGGTGAGCCTGACTACCCTTTAAGCCCTTGTGAATACAACCCCTTTTTGCTTCCTCTTTCATGTGATCGGGGGCTTGAACCAAACGCTTAGCCCTTTGGGTGCTAAGGCTTTCAACTGTCACTCGTAGGGCCTTTTATTTTGTTACTTGAAATACCTTCAATAGCCCCTTACACCACATTGGTCGATATCCCAGACGCGAAAAATTTATAAATCACAACTCATTATATATCGCATCTGGGGCCTTTTCTTATCGTAATCACAATGACCGATAAGTCTGAAACCCAAAACTGCCGATCACCAATAAACCTTTTGACGTCATCACTACCATGTGTCACCCTGAAATAGCCCCATGTTACCCCTGAAAACACTGAAACCGGGTAACACGTGTCCTCTACCATGCCATCAACCATACTGCCATGTCAATGGTGACATCAGATGCCATGTCTGCTATGAGGACCAATTAGAGGATGCCATGTGGCTCCCTCGAGGAGAGAGAAAAAGGCCTACCGAGCCTTGGTTTTGCATGGAATTCTTTTGTATTTCTGAATTATCCTTCCCCAACGATTTCATATTAAATCGCAATGTCGACAGTCTTACCATGTTTTGGAGCTGTGACCCCACTGATTGCTAATCACTGATGCCACGTGGAGGGGAGATAAAGGGGAGGCCCACCGCTTGTTTTGTCAATTAGTTTCTTTGTATTTAGTTTTCTCGGCCCCCTATCGATGCACCAATTTATCGCATGATCAGTGGTTCCCGCAATATCGACATTCGGTGATAGTTTTGGCCCTTCTCTAGTGTGCACCTCTGGCGCATGTGATCGTCGATCTGCGATATCGACACTCAGCCTTGAAACCTGCTGATAACATAAGTATGTGCCTCGAGATCCGTTGACTGCCGATCACCGATACATTTCTCTGCCCTAATATGTCGACCACAAAAATGAGATATATGCTGTGCCCAGACTCGTCGAAGCTGATATGTGATTGCGACAAACTATCCCAAGTCCCGAAAGCGATTTTTCTTCAACACTTAGCCATTTTTTTGGGTTTTGTTAGCTTTCTAAAGGGATTCTTCAAAAGGCCCTAACTTCTGATCCAGGAACCCTTTTTTACTTCTATATACCACCAAAAAGCTCATTCTGAGCACTATGCACTGGAGGGGGTACCATCTAGGTCTGATAGCCTATGTGGCTCAGAATTTTGAATCACAATTAACTGTTATTTTGATTTTTAAGCAACTAGTGACTGATAAATCAATGAGTGACAACATTGGATCCTACTGGGGACACTACCTTGCTTACAAGTAGCTGAGAACATGTAGACCAATATCCTTCACTATTAGGCATAGAGTTAGTAATATATGAACTTTGTTACTAGCAAAATCTCTGTTGACACCTAATCCGAAACGGATGAGGTGAAGCTGGATAGTCATCTAGAAGATGAACTGATCCGTTTTGCATATGTATAAATAATAATTGTCTAATGAATAAAACACAAGTTTTGTCTTGCGCTCATTAATTGCTGGAGTTACCCTGGCCTGACATGGTATCAGAGCACAGGTCCCAGAAATAGCTGTAACTCCTGCCTCTGCCAGGTTTCTGCTGCCTCATGAAACCTCTGTCCTGAGACTGCGCCCTTTGTCATGAGCGCCTCTGGACTGACATGGTGCGGTGAGCGTGGAATGCGCTGTTGAATGTCAGGCTCTGCTGCCTCATGAAACCTCTGTCCTGAGCGCCCTGAGCTTCAGTTTCCTTGCATGAGGACTCTGTATTGACATTGGAGAATTTGCGTTGAGCGAGATTCGGATTGTGCGGAGGTCGACGAAGGCTGTGAGAGATAGAGCTCCATACGAATTTCTGAGATGAGGTAGGCGCTGCCTGTATCAGTCCACCCTCCGCTCCGCTGCCTGTATCAGTCCACCCTCGGCCCATACTCGCTATCCTGGTGGTGAGTAGTGGCGATAGCTTAAGCTACGTCCGGAGTTCGAATGGTCCGACCTGCCGGAAGCGGTGGGGTCTGGAGTGTTCTAGCTGTTGGTGCCTTAGATTTCAAGAGCGTAACTACGACGGTAATATTTTACAACTTTATCAGTGGGTTGCACCTGTATTTAATCTAACTGTTGAAGAGTTGATTTGCTGCATTGAGGATTTTTTTTGCTGCGTCGAATGGCGTGCTATGGATGGTGCATTAAAGTCGAAGGTGCTGGTGTGAAGTAGCTGCATGGCTGGTTACGTATATCCTAATTGTGTTATGTATATTGTAATATGCATTGGTTTAATACACTGCAAGCTCATCACCTCGGCCTCGCACAGTCCTCCATTTGATCTCCCATACATATATATATATATTGCGCCTCCATTGATATCACAGTTGATACCTAAACATATCCTGGTAGGACCTCCGTCTCTGCATATATGCTGCCCCTCTCCGCTCCGTGTGTCTATATTTTTTTGTTTTGTCGGGAGGGATTTAACATTCAGGTGAGCGCTGCAGTGTGACTCTCTTGAATCGACTGCATGTGAAAGAGCTCAGTGATTTGAAGAAAAGGACTGTAAAAGCCGGTTCTGACAATCAAAGACTCGCAGAACGCAAGAGCCTCAACAGTCGCCAGCAACACTGGGGTGGAGATGCGTTTTTTATAGTGGGTGAGCAGTTTATATGAGAGCATTGCTTCTATGTTTCGAGAATGTTTTGTAGTATTGCTTAATATATATTGAAGTAATATATCCTTTATGCGTTTTGAAGTGAATGCATTCAAACATAGTAATATTGCAAACATAGGAAGAAAATAAAGTGCATAAGGCTGTGGCATAAGGATTTTTTCAGCAGAAGTTTTTTTTTAACAGAAGTTTTTTAGCAGAGATATTCTTTTACAGAATGCATTCAATCATTTCTATGGTAGGAATAGTTCTCACTGGCAAGGAGAACTATTCAGAATGGTCTCGAATGGTAAAACACACCCTCATCTACAATGAGCTGTGGAAAGGAGTGTGTGTCGGAGAAGAAGACAAAGACCCTGTGCAGCCTACATCAGATAAAGAACTTGTTATTTGGGAAAACAAGAACAGCAAAGCCTATGCATTGATCGCAGCATTTGTAAATGAGGAAGTAAGTCATCATATTTCATCCTATTCCACTGCCTTTGAAGCTTTACAAAAGCTGAAAGAACTCTATGATACACATTCTGCACTTGAAGTTGTTCAGCTCATGATTAAACTCTTCACTCTTGAACTGAAAAATAATGATCCTCTTGCTCTTGCATCTGAAATAAAGTCTATAATGCATGATATTAAATCCACTAAGGTTGAGCTGGATATCTCTCTTATTGCCTTTCTCAAAGCACTCTATCCTACCTACTCTAATTATCTTGAGCCTTTACAAGCAAATGGAAATCTTAAAGATATAACCTTTGACACTCTTGTGAAAAAGTTTGCTAAAAGAGAGAAAGCCTTTGGAAAGAAAACAGTCCCTGAATCTTCTGAAGAGACTGTTTGCCTTGCTCATAAAGAAAAGCATCCTACTCAAGATTCTACAAGAGGAAGAGGTGGACGAAGAGGAAGAGGAAGATACTTCAGAGGCAGGGGGGGCAGACATCCTCAAGCAGAAATGGCAGATCTGCATTGCATTCGCTGCAAACGAAATGGATCACATGATGCTTCTACATGCAAGCTACCATGGGACAAAGTTGAGCAGAGAAGAAATCAGCAAAAAGGTAAAACTGATGACACAGACAAAGGTAAAGCACCTGAATCCGCTCACTATATTGAGTCACAATGTAACATTGGAGTAAATGAAGATTTGTTTAATGCTTCACTTGCTTCTTCGAAAAATGACTGGTTGCTTGATTCAGGAGCAACCTGTCATATGACTTATAGGAAAGATTTCTTTGAAGATTTCACTGACAATGTTGATGGAGCAATATACTTTACAGATCAGTCAAAAATCAAGCCATCAGGGCTTGGCACAATCAGGCTTAAACTGCCTGGTCTTCCAGACTTTCTTCTGGATCTTGTTCTATATCTCCCACAGCTCAAGAGAAACTTGTTGTCCCTGGTCCACATCCGCCAGCAAGGTCACTCCATTCACATGTTTGATGGCAAGCTTGAGGTAAGAAAGGCATCTGACCACTCACTTGTCATGAGGGGTATAGAAGAAGAAAGACTCCTTAAACTGCAAGGAACCTCTGCTCATGCACAACATTTCTCATATATTTCTCATCATGAAGAAGGTGCACTTCCATCAAGTTTATTATGGCATGCTAGATTTGGACATTTAAACTATGATAGTCTCCGCTTGTTGAAGAAAAATGGTGTTTCTGGTTTGCCTACAATTCCTAGAAAACATAAACAATGTGATGCTTGCATTCTAGGAAAGCATAGCAAACAGTCTTTTCATGATTCACATTCAAGAGCACATAGGAAGCTTGAACTTATTCATTCAGATTTATGTGGTCCAATGCCTGTTCCTTCTGCAAATGGAAATAAATATATCATGACATTTATTGATGATTACACCAGAATGTGTTGGGTTTATTTTTTGAAGAACAAATCTGATGCTTTTCAAACATTCAAGAATTTTCATAAATGGATTGAAAATGATGCACAATCTCATATTGGGTCTATTCGCACTGATAATGGAAAAGAATATACATCAAATGAATTTGAACACTATCTTCACCAACATGGGATTAAACATCAAACAACTGTGCCTTATAATCCTCAACAGAATGGTGTAGCTAAAAGAATGAACAGAACAATTTTGAATATGGTACGATCCATGCTTTTCTTCAAAAATGTAAAGACAATGTTTTGGGCTGATGCTGTTCTATGTGCTGCATATATAAAGAATAGATGTCCATCTAGTGCTATAAGAAACAAGACTCCTTATGAATTGTGGTATGGACATGTTCCTTCGGTAAAACATCTCAGGATATTTGGTTCCACCTGTTATGCTTTAATACCAAAGGTACATAGAAACAAACTTGGTGCTAGAAGTCGTAAGTGTATCTTCCTGGGGTATTCAAACACATCTAAAGCATACCGCCTTTATGATGAAGTAAATAAAAAGTTTGTTTTATCTAGAGATGTCATTTTTCTTGAATCATCCAAATCTGACAGTGTTGTTGAGCGGCAACTTGATCGCTTGGATAGATTCACAAAACCGAAATCATTCCAAGAGTTTGATAATCAGATTCCACATCTTGAAGGGGGGATTCCTATACTAGATCAACATGTGGAATCTCCTTCTGAAGAACAATCTCCCCTGCATGACACTCCAACAACAGATGATGCTTTAAGTGATGTAATTGATAGAATTGGGAGACTTAATCTTGATTCAGTCCCAACTCAATCAACAGAACAGCCTGGACCATCTCAAAAAGGTCCCCCAAAGTGGCTGACAAAGACACTTGAAAGTGTTCATCCTGATGAAATTGGAAAAACAGGAACCAGAAATACAAACCAACAAGATGGAGGTGATGTAGATAACTCTAATTCACCTGTTGATATGGATATTACTTATGATTGTGAATTGAACTTGTCTACAGATTTTGAACCAACTTCCTTCAAAGAAGCTGCTTCTCATGATGAATGGAAAGAAGCGATGCAGAAGGAGTATGATGCCCTCATAAAGAATGGCACTTGGAAGCTGGTTGATCCTCCATTTGGAACCAAACCAATTGGCTGCAAGTGGGTCTACAAGGAAAAGTACAAAGCTGATGGCTCACTTGACAAGCACAAAGCTAGGCTTGTGGCAAAAGGTTTTGCACAGAAGGAAGGGGTCGATTATGAGGAAACTTTTGCTCCCACAGCAAAATGGGCCACCATCCAAACACTCTTTGCACTAGCTGCTCAGAACGGTTGGAAAGTCCATCAAATGGATGTAAAAACTGCATTCTTGAATGGAGATCTAAAAGAGAATGTTTTTATGTCCCAGCCTAAAGGATTTGCTGTGAAAGGACATGAAAATAAAGTATGCAAACTTGTGAAGTCCTTGTATGGCCTCAAACAAGCACCACGAGCCTGGTATGAAAAACTAACTGAGCATCTTCTGAAACTCAACTTCAAACATTTTGATCTTGATGATGCAACTTTATTTGTCAAGAAAGTTGGCAAAACAGTTGTATATCTTGTGGTATATGTAGATGATCTTTTAATGACAGGGAACAATGAAAGCTATATTGCATCCATAAAGAAAGAATTAGGAAAAAAATTTGAAATGACTGATTTGGGCTATGTTCATTACTATCTTGGCATTGAAGTAACCCAACATCCAAATTCCATATTTCTTTCTCAAAAGAAATACATTGGAGATTTGTTAAACAGATTTGGCATGACAGAGTGCAATCCCCTTTCTACTCCAATGGAACAAAACTTGAAGCTCACATCTATTGAAGGAAAGGAATTTGAGGATGCAACAAAGTATAGACAACTTGTAGGAAGTCTCATCTACCTCACTACTACCGGACCAGACATTTCATTTGCTGTTGGAATCCTCTCCAGGTTTATGCAAAAGCCTTGTGAGGGACATTGGTCTGCTGCAAAAAGAGTTCTAAGGTACTTGAAGGGAACTCAAGACCTTGGAATCAAGTATACACAGGTGGACGACTTCAACTTGATTGGATACTCTGATTCAGACTTCGATGGAGACAAAGAAACTGGGGTATCTACTTCAGGATATGCTATGAGTCTTGGATCAGGAGCTGTCTCCTGGAGATCACGCAAACAATCAGTACCAGCAGATTCCACAACAGAAGAAGAATATGTGGCAGCAGCTGAAGCAGCGAAAGAAATTGTGTGGCTCAGGAAAATTCTTGAAGATTTGCAGGTAAAACAAATACAATCAACTCCACTCATGATTGATAACACCTCTGCAATAAAGTTGGCCAAGAACCCAAAGTTCCATGATCGTACTAAGCACATCAATACTAAATATCATCTGATCCGACATCATGTTGAGGCCAAAACAATCCATCTCCGTCATTGTTCCACAAACGAGAAAATTGCAGACATCTTCACCAAAGCGCTTGGAAGAGAAAAGCTTGAAAGATTCAGAACGATGCTTGGACTCACCAACATCCCTTCAGATTAAGGGGGGGAATGTTGACACCTAATCCGAAACGGATGAGGTGAAGCTGGACAGTCATCTAGAAGATGAACTGATCTGTTTTGTATATGTATAAATAATAATTGTCTAATGAATAAAACACAAGTTCTGTCTTGCGCTCATTAATTGCTGGAGTTACCCTGGCCTGACAATCTCCATGGGACTTTCCTCATAAAAAAATGTAGAAATAAAAATTGTAACAACTGAAAAGTAAATGCTCAGCTCATGAGCTTATTTAGGTACATTCCTACTTATGCACAGAACTTAATTAAGCTAAGTGTGTTCAACCCTTCAATGGAGCCAGGCCAGCATTAGAGTATTGGACTATATGACTTTACACTACTGAAAAACAAAAATTAAAATGAGCATGCACCATGAAAAATTTTAAAACAAGGAACCTGATACATGCTCTTGAAATAAACTTTGTTGTTGATCAAAGAATATGCCCATGTATTGAGCCACTGGGTCATGGTATTGAAAAATAAAATCTGCAATTGCCTCCTTTTCATGAGCAGTCTGCTAGCCAATATCCTCTTGGCCATGGTAGCCACAAACACTACTTGCCTCTTTTCCTTCTTCACAGATGGGCCAAGAAGGGGAGGGTGACTTCTCCTCTTTGAGGACTTCAGGCTTAAAGAAATTTGGATCTAGAAGTCCCTTTCCCTTGTTAGTTGGCCTAGGAGGCTCCTCAGAGGAAGTGCCTTCATTTTGGTCGTGTTCCATTGATTTCTTTCTAGATAACCAAAGAGCACTTCTCTTGTGCAATCGAGCCATCATGAAATTGGAGAGCTACTTATAGCAACCATACATCTCATCATCATTTAGCATTACATCAAGCTCATCCTCCTCTTCTTCATGCATCCTGGCTTCTTGTTCTTTGTCAGAGAAACAAGAATACTATCATTGAAGGCTTCTATTTTCTAACTCTAGTTTCATCAGTCTATATAAGGAGTTATTTATTAAGCTAAACTTCTCTTCCATTGTCTCTTCCATTTCTTAACAAATGTAGTCACTAAAGTGTTTACAAATAATATTCAGATAATGGAGTTACCAAGATATTTACCATAAAATTAATCAGTGGAGTCGCCAAGGTGAGAGATCATCAACCCACACTTCCCTTGCTCACCTAACAGAGGGAATGTAAACTTTTGTTGTACCCATGGAAAAATATCCTAATCTATTCCCCAACAACAACATTAGAAAGTTGTTGTGGCTAAATCTTGCACTTGCAACACGAGGCAAGGAAAGCTCCGTAGAGATAGCCTATGAGTTGATTGTAGACTAGTGCCTAGGAGATCTTAAATAGAGGAGTTCTTGTAAGGTTATATGTGAGGGGTTTGCAGCACTCCAATTGTCATGTAATGAAAGATAATGATGGGGCTTGGTTCATTCCTCCAAAGGTATGAGTTATGGATTTCAGGTACTCCCTCACACACAATTCCCAGTAGTATCACATAGAACAATGGAGGCCGATTACTTCAAAGCGGATTAAAGCTTAATAGGATTTTTTGAGTAAATGAAATAGGATTAGGAGAAAGCGTAACTCATCATATAGAGCCCAAAACATCCAGAATTTGATATTGAACACATAGAGCTGCAAGTAAAGGGAAATTATACACTTGTTTGAGTTACAAGTGGAATTAATGGCTTGGAGAGAAGATCGATGCTATGATTCTTATAGAGCAGTTTAAAGATATACTTCATCCTTTCATACAACCATTATGCATTAATAAATCAATACACATGATCTATAAGGAAGCATGAAATAATTTCTAACAGCTATTGTAGCACACATGCAGAGAAGGATATGAACATAATGGAATTAACAGAAGGAAAAACATGATGTAATGCTAAGAAGGAGGAATCGATACCATTTTTATGATAATTTGAAGATAGGAATACAGTCTAAGATAACAATCATTCACTTATAGAGTTATGAGCCAAAATATGGTATCACATAGTTCAACCCTCACCGGTGAGAAATTCTGGAACCTCTATATAATATTTCTCCCCCTATTTATAAGAGGAGGGGGAGCTAGAATTATAGTCTAAAAAATATCTAATCCTGAGCCCCAATTGACATGCTAGACTAGCTGTCTCGGTCAGTGTTAGGTTCTGTTGCCCCAAAAATATTACAATCGGGATCGAATCCCTTTCTTGGAAATAAACAGAGATAAATGCATAGAGAAAGAAAACGGAAAGGGGAAGGAGGAGGTGTCCCCTTGTTGTTTCAGTGGAAGCCCCTTATTTAGCCACATCCCTACTGTCATCATGCTTCTCACTATTGTTTAGGAGGTTCACTGATGGTCAACCGCTTTCTATCAATTCTGCCTTAACAGCCTGAGTGAGTTGCTCAGTGGAGAAGTGATGGGGTGTGAAAGTCGTGTGCCGAAGCACTCATTTTCTGTGTGATGGAGTCGAGCACCATGTTGTGCCATTAAGACTTCCCGAATCCTCCCCATACTAATCTGCAATCGCACCATGCCTTATTTAATATCATCTCCGCCGACCCATCAACCCATTTAATCTTTTCAATAATGCTATTAGTGCACCATGACCGCAGATCATTTAATCATTTAAAACCGATGAACAAGTGGGCACTTTTGATTTTCTCTTAGGCCCCTTATTACAGCCCCTTTTATGAATTTCCTTATATGACTGGGGGCTGGAACCAAAGGCCGATGTGTTTGGTACTAAATATCTCAATAACTACACAAGGGGGCCTTTTCTTTATATTGGAGAAGTACCTCATCAGGTGATTTCCCAGACTCGAAATCTTTACAAATCACAACTCATTACATATCGCATTTGCTACCTTTCCTCATTGAAATTGCAATTGATGATAAGCCTGAAACTAAAAACCTTCGATCGTTGATCACTGATAAACCGTTGACATCATCACTGCCACATGTCACCCTGTGAGTAGTGACATGTGGCGCCTAGAAACAGCCCCATAGGACCCCTAAAAATGCCAAAAATGAGTGACACTTGTCCACCTGCCACATTATCATCCATACTTGCCACATCATCATCCATACTTGCCACGTCATTGCTGATGTCATCTGCCACATCATCTCTCAAGACCAATGAGAAGTGCCACATGGCCCACGGGAGGAGAGAGAAAGAGGCTGATTAGGCCTTGATTTTGCATGCTTTTCCTTTGTATTTAAAAATCAGCCCTGCCCAGTGATTTTGGTCCATATCACAATATCGGGCCCCCTTCACTGTTTTGGGATTCAAACCTTACCGATATGTGATAAAGCAGGATTTTTCCATGTGGAGGAGAGGGAAGGAGTGGCCCGACCCTTGGTTTGGTGGTCATTCCCTTTCTAAACCGGAATTGACCCCTCTCTTGATCTTTAGTGCTATATCACAAATCAGCCCCCTTTCCTGTTTCGGGGCTTAAACCATGGCAATCGTCGATAAGTGTTGGGACTTGACCCACTAATTGTGATAAATACACCGCCCGTCCAAAATTTGATAATGTGGGACTGCAGGACCATAATGTCGGCCTTCGACGCTGATGATCTGCTGATAAAATGTTCTACCTTTACCCAAGACCCTGAGAATATGTGAAAATGCAATATATGTGATGCGACCGGACCCTCCGATGCTGATATACGATTGTGACGAACTGTCCCAAGTCCCGATTGCAATTTTTCTTCAACACTTAGCCATTTTTGGGGTTTTCTAAGCTTTTTAAAGGGATTCTTCAACAAGCCCTAACTTCCAATCTCGGAACCCTTTTCTGGACTTCTATATACCACAGGAAATCTCTTTCCGAGCACTACGTAATGGAGAGGGTCCCATCTAGCTCTAATATCTTATGTGGGTCAAAATTTGGCATCAAAATTCAGTGCTATTTGGCTTGTTAAGCAACTGATGATTGATAAAGTAGTGAGTGACAACAATTGTGATGGCCACTTAGAATCCAAATGATTTAAGAAGATGGAAGCCATGGAAGAATCGATGAAGAAGCATAATGTCCATTTGAAGCACTCTTCAACTTCAACTTCATCTTGAGGAATAACAATTTCTACATGTGGTTGTCAAGCATCTATGTTTGGTTATGCACTAAATTTATCTTATTCTTCTCATTCTCATGAGTGGCTCATTGATTTTGGAGATTCTTATCACATGGCTAAAAAAAAAGACATGTTTTATTTTTTCAATGATTGTAACACCAAAATATATATGTTGGTGATGATAGATCTCTTAGTGTTGTAGGGACTAGAACTATTTATCTAGACAATGGTCAATTTAATGATGTATTATGTGTTCCTACCTCATCCTGAAACCTTTTATATGTATATCAGATAACTCATTCAGGTGAAGGTAAAACTGATGAATTTTCACCTCTTGATGTTGTAATTAAGGACCTAACAGATCCTAGAGAGATTTTAGCTACTGGAATTGTTGATGATTCTACAAGGTTGCATCAGTTTAATAACTTTGTGTCATCAACTCTTCCCTCGGTATTTGTTGCTCATAATAATGAATTGAGCAACTTTGGCATGAGTGATTTGGTCACTTAAATTATCGCTCCCATCAAAATCTATGTAAATAAATATGGTTACAGGTCTTCCTATGGTATCTTGCAGAAATTGTGTTTGTTTCGGATGTGTACTCGATAAACATCATCGAGATAGTTTTGAAAAACATGCCTCTTGGCACACCTCAACCCCTTTACAGCTTGTGCATAGTGGTTTATGTGGTGCACTTCCAGTTGTTTCATTCTCTGGCTATAAGTATTTCTTAACATTCATTGATGATTTCTCCAAATGCACTTGGGTATACTTCTTAAAACTCAAGAGTGAAGTCTTTAACATGTTCTTGGCCTTTAAGGCCTTTGTTGAGAAACAATCTGGACATCATATTCTTAAGCTAAGATCTAATAATGGTAGAGAATATGTTAACAAAAAAATCATTGATCAATATTTTCACTAAGCATGGAATTCAATTGCAACATATTGTTCCATATGCTCCATAGCAAAATGGTGTAGCTAAAAGGAAGAATCACACCTTAAAGGAAATGGCTAATTGTATGCTTCAATCTAAAGCACTTTGTCTCAATTTCTGGGCAGAAGCAATTAACTGTGCAAATTACATAGTAAATCACACTCCTACTAAAGCTTTAAAGAATATCACTCCATAAGAAGCATGGAGATCAATTGAACCAGATGTAAGTCACTTTTGTGTTTTTGGAAGTGAAGCATGGTAACTGTGAAAATTACATAGTAAATCACACTCCTACTAAATTTTAAAATAATATCACTCCATAAGAATCATGGAGCTTAATTAAACCAGATGTAAGTCACTTTCGTGTTTTTGGAAGTGAAGCATGGCTCCATATTCTAGATGAGAAACATAAATCCTTAGAACCTAAGAGTGAAAAATGTATTTTTTTTGGATAATCTGAAGATGTCAAAGGATATAGGCTTCTTCAACCTAAATCCAAAAATGTTATCATTAGAAGAGATGTAAAGTTTGCTGAAAATATATCGTCCTACGAGCCTAGTTCGACGAAGGTGCCACCTCTCTCTATCCCTTCTACTTCTAAAAATATTTCTTCTTCAGATGATGATAGCAAGGATGAAAATCATCCCCCACCTTCTCAAGATCCTCCTTCAACTCCTGAGCTTCCAAAATGGGTCAGCACTACTTGAGATGCAGCAGGTGCTCTTGTAGGTGATCCTAGATCAACTTCGTACACATTCTCAGTTCGATATAGCCTCTTATTTACTTGCTCAAGCTTCAATGAATTTTCATCCTGACACCTTTCTAGAAGCTTTAGGCCACCTATATTGGGACATAGCTATGAATGAAGAATATCGTTCATTATTGACAAATGATAGATGGGACCTTGTTCCTCTTCCAAAGGGATGAAAACTTGTTAGGCACAAATGAATTTATAGAACCATGTTTGGACCAGATGGAAAAGTTGATAAACATAAAGCTTATCTTTTCGCTAAGGGTTTTTCACAAGTTGAAGGCATTGACTATATTGAAACCTTCTCCCCTGTTGCCAAAATGAACTCTATCTGCCTTGTTCTTTCCCTTTCTACCTCTTTCAAATGGGAAGTCCATCAGATGGATGTTAAGTCCACCTTCTTACATGGGGAATTACATGAAGAAATCTATATGGAACAACCTCCTGGATTTATACAAACAGACTCCAGCCTTGTATGTCGGCTTAAGAAATCCCTTTATGGTCTCAAGAAAGCCCCTCAGGCTTAGTATGCCAAAATGGATAGCATTCTTTCAGATACTGTCTAGGTGTCATTTTGACAATACTGTCTACACAAAGAAAGTGGGTAATTCTCTTATCATTCTTTTTCTTTATGTTGATGATCTTATCTTTACTGGTATTGATCCCAACCTTATAAACCATGTGAATCCCAACCTTAGAAAGTAGTTTGAAGTATCAGACTTATGACACTTGCATTATTTTCTTGGTCTCCAAGCCTTGCAATCCAAAGAAGGTATTTCCTTTCCCAGTCCAAGTATGCATGTGATTTTCTATGCCACTTTCACATGGAAGACTGTAAGCCAACCCCTTCTCCCTTTCAGCCTAGAGCTAAACTTTCAGTCACTTGTACTTCTCCTAAAGTTGCTGCAACCTTATACCATCAGCTTGTTGGAAAACTTTTGTATCTGACCCATACCCGTCTTGACCTTTCCTTTTTTTTTTTTTGCCATGTTGCTTGGTTTATGAAAAACGCACATGAAAGTCATTGGAAAGCAACTAAAAGAATACTTCATTATGTTCGAGGTACAATTCAATTTTGGATTCATTACAGTGAAAAAGCATATCTTCTATTAGTTGGTTTCACTAATTCTTATTGGGTTGGTGACCTTAATGATCAGAATTCTACTGCAGTTTATGTATTCGCTCTTGGTTATGGACCTATTACATGGGCTAGCAATAAACAAAGTTCCATTACAACTTCTTCAATAGAAGAAGAGTATCGTGGCATCGTTGAATCTAGTAAGGAAGCCATGTGGCTTCGTCAAATTCTCTCAGAGTTTGGTTTTCAACAGCAACATCTCACTACACTTTGGTGTGATAATCAAAGTGCCATTCAACTATGTAAAGATCCAGTCCAACATCAGTGCATCAAACACATTGAAATACACATGCACTTCATCAAAAATCTCATTCATGACCATGTTCTTGAAGTGCAATAGTGTTCTACTGATGATCAAGTTGCAGACATCTTTAAAAAGGCTCTCATAGAGGCGAAGCTTACAAAAGTTCAATTCATGGTTGGAGTTCACGAAGTTGTCACTAAGGTGGGATAGGCTCTAATGCCTCCTTCCTTCTCCTATTGTGTCATATTTATACATCCTTCAATCCTATCCCAAGTTGTTCTTAAGGGGGAATGTTAGGATATTCTGAAACATAGGAAATAATTAAGTACAACTTGGTCTAGTGTATAGTTAGGTAAAGTGTGTTTCTTTAATATGTAATTTTTGTAACTTACAATCCAATAGTCACAATATGTTCTAGACATGAAGTGATCTGATGGTTCATTCTCTGCTCGATATTACCAACACTTGATCCTTGGCTTAACACCCAATTGGTCCATGATCTCTATTTAAAGAGCATGTAGGGTCATTTGTTAGGTAATCGTTCATGAGAGAAGATTATGTAAATTTCTTTCTTTTACATTACTAAATTTCCTGAAGTGGCCGCGTTGGCTTAGGTCGTGGACTGTTTCCCTATTTGAGGGTTTTAACCACGTCAAGAATACTGGTGTACTGATCTGTGATCTATTTGTGAGTAGTGTCCTTTGGTGTTCTATCTAAGGAACTTACCCTATAAATTCCTACACTATATAGCCTAAATATTTTCTTATTATTTTCTATAGAAAAGGAATATAGAGAATTCCAGATTTTTGGTCATTCTCTCATTGTTATTAATTCATTTGATGAAGATGCTAGATGTCACGTACACACACTCATTCCTATGTTGGAAGAAATATTGTAATTGAAAGGAAGTTTTGTCCAAATCTATTGCTCTCATATTTATAGGTAAAGGAAAACCACGGGTGATGACTTTTCCAAAGAGGGAGTACACGAAGATCGTGGCAAATGGAAGATATCAAAACAGAATGGAGATTCACATTCCGAGTTCTATCAGAGGCATTTCATGAAAGGCTTAGGGATTAAGATTATTGTTTTACCTTATCTTCATGGCATGTCTTTTTCTCGGATCCTCCCACTGTCTAGGAGGTTTTATGATGATATTTATGTATTTTAACTATACTCGAATGTAGAACTGAGAAGAATTTAAGGGATTTCTTTTTGTGGCCTTCTATGATGGATGGTTGTTTTCTCTTCGACAAATTGTTTTTGAATGAACCATAATGCATCTTCAAAGTCCGATTTTCACCTTCTTTAATGAAAATTATGGTTATTCCTTGGGGAAAAAGTAGTGTAATATAATTAATAGATGAAATGTTCTATTTACAATAGACTATTTAATTGAAATGATAAGTGTTGCGATAGAAGTAATTTCACTTATTAGTTAAATTTCCAATAATAACCCATTGTAACCATCCTTTTGCATATAATTACCCTTTGGCTTTCATTACCCTTCATTTGAAAAAATATCAGTAATATACAAATCAAAATAACAGTACTTGAAAATTCATTAACATTGAAGTAAAATTTAATCTTGTAAAAGAGTGAATTGGGCAAATTGCTTACCACATATATTCAAAGTGATAATATACTTTTTATTGTTTTTAAATAGATAATTTTTATTGTGAATTCTTATAAATATTATGATTAATAAATTTAAATAATTAACATCTATTTTAACTATTTTAATTGTTTATAAAGAAATGATAATTGTAGATCACATGGTAGATAATCCTAATGTTTGAAAAGATATATAACAATAATAATTATTTCGTTAAAGTATTTAAACAACATTTTGATATCAAGTAAAGATTTGAGTAATTTCTATTTTTCTTTACATGTTACCCTAATACTGAAAATAAATTAATCTCGAAGAAATAAAGGTCATTTAATTCCAAAACACTCACAAATATATATGAGTAATAATTTTGTAATAATTTTATATACATAAATGGCATTGAAATATTATATACATGAAAATATAACTTACAAAATGTATGCATATAACCAAATTTATAATATGCTTACTTGAATGCCAAAAACATAAATGTACGACCACCTATTTTTCATGATTGCAAATCTCTTTTGTCTATTATTCTATAATTACCCATCATTATTCAAAATAATAATGTAGGAATCTTTGGACGGATGCAATTGATGACAAACATTCTGTGTGAGTAGCGATATTAATTTATATAAATATGTCAAGGAAATAATTATTGTATCACCTTACCATATCATTTTAATCTATAATAACTTTTGATTGTTTAAAAAAGTGTATTACTTCAAAGCCTAAGAAAATTAAAAAAGTGTATTACTTCAGAGCCTAACAAAAGGGACTTGGATTCTACCCACTAACATTTATCGTCTTGCGGTTCAAAATCATTTGGCATTTGCAATCCACTGAGGATTAAAATACAATTTTAATCCATAATTCTATAAGCAGTCAAAACTAGTGGGATGAATTAGAATTTATAATCAAAACAAACATTATTATTATAATTTATAATTAAATCTGGTGGGATAATTATCGAGTGTGGTTTAATAACTTTGGATGTTTAATTAAATTGATTTCTCATTTTTATGAGAATATTGAGGCTTGTGTTATGAAAAAAGAGGTTAGCACTCACAAGTTTTCTCAAAAGATTCATTGGTATATCCCTCGAAAATTATGTGGTCTTAGTTTTAGAAATTCCTTTGAAATTCTTTACATGCAGTTATACATATTACATTAGTACATTCATACAAAATTAATTTAACTGTCTTTTATCTTTTTGATAGAGATCTCACCGCTCAACCTTTTTTGGTTGTTATGAGTGATTTGAATTTATTAAATTTATATATTTTAGTTTAATATATACGGAAAGAAACACAACCACACACATTTACATAATTATATAATTTCAATGAAAATTGTTAGTATATGTCTCTAAGTGGTATAATTTAGATTAACTAATATAGTTGAAACTTAATATAATATCATATATTCAAACATCTTAAAAGACATTTGTACTCACATGAAAAATAGAGCCATTTAGGTCAAAGCACTAAAAGAACATATGTATCAAGTATCAATTTTATATACATAAATGAAATTGAAATTATATATATATATATATGGAATTAAAAAGCGCACATATATATAGAGTGTACGTATACAATCTAATTTGAACTATCTACTTTCAATTCTAGAAATATAAATGTACAGTAGCATATTTTCAAGAATGAAAGTCTCTTTCATTAGATTATTCTCTAATTATCCATCATTATTCAAATAACTCATGTAGGAAATTTTGTGCTAATGTGGTTGATGGAAAACCTTGTTACAGTGTGAGTAGATATATATTTTCTATACATATCTCAAGGAAAAACCTATTATATCACGGCCCTATATCATTTTAATCTACAATAACCTTTGGTGGTTTATAAAATTGTATTACTTTAAAGTCTCAAAAAAGGTCTTGCAATCTCCCCATTCATAATTATTGTTTTTCAATTCAAAATCATTTCGTGGCTCTAATACACAGAAGGATAAAATACAATCTTAATCTATAATTTTAAAAACAATCCAAAGTGGTTGGATAAGCTACAATTTAAAATCAAAAGTGTGGGATAATTATCTACGTTGGTTTAATAATATTGGAAGTTCAGTTAATTCAATTTTTCATATTTTTAAGAACATTGAAGCTTGTCGCATAGCAGAAAGAGTTTGACACTCATAAGTTTTCTTAGAAGATTCGTTGCAAGAAATCACAAGGCAATTCTTTATATTCAACCTTATTTATAGAAATCAATTCACAATTTTTTACATGTAGTTATACATATTACATTATTACATTCATATAAAATTTATTTAATTATCTTTACACGTAGTTATAGATATTACATTATTACATTCGTATAAAATATATTTAATTGTGGTTTTTTTTGCAAAAGGCCCTCTATACATCCTTCATTGATTACATTATTACATTCATATAAAATATATTTAATTGTGGGTTTTTTTGCAAAAGGCCCTCTGTACATCCTTCATTGATTATTGTGGATGGACCAAATTTATTAAATAAATATATTTTACTTGAATATATACAAAGAGATATGGTTTTATGTGTGATTTTTCTTTTTATATTTATGAATAACATATATCACCGTTTACATAATTATATGTCTTATATTAATTATGTATGTTTTTATATGTACTCAAATGCATGTATTCTTACATTCTTAAGTAATTGTATATATGGTCTTCTATTAGTTAAAAGCCATATCTTCTAACCATAACTATAATTTTGCTTTATATAATTACTCTTCATTTGAAAAAATCATTAATAATATGAAAATTAAAATACTATTACTTGAAAATTCAATAACACCACGGGAAAGAGTGAATTAGTCACATTGTTTACCACATATATCCAAATTAAAACATATAAGAACGCACAACATATATTGTCAACCTAGTCTATGATATTTTTGTTGTTTTTAAATAAATAATTTTTATCATGAATTCTTATAAATATTATGATAAAAAAATTTCCAATAACACCTTGCTTCTGCAAGAGTGAATCAGTCACATTGTTTATCACATATATCGAAAGTAAGACATTTAATAACACACAACATATATGATATTTTTTATTTTATTTTTTATTTGTAAATAGATAAATTTTATTATAAATTCTTATAAATATTATGATTAAAAAAATTTAAATATTTAAGATCTATTTTAGCTATTTTGATTGTTTATGAATGGATAATAATTTTAGGTGATAGGGTAGATAATTCTAAGGTTTGCAGGGATGCATAACAAAAATAGTGATTTCTATATTTCGTTAAATTTTACCTTAGTACTAAAATTGAACTTAACTCTAAGATACAAGGGTCGTTTAAGTCCAAAGAACTTGGGAAATATATAAATTAACTAAGAATTTCATATACATAAATGACATTGAAATTTATATACATAAAAATATAACTTAAAAAGTGTATACATATAACTTAATTTAAACTATGTCTACTTCAATGCTAGAAAATAAATAAATAAATGTACTTCACCATATACTCATGATTGTAAATCTCTTTCATTCGAATATTATCTAATTACCATCCATTATTCAAAATATTCACGTAAGAAACATTGTACTCATGTGGTTGATGAAAAACATTGCTACCGTGTGAGTACATATATTAGTTTACATACATATATCAAGGAAATATTTATTATATCATTGCACCATATCATTTTAATCTACCATAACATTTTATTGTTTATAAATTTGTATTACTTTAAAGCCTAAGAAAAAGGGCTTGTATTCTACCTATGCACAGTTATTGTTTTCCAGTTCAAAATCATTTGGCAATTCTAATCCACTAAGAGATAAATACAATTTTAATCAACAATTTTACATTATTCATAACTAATGGAACAAGTTACAATTCACAATCAAAAAAATTATTATTATTATTGTTGTTGTTGTATACAATCAAAACTAGTGAGATAATTATCCACCCTGGTTTAATAAATTTGTCTATTCTGTTAATTTAGTTTTGCATATTTCTGAGAAAGTGTTACGCAACGAGCTCACAAAACAGAAGAAAAAATAGATCAACACATTCAAAATTAGCCTCTTCAATGGGGCAACCTCATTTAAATTATATAAATGAACAATTCTTGGATGATACAAATGACAAAACCTCCTTTCTATATATAGGAGTCTAACGAGTCACAATATAATTGAATCCGACATAACAATAATAATATAAGGGCACAACAATAATAATAGTGAACTTCTATGGGGCACAATAATAACAATATGGGGACAATAGGGGCACAACAATAATAATAAGGGCTACAATGACAATAGTAATGGGGGAATCACTAGTATTATAGGGACCTAACATGCCCCTCTCCTTCAAAAAATTGTTGTCCTCAACACTTGAGTATTTCTATATGCTTCTGTATAAAATTCTCACCCTCCCATGTCGAATCTTCAGTGGGTAAGTTATTCCACTTGATGAGATACTCCGAAATTGATCGATTTCGTAGCTGTCAAGTTCTTGTTTCTGTGACAGCTTCAGGTTCCGAAATTATTTTTCCTTCATTGTCAAGTTTTGGCAATATTGTTTAAATTGGAGGTTTGTCACCTATAACCTTATTTATGCAAGAAACATGGAAAACTGGGTGCACTCGGGAAGATGCAGGAAGCTCCAATTTGTATGCCATAGTACCAATATTTTGCAACACCTTGTACGAACCATAATACTTTGGTGACAATTTATTATCCTTCTTATCTTGCTTGAGGGACATTTGTTTATATGGTTGCAGCCATAGGAATACCCAGTCACCTACATCAAAACTTCTTTCACTACGATGTTGATCTGTCTGTTGTTTCATTCTATTATGCGCCAAAGTGAGGTTATCCTTTAAGAGTTGGAGAACCTGTTGTTGATGCTCAATGTGATCTTCCACTGCTTGAACCTTAGAATTTTCTCTTAAATATTATGTGATGTACAGTCGATGATATCCATAAACTACCATAAATGGGGTAATTTTTGTTGCAATCTGGAAGGAAGTATTATACCACCATTCAGCCAGAGGTAACCATTTGACCCATTGTGTTTGTTTATCAGATACAAAGCAACAAAGATATCCTTCCAAACATTTTTTTACTATCTCAGTTTGCCCATCAGATTGAGGATGGTAAGAGGAACTATGAGCTAACTGAGTACCAAGACAAGAAAATAAAGTTTTTCCAAAAATTTCCAATGAAAATGGGATCTTTGTCGCTTACAATAATATTTGGGTTTCCATGTTTGAATTGTTTCCATAAATGCAACAGAAATTGTACTTTCATTAAATGGATGCAATAATACACAAAGGTGTGCATACTTGGTAAGTCTATCAACTACCACCATGATGACACTCTTTCCTTTGGACTTGGGTAAACCTGTGATAAAATCCATTGAAACCTCCTCCCAATGTTGGCTTGGAATGGATAAAGGTTGTAACAGACTTGGTGTATTAATTTTTTCAACTTTACTTTTTTGGAAACCAAACATTCCGCCACAAAAATTTTGAATATCCGATTTAAGGGCATCCTAAAAAAGTTCCTTCTTAACCCTGTGGTATGTTTTTAAAAATCATGAGTGCGCTCCAAAGGGAGAGGTGTGCAATTCCATAAGAATATTTTGTTTGAGTAGGGAATTCTTACATAGGTATAAGCAATCTTTGTACCATAAAAAATCATTTTTCTAGCTAAATGTATCAGATGGACTGATATCTTGTTGTAACCTTTGAATAAGTTCCCACACTTATTCATCATTCTTTCATTCATCCCTTACTTCATTTATACAATCCAGTTGGATAATTAAAATGGCGCAAAGCAATGCGTCCACGTCCTCTTCCTTTCTTGAGATTGCATCTGCCAAAACATTTTATTTCCCTTTTTTATAGATGATTTCAAATTCATAACCCATTGTCTTTGTGACCCATTTTTGCTGCTCTTCTGAAGATAATCTTTGTTGTAAAAAGTATTTAAGACTATCATGATATGTTTTTATCTTGAAGTGTCTTCCCATTAGGTAAGGTCGCCATTTCTTAAGTGCGTGTAGAACTTCCAACATTTCCTTCTCATAAATAGCTTTGTGTAAATACTTTCCTTTTATTGGATTTTTTTTGAAGGAAATGGGTCTTTCTTCTTGCATTAAAACAAAACCAATTCCATTTCCTGAGGCATCACATTCCACAATAAAGGTTTTTGTGAAGTTCGACGTAGCTAAGACCGGTGCTTGGCACATTGCCTCTTTAAGATGTTCAAAGGCTTTCATTGCTTCTGGAGCCCATGAAAATGCATCTTTCTTCAATAATGTTGTTAGAGGTGCTAATATTCTCCCATAATTATTAACAAACTTGTGATAATACCATTTCAACCCAAGAAATCCTTGTAGATGCTTTATGGATGTGGGGATTTTCCATTCCTTAATGACTTTAATTTTTCTAGTGTCTACCTTAACACCTTCATGAGACACAATATGAACCATATATTCCACCTCTTATGCTCCAAAGAAACATTTGGAACTTTTTGCATATAATTGTTTCTCCTCCAATAGTTTGACAACCATGTCAACATGTTGAACATGATCCTTCCAAGACTAGTTGTAGATTAGTATATCATCAAAAAATACTGACAAAAATTTTCTAAGGAAGGTTTTGAAAATGGAATTCATCAAACCTTGAAATATAGAAGGTGCATTGGTAAGGCCAAAAGGCATGACCAAAAATTCATAATGACCCTCACGAGTTCTAAATGTTGTTTTCGTAATGTCTTCAGTCTTCATTCCGATTTGATCATATCCTAAATGAAGATCTGACTTGGTGAAGTAAATTGATCCATGCAATTCATACAATAACTCATCAATGACAGGAATGGGAAATTTATCTTTAATAGTGAGCTTTTTGAGCTCCCTATAATTCGGACACATGTGCCATGACCTATCCTTCTTGTGCACCAATACTACTGGAGCAAAGAAACAACTTTGACTAGGTTGAATTATACCAGGCTCTACCATTTCTGCAACCATACGCTCAATTTTACTCTTTTGGGCTTAGGGATATCTATAAGGCCTAATGTTTGGAGGAACACTTCCCGGAATCAAATGAATAGCATGATGATGATCATGAATAGGTGATAGGCCTTTACGAGTCTCAAATACCTTGGAATGATTGTCCAAGACTTTTTGGAGATCTGGAGAAATGGATGGTTTCGATGTGGGAACCTCTAGCGAACATAACTGTGCAATTACGCCTCTTTATCCTTTCTTTAGAAGCTTTTTCATTCCGATAGAGTTGATTATCTTTCCCAGTTTCCCTGCGACACCCCTTAATTCAACTTCCTTTCCTTCTGAATAATATTTCATGAAACGTTCTTGAAAACTAAAAGCTATTGTACCCAAGGATCTTAGCCATTGGACTCCTAATACAGAATCAGAACCAACCATTGGAATGGAAAGAATTAGGCTATTCAATACATATTCTACCATGGATAGCTTGATATTATGACACTTTCCAGAGAAATTTATGGTTCCTCCACTTGCAACTATCACTTGACACTCTTGTGCTGGATATAAGAAGAAATTCAATTCCTTGGCTAGCTTACAATGAATAAAATTATGTTAGGGTCCAACCCTAACCCCTTTATTTATGTAATAGGGTGAAGTCATAGTTATAGTTAGTTAAAGAGTCAATAAAGCCCATATTAATAATTGTAAGTGGTTGACCTGCATTTAAGAAAGGGACCACAGTTAGTTGAAAACGAGCCATGGTATTAGATAGATGGTGTTGAGAGAACCATGGTAATGACCCATGGTATTGTATGTATGAATCCTATATAAATGATAGAGACTCCCCATTGATAAATATCGAGTCTTATTTTGTAATCGAGCTCTACTATGTTGGAGGTTGCCCCCATGAAGAGGCAAGTGAATAGTTCTTTCATTTCTGAATAATAAAATACGTGTTGTTTTTCTCATTTTGTTCAGTGTTCTGGGTTGTATTTCTTCGCATATTTGGTATTTTTGAATTTCTTGTAGGTCAAGAGAATAACAAGTGCTGTCATAGAAATTTCTAGGGTCGGTGGTACCTCCATTTTTGGCAGAAATGTTTTTAGGCTAGATACATGTTTCGACATCTTTAAATGATGGGATCTATCGTTGAGGCCATAAACCTGTGGATTTGGGGAGGCATGCACGTAGGAAATACAAGAGGTAGTCATGCTTGTTGGACTCCATTGTAACCCCTATGGGTACCCCTTCAAGTAGTAGCGCATTAGATAGAGTCGCGCACTTACTACCTTCCATGTACCCTCTGGGTATATCGGAAGCCCCCTACGCTCACCTGAAACCTCACCTTAAATAAACCGTCGGCCATCTTACTGCTATAGTACACTAAGAACAATACTCAGGGAGATTACTCACGTGTACAATAGGGTATTCGGGTAGTACAGCTAAGGGTACAGTTGATCCTCCTTAGTTAGTGCCCTGAAAGATTGGGCCAAGTACTATTATTGGACCCTTATGTATATTTCGATCTGTAGCCCCTCACACTCCTCTAAGACCATAGTTCCCTCGACTCTTTGAAGATCGCCCATTATCTTATTTACGAGATCAGATCTAGCAGTTGGGGTTCTGTCACCGTCGCAACAATCATATCCAACAGTTGAGGTTCTACCACCACAGTACCATTCAGATCTAGCAGTTGGGGTTCTATCATCACCACAGTTCAACTCACATTCAGTTGTTGGGGTTTCACGGGTAGATGTGACCATCTGCGCAGTGAAACTTGTGGCTCCTACAATCCTAGGACTAATGTTGTACTAGGAGTCTACTGCGAATCCTTGTTATGAAACTAGCTCACAAAAAGATAGAAAAGATAGATCAATGCCTTAGAATTCAGCCTCTTCGAGGGGGCAACCTCCTTTACATTACAAAAATGAATGATTCTTTGATGATTCAAATGAAAAAACCTCCTTTCTATATATGGGAGTCTAAGGAGTCACAATATAACTCAGCCAACCTAACAGTAATAATATAAAGGCACAAAAATAACAATAGATGGATTCTATGGGGCATAGTAATAATAATATGGGGACAACAGGGGCACAACAATATTAATAAGGGATACAACTACAATAGTAATGGGGTAATCACTAGTATTATAGGGACCTAACATCCCCCTCTCCTTCAGAAAAGTGTTCTCCTCAACGCTTGAGTAGTTCTGGATGCTTATGTATAAAATTCTCATCCTCCCATGTGGAATCTTTAGCGGATAAGTTCTTCCACTTGATAAGATACTCCAAAATTGATCGATTTCGTAGCTGTGTGTTTCTGTGACTGCTTCCAGTTCCAATATAATTTTTCCTTCCACTTCAAGTTCTGGCAATATTGTTTGAACTGGGAGCTTGTCGCCTATAACTTTCTTTAACCATGAAACATGGAAAACTGGGTGGAATCGAGAAGCGACAGGAAGCTCCAATTTGTATGCCATAGTACCAATCTTTTGCAACACCTTGTACGAACCATAATACTTTGGTGATAATTTATTATCCTTCTTAGCTTGCTTAAGGGACATTTGCTTATATGATTGTAGCCATAGGAATACCCAATCACCTACATCAAAACTTCTTTCCCTGTAATCTTGATCTTCCTGTTGTTTCATTCTATTCTGTGCCAACACGAGGTTATCCTTTAAGAGTTGGAGGACTTGTTGTTGATGTTCGATGTGATGTTTCACTGCTTGAACCTTAGAATTTTCTCTCAAATATGATGTGATGGATGGTGGCTGATATCCATAAAGTGCCATAAATGGGGTCATTTTTGTTGTTGTATGGAAGGAAGTGTTATACCACCATTCAGCCAGGGGACTATCTTGCCCGAAGGGGATTTGATTGGTTCGGTGGTAGAACTGATGAGCACTAGTGGTAGGTGGATAGGAACTTCACTGTGTAGAGTATGATCCCACTCCACTTTCTGTTTAGAATCTGATAGAGTATGCATCGTAACCCTCTAATAAGTGCCCTACTCTCAGTTCAAAGTGGCTTTATAGCGATCCTATTTAGAAATGAGGATTTGGTTTTCACCCGAGAATCCGTCCATGAGGTCCGAGTCAGGCAACCATTTGACCCCTTGTGTCTGTTTATCAGATACAAAACAATGAAGATATCCTTCCAAACATTTGTTTACTATCTCAGTTTTCCCATCAGATTCAAGATGATAAGATGAGCTATGAGCTAACTAAGTACCAAGACAAGAAAATAATTCTGTCCAAAAATTTCCAGTGAAAATGGGATCTCTGTAACTTACAATAATCTTTGGATTTCCATGTAGCTTTTGAATTGTTTCCATAAATGTAGTAGGTAGTGTACTGGCTTTAAATGGATGTGATAATTCACAAAAGTGTGCATACTTGGTAAGTCTGTCAACTACCACCATGATGACACTCTTTCCCTCAGACTTGGGTAAACCTGTGATAAAATCCATTGAAACCTCCTCCCAACGTTGGCTTGGAATGGATAAAGGTTGTAATAGACCCGGAGTCTTAAGTGTTTCAACTTTATTTTGTTGGCAAACCAAACATTCAACCACAAACTTTTGAATATCCGATTTAAGGCCATCCCAAAAAAATTCCTTCTTAACCCTGTGGTAAGTTTTAAAAAATCCTGAGTGCCCTCCTAAGGGAGAAGTGTGCAATTCCATAAGAATCTTTGGTTTTAGTTGGAAATTCTTACAGAGGTATAAGAAATCTTTGTACCATAAAGGATCATTTTTCCAGCTAAATGTATCAGACGTACTGGAATCTTGTTGTAACTTTTCCAATAAGTGCCCACACTTCTTTGTCATTCTTCCATTCCTCCCTTGCTTCATTTATCCAATCTGGTTGGATAATAGAAATGGCACACAACAATGCTTCCATGTCCTCATCCTTTCTTGCGAGTGCATCTGCCACCACATTTTGCTTCCCTTTTTTGTAGATGATTTCAAAGTCATAACCCAACATCTTTGTGACCTACTTTTGTTGCTCTTCACAGTATAATCTTTGTTCTAAAATGTGTTTAAGGCTATCATGATCTTTTTTTACCTTGAAGTGACTTCCCATTAGGTAGGGTCACCATTTCTTAAGTGCATGGAGTATTTCCAACATTTCCTTCTCATAAATAGCTTTGTGTAAAAACTTTCCCTTGATTGGACGACTTTCAAAAGAAATGGGTCTCTCATCTTGCATTAAAACAACACCAATTCCATTTCCTGAAGCATCACATTCCACAATAAAGGTTTTTGTGAAGTCTGGTGTAGCTAAGACCGGTGCTTGCACATTGCCTCTTTAATATGTTCGAAGGCCTTTGTTGTTTCTGGAGTCCATGAAAATGCATCTTTCTTCAATAATGTTGTTAGAGGTGCTACTATTCTCCCATAATTCTTAACAAACTTGCGATAATACCCTGTGAACCTGAGCGATCCTCGCAGATGCTTTATGGATGTGGGGATTTTCCATTCCTTAATGGATTTAATTTTGCTAGGGTCTACCTTAACTCCTTCATGAGATACAATATGACCCAAATATTCCACCTCTTGTACTCCAAAGAAACATTTGGATCTTTTTGCATATAATTGTTTCTCCTCCAATAGTTGTAGCACCCTGTCAACATGTTCAACATGATCCTTCCAAGACTTGTTGTAGATTAGTATATCATCAAAAAATACTAACACAAATTTTCTAAGGAATGGTTTGAAAATCATCAAACCTTGAAATGTTGAAGGTGCATTGGTAAGGCCAAATGGCATGACCAAAAATTCATAATGACCCTCATGAGTTCTAAATGTTGTTTTCGGAATGTCTTTAGTCTTCATTCTGATTTGATGATATCCTGAACGAAGATCCAACTTGCTGAAGTAAATTGATCCATGCAATTCATCCAGTAATTCATCAATGACAGGAATCAGAAACTTATCTTTAATAGTGAGCTTGTTGAGCTCCCTATAATCCGAACACATGCACCATGATCCATCCTTCTTGTGCACTAATACTATTGGAGCAGAGAAATAACTTTGACTCCGTTGAATTATACCAGCCTCTAGCATTTCTGCAACCATATGTTCAATTCACTCTTTCGGTCATAGAGATATCTGTACGGCCTGATCTTTGGAGGAACACTTCCTGGAATCAGATGAATAGCATGATCATGATCACGAATAGGTGGGAGACCTTTGGGAGTCTCAAATACCTTGGAATGATTGTTCAAGACTTTTTGGAGATCTGGAGAAATAGATGATTCCAATGTGGAAACATCTAGGGAACATAATTGTGCAATTACACCCCTTTGTTCCTTTCTTAGAAGCTTTGTCGTACCGTTAGAGCTGATTATCTTTCCCGGTTTCCCTACAATACCCCTTAATTCAGCTTCCTTTCCATCACAGAAAATTCATGAATTTTTTTTTAAAATTAAAAGCTATTGTACCCAAGGATTGTAGCCATTGGACTCCTAGTACAACATCAACACCTCCCATTGGAATGGAAAGCATTGGGCTAGTCAATACATATTCTCCCATCGATAGCTTGATATATGGCACTTTCCAGAGCAATTTATTGTTCCTCCATTTGTAACCATCACTTGACACTCTGGTGCTGGATATAAGAAGCAATTCAATTCTTTTGCTACCTTACAATGAATAAAATTGTGGGTACTTCCTGAATCAATCAACACAATTACCTTTTTCTTCTTTATTTGTCCTTCTATCTTGATGGTTTGAGGAGTGGTAATTCTAGCCAATGCATTACAAGATATGGTCGGATTCATTTCTTCTTTATCTAGGCTTTGTTCCTTGAGTATATCCTCTTCTTTTGACCTTTCTTGCTCCTTTTCTTCTTCCTCTTCGCAATCTATGTAGAATAATTTCTTCTCAGCACACTTATGACCTTTAGTGTATTTGCTATCACAACTGTAACAAAGCCCTTTTTCTCTTTTTTCTTCCAATTTTTGTGGTGTCAACCTTATAGGTTGTGGAAGACTAGGGGAAACAAAACTTCCATCTTTATAGTTGTGAGTGGTATGCTTCCTTGTTGCCATAATTTTGCTTTCTATTTTTCTCGCTAACCTAAATGCCTTCTCTAATGAATCAGGTTCCCAAAGGCAAACATCATGTTGGATATTATCCGTTAAAGACCCTATGAACACATCAATCCTATGCTCCTCTGGAATATTTTTTACCCTTATGTGCAATTTTTGGAACTCCTCAATGTGCTCCATTATTGAACCCTTTTGTTTGAGACTTATCAATTGGCTAAAACAAGTGTCGCTTTTTGTATCCTCATAATGTATTGTCAATTATTTCGTAAAAATTGCCCAAGTGATAATTTGTTTATGAGAGAAAAGCCATTGATACCATACAAACTGATTTGGTTCCAAATATAAAGTTGCAATATGTACCTTTTGTGTGTTTTGCACATTATTGAGATCGAAAAATTGCTCCATCTGTAATATCCATGTTGTGGGATCTTTGCCATCAAACTTCCTCATATTGATTTTTGGAATATGGTGGGTCTTCGATCCCACATTGGAGTCTATGAAATCATGATTAACATTTCTTTTGTTCGCATCATGAGTTTCATTTACAACCTTTTCACCATTAGTAAGTATTTCTTGTAGAAAATTTGTCAAATCTGTCTTCAAATCTGCCATGTTTGTCTTCAAATCTGCCATGTCTCTCTTCAAATTTGTCTTCAAATCTATCTTCAAATCATCCATCTTAGCTTCCATGCCCTTTATCTTAGATTTCACGCCATTTATCTTAGCTTCTATTAGCTTTTGTGAGCGTGACATTTGTTGCACTTGTTCTTGTAATTTTGATATATCATGTAGCATTTCTTCCTTTACTTCATGAGTCATGCTAGGGCTTTCAGGTTACTTACTAGGTGTTTGCATTTTCTTTCCTTGGGGCATCTGTTACCGATAATAATGCTCTACTCTGCCCTTTGAATTCCTTCAAAATAAATTTTCAAACCAATCTTAAGCAAAAATTTAAAAGAATCTACACACCTTTTTTCACTTTGTAGGAGCTCGATATTGCCTCTGATGTGTCTCTGTACTTTCATATCATCTAGTACTGAAATTGTGACCTGCAGTAGCCCTCTATGTCCTCTTTCCAATGCCACCAATCTGATCCAAATTGGATTCTCCAAGGAAGAGTTATGCAAAATCTCCCACAGTGACCTGATTATAGACTAGTTCAGTACAACGAACTTGTACGATGTGCCATGAGTCACTGTTTCAACCTTTGGCTCTAAAAAATATATACAAGAAACTACAATCCGTCCTCTTTTTGTACCTTTTTACGAAATTTCAAGCAGATGCTTAGAGAGAAAGTTATGACGATTTTCCCCAGGTCACCTGTTTAGAATGAAATTCAGGAGTCTGCAAGAAGACCAACTTCCTCAGATCATATCTCCGCAAATATAGAACGCATAGCTCTGAAATTCGGACTCGAGATTCAGTGCGATTTCTTCTCAAATGGGTTCCTTTTTAGCTTCTGAAAAGTCGCAGAAAAAAAATTATATCGAAAATGCCACAATGACCTGTTTGGAGCAGCGAAACCCTAGAATCCAAAGCTCTAATACCAAATGTTATGAAACCAGCTCAAGAAAAGATAGAAAAGATAGATCAACGCCTTAGAATTCAGCCTCTTCGAAGGGGCAACCTCCTTTACATTACATAAATGAACAATTCTTGGATGATTCAAATGACAAAACCTCCTTTCTATATATAGGAGTCTAAGGAGTCACAATATAACCCAGCTGACCTAACAATAATAATATAAAGCCACAAAAATAACAATAGAGGGATTCTATGGGGCACAGTAATAATAATATGGGGATAATAGGGGCACAAAAATATTAATAAGGGATGAAACTACAATATTAATGGGGTAATCACTAGTATTATAGGGACCCAACAAAATATCAAACTTCAGATGGGAGACTACCACCTAAAGACCCACATGTTTGCGATTAACATGGGTGGTTGTGACATTGTGTTGGGTGCTAAATGGCTTCGCATACTATGGCCAATAACAACGGATTTCCAAGAGTTATATATGAGCTTTAAGCAGAATGACCACATGCATATCCTCCATGGACTCCAGGCAGGTGCTCCTTCTATCATCAGCTCACATCGAATGGAAAAGTTGTTGAAAAAGGGTCATCATGGAGTTATTGCTCTGTTTAATGCCATCCAGGCCATAGAGCCTACTACTCTTCATATTAATCTTGAGATGCAACAGGTCTTAAACCACCACCAGTAGGTATTTGACAAACCTAAAGAGCTTCCACCCTTTAGAGGGGAACATGATCATGGCATGACTTTGGTCCCAGGGGCACAACCACTATATGTGCACCCATATCAATATTCTTTTGCCCATAAGAATGAAATTGAAAAAAACATCAAGGAACTTCTTGAAGCCAGTGTTATTCATCCTAACATCAGTACTTATTCTTCACCAATGGTAATGGTGCTGAAGAAATATGGGGAATCAAATGTTTCTAGACTTCAAGACCCTCAACAAGCTCACTGTCAAAGAAAAAATCCCTATCCCTATTGTTGATGATTTTCTTTATGAACTACATGGTGCTCAATTGTTTTCTAAACTAGATCTTCGCTCTGGCTATCACCAAATACGCATGAAATAAGTAGATGATCTGAGTGGCTCCAGACATAGGCAAAAGTCCCAGAGGACTCAGAAAGGGTCGAACATTAAATTATTTGGATTGTGATCAAAGCAGGTTCATCTTGAAGATATCGTTGTTGTGATCCCGGTGGTGTGAATGGTTCGTCAAACCGAGTCTGTATGCGAAAGTTAGGAGCAGTGAAAGTTCAGGGTTGACTTGGATGACTGGGTAGGCTTAAGGAGGCAGCAATTTGGACAAAACCCGACCATCAGATTCTAGCCAACCTGGGCCACCCCCATCGCACCCACCATATATTTATCTACATGTTGTTAGTTAAATGCGAGGCTGGTGGGGATTGAACCTGCCCAGCCCATGTGGGCTGGCCCCCACTCGGCAGCCCCATAATACCATTCCAACCCACACCATTTAATACAACCAATGATTGAAGCTGCTCCAAATTTAAAATGGTCATACTCTTTTATTAACGTGCCATAAACCGTGCACCCAAATTTAATACGCGCCAAAACAATAAAGAAAATCGTGTGTATTTTTGGCTGAGGTGAGATTTGATCCCTTGACCTCCTCGCTTTGAACACTCTGCCTTAAACCAACACGCCAAACAGATTCCATTGGGAGATCTGCCAACCCAATGTTAGAAAAACCTTCATTTTGCTCAGTGCACCAGGCATGGAGGAGCATGCACAAGTATCGAGAAATAATTTTTTATTAATTTTTGCAGGTGGAACCATGAGCTTGGAAAAAGAGCAGGTGGAACCATGATTGAGCCAAATTCTCGAGAGGGTGAAATTTTGCCAGTGTCCAAATTGGACAAATTTTATGTCGATCTTACACCTCTTAGTGACACGAACCTGATGGTGTAGTCAAAATTTTGATCTGAGTAGCAGATCTTCAAATGTCCCGGAGGAGGGAACCTTTGAGGAATCTAGGGGGAATATAAAAGATTCCTTAAGCCCTAGATTTTCATTTTCTTAGAATTCAAAAATTTGGCAGTCGATTTTACCGTATTCAACGCCACAAATATGACGGTGCATTAAGACTTACCATTTGATCATTTCATTTTTCAACCACTTTTCAAAGTGGAGTGCAGGTGTTAGCATTCATGTGCGAGAAGTTATTTCCATGCGATTTGCCACCGCGAGATTGATGGTATGGCCACCTTCAGAAGTTTGACATCATTTTCTTCATATGACCCCAGGATGTGAGGTATATGTAGTATGTTCATGTACTTATTTTTGCTATGATATGCATTGTGTTGCATAGATCCATGTTCGATGTTTGATGTGGGATATTTTTTTCTTACTTGTTTCATGATTCTTGCTTGATGTGATGCAGATTCATCTATGGGATGTACTTGTTCTCATGATTCGTCATGTTTTGTTTGAGATCCTTTTGTTTTTATGTTGATGGGATACTCAAGTTTCGCCACGTATGTTTGCATTGAGGTCCCTTTTATGTCATATTGGTAGGATGCTCATTATCATCATGCATGAGTTTAGGTCATACTGATAGGAGTCCTTTTTGAATGAGAGTTCCTGTAGCGGAACATCTCTTGGAGCCACTCCTGCATGAGGGAATTTTCCTTGTATGATAGTGACATCACCACCTATGTACATCATCACTCTTTCCAACACTTAATGCAGCGGCCTACACCATCTTGACACCAGGCCCGGAGACGTAGTCCCTCTTGGACAAACTTCGTTATCAACGTCTTGAGTTTTATGTTGTTGATGATTTTCATGTTCCTTCTTCTTTACCACATCCATATCTGTCCCTTTATGCTATTTTAAATGCAATTCTAACAACATCAAGAAAGTAAAAGATCTTGGTTAAATATGGGAGTTCAGTCAACTCGGATCAAGTTTGGTATCAGAGCGGTCTTTGCGTGGATGTGAATTGCAAGTGTGAACAATAGAACGTGTAGCGGCAGAGGATGAAAAAATAATGTACAAGACCATGCTCAAAATTTCCAAAAGGGTGGAAATAACCTATCAAGCTCTACAAAAGGAGACAAAGGAAAAGGAGCGATTGCAGCTTCAGTTGCGAGCCACGGAAGAGGCCCTGGAAGAACTAAAGCACAACAACCAAAATCTTCAAACAAAGAACATTGAATTGAAGATGCTTCTACATGAAGAGGAAGAGGAGAAACATAGTTTGCTACAAAAGTTGCAAGCTAAGGACGAGGCCTTGGAAAAGATGCAATGTGACCCATGTGAGGTAAAAAGTAGTTCTCCAATTTCATGTTTGTGTCCTGATGATGATTTTGCTGTTTTTCAAAATCATACGACAGGAATTGGCTCCAAACTGTTGAAGAGAATGGGTTATGAAGGAAAAGCCTTGGGAATTAATGGCCAAGGCATTGTCAACCCCATAAAAGTAGAAGAATTACCCCGTCAGGCAATACTTGGAAAGGAAGTTGGGGAATGCACCAAGACAGACAATGAACCACTAATAACAGATGATGAGAAGCCCTGATTAGTTCTTTCCAACTCAATAGAGGAGGTAAAAGATCTTGATTTCCCTTCAGTTTCACCTTCACATAGTGTGATTTCTGTTGGTGATGTGGAGACACCAATTACAGGGACAAACATTAGGCTCCTTACCAGGATGAGATACAAGGAGGAAAAAGAACTTGGTGTTAATAAACAAGGCATGACTCAACCATTGGAGGTTGTGCAGAGACCTCAATTTGCAGGCTTGGGATACACTGAAGGAGAATGCTCAAAGGTGTCAGATTCTTCCGAAATATTGTTGAAATCGTTGAGGAAAGAGAATGATGGGAACACATCACCATCATCCCATGGCAGTGGCCATTGTAGGGAGAGAGTTGAGGCAAAATCTTATCACCATAATGGCACCCGAGATGGCAAGGAAAGGTATAACCAGTTCGATCTTCGAATGTTCATTTCGATTATAATCATGTTGTTAAAGATGAATGTAAAACATGGCATCGAAAAACATGTACCTTTTGTGGATTACATAACCATACATTTTCTAAGTGTTGGAAAAGAATAGAAACACCCAAAAGGAGGAGGCATGAAAGACCCTCTCAATAGCAGGTAAAGAAACATGTTAAGCATATCTTGAGGAAGAAGACCTATTGCAGTCATTGCGACAGAAGTGGCCATCAAAGAGCCACATGTTGGAGGCTCCATCCAGAGCAACGCCTTAAAGACAAAGTGTCAGTGCATGAACAAGGTGAAGGAGTTGTTCGACAAGCAAAACCACCACAGGGAGATGACCCATTCACATTGATAAGTGAAAGATGGTTTCTAGATATGTTAGCTTGTCATGGTCGTGATTTTGTAAATCATTTCTTGCATTTTAAAATATAAAAGTGATGACACGTTTTCCATCACTTGTTAAGAAACAATGATGTCTGGTCCTATTTTTGTTGCATGTTAAACTATGGAAGTGATGTTGTGTTTCCATCACTTGTCAAAGAAAAAATAGTGTTTGGCCTTATTTTTGTAAATCATGTGTTGTAGTGATGATGTATTTTCTATCACTTGTTAATGCAACAATGGTATGTTGGCCTTGTTCTCATAGCTGGGGAATTGTTTCCATTTTGATGTAAACTTGACCATCGAGTATGTGTTATAAACTCGTGGTAAGTATGGGATGCTTGGGTCATTAGTTGGTCATGTTGATAAGCATGTAATTTTCAAAACAATGTACTACAGGCTTGCAGAGCTTGCAGGTGTTGGCTCATTACTTCAGGATCTGAAGAACAAAGGTGAAGGAGAAGGAAGCGAGACCTTTTCAAGACACTTGTAATGTAGACAAGGTACAGAGAGGTGGCAGATTATTTTCATGCTTTTGGAGGACCAAAAGCTCCTCATTGGGGAGGATTGATCCAGGTGGCTCTAGACATAAGCAGCAGTCCCAGAGGACTCAGAAAGGGTCAAAAACAAAAGTGTTTGGATTGTGATCAAACTAGATTCAAGTTAAAGATCTCGTTGTTGTAATCCCAGTGGTGTAAACGGTTCATCAAATCGATTCCATATGCGAAAGTTAGGAGCAGTCAAAGTTTAGGGTTGACTTGGATGATTGGGCAGGCTTAAGGAGGCAGCAATTTGGACAATACCTGGCCACCGATTTCTGGCAAACTTGGGCCAGATTCTGAGCAAATTTGTGGCCTACTTAAATTGACTCTGGTCAATTTTTTGAGTTTAAGTGGTGGCTGGCCATGACCCCTGCCACCCACATTGCACCCACCATATATATATATATATATATATATATATATATATATATATATATATATATATATATATATATATATATAGATATAGATATAGATATATATATATATATATATAATATATATATATATATCTATATATATATATATATATATATGTCATTAGTTAAATGTGAGGGTAGTGGGGATTGAACCCACCCAGCCCACGTGGGCTGACCCCCACTGGGCGGCCCCATAATACCATTCCAACCCACACCATTTAATATAACCAACCATTGAAGCCGCTCCAAAGTTAAAATAGTCACGCTCTTTTATTAATGTGCCACAAAACTATGTGCCAAAATTTAATATGCACTAGAACAATAAAGAAAACTGCATGTATTTTTGGCAGAGGCGAGATTTGATCCCCTGACCTCCTCGCCTCGAACACTCCACCTTAAACCAACACGCCAAATAGAGTCCATTGGGAGATCTGTCGGCCCAACGTTATATAAACCTTCGTTTTGCTTAGTGCACCACGCATGGAGGAGTGGAGGAGCATGCACGTGGATCGAGACATAATTTTCTATTAATTTTGTAGGTGGAACCATGAGCTTGGAAAAAGAGCAGGTGGAACCATGATTGAGCCAAATTCTTAAGAGGGCGAAATTTTGCCAGTGTCCAAATTGGACAAATTTTATGTTGATCTTACACCTCTCAGTGACACAAACCTGATGGGGAAGTGAGAATTTTTATCTGAGTAGTAGATCTTCAGATGACTTGGAGGAGGGAATCTTTGTGGAATCTGGGGGGAATCTAAAAGAATCCTCAAGCCCCAGATTTTTGTTTTCTCAGAATTGAGAAATTTAATAGTTGATTTTACCCTATTCGGTGCCACAATTCTAATGGTGCATTCATATTTCCCATTTGATCATTTCATCTTTCGACCACTTTTCAAAGTGGAGTGCAGGTGTCAACATTCATGTGCGAGCAGTCATTTCCATGCGATTTGTTGCCGCGAGATTGATGGTACAACCAGCTTCAATAGTTTGACATCCTTTTCTTTAGATGGCCCTAGGATGTGAGGTATATGCAAAGTGTACATGTACTTCTATTTGCTATGAGATGCAATGTGCTACATAGATCCCTGTTTGATGTTTGATATGGGATCTTGTTTTCTTACATGATTCATGATTCGTTCTTGGTGTGATGCGGAATCATCTGTGGGATGTACTTGTTGTCATGATTCATCGTGTTTTGTTTGAGATCCCTTTGTTGTTATGTTGATGGGATACTCATGCGTTGACATGTATGTTTGCATTGAGATCCATTTTATGCCATGTTGGCGAGATGCTCATTATCATCATGCATGAGTTTAGGTCATACTGATAGGAGTCATTTTTGAATGAGAGTTCCTGTAGTAGAACATCTCTTGGAGCCACTCTTGCGTGAGGGAAATTTCCTTGTATGATAGTGACATCACCACCTATGTACATCATCACTCTTTCCAGCACTTAATGCAACACCCTACACCATCTTGATACTAGGCCTGGAGACGTAGTCCTTCCTGGATGAACTCTGTTACCAACGTCTTGAGTTTTATGTTGTTGATGATTATCATGTTCCTTCTTCTTTACCAGATGCATATCTGTCCATTTATGCTATTTTAAATGCAATTCTAACAACATCACGAAATTAAAAGATCTTGGTTAAATTCAGGAGTTGAGTCAACTCAGATCAATAAACATTCCCAAGACTGCTTTCAGAACTCATGGAGGCCATTATGAATTCTTGATCATGCCATTTGGTCTCTGTAATGCCCCATCCACTTTTCAAAGCCTCATGAATCACCTACTGAAACCATATCTCCAAAAATTTGTCCTCGTTATTTTTTATGACATTCTCATTGACAGGCTAACCTGGGAAGCATGTAGACCTGCTCTTGCAACTGCTCCAGAATCACAAATTATTTGTCAAATTGTCCAAGTGATCTTTTGGCATGGAATAATTTGAGTATTTGGGCCACATTGTGGGTCGTCAAGGTGTCTGGGTGGATCCCGAAAAGATACAGACAATGCAAGATTGGCCCCAACCAAAATCCTTGAAGAGTTTGAGGGGATTCTTGGGTCTCACTGACTCCTATTGCAAATTTTTCCGCAATTATTGTTGCATTGCTAGATCCCTCACTAACCTTCTCAAGAAAAATTCATTCATTTGGACTGATGCAACATAACAAGCGTTTATGGCTCTAAAACAGACCATGTGTTCCACTCCTGTATTGGCACTACCAAACTTCATCCAATCTTTCATGATTGAATGTGATACTTTAGGTACTGGTATTGGTGTTATCTTAATGCAGGAAGGTTGAACCTTTTCTTTCACGAGCCAACAACTGAGTGGGAAACATCTGGGACAATCTACCTATGAGAAGCAGATGATGGACATCTTACATGCAGTAGATACCTGGTGACCATACTTATTGGGGCGGCGTTTCCAAATCCGCACAGACCATCAAAACCTCAAATATTTTTTAGAGCAACGTCTTTCCTCACCCCAGAAAAATAAATCGCTGGCCAAAATGTTGGGATATGATTATGAGATAATTTAAAAGAAAGGGCATGACAATGTAGTAGCAGATGCTTTATCACGCTAATTTGAGGAAGATAGCACCTTGCTATGAATGTCTCTTCCCATACCAGATTGGATTGAAGAAGCCCGCAAGGAATCGTTTTCACAACCCTCTCTCTCCCAACTCATTAATAACCTAAGAGCAGATCCTAATTCCTAAGTTGGCTATTCTTGGAAGGATGATATTCTTCGCTACAAGGATAGAGTAGTTATATCACTAACATCCACCCTCAAAATGCGTATTTTGGTAGAGTTACACTCATCTCCCACTGCAGGCCATGCAGGCTTTCAAAATACTTATGATAGCACTCATCGTTCTTTCTTTTGGATAGGCATGAAAATTGAAATTCTTACTTTTGTTGTTGAATGTGATGTATGCCAATGCCACAAAGGAGAAACAATCAACTTACCAGGAACCTTACAACCATTGCCAATCCTTGCCTCCGTCTGGACAGATGTTTCTATGGATTTCATTACTGGTCTTCTGAAGTCAGGCAACAAATCAGTCATCATGGTGGTTGTGGACAGAATTTTTAAATATTCTCATTTTTGCACTCTAACCCACCCATTTACCCCCACTTTCATGGACTAGATCTTCAAACTACATGGCATCCCCACTTCCATTGTGTCTAATCGTGACCTGACTTTCACCAATAACTTTTGGCAATAACTTTTCAAGCTACAAGGCACCCAACTCCAACTAAGTACTTCCTATCATCCCCAAACTGATGGTTAAACTGAAGTAGTCAACAACTGTTTGGAGACATACCTAAGGTGCTTCACTTCAGAAAATAAACATCAATGGGTACAGTGGCTACCTTTAGCTGAATGGTGGTATAATACTAACTATCATGCAGCCACCAAGATAACTCCATATGAAGCAGTGTATGGCCAACTCCCACATTCACCTATTTCTTATATCCCTGGATGCTCTAAGGTGCAAGCAGTGGATCAAGTCCTACAGAACCATGCAGCCATGGTAGCCCGTCCTAAAGATATTCTCCATCAAGCTCAGAATCAAATGAAGCAATAGGTAGACCAACATTGTTTAGAGCGCACATTTCAAGAAAGGGATTAGGTATTCCTACGAATGCAACCATATAAACAAACATCGCTCAAAGAAAAGGGCTGCCAAAAATTAGCTCCAAAATTATATGGACCTTATCAAATACTTCAGTGCATTGGATCAATAGCCTACAAGTTGTCCTTGCCACCATCTTCAAAAATCCATCCAGTCTTCCATGTATCATGCCTTAAGAAAGTGGTGGGGAACAATTGCATAATTCAAACTAGTCTACCTGAATTGGATGAAGAAGGTTGACTCTGGCTCCAACCTAAATAGGTCGTCGATACACGAGAATGACATCTGCATGGCGGCACGCTCAAGGAAGTCCTCGTCAAGTGGAAAGACACCTCTCTAGAAGATGTGGTCTGGGAACCAGCCACTATTCCTGTTTGCGTAGCTTCAGCCTTGAGGACAATGTTTCTTTTGACGGGGGAGGGCATGTTAGGGTCCAACCCTAACCCATTTATTTATGTAATAGGTTGAGTCATAGTTATTGTTAATTAAAGAGTCAATAAAGCCTGTATTAATAATTGTAAGTGGTTAACCCACATTTAAGAAAGGGACCACAGTTAGTTACAAATGGGCCATGGTATTAGATAGCTGGTAGTGAGAGAACCATGGTAATGACCCATGGTATCGTACATATGAATCCTATATAAAGGATAGAGACTATCCATTGAGAAATATCAAGTCTTATTTTTAAATCAAGCTCTTCTTTGCTAGAGGTTTCCCCCTCGAAGAGGCAAGCAAACATTGCTTTCATTTATGAATAATAAAATACTTATTATTTTTCTCATTTTGTTCTATGTTTTGGGTTGTATTTCTTCACATATTTTGTATTCTAGAATTTATCGTAGGTCAAGAGCATAAACAATTATGGGTACTGCCCGAATCAATCAACACTATTACCTTTTTCTTCTTGATATGTCCTTCTATCTTGATAGTTTGAGGAGTGGTAATTTTGGCCAATGCATTACAAGATATGGTCGAATTCATTTTTCTTTCTCTAGGGTTTGGTCTTGGTGTATATCCTCTTCTTTTGACATTTCTCGTTCCTTTTCTTCCTCCTCTTCATAATCTATGTAGAATAATTTATTCTAAGCGCACTTATGACCTTTAATGTATTTGCTATTACAACTATAACAAAGCCCTTTGGCTCTCTTTTCTTCCAATTGTTGTGGTGTCAACCTTATAGGTTGTGGAAGGCTAGGAGCAACAACACTTCCCTCTTTATAGTTGAGTGCTAGGCTTCCTTGTTGCCATAATTTTGCTTTCCATTTTTCTTGCCAACCTGAATGCCTTCTCCAATGAATCAGGTTCCCAAAGGTGTACCTCATGTTGGATGTTATCCTTCAAATTCCCTATGAACACATCAATCCTATGCTCCTGTGGAATATCTTTTACCCTTATATTCAATTTTTGGAAGTCCTCAATGTACTCCATCATTGAACCCTTTTGTTTGAGATTTATCATTTGGCTAAAAAAGGTGTTGCTTTTTGTATCCTCATAATGTGCTATCATTTCTTATGTAAACATTGCCCAAGTGACAATTTGTTTACTAGAGAAAAGACATCGATACCATACAAATTGATTTGGTTCCAAATATATAGTTGCAATGTGTACCTTTTATGTGATTTGCACATTATGGAGATCGAAATATTGTTCCATCTGTAGTATCGATGTTATGGGATCCTTTCCATCAAACTTCCTCATATCGATCTTTGGAACGTGTTGGGTCTTTGTTCCAACATTAGAGTCTATGGAATCATGATTAACATTTCTTTTGCTCTCATGATGAGTTTCCTCTACTACCTTTTCACCATTAAGAAGCCTTTCTTGTAGCAACTTTGTCAAACCTTCCACGTCTTTCTTCAAATATTCAATGTTTTCATTCTTTGAATCATGATTAACATTTCTCTTTTTCTCATTATGAGTTTCCTCTACTACCTTTTCGCCATTAGGAATCCTTTCTTGTAGAAACCTTTTCAAACCTTCCTTCCAACCTTCCATGCCTTTCTTCCAATCTTCAATGTTTTCTTTCATACCATCTATCTTAGCTTCCTTTCCTTTCTTTAAACCATCCATCTTAGCTTTTGTTACTTTTTGTGAGAGTGAAATTTGTTTCACTTGCTCTTGTAATTTTGATATATCATGATGCGTTTCTTCCTCTTCTTCATGAGTCATGCTAGAACTTTCAGGTTGTTTACTAGGTGTTTCAAATTTATTTCTTTGGGGCATCAATTAATGATAATAATGCTTCACTATTCCCTTTGAATTCCTTCAAACTAATTTTTCAAACCAAACATATGCAAATTTTAAAAACAAAAACTACACACTTTTTTTCATTTTGTAGGAGCTCAATATTCAATCTCCTGTATCTTTGTAACTTCAGATCTCTAAGATCTAAAATTGTGTTCTACAGTATCCCTTTGAGTCCTATTTCTAACTCCACAAGTCTTATCAATATTGGATTCTCCAAGGAAGAGTTATACTAAATCTCCCACGATGACATGATTATAGACTAGTTCAGTAGAGAGAACTTGTACTAAGTGCCACATGTCACTGTTTCGACCTTAGGACCTGAAACTGATACAACTACAGGCCATCCTATTTTTTTAACTTCTTATGAAATTTCAGTATGATGCTGAGAAAAAAAATTATGACGATTTTCCCCAGGTCACTTGTTTGAGATATAATTCAGGATCTTGCAAAAACCCTAAATTCCTTGGATCATATCTCCGAAAATATAGCGAAAAAATATCTACAATTTGGACGCTAGGTTCACAAAGATTGATGCTAAAATTGGTTTGTTTTTTATCTTCTGAGACGTCACAGAAAGAAATCTATAGAAAAAATTCTACAATGACCTATTTGGAGCAGCGAAACCCTAGAATCCAAAGCTACGAAACCAATGTTATGCAACCAGCTCACAAAATAGAAGAAAAGATAGATCAATGCCTTCAAAATCAGCCTCTTCAAGGGGGAAACCTCCTTTACATTACATAAATGAACAATTCTTGGATGATAAAAATGACAAAACCTCCTTTCTATATATATTAGTCTAAAGGGTCATAATATAATCAAAACTGACATAACAATAATAATATAGAGGCACAATAATAATAATGGTGGGCTTCTATGGAGCACAATAATAACAATATGGGGACAACAGGGGCACAAAAATAATAATAAGGGCTACAATGATAATATTAATGGGGGAGTCACTAGTATTATAGGAACCTAATAGAAAGAAAGATATTGGCACTCATAGGTTTTCTCAAAAAATTATTTGAATAAATCAATAGGAAATTCTTTATATGTGGCCTTATTTGTGGAAATCCCTTTCCAATTATTTACATGTAATTATACATATTAAATTATTATATTCTGTTGGAATTATGATGTATGTGTTGTACTTGATGGTAACCCACTTGTAGCAGAACAACTCACTTGTATATGGTAACTAGATGAATCCACAGAAGAGATATCAGATGTGATAGAATGCATGACAGTAGTGTTTACAGATGTGATGAAATGCAAGGTAGCTTCAATGAATCAGCTCAGAAGGAAACTCACTCAAATGAAAGATCACAGTATAGCAGGTAAACAACAAAGAATTACAGATCAGTCTTCACAGAATGAAGAAAGAGTGGTATACGTAGGTTTACCATTGACCAAGCTGCATATACACGTAGGTTCATTGTATACAAGTCGTGTATACGTACACACGCACTTTCATAGAAGGAAAAGTGTGTATACCTTGGAAAACTAAGTTTTTGGTCCAAAGTATTTGGTCCATGGTATTTGGTCCGAGGTATTGACCCTAGGTATTTGGTCCAAGGTATTGGTCCTAAGTGGTTTTGGTCCATGGTATTGAGAAAGGCCTAAAACTATATAAGGAGGAGAAGCTCATTAGGCCTAAATGGACAAGCATTGAATATTTGATGAAGTATGAGATCCAGTATGCAGGTTATGGGTTTATGATGCTTTGCTTGATCTGAACCAAGGAGGAACCTTAGTGGTTGATGGAGGATAAGATCTAATGATGGATCGAGATCTTAAGACTTGAAATGAACTATCTTTATATGGTTTGATCATGTATAATCTAGATCTGAATATTGATGCATGTTTTATTCTGTAAATGTTGTGATCTGAGTATAACTGAAGTCTGGAATAACTGCAAAATTATGAATTAATATTTACAGATGTATACGCTGGTTGTCTTTGGTAAAAGCGCGTATACACACAGGTTCGACACATCAAAGTAGTGTATACCTTATGAACTATGATGTTTGAAGTTACAATTGGTTCTGGTTGTTGATGCAGAGTTCTGGGTTTTGCTTTATGTTTTGGTGACTGCATTCTGGTAACAGTGTTCAGATTGATTGATTGTGATTTCCTTTAGTGATGATGGATGAGATCTAATAATGGATCAAGATCATAATTACTTATCATTATGTGATCTGATGATAGATATAGATTGTAACACATGTATTATCCTTTATATGTAATGATCTAGGTATGTCTGAAGTCGGGAAGTGTAGCAAGGTTATAAGTAAGTATTTGCATATCTATACGCTAGTTCGCTTTGACAAAGTTGCGTATACACGCTGGTTCAGCTCTTCCAAGTTGCGTGTACACTCTGATGCATGGTTTTGAGGTTACAACTAGTTCTGAATGATGATACAATGCTTTGGGTACAAATCTGTGTACTGGTTACAATGATCTCTCTGTTCTAGTTGATTTTTTGAAGTTGATTAAAGTATGAATGAATGGTTGATTCAGTTGTGTCAAAGGTTCAGAGGTTGTCAGTGATTGATTGAGTTTGGTTGATTCAGAAAGTAATGATTGAGTTTCAGTGATTGGTTGATGCAGATATAGTTGATGGTTGTATTACAATGGTGATTGATTTTGAGCTTTAATGTTGATGGGTCCAGTATGATAATTGGATGAAACATGGCCTTTAGATTATGGTATTGTGTTCCAGGAGTATCCAGTCTGAAAATTTATGAAACATGATCACTGGAGGAAGATAGAAGTTTGTAGCCTTCTGTAGGCCAGCACCTATGTACTAGTAAACATATCGGCTAGTACAGGAGCTAGGGGGTTGTAGCTCCCTTCCAGTAGAAGCTGGAGAACGAGAGAAGGTAGTAACCTTCTACATGTAGAACCCTACGTACTGGTATGAGTCTGCACTAGTACAATGTTGTAAATAGATTTTCTTATTATTAAAAGAAGACAGAGATGACAGAAGCAGGTGGTTTTCACCCACATTGGTTTTCCACCTTAAATCTTGGTGTTCATGTGTGTTGCTTATTTGTGATGGTTCATTCTGTTATTAACTTCACATGGTTATTGTTTAATGTTTAATAAGGTACTGATGCACAGATTAAAGATCAACATATGATGAATTAACTGAATCATTAGTTTGTTGGATATATGCTTGTTTCATTAAACATAGTTGTGTGTAAAAGCGAGGTGTGATAGGGCTCGACTGATAAGGAGAGGAAATATGCTAAAAATAGAGTGAAATTACTAAAAAGCAAAGTCTCAGGCAGATTGATTTTTTTATAAGGGAGGAGTTATTTAATCCCTTAAGACCAAACCACCCCACCGCACCTCATTCTATTTGATAGGATCAATTTCTTTGACTGGCGGGCCATCTTCAGCGTCTGCATTTATAATGATAAGTGACCCTTCATAGGTGGTCTTTCCTTGCTATGCGACTAGGACGGCTATGTATGTGACTAAAGTACATTTACGCCTACCAAAAGCAATGTCTTCAGCAGCATTGTGAGTTTGCCTACCAAAAAAAGAACTCGTGCTATGAATCCTTCCTGTAAGGGCGGGCTTTCTTTATTTCTTTTCCGGGTTATACTTTGTCTTTAGGCTTATTAAGATGGGGAGCAGGATAGATAAAATGAATCAGAAGAGCAATCAACACACTACCTTATGAATAGATAGATAGAGAGATCAAAATAGCAATTGGAAAGACACCCACCCCCAGAATGAAATGAGTCGTTTTCTGAAGGCACAGACTATTCCGAATGCACTAAATGAGAAGAATGGATCATCCGCCTAATGGATGAATTTCAGTAAGCTGGCGCAATTGATATCATTATGTAATTAAGATATCCATATAGTGGAACTACGGTTTGGGACTTCCCATCCTTCTTACCAAGTCCCACCCACAATGAACACGATCTTAGCTGGTCTCCATATATAGATATCTATGGGAACTGGCCCTCATTATATAGCACGTGTGAAATGATCGGATGCAATACGACGATTGATGCTAAAGCACGGATATGTAGTTATATAAGGATCCGGACAGGGATTACTATGCCAATAGTAGCTCGAGAAGCTAACCACAAGGAGCCTCACTATTTGGATGAACAGCAACATGCTATGCTCATTTGTCATTCGCCCTGAGATCTATCCATGATTATTATCTCGCTACTTTGACGTTCACCCATTGACTTAGTTCGGCGCAATATGATCAGGGCAGGTTTTGAACCTACCTCTCAAAAGACTTTGAAAGGATGACGAAGATCTCATTTCAGCACCGCTACAGCCTCGAACATCCATCTCTCTCCCTCTCATTTTAGTCAGCGTGATTTAAGCTACAACTAATGCATCTCCCTTATCTGTCTATCTGATAGTCGCATTATCACTACTCCAGCAGCTTGCTTCTTCGGGTCAAAAAGTGATGAATCCTTGCCCCCGGAGGGACAAGCAGCTTTGCACCTTTGAATCATAATATTCACCATCCACTCCTTAAAAATCTCCAACCAAAGTAGACGACTCTGTACCCGCATCTACTTAAGGAGGTGAAACTACCCGCTCAGAATCAGGTCAAATCACCCTCGATCCAAACCAAATGGACGGAACACCCATGAGATGGAGGCGAAACTCTGAATCCGATAGATGGAACCTTATCATACTTAGATGTCACCCGATCAGCGGTGGGCACAGGCAGAGTAACCATCCGACAGTTTGACGATATCTATAATCTGCTAAAGGGAAACCCTCTAAACTAATTGCCCATCCCATCTGGTGCTTATAAGATCAGGTCATAGGTAGGTTGGACAGCACTCCGTGCCTCATCTCCTAGCAGTCAGAAGCCTGTCCCCATCCATCCCAACGAGGCTCGCTCTCTGATGGACCATAATCCAAGTTATCTGGCAGTGAAACGATATCATCTAAAGGGAAACCCTATTTTGGCTCCTCAACTATCCCACAGGAGCATGGGAAGCTAGCTACGACAAGTCCTCGGCTACTCTACTCGACCATCCATCCGATGCTTCAAAGAGAAGAGGAAATAGCAGTCCCGACTCACCACACTAGGTGCATTCATTCCTAAAGAGGTCTAGGTCGAACCGGTCTAGTTCTAGCAGGTGAAGAGTTGAGAACCCAAAGTAAGGTAGGAGGTGTGGAAAGGGTTAATAGCGTGCCACTCCGTGCCTCCTTGTCCTGGTTGAAGCAAGTGGTATCACTCCATCCATGCATGAAAAAAGTTGGTGAAAGAAATGAAAGTCTGGTAGAACTGGTATAACAGGTGGATTGCACATAGAGAAAGTCAAGGTAAGCACGGACGTGAAGTTCGTTAATGAAGGAAGCACTTTTCCTCCTTGCCTTGCTCGGTTGGGTCATGAAATACGGTATAAAAAGAAAGCTCACAATAAGTGTAATATTATATATGTAATATGATTCCTCTCCCCTTGGGGATTGGGGTGGGTGGGTAAATAGTGGTCGAGCCTTAAAGCGCATCCTCACCATATGAATAGTGAGTCGATGGCGGCCTTTGTCGAGAGTTCGCTTTCATTTTACTTATTGGGTGGGGGGGCTACCGGCCCTCAACATCGGAATAGTGAGTGACTCCATCCCTTGATGCTTATTGGGTGGCCCCTCTCAAATAAGTAACTAAAGGTTGGTCGAGCCATGCTTCGCATCCTCTCCTTAACAGTCGAGCATTCTTACGCATCCTTATGGTCGAGCCGATGGCGGCCTTGACAGTTGAGTGTGCTTACACACCCCGCCAGTGATGGCAGCCTTATCAGTCGAGCCTTCTTATGCATCCTTGGCGAAGGTTTTCACATCTTTCTCTCCTATTCTTGCCATTTGAGGATGCTTAAGCAGGCTCGACTGATAAGGACCGGCAACGGGGCTCGACTGATAAGGACCGGCAACAGGGCTTGACTGATAAGGAGAGGAGAGGAACTTTAGTTGCTTGACCATAAGGGAGAGGATAGGAGGTGGAGGTTTTGAAGTGTAATGACATATATAATTCATTCATGCAGAATGACATATCTCGAATGACGTAATTACGTATATAATGAATGACTGGAATCACTGGTCGAAATGAACCAATTAGGTTTATATATGTCATTTAGTTCGAGATCTCGATTGCATAATGACATTTATAAAGAGTGAACCAATCTCTCTTCTCCTTATCAGTCGAGCCCCTCTCCTCTCGATGGTGGCGATGGTGGCGATGGCGGCCCTTATGGTCGAGCGATAAATCCCTCACCATATGAATAGTGAGTTACTCTGTCCCTTATGGTCGAGCCCCTACCGGTAATGGCGGCCTTAACAGTCGAGCCTGCCTCTGCATCCTCTCCCTCTCCTTAACAGTCGAGCCGATGGCGACCTTATTAGTCGAGCGTGCTACGCACCCTGACAGACCTTATGGTCAAGCCCCTCACCATCGGAATAGTGAGTGACTCCGTCCCTCTGGTCCTCTCCTTAACAGTCAAGCCTACTGTAGCATCCTTATGGTCAAGCGGCCTAACGGCACCTCTCCCTTATGGTTGAGCCTGCTTGTGCATCCCCTCCTTATCAGTCAAGCAACTAAAGTTTCAATTTACTTATTGGGTGGGGGGGCTAACAATCGAGCCCCTCCGGGCCTCTTGGGTTTACTTATTGGGTGGGGGAACTTATGGTCGAGCAACTAAAGTTCCTCTCCTCTCCTTATCAGTCAAGCCCCATTGCCGGTCCTTATCAGTCGAGCCCCATTGTCGGTCCTTATTAGTCGAGCCTCATTGCCGGTCATCTTCCTTGTGGTCGAGCAACTAAAGTTTCAATTTACTTATTAGGTGGGGGGGCTTATGGTCGAGCCCCGTTTCCGGTCCTCTCCCTTATGGTCGAGCAATTAAAGTTTCAATTTACTGATTGGGTGGGGGGGCTTAAGGTCGAGCCCCGTTTCTGGTCCTCTCCCTTATGGTCGAGCAACTAAAGTTTCAATTTACTTATTGGGTGGGGGGGCTTAAGGTCGAGCCCCGTTGCCAGTCCTCTCCCTTATGGTCGAGCAACTAAAGTTTCAATTTACTTATTGGGTGGGGGGGCTAACAGTCGAGCTCCTCACCATCAGAATAGTGAGTGACTCCGTCCCTCCGGTCTTCTCCTTAACAATCGAGCCTGCTGTAGCATCCTCTCCTTATCAGTCGAGCCCCTGACGAACCTTATGGTCAATCAACTAAAGTTCCTCTCCTTTCCTTATCAGTCGAGCCCCGTTGCCGGTCCTTATCAGTCAAGCCCCTCTCCTTGACAGTCGAGTGTGCTTATGCACCCTACCGGTGATGGCGGCCTTAACAGTCGAGCATGCTTATGCATCCTCTCCTTATCAGTCGAGCCCCTCTCCTTGATAGTCAAGTGTGCTTACGCACCCTCACCCATCGAAATGAGTGAATGACTCCATCCCTCTCCTTAACAGTCGAGCATGCTTACGCATCCTGCCGGTCCTCTCCTCTCCCTTATGGTCGAGCAACTAAAGTGACTTATTTGAGAGGGAAGCATCAAGGAAGAAAAACCTCTGCCAAGAGAAAATGGCCCCCTGAGTAGGGGCAGGCTTGGGTGGTGGGCTTATAGTCGAGCATTAAAGCGCATCCTCAATTGTCCTTTGTCAGATGCAGGTCCATCTGTGTGGTAGGGGCCACCTCGATATAGGGGAGGTTTCTATCTTGTTGTGGGCAGCCCGAGAGAGATGCGAGCAAACATAATTAATCCCTCATTTTCCATAGCCGAGCAGAGACTGCTTGACTAACCTTCCCAATAGCAGCACACCCATGAGCCACATAGATACACAGGAGGTGATTTTCTTTTTGTGAACGGTTTAGCATACCCCCATGCCTGGGAAGATAGTGATTCTATGTGCGTTACCTGTTCTAGATCCAACATGCCCATGATGTGGTGTTTGTGCCATGTTCCACGTGTTTGACCTATACAACGTACATAGCTAGTCCACATATTCCCATACATTCTTACCTCATAGCTTCTTATATTACTTATGCTTCTTACTTTTAAGACTGTAGAAAATACAATATATAAAGTGCATGCATGCTACGCGTTATATGAAGAAAGGTAGGTTTTTTGTCAAGAAAAAGAGATTTATAGATTATGTCTTTTATGGGAAATAGGGAATGGATTCAGAACATATAGAACTTTGATTTCTATATCTAGATATTAGAATTGGGAAAAGGTCCTGGAGGGTCTTGCGCTTCCTAGTGCAAGGACCTGACAGGGGGTTCGACTGATAAGGAGAGGATGCCCCCGGCAGGGCTTGACCAACGGGAGAGGAAATTGGCATAATTACATATATAATAGTAGCACTACGATATGACAAAGAAAGGCGAGGTGTAGCCAAAGGCTAGGGCGGGTAGCACAATCTGTTATATATGTTGCTATGGTTTTCAATGGCTCTCAGGTCAAATCCCTATTCCCGATCATATATCCATGGATCACAAACTCTCCCCATGGCCTTTCGCCTTGGGAAGCGTCCTTCCCTCTCAATGCTCGCGCATCCATCTGATGCATTCTTTCCGATACAGTAGGCGAACCACCTACCCGTTTCACACCACACGCACCGACCCTTTCTTTTGAAATCAATCACTCAGGACTAAAACAAAGGGCGGACTCAACATAGATAACGAAGGGTTGGGATAACCTTCTTTCTCTTTCTTCCCCCCGACCTCCTTTCTTTGGTCGAGCGTTACAACCCTCAATGACCGATAGCGTTTTTATCCCTAGGTGCCGTTAGGCCGCTCGACCATAAGCCCCCCTACCCAATAAGTGAATTGAAAAGGGAGTGCAATAGAAAGAAATCCGATGCAAACAATTAGTTGAAGGTAATTTCTTACTCACCCATAATCCCCCACCCAATCAATAAGTAAAAAGAAAGAAAAGCCTCGGGGATTGAGGTGGGTGGGTAAATAGTCGTTGACCCTGCTTACGCATCCTTGGTTAAAGAAAAAAGCCCTGGCGAAAGAGCTTGGTTACACAATTTAGGTTACTCAATTTGGATGAATTAGTACCGCACTTGATACCTGGTAGCACTGTGTTAGCTGACGTAGAGCCGGGACAATGGGGGATACATAGTGGTGGGGAGTTGCCGCTAGCCGATACATAAGAAAAGAAGCAGCCAATAGCGGGAGAGACAGAAATAAACAGAGCGAGACTGCTTACCCACATGATTATGAACATACGACCCGCATTAGGAATGACACCTGCGATAACACTGAATGCTCCCGATTGACATAATACACAGATACACTTTATGCTTACATGATACACATATTTGATTAACTATAGACCCACCCTCTCAAGAACAGAGCTTATTATCTACATTATTCTTTCTTAGTTCAACGTTTCATTTACAATGGATGGATCAAGTAGTTCACGCCCGCAGCATACCCGCATTCTCTATACTGACCGAATACCCTAATTCTGCTCAATCCGCAATAGCCCCATATTCTGAGAGAGGCAGTGATTTATTTTATTATCTCAACTAATGAAGTTTTCCGGGGAGGCTAGTGACAACTGACACATCTTCCCAGAGAGGCGGTTCAACTGACCTGCCAATTGAACTACCCTACACCTCACGTCCCGATCAACTTATCATGGCCCCTGCACCAGCGTACCCAGTAGTCCCATTAGCAGCTCTATTACTTGATATTTACACCTTACTACCCATTCTCAGCTCACGAACCGATCAACTTACAACTACCCGGGTTCATAGACACAACTGGTCTTCCATATTGAAAAACCCGGTAGTTATATAGCCAGCTACCCTGGTTGATATTGACGACTGCTGGTAATTCATTTAGCCCCGGTAGTTAGAGAGCCAACTCCCCGCATCAAGAAACCACGACACGATTTCTGTTCTTACACACATTAGGCCTTATGGAAGAAATCCTACCATTACGCCTTCTCCTTTTATCCTCGCTTGAATTTGGTCATGATGACTTATAACGCCCCCCATGCGATGATGGCTTACCAAGATCCCCAGTAATGGCTTATGCTAGTCCGTAATGATTTTGATTGATCGATAATGATGATTGCCTTCCACCCATGAACGAGAGGAAATAAAAAAGATAGAAACGTTCAAATATATCCGCGTTACCTACAACAATGGATACATGCCCACATTAACCCTTTAACTCTACGAGATGGAACAATGGTGTAATACTTATTATAAGCCCTCTTGGACACTCAACGAGATGGAACAATGGTCAACCCTCTTACCCACGATACAGAACATGACTTACTGCCCTCTTGGACCTTACCTCACTTAACCCTAACATCATTAGGCCTTGTCTTATACGCTTTATATAACCTAAGACATTAATTGGTCGTCATAAATATTGATAACGCCTTCCTTACGCATTCCCAACAGCTAGAAACTATTACCTTACGTCAGCCTTTTGTTCTGCCACACATTACGCCTTCTTGATTCCATAGAGGCCTTATCCATGAGGGAGGACACCTTGACCAATAGATGATAGAAGAGAAAGGACCTGTCATTAATCCATAGGGGCCTTCTACACAAGGGAGGATAGAACGGGACGACTTGACTTGACTGGACAGCTGGACGACTTGACACGGATGCCTGGACGGGAAAACTGGACAACTGGACGGATGCCTGGACCAATTGATTAAGAACCCGTCACTTGAAAAAGCCCCAAAAACAGAAACTATGAACGCTAGTAGACCTATACACAACGAACAGACGGAGGAGGATGCCCACCTTCGCCTGGGTTGGAGGGTGGGGTGCCCTACCTTACATATAGTGCATGTGTACCTTGTTCCAGATCGAGAGCCATAGCCCCTTACCTGTGTGTCTATATGGGCTATGTAATAAAGCTTAGTTCATAATAGTGAGTCTGTAGTTAGCAAAATGCGAGTTAGTGCGTTCTATAGGCTTATATTGTCTATAGGTATGACTACTAGATAAGACCGAAATGCGGGCCATATATCGACAACGAGAAACATGCCCCCGCGTATCAACAAGAGCTCCTTGCTACTGGTTCCATGGTTAAGTGCTCTTGTTCTTTTCAGTATTGCACAATTGGGTAGGGGTTATGCTCTTACATCCGCTTTTGTGAAAAGAAGAGCAGGCGTACCCTTATGGAAGTGATGCTCCGACATCCATACTAGTAGGTGTTTCAAGATCTGCTACTGTTCCCATAGGTGATGTTCCGACAATTGGATCTATTCCCATAGGTGCTGTTCCGCCATTAGCTATTTTCCAGCTATGATGGGTGGTGATACCCGCAGAACCAAGCCAAAACTGACATTATGGGACCCTATTGAAAAGCTCGAGTGAACCCTCTACTGAGATTGTATTGTTAAGGCACATAAATTGCTCAGATACCCCAATGGATGGAGTCGGTGTGTCACGGAGTAAGACATAGGGAATCCCGACCTTTCTTCTTTGCTACTGGAAAGCGTCTATCCATCCATATCTGCGGCTTGAGCCACTAGCTGAGTGAGTTGGTAGGGAGCTGGGTCTTTTTCCCTTCGCTTTGTTTGGCCACCGAACTACGGGAAGTGCCTAAAGAGATTGGTTGTGCTTTTTGCCTTTCCGGTGAAGCGAGGGGAAGGTTCCCATTTGTTCTTTGAGCGGTTTTGATAACTCACTGTGCATTTACACTGGGTGGGCGGGCACAAGTTCCCACTTCCCTGTAATTCGCTTCGTCAGATCCAGAATATAATAAGAAAAGGTCCCGTAGGGGCTTGCGCTTCCTAGTGCAAGGTTAACACAGCTGATTCTAAGGGCCAATACACCGCCCAAAGGAACCACACACGCCAAGCACGCACTTGAAAGCATGGTATCAGAGGACAAAAGATGGATGCGAGAATGGATACCCATCGTCCTACATTAGGAGCAGAGCCACTTCGGGATCAATACCCACCCTCAGCGTGGTAATAGGCAGATACAAAGGGAGCTAGGGCACTAGGAACAGAGGCGGAGAGGCAGCTCGCAGCATATCAAGATCGAGTTGATTCATTTGTTGACCGAGTGGATTCAGTTATTTCAGATCCTCCAGTTGATTGGTCGTGAGCGATGTGATGCCCCATCTATTGCCTCTGCTACTGGTGCTCTAGGTAGAGAAACCGCTTTTTCGACTGGATCTATTGGTGAGACTCGGTCAACTACCACATATCCAACTGGGTCTTTATCTTAATCTGGATCCACAACTGGTAAGTAGAGCGTTAGATCTGTCTCTGACACTATTGGTGGTTCATATTCACGTATATGAAGTGCTCGCTATGAATTTGTATCCGCATCTTCAGGAACCGAACGAAAGTATGCTAGGCGAAATAGCGCTACTTAGAATTGGTGCAGGAACCAGGTCAATTGCTTATCCATCCGACCCACTCCTTTTCGTTACTGACCTGAAGAAGCAAGGCAAGACAGAGCCTCCCACCCACCCAACCGAAGAACCAAGACATCGATTCTTGGTCGAGCCAGCCAACCTTACTTTGATCACCAGGCGCGACTATAATGACGTCAGGTATAGGTATCTTTATTATCCTCGGCATGCATAACCACCCACCACCTCTGCTCCCATTGTCTCTGTCTCTTTTGCGGATACTGATGCTTTTTACTCTCCCTTGCCTCCTTTCCTTCTTGAGTGAGCAATCCTCACTATATGAATAGTGAGTCCCTCACCCATATGAATTCATTCATCCCTCTCCTTATAGTCGAGCGTTCATTCATTTTACTTATTGGGTGGGGGAGCGTTGGTCGAGTCACTAACGTACCTCACCCTACCGGGCCTCTCGCTTTAGTTCTTCTAGTTCCTCTCTTTTGGGCCCCTCCCCCAAAAGAGAGTTGCTCCTCTCCCTTTAGTTGAGTCCCTACCAGGCCTCACCATATGAATAGTGAGTCCCAGCGTATATGAATTTGAATATGAAAGGAAAAAGATTATTGATTTGAATAACACTGATTCACCCCCCCTCTCAGTATTATTTTCAATATTTGGTATCAAAGGAGGTCCTTTGGTAGAAGCTTGATCACTTGAAGGAGATCCATAGAAAAATGGGAAATAAGCTAAGGAAGAAAGCATCTCAGAAGAGAAAGACATCTCAAAGGAACTATGATAGTGGGAGAGTCGACTGGGGATTATGTGGAAGCAACTCTTCAGATTCAGAATCACCTTAGAATGAAGACGAACAAGCAAAATATCTATCAGGTATGAATTCATTATCCTCTGGTGATACATTTCTCTATCCATTTGAAGATGATGAAAGTGACAGCGAAACAACTGAATTTTCTCTTATGGGTGAAAGATAAAGATATCAAATAGAGGCAGAATTTAAAAGGCTCACAGACAAAATTAGAGATCAACAAGATCTATTGGACAAAAGGGAGTGTGCCTTCAAAGAAGAAGCTACCAAACTAAAAGAGGAAGGAATCAAAGTAAGGAAGCAGTACAAGGAAAATGAAGATCAATGTCAAAAGCTACAGGATGAAGTGACATCATTAACAAATGAAGTAAACAAAAGGAGCACAACAATCAAGAAACTCAAAGATAGATCCAGTTACTATGAAAGTCTTGAAGCTAAGATCCTCTCTCTAAAAGAAGATCTTGAAAAATCAAATAAGCAAAATGAAGAACTGCCCCAATCTCTTGAAAAACAAGAAAACAAAGTTCTCGAATTAAGGCAACAAGTGGAAGAAGGAAGAAAAGATGAAGAAATCATGAAGAAGCAGTATCTTGAAAAAGAAGAGCAATATCAGGTTGAGGTAAATATCCTAAGAGGTAAATTAGGAGAAAAGGGTAAGCTTTTACGATTTCAATATAGTACTAAGATTTTGGATGATATTCTCGGTAGTCAAAGGTCTCCTGCCATCAAAAATGGTCTTAGTTTTCATGAATCTATTGAAGGTGAATCTAGCTCACAAAGTGAGGCAAGGAACTCTAATGCAAAATCTGAAATGCTCAACAAGGAGATGAGAGGTCAATCCCATCAACAACCAAGGAAAGAAAATCTTTTACTCCTAACCATGGAAATGATAGTAGGTTATTTCCTTAAATGAATAATGTTGAATTTTTTATATGTCATAATCTTGGACATGTTGTAGCAATATGCGAAAGTAGAATGGTTCAAGACCATCACACAAAAAGATCATTAACTTGTAGGTACTTTAAGGGATATTGTTTTTCTTACAATATGTTTGGTCACAAATCCATTCACTGCTATAGAAGAAATATGAAACATGTAAGATGTTATGCATGTAACAAGCTTTGACATATAGCAAAGGAATGTAGGAGAAAATATCAAGCACCATACCAAAAGGAGAAAACATCATCACACTTGAAGATATGAAAGAAGAAGGAAGTACAGTCGGAAAAATGTGGCATGGCACAGTGTATAGACATGATAGACTCTGGAGAAGATGAAAGTATGAAACTTCAATGTTATAAATACCATACACAAGTTTCATGAAGACAAGTTATGTGAGTTCAAAGCTGCACAGTCGCGTATATGTAGTTTGAGAAAAATGTTGTGGGACAGTCTTAGAAAAACTGATGTGATATGATTCAAACAATTATCAGTTATATTTTCTGTCGTAGATGACTACAGTCTGTGGATATTATTTAGAAGTGTTTTGATCCTAACAAGTTGTTGATAACTTGATGTATATCTGATTGATGATGATGCCTTGATACTTCTTATTGATATATGCAATGATCAGATCTAACAGTGAACAGGTGGAACAGGTTCAGGGGGGGAACATGCTATGCTTCTAACAAAGCACTGTTGGCATTATGTTTAGAAGTCTTTTCAATGATGATGATGCTTATGTGGCTAAAGTGTTTAAATTGATACATCTTGCTATGTGACGGTTATATGTTTCCCATGATGAAATCTCGGATGATACTTCTATTGATTGGGGTTACATAGTTGTTATTCAGAAAAGATTTATGGATGATTGTGGATGACTTTTTGATGATGTATACAGTACATATACGTTGCTTACATGGTAATCTTCATAAGGACAAGGAGAAGTACAAAGCTTGAGTACACAACTTCATTAATTGATGATGAGCCACTCATTTCTTCTATGACGCTATCATCATGCTTTCAAAGATGCATAAAGTTCATATGGTGCAATTATGATATAGGATTCCTATAGATCTTGGCTCTCACATGGTTGAGGATTGTTGTTGTTGATGATATCAAGAAATCTTGACAAATGACCATGAGCTCATGGTCTGCTATATACATATTGATATCTCTTTGATGGATACATGGATGTTGCATATTGTTGGTTGGCCAAGAGAATGGTGCTATTACAGGTCGCATGAAGACATAGCTATTTGAAGACATGGATTTTCGAATACATGGCTTACTTAACCACATAATGATGATGAGTTCTTACCTTATGATTATAGGTTGATACTCACATATGTTGATTATCATGGTTGATGCTTATCAGATGTGGGATGTTCCCTAGTGATGATACATGGTTGATATATTGAAGGTCCTTGTGGAAAGATCATGCAGTTCTTGATGATGATGTGAAAGATCATAATGTGATGACTATGGTGTTTTCACATATGATATGGTGTGAATGATTTTGTGTTACTGCTTGGAGATATGACATATGCTGAGTTGATTCATGGAAGGTTATGATAAGGCTCTTTCTACTAAGGAAACGAAGCAAGTTGATCTTGATGAGATCAAGAGGATGAGTTGATATCTATATGCAGACATACTTTGTCACAGGTTGATGATATTTACACTGTCATATCTTAATGAACATATACAGGTTGCTGGTTTGGATGCTGACAGATGCTTATGGTGCAAATCATACATGGTGTATGATAGTTGTGGTCTTGTTTAGACATTTGGTCTCTGTTATAAATGTTATGTATATCATTCGATATAAAGGGCATATAAAGACCCATGATTTAACAATTTTCCTCTATCTGTCGTAGTCTTTTGATGAGTCCTTTTTCGTCATATGATGTAATTTCTATCATGTATAAACAATTGGTATATCCCCACTTGGTTGGGAGATTGATGTATGTATGAGTCTTTGGTGATAGGAAGGTCAAACTCACATAGTCAAGTGATAGAGTCATGTTATTCTTTTGGAAAATATTTTCAGACTCTGCATGTGCTCAGGGGGAGCATGGATGATATAGTGCATCTCAGCATGTACAAAGGGGGGAAATTCAGCATGTGCTTAGGGGGAGCATGATCAATGTTTATATTCAGTTGTTCAGATATGGAAGTCTTCTTTTTGTTCAGCCCCTTGCCCTTGATATAAAAGGGGGAGAATATCCTGGTCCACCCTTTGCCCTTGATGTCAAAGGGGGAGAGTATTTTAGTGTTGCTTGTCATCTCTAATAGTTTCTATAGCTTGTGGTAATCAACACCAACATAGTTGCCATCAAGTCCAAAGGGGGAGATTGTTGGCATTATGATGTATGTGTTGTACTTGATGGCAACCCACTTGTAGCAGAACAACTCACTTGTATATGGTAACTAGATGAATCTACAGAAGAGATATCAGATGTGACATAATGCATGACAGTGGTGTTTACATATGTGATGAAATGCAGGGTAGCTTCAATGAATCAACTCAGAAGGTAACTCACTCAGATGAAAGATCACAGTATAGCACGCAAACAGAAAAGAATTACAGACCAGTCTTCATATAATGAAGAAAGAGTGGTATATGTAGGTTTACCATTGACCAAGCTACGTATACATGCAGGTTCACTGTATACAAGTCGTGTATACATACACATCCACTTTCATAGAAGGAAAAGCATGTATACCTTGGAAAACTAAGCTTTTGGTTTGAAGTATTTGGTCCATGGTATTTAGTCTGAGGTATTGACCCTAGGTATTTGGTCCAAGGTATTGGTCCTAAGTGGTTTTGGTCCATGGTATTGAGAAAGGCCTAAAACTATATAAGGAGGAGAAGCTCATTAGGGCAAAACGGACAAGCATTTAATATTTGATGAAGCATGAGATCCAGTATGCAGGTTATGGGTTTATGATGTTGTGCTTGATCTGAACCAAGGAGGAACCTTAGCGGTTGATGGAGGATAAGATCCAATGATGGATCAAGAGCTTAAGACTTGAAATGAACTATCTCTATATGGTTTGATCATGTATAATTTAGATCTTAATACTGATGCACGTTTTATTCTATAAATGTTGTGATCTGAGTATAAATGAAGTCTGGAATAACTGCAAAATTATGAATTAATATTTACATATGTATACACTGGTTGTCTTTGGTAAAAACGCATATACATGCAGGTTCGACACATCAAAGTAGTACATACCTTATGAACTATGAGGTTTGAAGTTACAATTGGTTTTGGTTGTTGATGCAGAGTTCCAGGTTTTGCTTTATGTTCTGGTGACTGCATTCTGGTAATAGTGTTCAGAATGATTGATTGTGATTTGCTTCAGTGATGATGGATGAGATCTAATAATGGATCAGGATCATAATGACTTATGATTATGTGATCTGATGGGCTAGATTTGGTTGCTAACACACGTATTATCCTTTATCTGTGATGATTTGGGTATGTCTGAAGTTGGGAAGTGCAGCGAAGTTGTAAGTAAGTATTTCTAGATCTATACGCTGGTTCACTTTGATGAAGTTGCATATACACGCTGATTTGGCTCTTTCAAGTTGTGTGTACACTATGATGCATGGCTTTGAGGTTACATCTGGTTCTCAATGATGATGTAGTGTTCTGGATACAAATCTTTGTACTAGTTACAGTGATCTCTCTATTCTAGTTGATGTGTTGAAGTTGATTAAAGTATGAATGAATGTTTGATTCAGTTGTGTCAGAGGTTCAAAGGTTGTCAATGATTGATTGAGTTTGGTTGATTCAGAAAGTAATGATTGAGTTTCAGTGATTGGTTGATGCAAATATAGTTGATGGTTGTGTTGTAGTGGTGATTGATTTTGAGCTTCAATGTTGATGGGTCCAATATGAAAAATGGATGAAACATGGCCTTTAGATTATGGTTTTGTTTTCCAGGAGTATCCAGTCTAAAAATTTATGAAACATGGTCCCTGGAGGAAGAGAGAAGGTTGTAGCCTTCTGTAGGTCGGCGCCTATGTACTAGTAAACATATCGGCTAGTACAAGAGCTAGGGGGTTGTAGCTCCCTTCCTGTAGAAGCTAGAGAATGAGAGAAGGTAGTAACCTTCTGCAGGTAAAAGCCTACGTACTGGTATGATTCTGCACTAGTACAATGTTGTAAACAGGTTTTCTTATTATTAAAAGAAGACAAAGATGACAACAACAGGTGGTTTTCACCCACATTGGGTTTCCACCTTAAATCTTGGTGTTCATGTGTGTTGCTTATGTGTGATGGTTCATTCTATTATTAACTGCACATGGTTACTGTTTAATGTTTAATAAAGTACTAATGCACATATTAAAGATCAACATATGATGAATTAACTGAATCATTAGTTTGCTAGATATACGCTTTTTTCCTTAAACACAGTTGCGTGTACATGCAGGTTACATTCACTAAAGTAGCATATATGAATTTGAGTATGAAAAGAAAAAGATTATTGATTTGACTAATACTGATTCACCCCCCTCTCAGTGTTATTTCCAATATATTCATATATAATTTATTTAATCATGGCTTCTTCTTTTTCGTGGAAAAACCCCTACTCAACCTTATAAGATTTTGGTGAGTGGACTAATTTTATAAAATAAATACATTCTAATTGAATATATACATATAGATGTAGTTTTATGTGTGATTATATATATATGAATTACATATATTGAATTTACATACTTACAAATGTTCTTACGTTAATTATGTATGCTTTAATATACACTAAAATGTATATATTCATGCATTCTTATGTAGTTGTATATAAGTGATTATGCTCTTATGTAAATACAAAATTTCCATGAAGAGTGTTTCGATATGTATCTAGGCTCTATAATAGAAAATGTCTTAAATGGCAGCATTTGCATTTATTGTTATAGTTGAAATTTAATACAATATTATAGATTTTAAAATCTTATATATTCTATCAAACCTAAAAAAACTTAACTCACTTAAAAATAATGACCATTTAAGTCCAAATGACTGAGAAATATAAAAAACTAACTAACAATTATATATACACTCATGACATTAAAGTATTATATACATAAAAATATAATGTAAAAAGTCTATAGATATATATATAACCCAATTTGAACTATGCTTACTTCAATGCTAGAAACATAAATGTACTCAACATATTTTTATAATTGGAAGTATTATTTTCTAATTATCCATTGTTATTAAAATAAATTATATAGGAACTTTGTACTCATGTGATTGATAACAAACATTGCTATTGTTTTTGTGTGTGTATATATACAATAGCTTTTGAAAGTTTATAAAAGTGTACTACTTTTGAGCCTAATAAAGTGCCTTGCATTCTACCCATTCATAGTTATCATTTTGCAATTCAAAAGCATTTCATAGATCTAATAGAAAAAGGGATAAAATACAATTTTAATCCACAATTTGAATTTTATAAACAATAAAAAATAGTAAGATAATTTTAATTTACAATTTACAATCTAAACAAATATTATTATTATTTACAATCAAAAGTGGTGGGATAATTATCTAGGTTGATTTAACAATATTGGATGTTTACTTAATTCAATTCTGAATACTTCCAAAAAAAATTGAGGCTTGTGCCACAAAAGAAAGATATTGGCACTCATAGGTTTTCTTCCAAAAATGATTATGTGATTATTTAGATGTTACCATATTTGTAAAAATCCTTCCAATACTTTACATTTAGTTGATGAGTCTCTCTTTTGACATAAATTTTTCCAACAACATGTTTATTTTTTCCTCAAGAAACCCTACCATTTCCCCTCATACTTGTCTTATTTACTTCAAATACAGGTATACTTGTATTTGCTTCAAGCCTTGTCTTTCTATATATAAATGGATAACTAAGGGGATAGATATATAACTTATGTGTGTAGAGGTTTTCATAAGAACATAGTTTATATATATATAGTGTGTGTGTGTGTGTGACCAAATAAAGGGACGGACTACTAACTCAAGTTGAAAGATATTTTGATCACAGGAATGCATATAATTTCGTATATTTCAACTATATTGACATGATATTTTGTGATGAGTCACCTTGATGAATTGATATTATGCTGCCAACTTATCCGATTGAAGCCTATTGATAAAATATTTCAATTAATATTACATGGGAAAGCTGACAAGGTTATGCTCGTGAATCTTATAGATCTTGAATATAACTCAATCATCTACTGACTCTACTCATGGATGAGGTTAGATGGCACATTGAGAGGTTGATCAACTATTTTGACTATAGTTAATCCTTCAATCATCCATGTGGCATCCCTACAGTATTTTTCATATCAAATCTATGAAATGGTTGCACTTAGTAGTTCAAGTATATGATGGTCCGAATTCGAAACATGACTTGCACTAACAGTTGAGGCTCGATAAGGAAACACAGTCGGCTCACATAAGCTTTGGGTAGTTATCAACCTCTGAAACTATTTATGGGAAATTGTTTATCCATTAATGGTCAAAATGATACGAGATTCTCATTGTAGAGAATTATCTTGGATTGGTTATAGATGGAGATGCTCGTTTCCATCACTTATATGAAATATGTACTAGGTGATCCAAGAAATGTCAAGCTCAAGAATCTAGAAGCCAACTAAATTATGTTATGAAACCAGCTCACAAAAAAATAGAAAGATAGATAAACGCCTTAAAAATAAGCCTCTTTGAGGGGGCAACCTCCTTTACATTACACAAATGAACAACTCTTGGATGATACAAATGACAAGACCTCCTTTCTATATATAGGAGTCTAAGGGGTCATAATATAATCAGAGCTGACATAACAATAATAATGTAAGGGCACAATAATAACAATATTGGGCTTCTATGGGGCACAATAATAACAATATGGGGACTACATGGGCACAACAATATAATAAGGGGGTTGTACGTACTAATAACAATAAGGGGTTACACTAGTAGTATAGGGACCTAACATGCCTCTCACCTTCAAAAAGTGTTGTCGTCAATGATTTAGTAGTTCTTGATGCTTTTGTATAAAATTCTTGTCCTCCCATGTGGAATCTTCAGTGAGTAAGTTCTTCCACTTGATGAGATACTCTGAAATTGATCGATTTTATAGTTGTCAGGTTCTTGTTTCTGTGTTTGAACTGGGATCTTCTGCAACTTTTAAATGAGTGGCCACACTTCTTCATCCTTCTTCCATTCATCCCTTGCTTCGTTTATCTAATCTGATTGGATAATAGAAATAGCACAAAACAATGCTTCCACATCCTCATCCTTTCTTGAGAGTGCATCTGCAACAACATTTTGCTTCCCTTTTCTGTAGATGATTTCAAAGTCATAACCCAACATATTTGTGACCCATTTTTTCTATTCTTCTAAAGATAATCTTTGTTCTAAAAAGTATTTAAGACTATCATGATCCATTTTTACCTTGAAGTGTCTTCCCATTAGGTAAGGTCACCATTTCTTTAGTGCATGTAGTATTGCCAACATTTCCTTCTCTTAAATAGCTTGCTTGAGATGTAGCCATAAAAATATCCAATTGCCTACATCAAAACTTCTTTCACTGTGATGTTGATCTACTGATTGTTTCATTCGATTCTACACCAAAGTGGCGTTATCCTTTAAAAGTTAGAGAACTTGTTGTTGATGCTCGATGTGGTCTTTCACTGCTTGAATCCTTTTCTTCTTGATATTTCCTTCTATCTTGAGAGTTTGAAGAGTCGTAATTCTTCCAATGCATTACAGGGTATGGTTGGATTCATTTCCTGATGCTCGATGTGATCTTTCACTTCTTGAACATTTTTCTTCTTGATATGTCCTTATATCTTGGTAGTTTGAGGAGTGGTAATTTCAACCAATGCATTACAAGATATGGTCAGATTCATTTCTTCTTTCTCAATGTGATATTTCACATCTTGAACCTTTTTCTTCTTGATATGTCCTTCTATCTTATGAGTTTGAGGAGTGGTAATTCTTGCCAATGCTTTACAAGTTATAGTCTGATTCATTTCTTCTTTCTCTGGGGTTCGTTCCTCATGTATATCCTCTTATTTTTATGTTCCTTGATCCTTTTCTTCCTCCTCTTCATAATCTATGTAAAATAATTTCTTCCGAGCACACTTATGACCTTTAGTGTATTTGCTATCACAATTGTAACAAAGCCCTTTTTCTCTTTCTTATTCCAATTTTTGTCATGTAAGCCTTGTAGGTTGTGGAAGTTTAGGAGAAAAAACACTTCCATAATGATAGTCATGAGTGGTGGGATTCCTTATTTCCATAATTTTGCTTTCAATTTTTCTTCCCAACCTGAATGCCTTCTCCAATGAATCAGGTTCCCAAAGATGAACCTCATGTTGAATGTTATCCTTTAAAGTCCCTATGAAGACATCAATCCTTTGCTTCTCTGGAATATAATTTACCCTTATATTCAATTTTTGAAAGTTCTCAATGTGCTCTGCCATTGAACCCTTTTGTTCGAGATTTATCAATTGGCTAAGGAAGGTGTTACTTTTTGTATCCTCATAATGTGCTATCATTTCTTCCATGAAAATTGACCAAGTGACAAGTGATTTACGAGAACAAAGCCCTTTATACCATAAAAATTGATTTGGTTCTAAATATAAAGATGCAATATGTACCTTTTGTAATAGTTGAACCTCATGTAGATCAAAATATTGCTCCATCTGTAGTATCCAATTTACCGAATCCTTGCCATCAAACTTCCTCATATCGTCTTTTCTTGATTTTAGGAACTTAATCTTGAAATGGTTGTAACTCAGTAATTTTAGATCTCCAAGTTCTGGAATTGCGCTCTATAGTAGCCCTCTGAGTCCTCTTTCTAGCTCCGTAAGTCTGATCGCAATTGGATTTCCGAAGAAAGCTTTATTTCGAATCTCCCATGATGACCTAATTATAGACTAAGTCAATAGAGTTAACTTGTATTACATACCACGTTTCATTATTTCAACCTTAGGTACTAACAATTATTCTCAAACAAAACACAGTTTGTCCTCTTTCTGTAACTTCTTACGAAATTTCAATCTGATGCCCAGAGAGAAAGTTATGATGATTTTCCCAAGGTCACCTGTTCAGGATGTAATTTGGGAGTTTGCAAAACCCTAACTTCCTCAGATCATATTTGAAAATATAGCGAGAAAAGATTTGAAATTCAGACCCGAGGTTCAGACCGCTTTATTCTCAAATGGGTTATTTTTTTAGCTTCTGAAACATCGTAGTGCAAATGTTATAGCGAAAATTCCATGATGCTATGTTTTAGATGAAATTTTGGAGCTTGCAAAAACCCTAATTTCCTCAGATCATATCTCTGACAACATAGTGAGATAAGATCTAAAATTCATATTTGAGGTTTAGCAAGGCTTCATCTCAAATGGGTTTTTTGTTTAGCATCTGAAATGTCACAGAAAAAAGGTTATAGCAAAAATTCCACGATGACCTATTTGGAGCAGCGAAACCCTAGAATCCAAAGCTCTGATACCAAATGTTATGAAATCAGCTCACAAAAGGATAGAAAGATAGATAAACACCTTAAAAATAATCCTCTTCGAGGGGGTAACCTCCTTTACATTACACAAATGAACAATTCTTGGATGACACAAATGACAATACCTCCTTTCTATATATAGGAGTCTAAGGGGTCATAATATAATCAAAGCCAACATAACAATAATAATGTAAGGGCACAATAATAACAATAGTAGGCTCCTAGGGGGCACAATAATAACAATATGGGGACTACATGGGCACACCAATATAATAAGGGGTTGTACTAATAACAATAAGGGGTTACTCTAGTAGTATAGGGACCTAACAAATTATCTCTATTCGTAGATCTTAGGTGAAAAAATTGAATGAAATGGAAATCAAATTTAATATTGTATATAACCATTTACTTTGTTTAGTCTTGAGGCAGTTGGCCTAGATCGACCGAACCTTGTTTGATATTTTTGGTTGCGTAATACCCTATATAAAATTTAGAGCGCACAGTGGAAATGACATTGTTACTTTTTGTTGATAAATTAAGATAGTTTCCATTTTTCTAGGCGATTGGCAGAGTTCTCCACTTTCAATTGTAGTGTTCTCTCTCGTATGCTTTGTTCAGTTAGTTCCCAGTTGAATTATTTTGAGTAGTTAGTTTTTATAACACATTGACCAAGCCTTGAGTTAGGCCTACTCAAGGTGTGTTCATGTGTTAAATCTCATTATGTTCTTTCCATTGGTTGTTAGAGTTTATCGTATGTCCAAATCATATTGCTTGAATTAGGTTGTTTGTCATATTGTCGATTTGGATTGGTTTGACTATTGAATGGTTTGTTTTATTAGTTCGTTTAGTTGTCATATTCATATCATTGTCTCATTTGTATATGGTTGATTATCTAAGTATACGAGGACTATTGTCACTTGATAATTTAGTTCTCAATTTATGTGCGATTATATAAGGCGTGGACAACATATTTATTTTTATGCATTGATTTGCGTGTATTAAAAGGGGTTGGGTAATGTCTTTTATTTTTATTTTTAAGGGATTAAATATACTCTGCTATAGAAATGAAGTTGTCAAAATACTTTAGAATAATTTAAAAGGGTCACCTTGACATGCTTTCAATAATTAATTTAAAGATTTTTTAGGTAAACAAATAAATCCCTTTTTTTAAAGACAACCTACCTCCATGCATTTAGAATAGGTTATCAAATAAAGCGAGAAGTGTTATCTCCCATTTATGTTGCATCGAGTTCCTCATAAGTTTACTAGCCCAATTGACAATTAAATGAGAATGGTATGAATATCAATTTATCAATAAAAACACTCGTCATTTTTGGTGTCGTTGCCAGGGAGGCACTCAAGGAGTCAATACTTCTCATATAAAGTTCAAAGGAAATTAGGGCTAGAAGTGAGAAAATGGGGTAGCCATACTCACTCTTTTATTATGCTAGAACACATTTATCTTTTGCACTATGATATGATATATGTAATAAGACATCATAGGTAGGAGAAGAAAAAAATATTTTAAAACACCAACACGTAGTACGGTGATGACCACTCTCTGCAAAGGTTAGGTATACCCAAAAGGGATTCCTATAAAAGTTACCTTTCCAATAGGGAAACCTTTAGGAGCAGGTTAGCCATAAAAATGGGAAGAAACACATTTTAAGGAAGAACTTGAGAGCTCCATAGGATCAAGTAAAATCCAAATTCCTAAATCCACACAAAAGGAAAGGATAGCAGATGAAGAGGTTAATGGACCAAAATAACAAAAACCTATCACCTTTGAATTTCTCATTCAAGATCTCGATGTCATGGTGCAAATGAAAAATATTCATCTCTCTTCTCTTCCAAACTTTCATGGCATATCTAAAGAGGATCCTGACACTTTCCTATTTTAGTTTGATGTACTTCAAGTCGAAGTTATGATTATTCAACAAATGCAAAAAAGTTGGAACGTTTTCTTGCCACATTAAAATATTCATCCCTTTGATGGTTTATGGGATTAAGGGGAAACACTATCCTACCTTGGGATCATATGAAAAAAAAATCTTTAGAAAGATACCAAGATTATTGCAAAGTAAGGGACATCAAGGAAGAATTTTTTAAGGTGTCTAAGTCTGAGGACAAAATTCTGGAGGACTATGTGGAGAGATTCCAATACACTCTGCAGAGGACCAAACAAAATTCCCTAGATCCTAAAACTTTACGTATCCTATTTCCTAAGGGGATACAAGAGGATTGTCTAGGAACTTTGAATTTTATGGGAGCAGGAGATGTTTCTCAACTTACATATGCGGATATTTGTGAATTATGTAAATGATACTATAGAGCAAGTGAAAAATATGAGAAAATTTGTTGAGATATTTTGTCATGAATCAATATAACTTGTGGAATAGGGGTAACTAAAGTTGAATTAGGAAATCTCTTAGACAATTTTAAAATTAATATTTTGAGTACACTTTGTTCAAAATTGAATGCCTTGCACGCTAAAAGGAAGATAGAAGAAGTTGTGTTAGCCTTGGTTATATTTTGTTCTAAATGTCAAAAAAAACACCCACTTAGAGAATGTCCCTTATATAATGTGGATATGTGTAGTATTTGTGAGCAAGAGCATTCTACCCAAGAATTCCCTTCCTTTCTTGGAATTAAATCAATGTTTCTAGAAGAATACAATGGAAAATAGGAATATTTACTTTTTAACTCGGAAGAAGCCTAAGCCTCCTCGAGCACCAACACCTCCTTACCATTCCCAAAATTTTAGTTTCCCTTTTGGATGGTATCCCCATATGTCATGGCCATAATGGCCCTCTCAAGTGCAAGGACAAGGATGGACTCCAAGATGGAGAGGCCCTTCATCTTTTAAGAATATGATGCCTCCTCAACCTCAACAACTTCAATTTCCTTCTAATCCGTTAACTCAAAGTCAACAGAGACCTCAATTGCCTACCCAACCTATTCTGAATCCGAATAATAAGGTTGCTCAACCCATGTTTGATCTGAATTTGGAATATTAGATTTATGTGCTAAGATCCTCATCAGAATATAAAAATGTGCTTGAGGTTTGTACTCCAAAATAGCAAGTAAAAACATGAGCTTTTATGTGTGTTTACTTAAGTTAGTTTCATGAAAAACTTTAAACATAAAATCAAAATACTAAATCGAAGCATGCATCAATCACTAATACACCAGCCATTGTTAAAGGAGTTCGCCCCTCATAGGCTACATCTCCTTGGATCAGCTATAAAGGCATGACCCCTTCTCATTATGCTCAATGTCTAGAAAAGAAGAGTACATAAACTGTCGAAATGGAATGGCTAGTTTCTCCTTCAAAGAAACAAATTTTGCAAGAGTTCTCACTCCATACACATGTTATCCTACAGTAAAAAATGTAAACCTTTAGCAAACACAGGCATCTTACACCAAGACCCCATACCCCATCTTCAAAGAGCATAAACAATACCACAATCCACTTGAAGTACATAAACAAGTCTCTTATCAAAACACATATAGATAAAAGAGGAAATAAAGCTACAACACTAATGTAATGGCTATTGCAAAAAGCACATGGAGGTTGGAAGACCCCTGTAAGGTCATTTCCATCTTCATACTCCTCCATAAATTGAATCAACACTCTGGTCGACCATGGCACCCATAGGCTTCAATTTGCAAAAATCCTATCAAAGAGTTCTCCTTTGATCCTAAGACCTACTCCAATGAGTTTAGAATGTCCAAAAATTTCTATTTGGCCTCTTTTTGCATCCAATTTGGTAGAAAACTGGAGAATTTATGACGTCTCCTAGTTAGGCCACTATTCGCTCCACAAATTGCTCAAAACCCAGCACCAATCCTAAATTTTCACCCCAAAAAGTGCTAACTGAGCGAAAATTTTGTGCATTGTTGAGAGAAATTGTAGGACATTTAATTCCACCCATAACCCCCACGTGGTCATAAAAAATGCCAAGTGACCTGGTCACATGCAGCGGTTAGGAGGTGGTGGTCTTTTGGGCAGTCACAACAAATGTTGTCATCAGGAGGTAAATTGGTCACATCGAACCGCTTGGTTCGGAGGTCAAGGTCGACGAAAGTTATATTAACTACTACAATGGTAGTTTTGTGCATTCACATGGCAAGGCCGCTCATAGTTATGTTGGCGGTCTCCTCTGAACCTCGGCGGTTAGTACATAACAAAACAAACTCGCCTTTGTTGTTTGTTAAGAACCATTGTCTGAGCATGTTGGTAAACCTTTGTGTTGTTTTAGGTGAGGTAGCAGATTCGAGCTTGACCTCTGTGAAACCAAAATTTTGATTGACCCTAGGGAGGATAGGTGGCAGCCTCAGTTTTAGCCTTGTGTCTCCTCCCTATTGGTCCACCTATAAACCATTAGACCAATGAAATTCCAACACTTGCCACTATATCGTGATGCCACTTACAAGGAATATTTTGAGGATATTCCATAGAATATTCCAAGTAATATACTTTTTGTTTACTGGGTTAAACGGATGCCTAGTCAACATCCCTGTCACCTCCTGAACTAAATTTGCATGTTTGGGAAAACAAAGAGATCACATTTTTGGGAGCATATAGTGTCCATTTTGCGTGAAACGAGTTGCGCCGGATTCCAGACAACGAGCACTATGTGGTCATTCAAGTTCCACATCATTATGACAACTTTGATTTTTGGGAAAATTTTGAGCTTCTGATCAAACTGTAATGCTGAAATGTTACCTTTTCCTACCTATCCTCTTTTAGTTGTGGATTGTAAAGATATCCATTTGTGCTCTCGGAAATTTATCCAAAATCAAACTTCCCCTATTATTCAAGAACAAGATGAGGAGGATTACTCTGCCAAGCTCAAGCTAGCATTACTTGCTTCTTAAGAATCACTTATGATAAAGAATCTCAAACTATTCCCTATCCAGAGTAGTTACCCCTTAAAAATCCTATGGTTCATCTTGAATTTGACTTCATGGGAGAATTAAAAAAAAATTGCATAAAAATTCCACTATTTCAAGAAATTAAGGATGTTCCTATTTATGCAAAGGCTATAAAGGAGCTCTTTTTAAGGAAACCTAGAGAAAATATGAACGATGCAACTATATTCTTATTGCAATTACAAAAAATGCTAGGTGATTTCTTTTCAACCACTTGGTTTTTGTTTTGCGCAACAAGTATAAGATATTTTTTATTTGCATGTATACCTGACATATTTTTATATTCCATCCCACCACTTCAAATCTCAAGTTGTATTGTATATATACATTTAAAAAAAAGGGGCACCCCTTATATCATTCCTATAATTTATTGTGCTAGAATGAAGACATATCTCCTTACCGTCCAAACCTTATATGTAATAATTTTTAGCCCTATAACCTACCCATACCACTACATATTTTAGACTCGCCCCACCTACCCATATCACTTCATATTTCAAGCTATCCATACAATTACACCCTTTGACCTATTAATATAATTCAATGGTTATATCATTACACTCCACCTACCAAACACTTTGACTTCGGCTCAACCTAATATTTTATATCCCTATAACTATGTATAAATTATAAATCAATTAATCTTGATTATGTGTGGAATGACACTACCCATTAAACATTTGGATAACATCTATGATTAGACAACTGTAAAAGAGGTGGCACGTTATTACTCTCTATCTTGATTTGTTGGAAGGGACACCTGGTGTCTTGGGTTTTTAATTCTGAATATTCGGTAATAGGTGCGAAATCATAATTTCATAGCATGAGAACTGTGAAAAGGATGGGATGGTTATAATCACGATTGCTGAAATTTTTCATCGAAATGTTTAAACAAAGAGAAAAACCAAGCATAGTCATTGGACAAGGGAAAATAGGATGACCGAGATAGTGAATTGGTGAAGTGTTTTGATAGTAAAAGTTGAAGATTATGGTTTGAGAAAAGATATGGGGGGTCTAGTAAACATAGCCTAACCCGATAGCATTTACAGTGTGGGAATTAAGCCTAAAGCCTTGGATATATTTGAGAAAGTAGGATGGGCATAATTTTTAAAGAGATTCCAGGGTCATGACCAAGTAGTCTCACTAGAGTTTGCAAACACCTTTGATGGCACCAAGGTCACAGATAAACAAGTTAATTTTAAAATTGATTAATAGATGATCTCCAAAGTCACTCGACTCTCCCAAGAAGAAGAAGAATGGTAAAATAATGTGAAAATCGATAATGATTTTTGGGTTCCATTCCTTTGAGAATCGTCCCCTCTTCTAGACTTGAAGAAAGGAAATAACCGGAAAGCTATACTCCCATTTTCCCAGGATGTGGTTCTTATAGTTATGAAGTTTTTCACCTGTGAGGGATGATTTAGTATGATATACCACTACCATATTTTGATTTTGATGCATCTAGAAGGGTATAAGGCACTTAATATGCCCCACTACATGTTCAAGGATTTAATGAAAATGGCTTCTCTGGTGCAAAGGCGAAAAGACCCTGAGTGAAGTCTACACCATCAAGGGTTGATTAAAATGATTTTGTTTGAAAAACATCATAGGAGGGTTATCATGTGGGAAAATTTCCTTAAAGGCACCAAGAAGAAACCCTGGGCAAGGGTTAAGCCTCCTAAGTGTTAAATCTCCACTAGACTCTTGCAGAAAATGAAAGCACAAGAGTCTAAAGTTTCTGAATTAGATAATGAAACCCTTGCAAGTTTTATGGCTGGAGCCTCCCTCAAGGCAAAAAGAACAATGGAATAGGATGAGGTGGTGAGCCTTGAATAGGATACATCAGGGGACAGTCCCATGGAGGAAAATGACCATGAAGAAATTTTTGGAACTCTAATTGAAGGCGTGATGGAAGAAGATGTCTTCATGGAGAATATTATAGAAGAATATGTCTTTGAGGAGAATGTTGTAGAAGAAGATATCTTCAAGGAGAATGTTGCAGAGGAAGATATCATGAAGGAAAATATTTCTGAGGGAGGTACTACTGGAGAAAATTTCCTAAAGAGGTCATTTCAGGAGCACATACTATGGATAACATATTAATGGCTTTTGAAGTCGGCACAACCAATGATCAATAAAAAAAATGCTGACAAGGGAAAGGTAATTCAGTGGAACCTCGACCCTTTAGGTTATGTATTTTAAGCTATCAATCATTACTTTGGTAGAACAAGAAACTGATTGCATAAAATCAAAAGCTAAGGGATTAAAAAAAAACCTAAATTATGCAATCTAAGAACCATGTTAGAAGCGATCAAATTAGAGGAAAAATCTAAGGATAAGGCCAAAGTTTTGGCGGAAGAATATACAAAGGAGGTCCAATAGATTATAAAGATAATCCTAGATGACCTCCTTAGTAATACGTACGCCTTTCTCCAGTTTAAACCTGATATGCCCAAATGGTAGACAATGGATGATATGTTTGACTTAGGTATTATCAACAAAGAGATCCACAAACAGGTAATTGAGAAAATGAAACACCATTGGTTCTCTATGTATTGAGTTAGGAGGAGAAATGGAATGTTTATATAAATAAATGAAAGGAAATTTATCTTAAGGAACAAAATATAAAGGAGGTGGCATGTGAGTTAGGGGCAAAGCTATGAGCTTGTTGGGTCCCCTCCAAAATATAATCTGTCTTCTTACATGACCTGTGGTCTTCCTTCCAATTAAGACATATATGTGTTGGAAAACCTTATGAAGTAATTTCACCTGAGAATTTTTTAGATGTTTATCAACATTCTGAAGTCGTATACCAAAATTTGTTATGTGAACTTTATCAATTCAATTTTATCCTTATAAACAACTCTGGGATGACTCCTAACCCCTCTATGCGAGATGTGCAACTTCATGCCTTCATTTCTTACATGGCCAATCTCATTAAGTGGGAGAAAGATTCTGAATTTTATGGGAATTCTGAAGTTGAGGCTCGTCTAACAGTTAGGGAAGAACATCCCCTACCAGGTTTAATAGTTAATAATCTGATAATATTAAGAGAAGATGTAGGGGATTCCACCACCATCCGAACTAATAATAGGTATGAAGTATCAAAGTATCACGAGATTGCCCTGCCCTATTCAATACAAGTCCTTAATGTGGCTTAGGATATTTTGGAAGGGTTTCCTTCACACCTTCATGAGAAAAATCACATGGGATATCCTTTCTTTATCTTGTAACTAAATCATGGACTTTCTATACATACTCGATCTTAAAACATGGACTTTAGTGGGTGGGTTTTCTATTTCATTTCCTCCTTTGATGGTGCCCAACACTATTTTATAGGTCTCCTACCATTTGGAATGAGGAGGAGGAATGGAAAAACTGGACTATTATGGAGGGAACCCTCGGTTACAACACTTCTAGAGAATTTGGTCACCTAGCCTATAACTAGGTTGACCTTCACATTAGTATAGTGGAAGAAGAATAGGGTTGCATGGGGACATGCAACAAGACATGATGGGGGGATGATGAGTCTCTCTTTTGACAGAAATTTTGGCAGCACCATCTTTATTTTTTCCTTAAGAAACGATACCATTTACGATCATACTTGTCTTATTAGTCCCTGCCTTTAGCAGGACTATAGCGATCGATTGATCGTTGACCCTGCATTAATTCATCTTTTGACCGGTTTTTTTTTCCGCCTATACGTATTTTAACCAAAGTTTAATGTTGACAATGTCATTCACTGAAATTTTAACCAAAGTTTTTCTTTGAAAAATATTCTACCTCTTATTACGGCCTTCACGTGGCCCGATACGGAAATTATGTTGCACTTCATTTTATATCCAAAGTTCGGGCAGCAGTGATTTTTTCGTGCCTTCATTTTATCCAAAGTTCATTTTATCCAAAGTCTAGTTGGGGCCACTTTTTATTAAGATGAAACCACGTGTTGGGTTAGCAAAGTTAGAGAGGAAGCCAAGTGTTTCATGCATGTCACGTAGCTGTGGCTGAGCTTTCAAGCTAAATTGACTCTGGCAGCCTACCTTCTATGCTTGTTCCTTATTGTGTTCTTCTATTCCTTGTCTCTGTAATTGAATTTTCAGCTGAGGAAGATATTAGTGTGTGTTTATCCATCAACATGACATCGAGCGAGAGACCACCTTCTGGTTACATAGCTTCAACCCCAGAAGATGTGCCAGGGAAGCCACGCACCGTGGGATCCCACCTGATAGATGCAGGTGCCCAGATGCTTCAGAGCTTCACCCCTGTGAAGCAGTTTCAACAGGTATTTGATTTCTTGATCTTTCTTCTTTTAATTTCTTGAAGTGTAATCATATTGAATTACTAGAACAGAACCATGAGCTAGTAAATGTTTTCGTTGCTCATCATAGAATTTGGTTATGCTTCTTCAAAATTGTTTTCATTATAAAAATGATTACAAGTAATCAGTAACAAAAAAAAAAATTCCCTAATCAAATTGTTAGAATGCTAACCTACTGCAGTGCTGGTGGAAATTAATGATAAATCACCTCTGTGGAAGCCGCGTGCAGAAGACTGGTACTGATATTCTGATGGTCATTCAACACGCTCTCCTTGAGCTGAAGGTGAGTGGCATCAATTCATTTTGTATAATTTTCAACTGCTGCGTCCCAATTTTTTTCTCTGAGTCATTATCGGAATTCAAAGTGCCTCCATCCATGGAGTTACAATAGCAAACCCCTTATCATAACGCTTACTCGTATGTAATCACTTGACAACACAGACTCCAGTACTATTTTCTTGCTACAAGGAATCCAAACAAATAGAGTATAAAAGGCTGAGATGAACACCATACCTGAGATTGAAATAGTCATAGGATGCCCTGCTGCTTGTTCGCTTGATGATTGATAGAAGCAAATAACAAATTCAATTTCGTTTGTATTTTAACCCTGAATTAAACCAAGCATTTGCCACTAATGAAATCAATAGGACAAGTGGATATAGAAACCTTCACTCCGCCGAGGGCTTCTGCAACAATTCGTGTCTGATCCTGCCGAGTGGTGAACTTGGAGAATTTCCTAATCAAGTAAACCCCTCCAGCCACACATAATGCCTTGAGCACTGCATTTATAACCCTGCTTCCGCTTCCACTTCCACTTCCACTTCCAGATTTGTTATTATTATTCATATAAGCAGGCGATCCACCGCAGCTGCTCGTTTCCTCCTCTCGCAAACAAATTACATCAACCATCTTGTATTGCGTTGCCTTCAAAGAGATTGATTCAATCATTTGTTTGGCACACTGGATTGTGTCGCGTGCTAGACGATTTAGTGCCCAACGTTGCTAGCGTGTTTGGAAGATGGCCCAACCCACAGGTTCTCGTATTTAGCAATTTAAATTAACATCCAGAAACTTGAGAACCCAACCAGGTTCGAACCTGTGAACTCGCATAGCCAAAGCCAAAGCCGAAATGGAAGAGGGCCCAACCCAGTTCGAACCAGTGACCTCTTGATCTGCAGTCAAATGATCTGCCACTGAGCTAGAGGTTGTCAGATTTAGCAATTTAAATCAACATCCAGAAACTCGCATAGCCAAAGAAACTGAGAACAAATCCAGAAGACGATGTAATGTCAATCGACTGGGGCCAACACGCTGAGACAAGAAGGATGGTCAAATGTCATTTACAAAAGAATAAAATGGGACACGTGGCTTGCATGCAAGCCTAGGAGTCCACAACACGCCAGCCGCTCGACTAACAGGAGAGGACACACACATCCGTTAAGAAATTAGGAAGAGTTTATGAGGTGATAGATTTTTTATATCTGTCCCTGTCTCTGCGGTGGTGGGTTAACCGTCACGCCCCTCCTTATGCCTTCTTCCTTCACTCGGTAAACTGGATATGCAACCTCTCTAACTTCGGCCTCTATAGCCGCCATAAGCCGACCTCGGGAAGGTGAGGGGCATTGATGGAGTCCATTTACAGGTTAGTAAGGTTATGCTGGAGAAACTGTTAAGAGTTTGATATTTGTCTCCTCTTCCTCTCCAATTGTTCATATCTCCCTCCATAGGTGAGCCCAAGCTCACTTATTCCTCTTCCAGTTAGTACTTGAATAAAATGAGAGCAAAGGATCCATCCCTGAGAATGACAGCACTTACGCATAAGCAGAGAGATTTATGAACCAGTCTCGAATAAAAGTGAACAACATGCTCTTTTACGTCGAACTGCATGAAAAATATATGAAACGTGGCAGAGTCCTTTTGACAGATATAAGAAATGTGGCATTGTCTTTCTGACGCGTGATATTATCATCTTCACATTTGTTCGTATTTATTTGCTTGGATTACAAAACTTTAAGGAATTTTGTTTTATTTTTTGATTTCATAGATTTAAAAATAATGACTTAATTTAGATTTAAGATGACTACATGGCTGGTTTGGCCAGCCAGATTGCTCATGCCATGCTTGATGATGACGAAAACAGTGATATGAATCAGTCTTCTCACTGGGCGTGCAGGCAGAAGATGTTAAGTCTTATTCATTTTTCCGAGTACTCCATATCTACAATATGCCAGACTCTTTTATATGATTGTTCATTTAAGCCTATAGCATACACATAATATCTAATTCTTTTAGTAAAACTTGATTTGCAGTCAAATAGTTTGGCAAGGTCTCCGCAGTCTACCTTATCTGCAGTTGACAGTTGGTCCAGGGGAAGCTCGAAGGGTCCTTCACAGGTCTCATCCCCGCCAACAACTCCTTTGACAGAGAATACTGATGCATGGGATTTGCTCTATGCAGCGGCCGGCGAAGTTGTCAGGCTGGAGATGGATGGAGCTAATCCAATATCCACATCTCCGATGCATGCCCAAGGGTTTCAAGGGCATGTTAGAAGGCAAAACTTATCTGCATCACAGTCTCCAGCTTTTCTGAATAAAGACCTCGCGGGAAAGAGCTGTAGTTTCTCTGTGCTCTCTTCCAAGGACAAAATCAATAGTTCCCAAATTCTCCAGAGAAGTTGGAGTGACTAAATTTTTTTATTTTCAAGCCCTAATCTGAATTTTTGTAACAAATTACACACTGAATTTGCAACGCCATGCAGACAGCAAGATCTTTCAGGGAAGGTAGCAAGTTTGTTCGACGAAGGTAGGTTTAAACTTTGTTGTTCTGTTTAGTTTAGCGAAACAGAAAGCTAGGCCCTTTGTTTTCTTTATTCAAGACTCCTTTTGGACATAACTACATTGATCTACGAGAGGAATATCACTCTCAACCAAAATGTGCATGTGCATAAGATTGAAAAGCTTCGTTGAGAAATAATCACTATTCGAAAGTACTTTAGGGGGATTGAATAACACTGACACAATATCAAAGCAAAGTATTTTCCTTTCTCAGGTTTCAAATTTCTGGTGACCTTTTATCTTAGATGTTTTTCATTTGATTAGTAATTCGGTTTTGGTTTTTATTATCAAATATTTAATAAATAAAAATGAATAATAATATATAATTTTGAAAATAAATAATTTATTTATAATTAAAAAAATTAATTTAAAAATATATTAATTTATTTTAAAATAAGAAAATCTAAAAGAAAAATATAATTTTAATAAATATTATAATTTTTTATTATCTCCTATAATAAATATATATATATATATAAACGCCTTAAACTCAAGCTTTATAATCACACTTATAAATTAAAAACTTTTTTAAAACACCATCAACGAAGAAGAAAACTTCTTTCAATATGAATAAGCTTGAGAACGTTTTTAATTTGAATACAGTTGCAAAGAAAAAATCAACCTCCAAAGTACAAAACTTTTCTTAATATCAACCTCCAAAGTAGAAAACTTCTCTTAACTATAGTACGCTTAAAAACATTTTTTTTAGTAATTGGCATTCAAAAGAAATTAACAGTTAGTTTTTAAAGGAAATTAACACGGTTAGTTTTTAAAAGAACTTATGAGCATGATAATTATATTGAGTGTGTAGACATGTTGTAGAGAGCCTTTGTATTCTGTTGTTATGGCAATTTCCAAAGTACAAAACTTTTCTTAATATTAACCTCCAAAGTAGAAAACTTCTCTTAATTACAATACCCTTAAAAACGTTTTTTTAGTAATTGGCATTCAAAAGAAATTAACTGTCAGTTTTTAAAGGAAATTAACACGGCTAGTTTTTAAAAGAACTTTGCATAGAGCCTTTGTATTCTGTTGTTATGGCAGACCCCGGAGCCTTTGTATTCTGTTGTTATGGCAGACCTCGGCAGGAACTACCACCACGGCAGTGGCTCCCTTGTTTACTTTAAATACAACTATACTTACATTTTCTTCAAATTTTGTATTTGTGTAAATAAATAATAAACTAAAGGTATGAATACATAACATAGTGGTATGAATACATAACATAGTGTGTAAAGGTTTGCATAAGAAGATAGTTTATATATATGTGTGAGAGACTAAATAAAGGGTTGGGCTACTCACTCTAGTTGAAAGATATTTGATCATAGGGATGCATATGATTTCAGATATTTCAACTATATTGACACGATGCTTTGTGACGATTCACCTTGATGAATTTATGTTATGTTGCTAACTTATCTGATTGAAGCTTATTGGTAAAATATTTCAGTCAATCTTACACAGGAAAGTCAACAAGGTTATGCTTGTGGATTTTATGGATCCTGAATATAACTCAATCATCAACGGAGTCGACTCACGGATGAGATTAGATTGCACATTGACAGGTCATTCAACTATTTTGACTATAGTTAATCCTTCAATCATCCAGGTGGCATCCCTACAGTATGTTGCCTATCGAATCTATGAGAATGGTTGCACTCAGCAGTTCAGGTATATGACAGTCCGGATTCAAAACACAACTTGTACCAATAATTGAGGCTCAGTAACGAAACTCAGTTAGCTCATAGAAGTTTCTGGTAGTTATAAACCTCCGAAACTATTTATGGGAAAATGTTTATTCACTAATGGTCAGGATGATATGGGATTCTGATAGTAGACAATTATCTCGGATCGGTTGCATATGGAGATGCTCGTTTCCAATGCTTATAGGAAAGATGTACCAAGTGATTCGAGAAATGTGAAGCTAAAGAATATAGAATCCAACTGAGTTATCTCTATTCGTAGATCTTAGGTGCAAAAATAGAATGAAATGCCAATCAAATTTAATATTGTATGTAACCATTTACTATGTTTATTCCTGAGGCAGTTGGCCTAGATCGGCCGAACTCTGTTTTGATATTTTTGGTTTTGTAATACTCTATATAACAAGGGGAGCGCCGAGCGCAAATGACACTGTTACTTTCCTTTGATCAATTAAGATAATTTCCATTCTGTTGGGCGATTAGTGGAGTTCTTCATTGTCAATTGTAGCATTCTCTCTGGTATGCTTTGTTGAGTTAGTTCTCTGTTGAATTCTTTTGAGTAGTTAGTTTTTATAAGGCACTGGCCAGGCCTTGAGTTGGACCCGGTCAAGGCGTGGTTAGGTGTCAAATCTCGTTATGTTCTTTTCATTTTATTTTACAATTTCTTACTTTTTCCAATCATTTTCAGGTTTGTTATCAAAGTAATTTTAATTGCAAAATCACATCTTATCATTAAATTAGAAAGAGCAGGATGAGCTGATGAGCTGTGGGTTAGTGGTTGCATGGAAAGCAAACGAAATTTGATATAGAACTTAAAATTTGTACTTTTGACATTGTTTTGTCTCATTCATTCATGGTTGGGGAAATCAATTTTGTAGCTACAGATGGATAGCATTCAGATATTGACTATGAACCGTACATATTTTCCGACCAAGAGCATCTGCTACACTAAACAAGCAATTAGAAGTGCATCTTCATGCCTTAATTAGAATGACAAAGCTCTAATTAATTCATATCAATTGAGCATAGTCAATTTGCTTCCCGGCGAGTCGTTGAATGGGCCTTAACATTCAATCTATGTTCCGCCACTGCAGTGAATTCACCAAAATGGTCTTCCGGCATATAGTAACCCGTTACAGGATCTGGCATCCAAGACGTTGCTCTATAACCTGCAGCAACTTTATCATCTGTTTGTTTTGGGTCTGCCAGAATTGATCCTGCTGACAAATCTACTTTCGCTGCTACAACGCTGTATCCTCGCCTGCAATGGAAACAAAGAAAAAAGGAAATTAGAAACAATAACACTACTGCTAAATTAAAATTCATTTCTTATATTTAGTACTCATTTTGAAGTAGGTTTGTCTATACAAGTCCCATGGTTCAATCTATAGCAGAACTATGAACACTTTAGAGGTAACAGAACTATGAATATGAACATTTGAGAGCTGCTCAAAAAGACTTTCTACCTTTGAAAAAAATATCATAATATGGATTAGTGTCAATTATAATGGTGTAGAGAAAACTTACATAGCTTGATTGCCCAGATCTGATCTCAAACCAAAACCACTTTTTCCAAAACGATACAGAACACCCGCACCCACAACCTTGAAATGGAACATACGAGATGACGCAGCCATCATTATTATCAACAAATTCACACTGAACACAAACGATCTGGACTTTGAGTTATAATCTCGCCCAATGGTTTCAATGTCTGCCCAATCAGGTCACTTAAATAGGGCCAGGATTGATAAATGGAACTCACAAGCCAGTAATTTAGGATTAAGAAAAATAGAGGCGACAATTTTGGTTATTATGATAATTGAATCCGGATCTTGGAACTATCTGGAGAGCGTGGAATTCCAACCAGCTGCGCACTTACTTTCGGCGTTCGGAGCGATGCGAGGAAGAGGAGCCATCCATGTGGCATGTAATTTAAGACCGAAGGAGACCATTCAACTACTACATAAGTGGGGCAGCTCTTCTTTATTATTTCTAAGTAGAGTGGAGCAGAGAATACGGCTGAGAATCCAGCAGCTCTTTAACACAACTTTTATTTAATTATTTCTAAATGTAGTGGAGTGGAAAATACGGCTGAGGGAACCAGAGGCGGTTTGACGCAACTTTTCTTTATTATTTGTGAGTGAAGTGGAATAGAAATATGACCATGAATGTACGCAACCATTCACTAGCACATCGACTATGGTATCACTCTATCACGTCAGCTCCCGCAACTCGCATAGTGTAAGTTTGAATTATTAAATTTATGTAATCGAAGATTTCTTTATATTAGGGGTTAAGTTTATTTATGTATTAAAAACATATTTTAAATAATTAAAAATAATTAAAATCAGAGTTAAAATATAATAAAAATAGTGTGAGTGGGTAAGTAGTTTATAGAGAAAACTATGTGATAAGAAGTTGAAACGTCTAATTTTTCAAGCAAAAAGCATAGGGGAAGTGTTTATGCTTCTTGTCCCTAAAGATGGGTGAAGTGTTTACTTTAAATGTCAAATGTTTCGAGTCAAATAATTTTCTCCACAAACGACTTATGTAGTATGACTCACAGTTGTCGAAATCGGCATTCAAAAATAAAAAATGTAGTTTTCTTTCATTTGCTTTAAAATTTATAAATATTATTTTATTAGTTACCTATTATTTTATTATTTTCCTTGGGAGGCCTATTTTAAACTTCAAACTTTCTCTAATACAAGTTTTGTTTATTACATGCTTAGGGGCCATGTTCTAAACAAGTCCAATACAACTACTATCAGGGCCCCATAGTTTATCTGAGTGCCCAGCTCGACACCTAAGCCCTAAAAACGCTATGGGTTGCGCAATGTTGAGAAGCATTCCATCTTGTTGGTTTGATCGGTCCAAGACTTCGTTATTCTTGACTATACCTTCACTCACTCTCTTTATCATTTATATGTGAAGCATTCAACACTTTTATGTAAAATACATATTGATCCATAAACAATCCTGGATATTTCACTAGATAATTTGTCACAACAGCTTTGATAAATTTAACCTAAAATTTTGAAATATACACTATGAGGGTTTATTTTTGTTTATATTTTCGGATTTATAAATGATTGTTTATTGTGTCTGAATGTGGATTATAATTATACAAGAAATAAAGAACGGGGAAATAAAAATTCACACTCCACAATTAACACAACATATAACCTCGGAAACCCTTTGGGGAGAAAACCTAGCAGGAAGGTAAGGACACTCTACTCTCTTTCTCTAAATAAAAAATGGTTGCGAGTAAAAGAAGTAAGGTATGTGGCCCGTGGGTTACTCCAATGCACTAATCCTCTATGTGTGCTCCCTTCCTATCCTTCTTATTTACTATGCTCGTTTATGGAACAAAATTCCCTCTAAAAGAATGGAACCATTTTCCTCGTAGTCGCTTGGTTATAACATACTCTAATAGGCTACTAGTGGTTAGGTTTGACTCCTTTAATTCTTAATTAAAGCTACTTTATGAACTCTTCTAGATTATTCTTCATCATGATCATATGGCTAGCCCCTTGTCCATGAGTAATGGGAGTTGATGTGGCATCCTCTCGAATCATGGGGGCCAAAATAGAAAGGTCAGCATCCAAGTAGCATAACTTTTACATATGTATTCTATTTGAGATGATTATTACATTGTTAAAAGGTATTTGCATGTAGAATAGGAAAACTTGGTGTACTGCTAAAGAAATAAAATTTTACCCTTAAAAAATGTTATTTGATACCTCAAAATTCTCCTAGATGGTTTCCAAAACCCAATTTCCAAAATGAGTCCCATGAGTAAAAATGGTCCTATGAGTTGAAATGATACAATCTAGATCACACCTCATTTTATTAGATTTTTGGTCCCACGCAACTTTTAGTGAATGAGGTGAGGAAATATTTCCTCGACCTTCTCTTGGGTGTACCATTTATCATTTCCTGGAATTTATCCTTTCAACCCAATCTATCCAAGATCATGCTACCCCTATCTTGTAGGTTTGGACCTATTTTGCAAAACTTTATCTTTTGTCAACTCTTCCTAGGCATCTCATGTTAAATCCTCTACAAAAGGTAGGTCTTATTCCTCTTCTTCAATTAGTATGGAAAAGTTGTAAAGTTTCAGTCTCTCTACATTCACAACAAAGTAAATATGAATGTGTGGGGATAGATGGGTCTATAAGAATTATCTCTCACCCTTTCAAGTATCTCAAAGAGACCATATCACAAAGCCTTGATTTTCTTAACAAGACCACGTAACATCTCCTTATTCAATTGTAGCCACACTCTTTTCTCCAACCCAGAATGACTTCTCTATTCTATGTTAATCATGTATCACCTTATATTTTTCGTGTGACTTCTCGAGCGTCTCATGTACTTATATATGGATTTTTTGGATCTTCTCAATAATTTTTCTACCCTTAAAGGATCCCTTGTAAGGTTCTCCCTTACTCCTCTTTGCCTCCCATATGCAATATCCAAAGATGAAGGTCACAAATATCAATAATGAGTTTCAAATGAGGACTTATCAATAGAAGTACAGACTATTATTTTATAAGAGTGTTTTATATATACAAAATTTTCACCCCAGGTATTCGAATGCTTATAATTGTAACCCCTAAAAGGTTAGACCAAAATTCTCTTTGCTACTTTCTGTCCATCTACTTATGGAAAAATGTTGTTGACCTCTATAACCTTGTGTACAACTTCTCCCATAATGTAGCCCAAAATGCACTGTGAAATCTTGTGTGCATGTCTCAAACAATGCTTGTTGGTATCCTAAAGTAAACCCAAACCTATCTAAAGAACAAGTTTGTTTCTTCTTAGCCACTGATGGTGTTTTTATAGGGAATCAAAACACACGTCTTGGTCAACCTGTCAACTCATTATCATTCACGCCCCTTCCAAGTTGTTGGTAAACCACACACAAATTCCATGGAAATGGTTTCCTAGGTATAAGTGGGTATATGTAAGAGATGATATATATCTTGCTTCTTGTTCTTAGGCTTGTTAATACAACACATCATGTGTCCTCTTACGAACCTAGCTACATGCTCTTGCATGTTGATCTAATACACATACGTTTGCAAGTTGGTCACTATTGTACCTACACTAAAGTGCCCTGCAACCTTGGAGCTATAATCCTCTCCAACCAACTGTAGTTTCTCACCTTTAGGAACACATAACCTATCTAGCCTATAGAGTAACCCATCCTAGAGATGGTAGTTAGTTTTGTTGTAACCATCATGCACATGAATTTAGCCCTGCAACTACTAAAACACATCCTTTAAGACCTCATCCTATGAATATGACTCTTTGTATGCATCATGGATGAATTGCTCCATGTGCATTAGAGTTCCCAAAGCTATAATATTTGATGCAGTTGGAATTAAAAGCATGTCATCTAACTTGTTTATTCTTCCCTTCTTATAATTTCTCCCTAAATGAAATTATTGTAGAAGCCCCATCGAATTGTAATGCCTATTTCATTATAGCTTACTCTAGGCCTGTAAGTACTGTAATCTTTGGAGATATGTGTGGATTACTATCTCCTTCCCCTTCATATATTTTTTCTACTTCTTCAGAGTTCACACCAAGGTATAGAGCTCGTTGTCTTAGCTAGGGTAGTTAAGACTACTCCATAAAATTATTTATAACTGGTAGCATGCAAGCCTTCCTCCTTGCATGAAGACTACTCCCATCACATATCCACATGCATCTGTCTCCACCTCGGAGGGATACTTCAAGTTTGGTAATTCTTGTTGGTAAACATATATGTATTATATTTCAAATAATTAATTATCAAACTAGCAGTTCGTGAAATTAAATATGTTAGAAAAATATATTTAGAATCAGAGCTCAATTTAGCCAATCTCACGTAATCTAATGTCAACAATTACTACTACAAATCAACAAGTAAATGACATGTTTAAAAAGGAAAATAAATGCATATAAACAAAAGTTGAAACTAAAGATTGTCTGACCAGACCTTGTCTTAGATCCCCTGGCATGGTCTTGGAATGCAATCTTCACTACTACTAGACAAGCTTTCATGCATTCAATAACGTGTTGGGTCTAATAAAATAGATCATTCTAGTTATGGTGATTAGATTCTAAAAAAAGGTATTGAAAATTAAAGATAGGGCACTAAATCGTAAAGCAATGTAAAGGCATGAAAATAATCTGAGTAATTTGAAAATGAAATTCATAATAAATCAGCTAGAAACAAAGATTTAAAAGCATTACGAATTAAACATACTAAAACCTAAACTAACAAAATGGATAGGTAAGGCATCACTCAACACTTCTAGTCCTAGGACATCTTCTACATCATTAGGAATAAGTTGGGGACCTTCGTGAAAGTTGATAACTCATATGAAGAATCTAGCATAATGGTTGTGGCTTGAGTAATGTTAACTTTGGATATAAGGGGATGCTTGTTAATAGTTTTGAACTTCCATTCCTTGATCGGGGTCCAATACAACTAATGGATCTTGTTTGGATCCACGTTAGGTGTACGATGAATGATGAGGGGGACGGAGGGTGACTTACCCAGAGCCCTCACATGCTCGATAATGAAGGTTGGTGGAAACACACATGATATCCATTAATACTGATACAATGAGCCAGAGTGATATCTCCCTCTAGGTGGTAAGGGCTCACAACTCTAAGCTTTCAACCATTTGGCACTTGGTTTTAGTAATTGGTGGTGGTCGAAGGCTCTTGGTTAGCTTGTTTTCGTTTGGAAGGAAGGCTCCGCAGGTTGGTCTCTCAAACACAGTTGGTCTCCTCGGTCTAATGTCATTATCTGTCATCTGCAACTTATTCTATTATCTCTCGGACCTTAAGAGGAAAGTTTCATAATACAATATCTTCAAGGAAATGGAACATATGTCATGAAAAATTGAAAACTTCCGTAGTATTATCCTTTGTTTTGTTTGATTTTTATGTGATTGTATTTGTTCTCTTTGGCATTTTATTATCTCATATGGGAATGTACTACATTTCTCTGGTTTGGAGTTATATGGTTGATGCATGTTTGTTCGTCTGTGCTAGATATTTAATTGAACTAATTTTTTTGAGAGTGGGAAGGATTCAAAACCTCCTTTGTTTGATTCTTTTCGTCTTTTTTTTTGGGTTTGGTTGAAATTGGGCTCAAGGATCTGGTGTGTATTTCCTTCTTTCTTGGGTGGCAGACCCATCCTATCTTACCTCTGTGTGGGGTCTCAATTAGGATCGGGGAACCGGGGTACATTGTCTCATGTCGTGTATGGAAGACTCAATCAACTCCCAGGTTATTTGATAGGTTTAGGCCTAATGTTAGTTGTACATTGCCTTTATATTGTGATAATGTGTCAGGTCCTCAGGGTCATTATAATTGCCAAGACCCCAAGTGGATAGACTGGCTCGGGTTCATGGTTTGTCCAGTGTATCTCAAGGCTTTTTTCATCTCTATTGTTTGGCTGAAAATCATTATGGCTCGCCCAACCTCCGATGCCAATTCTTCAGGCAGAGGTGGTTGCGGTCGGGGGAGGCAAGTGGGGAAGTGAGGAGGCAATAGCCCAGTCCAAGGTCGCTAGCCGCAAGGTCGCAGTCATAAAATGACTACTCAAGTTATCGACGATGCAACCCATTCATATCAAACACGTACTCTGACTCAAGTTCGACAACTAATTTCAAACTAGGAAGTTGATCTAAATTAGTGGGAAAAAATAGAGTTTCAGTTGGAAGATTGGTGCAACCTAGTTCCTAACCTAGGACATTCCAAAGGCCTCACCACTCAATATAAGAAAACTATTCACCTCTATTGGTTGATGAAAATCATTATGGCCAAGGATATAATGAACCCTCAATATGGCTCTATTAAATATGATCTCGACTTCCAGGAAATTCAGAAAGAATTTTAACTCATAAAGTTCCAAATTCGGCAGTAGAATGTTCATCTCAACTGCATTGAAAAACACATTTTGTGTCTTCCTCAGTTTGAATTACTAGGTTCAAGTGCGAAGGACCCAACTCCAGTGGAGTCCTCTGATGAATAGCAGTATGATTGCCTATAGCTGATCTCTTTTTTGTTTAATTTTCTATGATGTATATGATGACTAGGCTATTATGTTATAGTTATTTAGCATGTAGATGGTTTCTAGACATTCAGTCCTACAAGGCATTGTTAGAAAAACTCAAACTATATTGTTTTTGAATGGCATATAATGTTGTTCGGTGACCAATAGACATGGTTTCCCATGGGAAGGTTGAGGCCACTAAACTCCTTTTTTATGGTTGTAACCTGCTTTTGCTGAAAATGAATGAATGAAAAGGTCTTGCCAAGCTTACAAAAAAAACTAGTTTTGAACTTGCATTATGAAGGCTTATCATATAGAAAAATACTTGATTATGAGGGAATCCATTTCATATGCCTCCTATGTCACAAGGTTTGCCACATGCTAAAGGATTTCTCTCTACCTCACATAGGGAGGAAACCTCAAAAGTTTAAATTAAAAGGGCTAGTTTATAGGAACGAGGAGAATTCCCCCTCTAGGATAGTGCCTCAGAAGTCACTCAGGTTATCTCAACAGGTCGACATTTGGCCCTTTCCGATGGATGAGGACTCGCAGCCTCAATGCATAGGAGATTATCTTGATCAGGTTTCTTTCAACAATGGTTCGTCTTCATCTGCATCACTAGTGGCGGGTATTGTTTTATCCTCCGTCCCTTTATCTACTCTTATACGTTCTTTCAATAATTTGGTTATGGATACACATCCTCTTCCTTCCTCTTCTTGTCCCTCGTCATGTTCTTCCTTACCTACACTATGTTTAGGTTCCATCTCTTGTCCTATCTCCCTTTCCACTATGAATTATACTTCTCCTATTCCCTCACTCTCTAGGGATTCCTTGTTGTCTTTTGATTATGTTTCCATATTCAACTTAAGTTCAAAATATAAAAGTGATATGTCCCTAGAGTTTGTGGGTGGCTTGGGCCACTGTCCACTATCCAAAGATCCTAGGAACCCACGAGGTAGACAACCTTTCATTTCTAAATTAAAATTGAAGGCTTGTCAATATGTTGCTACTGGAAGGAAAAAATCCATTCTTGGGGTGCTTAGAGAAATGAAAGCCCCTATCCCCAATCCTCTATGATTTTTCTCGCTTTCAATTGTCAAGGGTTAGCTATCTCCTCAAAAAGACTAGCTCTCAAACATATTTTTCTTTCTGAATCTATTTAAGTCATTTTTCTTTAAGAAACCCTTAGCCCTTGACATGCAATTGTAAAGATTCTAGAATCTATAATTGCAACTTGGAGTCTTGTAGCGTTATATGCGAGTGATCTGATATTCACCCTATGAGTGACATCAGTTGAAGATTTATTAAACAAAGGTATTACAGACTCATGTGCTGGTGTGTGTTCTGTGTTATTGAAGCAACGAGATCAGATTGCCCATACACAGACAATTAAATGGAATGATAGCAGAGAAATATAGTAAGCAGACACAAAACACAATAAGTTACATCTCTAGTCCAGTTCTCAGTGGTGGCCTTGTTTTATTGTGTCTTTAAGTAGATAATTACAATACAGGGACTCAATATGAGTTCTCCTGAAACAGATTTGCTTGGCAGGGAAGTTCTTGGATTCCCCAAGCCACTTGAGTACACAAAATTCTTCTTCCTACGAACTTTGTGACCTTCTAGTCTATAATGGAGAGCCCAATGTGGTGCTCAGCCCGGACAAATCCTCTTTGGGATGGCTCGGATCTCTCAAGCCTCTGGTGCTCGATGTTGCCTCGGTTAGCTCGGCCTTCTGTCCTATTCTTCTTTTCTTTACTGCCTTCTTTATCTGTGTATTTCGTCCTCCTCTCAGGATTCTAGTTCCTCTGTCTTTAGGGTTCTCTGTCCCTCTCTTCGTCCCTCGGACTGACTCTGTATTCTATCTCTGTTCTCGGCTTTTAGCCATCCATTCCAAGACTGTTCGATTCCTCTTCCGCCTCTGTTGATTCACCTTCTACAGCTGCGCTTGGAGTTCCCTGTTCAGTGTAATCATCAGCGCTTAGGGAGTGGCCACATGTCCTCCTCTAAATGGCGCCAGCGTGCCTCGTCGGTTCGTTTCATCAGTTACATTGTGGATGAAGTCTTTCTCCACCGTGGCAGTCAAACAACCTAAATCCTTCTAAATCGCGGCTCATTCCTTCATCAATTCTGCTTCCCCCATTGGGCATGATCTTAGTCGTCCGATCTGGGGCCTACAGATCCAACGCCATACGCATGTTTCACAAGGTTAACTTGCTCGACCGATAGCACGTGATCAATGGCGGTTTTCTCTCACCTTCGCTTGCCACAGGTCGATTGATGAATGGGATCACTCCACTTCCATCCAAAATAGCTTACCATTTGAGGGTGCCGCGATCAATACTACCGTTTCCAGAGCATGGGTCCTGCCTTTGTACTTTAGCACCTTTCACTTTTCACCTGCGGTTCTCCGACTCCCCCATGCATCTGAGCGCTAAGCACTAATCACGCATTAAAAACCTCCTTATTTTCCCGATTCAGGCCTCCCAGGGGCTTCTTTGACCTCCCACGTAGTCTCCATGGGCCTCAGTCAGCGCACTTTGACTGAGGTCCTCGCCATTCCATGCTAGCTGCCATTGCCACTCATTCAGGGTGTTTTTGATCGCTATTTTGGAATTCTTTAGAGATTTGTCTGACCTGATACAGTCATGGTTCTTTGATAGTCTCTTATGGATCCAATTCAGATCACGAACTTCCCACTAAAAAAGCCTTTGGACCACCAAAAGTTGGTTTTCAAGCATCGACTAAGTGAGGGTATTGCTTTCTCACTTGTCTAATCTCAATCCACTTTGCACTGCTTGGCTTTAAACCTTTAAGCCCAATTCTGAGGTACTCCACATCTCCCCTGCCCGTCGTCCTCACCTTCCTGTCCAGCACTGTGTCTTCCTGCAATTCATTAAGATATTCAGGTAGCAAGTCATTAATAGAGGGTAGTTGACTCTGCTCTTCAGGGTCCTCAACCATTGAAGGTTAAAACAATCTCAAGCAATCTACATTTACGACTGAGTAGATGTGCATGTAAGCTAGTAGATCAAGGCAAAAATCATTTTCACCAATCTTCTCAAGTATCATAAAAGGTCCACACCTGATAGGCTTTAGCTTTCTACCTTCACCTTGCATCATGTCCTTACTGATATACAGCCAGACATGGTCTCCAACTTGAAAACTATGCTCCATTCGATGCTTGTCATGCCTAGCCTTGTACTTAGCTTGGCTGCTTTCCAGTTGTTCCTGTACTACCTGGTGGATCTCCTGGATCTGTTCAATGAACCTAGTTTCCCTGTCCACATCACTGTGTACATCAACCATGGTATCTTTACCAAAGACAAAATCCAAAGGAGACCTTGGTGTGAAACCAAAACAGGTCTCAAAAGGAGATATCTATGTAGAAGAGTGTTTTGCTCTATTGTAAGCATGCTACACATAACACAAGTGTTCATCCCAAAGCTTAGGATGTTTGCTGCAATAACCTCTCAATAACTGGATCATTGTCCTGTTAACTACTTCTATCTGGCCACCCATTTGTGGATGAAAAACTATGCTTTTCTTTAGTTTGGTGTCCATTAGTACCCACAAACTCGACCAAAAATTCCCCACAAATTGGGTTTCTCGATTAGATACAATGGAAGTGGGTAATCCAAAATGAACCCATACATGTTCAAAGAACAATTTTGCAGTTTGTTCAGCTGTAATATGTTTACTACAAGGTATCAAAATACACATTTTTCTAAACCTATCTATAACAAAATATAGATAATCATGACCTTTCCTAGATTTAGGTAGTCCTCAAACAAAATCCACGGAAACACTTTCCCAAGGGTGAGAAGGAACAGGTAATGGAGTGTACAAGCCTAGTTTTCTGTTACTGGGCTTGCTTTTAGCACACATAGCACACCCTCTTACATATCTAGAAACTGTCTCATTCATTTTCAGCCAATAGCAAAACCTTTACAGCTGTGCAACTATTTTACTTACCCCAAAGTGACCTGATATCAAAGAAGTGTGTGCTTCCCTAATTATATTTACTCTCTTAGTTTGTGAATGGAGTTTCCCACAATGATATAAGAGTCGGTCTTTTACATGATAATCCAATTCTTCTACTCTTTTGCCTTGACTCAAAGTTGAATATACATCTTTAAAATCCATATCCTTAGCATATTGTTCTATGTAGCTTTCATGTAGCATAGAATTATGCTTAAGTATGGTAGATGCATTTATAATGGGTCTAGATAACATGTCTACAACCTTGTTATGTATACCCTTTTTATATCTTATGACTAAATGAAACTGTTGTAGAAAACCCATCCATCTGTAATGTCTTGATTGTTGCAACTTAGTTTGGGAGTGTAGATATTGAAGTGGTTGATGATCAGTATGGATTATTGTCTCTTTGCCCATTAGGTAATGTTTCCACTTTTTCACACTCTGAAATAATGCATACAATTCTTTATCATATGTAGGATAGTTAACTACTGCTGGATTAACAGTCTCAAAATGATAATATATGGGTTTACCATGTTGTGTCAACACTAGTCCCATGGCATAGTCACTGGCATCAGTTTGGATCTCAAATTGTCTTTGTAGATCTGGTAGTGCTAGTATAGGTGTTGTACTAATCTTTTCTTTCAAGGTGTCCAAGGCTTTCTGATGTTTTCCTCCCCATTGAAACACCTTATCCAATCCTGTTAAATCATGTAAGGGAGTTGCAATCAAGGAGAAGTTAGAAATGAACTTCCTCCAATATTGTGCTGCTCCTAAGAAGCTTCTCACTTCTGTAGCAGACCTTAGTTTAGGCTAGTTCACAATGACTGCCACTTTAGAGGGATTTATTTTCAATTCACCTCCCCCTACTATATGACCCGAGTAGTTTAGAGATGTTTTGCCAAATTCACATTTTGAGAGTTTAACATAAAGGTTTTTCTTTTTTCAAAACATCTAATGTCTAATTAACATATTTTAAATGTTCTTCCCATGCTTTACTAAAAATCAAAATGTCATCCAGATATACAATAACAAAATCATCAATAAAAGGTCTGAGTACATCATTCATTAATCTCATGAAAGCAATAGGAGCATTAGTTAAGCCAAAAGGCATAACCAGCCATTCATACAATCCCTGCTTTGTTTTGAAAGTAGTCTTCCATGCATCTTGCTATGAAACTCTGACTTGATGGTATCCACTGTGCAAATCCAGCTTGGTGAAACAAACAGCTTCCTTTATTTGATCTAATAGATCATCTATGCAAGGAAGGGGATAACGATTTTTTATTTTTATCTTATTCAGTGCTCGGTAGTCAATGCACATTCTCCATGATCCATATTTCTTTCTCACCAAAATGATTGGTGACCCACATGTTGATGTGCTAGGCCTAATGAACCCTTTCTCGAGCAACTCCTGCACCTGCTTCTTGATTTCAACATTCTCTAAAGTAGACAACATGTACATCCTAATGTTAGGCAATGGAACATCTTGCTACAAAATAATATCATGTACTATTCCCTTTTTTGGTGGTAGACCTTTAGGTTCCTGACATAAGACATCATACTATGAAACAACCTTTTCTATATCAGCTTGATGTTTAGCATTACAACCCTCAAATACATTGGTTTTATCAGGTTTCTTTTCCTTTAAAACCATTAGTAAGAATTGTTTGCATGGATTTATCATTCTTTTCATCTGCCCTGAGTTTATGAGATTATAATTATTCTTGAGCTTATGAGCTCTTACAAAGTATTCGTTTCCATCTTTAACAAGTAGATACTTGTTCTCAACTCTATAGAAAATAGCCTTTCTATCATACAAGTAAGGACTTCCTAAAACAATTCCATATATATCCAAAGGAATTATGTTTAACTCAACCTCATCTACAAATGCTGACCCAAAAGAAAACTTGAGTTTGCATTGTCTAGTCACTTGTAGTTGTGCTTTATCATTCAACCATCCTAATGGGTATGGTTTCTTGTGAGGTGTAGTTTCTAATCCCAATTTCTTTACAATTGCTTCAGAAATTAGATTTACTTGTGATCCACTATCAAACAAAGTATCAATATTTTGATTTTTGGAAATAACTCGAATATGGAAAAGCTCATGTATTTTTCTCTCAATTTCTTCATCAATAACAGATTGAGAAAAATTACTAGTAGATGCTTCAGAATTCTTACCTTTTATACCTATGGCTACTATAGTTGTTTCATCTCCTGAGTCTGACCCCAAATCTTTCTGAATAGTTGTAGTAGTATTCTTCTTCTTGCCCTCAGACTTCTTAGGTCTCAGCTCTGGATGCAAAATCCAACAATGCTCATCATCATGCCCATCCTTTTTATAGTCAATGCATGAAGCTTTGCTTTTCCGTGTAGTGTTAGCCTTCCTTTCTTTCCACTTCTGCTTTCTTTTCTCCTTGCTCTTGCATACAGTGGGTTGGGATGGTCCCCCAACTTTTGGATTTCCATTCTTTCCTCTAGCTTCTAGATGAGTAGCTTGTACATATACCTCATCTATACTAGTGGGATTAAGCATGAGGATGGTATGCCTCATGTAGCTGTGTAGACCACCAATGTACTTCAAAAGAGTCTCTAGTGAGTCTGATGAGATACCCAACATCAATGCTCTCTTTCTAAATTCTTGAGTATACCCTTGTACACTTTTCCCTTTCAAATGTCGAAGAGTTTTCCAATTCATCATGGCTTGTTGCATGTAGGCCAATGGATAGAACTGCTTTTTGATTGCAACAACAAATTCACTCCAGACAGAGATGGTCTTACCATGTCTTTTCATATCAGCTTGGGTTCTGCCTTCCCACCAAACCAAGGCATTGCCTCCTAGGTGTAGTCTTGCCAGCTGAATCTTACTCTTGTTTGAGTCTATGTTCTGTACCCTGCAATACACATCAATTTGTCTAATCCAATTTTCCAACTTTTCAGCATTTAGCTCTCCATCATATATAGGCAAATCAAATTTAACATCTAACTTGATCAAAGATGCTTTATTATTATGCACAGGGCTATTAGGAGGTGTGAGAAAGCTTTCCTCTTTCCCCTTTCCTTTGGAGTGGTCATGAAAGTGAGACTCATCTTCTTCTTTATCTTGTTTAGAGCTTGATGAATCTTCCACCTTATGCTTTCTAAAGTCTCTGTACATTTCTTCAACCATAGACTTTATAGCTAGGAAAATTTCTATGAATTGAGGGTCTAGTCCCACAGAGCCTTCCTCTGACATTGTCTTCTGAGGATAGACTCTCCCAATCTTAGGATTAGTTTCCACCAACTCTCCTTCTCCTAATTTGAGCTTTGATCTAGTGAGCATTCACAACTAAACCAACACAAGCTTGTCTAACCTTACAACCTAGAGCTCTGATAGCACTTGATCTGATATTCACCCTATGAGTGACATTAGTTGAACATTTATTAAACAAAGGTATTGCAAACTCATGTGATGGTGTGTGTTCTGTGTTATTGAAGCAACAGATCTATCAGATTGCCAATACACAGACAATTGAATGGAAATACAACAAAGAACTACAGTAAGTAGACAAAAAACACAAGAAGTTAATAAGGAGTTCACCCTATTCTCCAGGGCTACATCTCTGGTCTAGATCTCAGTGGTGGCCTTGTTTTATTGTGTCTTTAAGTAGATAATTAAAATACAGGGACTCAATATGAGTTATCTTGAAGTAGATTTGCTTGGCAGGGTGGTTCTTGGATTCCCCAAGCCACTTGAGTACACATACTTCTTCTTCCTACCAGGTATGTGACCTTCTGGTCTATAGTGGAGAGCCTAATGTGGTGCTCAACCTGGATAGATCCTCTCTAGGATGGCTTCGATCTCCCAAGCCTTTGGTGCTCGACGCTGCCTTTGGTCAGCTCGGCCCTCTGTCCTCTTCTGCTTTTCTTTACTGCCTTCTTTCTCTATGTATTCCATCCTCCTCTCGGGATTCTGGTTCCTCTGTCTTTGGGGTTCTCTATCCCTCTCTTCGTCTCTCGGACTGACTGTGTGTTGTGTCTCTGTTCTTGACTTTTAGCCATCCATTCCAAGACTGTTCAGTTCCTCTTCCACCTCTTTTTATTCACCTTCTACAGCTGCGCTTGGAATTCCCTGTTTGGCGTCATCATCAGCTCTTAGGGAGTGGCCACATGTCCTCCTCTAAATGGTGCCTGCCTACTTCGTCAGTTCATTTCTTCAGTTATGTCATGGATGAAGTCTTTCTCCACCGTGGCAGTTAAATAGACTTCAAATCCTTCTAAATTTTGGCTCATTCCTTCGTTGATTCCGCTTCTCCCATTGGGCGCGATCTCAACCATCCAATCTAGGGCCTCTAGATCCAACACCATACGCACGTTTTTCACAATTGACTTGCTCGACCGATAGTGCGCGATCAACGACGGTTTCTCTCACCTCCACTTGCCACGCATCAATCGATGAATGGGATCACTTTGCTTCCATCCAAAATAGCTTACTGTTTAAGGGTGCCCCAATCAATACCGCTGGTTTCCAGAGCACGGGTCCCGCCTTTGTACTTTAGTGCCTTTCGCTTTTTGCCCTTGGTTCTCTAACTCCCCCATGCATCTGAGTGCTCGGGCTTTTCCATTATGGCCCTGTTTGCCCAGCGATGCGCGATTAGCACCAAGCGCTAATCGCACATCAAAAACCTCCTTATCTTCCTGATCCGGGCCTCCCAGGGGCTACTTTGACCTCTCGTGCAGTCTCCATGGGCCTCAGTCAGCGCACTTTGATCGAGGTCCTCGTCATTCCATGCTAGATTTCATTGCCACTGGTTCAGGATGTTTTTGATCATTGTTTTGGAATTCTTTAGAGATTTGTCTAACTTGATACAGTCATGGTTATTTGACAGTCTTAAATGGATCTAATTGGACCAGTGAGGGGTCATTCTAGTGGTTTAGCATTGGGTATAAATAAAGGGTCTATTAAAATGTTTATTTTGTGGAGTGTTGAAGGGGTCCTAGGAGCCAGTGTCTTTATGTCAGATATGGGAATGGAGATCAATTTGGTGAATATCTATGGACCTTGTCAAGATAGGGCTTCTTTCTGTGAAACATTGATGGCTTACTCTAGTATATGAATGTTGAAATGTGGAGATTGGTGGTGATATGAATTTCTCTTTGGGTATATCATAAATGTGGGGTCTTCATGCCAACTCAAATCCTCACTCATTTTATTGCTCATATTCTACAGATGCACAAATTTTGTGATGTTGATTTAATTAAATTAAATCCTACCTGGTGTAATAAGATATAGGGAGATGCAATTATAGCTCGAAGGATTGATCACTTCTTTGTAGAAGAATCTTAGCCAGACTGAATCTTCCTCTTTCATTAATGAGTAGGAGTAGGGGATAGTTCTAATCATCATCCCATTTTCCTTGAATTAAAAGGAGGAATTAGAAATCCCATACCCACATTCAAATTTAGCTCATCCTAGATAAAATAAGAATCCTTTTTAAATCTAATGGTGGAGCAGTGGATCCCCTACATCCTAGAATAATAGGGAAGGATCAATTCTAGCTCAATTTGTGACCAAACTCATAATAATTAAAAGAGACACCAATAAATGGGTGAAAGAGAAAAAGGAAAGAGATTTCAAGTTATTTAAAAGGGTGGAGTAGGAGCTAGAGCAATTAGAAGATATTTGCGGAGGGTGGGGGGGGGGGGGGGGTTACTCATCCGAGGAATCTAAAAAAAGAATTATTCAGCTACAAGATTCCAAAGATATAATCTTGAAGGAGCAAGAGGAGACTTGGAGGTTAAAAAGCAGGGTTATTTGGCTAAAGAATGGGGGGAAAGATAATTTTGTTTTCAATATTTTGCTAAAGTGAAATGGTCTGTGAATATGGTCTAGGCTCTTAACAACCAAAATGGTGGCTAGGAAAATAATTTTGAAGTTATGGCCATATTGGGTATAGGTCATTTCAGTTCCTTGTTTAAATCTCCCCAAGATATTTCTCTAGCTGAAGTGATTGATTTGGTTGTTACTTTTCCATGTTTCACTAATAAAGATGTTAATAGTTCTCTCATGAAACTAGTATTTGAGGAGGAGTTGTAAAATGTCTTGCATAGCTTCTAGAGGGACAAATTCCCAAGTCGTGATGGGTGGTTGGTCGAATTCTTCACTATTGTTTTTGATATTCTTAGGGATGATCTCATCAAAGTTATTAAGGATTAAGATAGTCTAGGCAGATGTATGATGTGTTTAATGCCATTTTTATAACTCTAGTTCCTAATTCTGACTCCCCTTACTCATTTGATGAATTCAAGATGATTTCCTTATGCAATAGAATATACAAAATTACAGCTAATATCATTGCTATTATATTGAAGTCAATTCTGTCTGAGCATATTTCAAAGAAGTAATTTTATTTCCTGGAGGGAAGGCAGATCCACGAGGCCATAGGGGTTGAACATGAGGGTCTCCATAGTCTTAAAACTAAGGAGCTAAAAGGAATTGTACCCAAAATTGAGCTTTCTAAGGCTTATGAAAATGTTAGTTGGGTTTCTATTATAATGCTTCTAATGCATCTGGGTTTTGAGGTAAGATTCATAAATTAGACGATGTGATGTATCACCTTAGTCTCCTTTTTAGTCCTTATCAATTGATCCACTTCAATTTATTTTCATGATAAAATATGTCATCTTCAAGGTTATCTGTTAATATCTCCAATTTCATTTCTTCTGGTTGCGTAAGGACTAAGTATGTTGTTAGTAGAGGAGAAGATAAGGGGAGATTTAAAAGGTGTCTCTATAGTTGGGGATATGACCATAACAGACTTACTGTTTTTTGATGATATCATGTTATTTAGTGATGGATATAGGATGGATTTAGCTCCAATAAAATCAACCCTATCTCTATTTGAAAAATCTACATGTATGTGGGTTAACTTATCAAAATCAACTTTTACTACAATGGGGTTTTCTAGAGATGAACTTACTAATTCTGAAAACCTCTTTTGTTTTCAAAAAGATATTATCGAATACTTTAATATTTGGGATTTTATCTTAAACCCAATGACTACAAGAAGGTGGACTAGCATTAGTTGTTGGTTTTGATAGAAAAAAGTCTCAAAATGTGAAGTTTCTAATGGTTGTCTCTTGTAAGTAGATTGGTGCTTACCAAATATATCTTAGAAGTGATTTTAGTCTTGTCACATCTATCTTTGAAGTGATTTTAGTCTTATGGATTTCTTTATCTTAGATTCGAAAATGAATACTAAATTATATTCATATAACTTGTTCTATATTTTTATGATTTGGATCAAAGGATGGCACTATTTTCCCATGGGTCAAATGGGAAAAAATCTCTCTTCCAAAGGAATGGGATGGTTGGGATCTGAAAAATAAAGTGTCTTTTTCCAAAAGAATTGACCGCTAAGTTAGGATTAAGCTTGATATCCACAATTTATTTTTGGATGTTGTCAACAAAAATTACATTTTCCTCTTCTCCATTGAAGGTTAGATTTGATCACCTAACAAACACAAGAAAAAATTATCACTAGTTTGGAAAGATGTTGTTGAATGTTTTTGTGTGATTGAATAGGGTTTAGCATGGAAGGTTGGTTCAGGTGAACATGTCAGAATTGGTCAAGATTCTTGGGTAAGTTGTGGGGTGAACTACATATTTCCACAAGAGTTTATGAATTTGTTACATGAAAGGGGGTATATAACTCTTAATGAGGTGGTGAATCAAAACATAACATCCATGTGAGCGTAGGGCTGGATGGACACAACTCAAATAAATTTTCTACCTAATTGGTCTAGGTTATTGAAGAATTACTCTACATCTCTCAATGCATCTTATGTAATATTGAGTGACGGGGAAGATATTCTACATTAGGTCGATTCATCCCAAGGGGAATATACTCCCAACTCTGATTATCTTTCTATTATTAGAGACAAGGAAATTTGAGAGTTATCTTGGTGGTGGAAGAAGCTATGGAAGCTCAGTTGCTCGGAGAAATAACGTATTTTTCAATGGTGTATTCTTGAAAATAAACTCCATACAAGACAAAATTTAAAAAAGGATGCTTCATAGGGCCAAGCTGGTGCCCTCTCTATAAAGCAACAAAAGAAAAATGACCCATCATTTTATGTATTTCCACTTCGTGAAATCTATGTGGAACACTATTCATATCTCTTTGTATTTAATTTTAATATGGTAGGGTATATCATGTATGGAATCTTGGCACCTCTGGTGGGAAAATGTTTCTCCTATGAAGCTTATAAATCTTCCACCCATTATTAAATAGGGTATCTAGTTAGCTATAATCATGTTATCTTTGAGGATAAGGCCATAACCCCTAAAAGAGTGGTGGGAAACGCTTTGGCAATATATGCTCTCATTCTAGAAATATTTGATTCCCATAGGTCGAGGCACATTTCTCTTGAAGTCATGGACAAAACTCACCCTTGCGCTTTCTTTGGTGGTGCTTCTTAAGGTGATGGTGAGAGTAGGGGTGGTGCAATATTATATTTAATTGAAAACCATTTCTTCAAACTCTTAAGTGCTTCAAACTCCAAAGTGGATTGGAGTGGGGCACAAACAATTTTGTTGAACCATATAGCCTAAATATTTTCTTATTATTTTTTATAGAAAAGGAATGCAGGAAATTCCAATTTTTTGTTCATTCTCTCATTGTTTTTAATTGGTTTAATGAAGTTGCTAGAAGTCAAGTACACACAGTCATTCCTATGTTGGAAGAAGTATGGTAATTGAAACAAAGTTTTGACCAAATCTCCTCCTCTCCTATTTACAGCTAAAGGAACACCATGAGTGATGGCATTTGCAAAGCATGAGCACAACAAGCTTGTGGCACATAGAATATATAAGAATAGAATGAATATGCACATTTCAAGTTCTATTAGAGTCGTTTCATAAAAGGCTTGGAGATAGACCACCTGCAAGATTAAATTTTTTGTTTTAACTCATCTCCATGGCATGTCTTTCTTTTGGAACCTCCCACTATATGATATTCATGTATTTTAACTATACTCAGATGCAGAACTAAGAAGGATTTAAGGCATATTTTTTGTGACTTTCTATGACGGATGTTTTTTTTTCTTTTAGACAACATGTTCCTGAATGCAACATAATGCGTCTTCAAAATGTAATTTTCACCTTCTTTAATGAAAATTGTGGTTTTTCCTTGGGGAAAAGTAGTGTAATATAGCTAATAGATGAAATTCTCTGTTTACAATAGGCTATTTAGATGAAATTGTAAGTTTTAAGAAAAAAATAAATTCACTTATTAATTAAATTTCCATGATTTTTTAACCCATTATAACAATACTTTTGAATATAATAACCCTTAGGCCTTCATTACCATTCATTTTAAAAAAATATCAATAATATACAAATTAAAATACTAATACTTGAAAATTCATTAACACCCAATTAAAATTTAATCTTGTGAAAAAGTGAATGAGTCACATTGCTTATCCCATATATACATAGTGATAAAATATTTTTTATTGTTTTAAATAGATAATTTTTATTACGAATTCTTATAAATGTTATGATCAATAAATTTAAATAGTTAACATCTATTTTAGCTATTTTAATTGTTTATAAAAAAATGATAATTGTAAATTATAAGATAGATAATCCCATTGTATAAAGGGACAAATAACAATGTTAATTAATTCACTCAAATATTTAAACAACATCTTCATGTCATGTAAAAGATATTATTTAGGATTTGAGTAATTTCTATATTGATTTAGATGTTACCCTAATACTTAAAATGAATTTCTCGATAGCGAATAAGGATCATTTAATTTCAAAACACTCACAAAATATATAAATTAACTAATAATTTTATATACATAAATAGCATTGAAATATTATATACATAAAAATATAATTAAAAAATGTATATATATAACCAAATTTGAAATATGCTTAGAAACATAAATGTACTCCGACATTTTTACGATCATCTATTATTCTCTAATTACCTATCATTATTCAAAATAATTATGTAAGAAACATTGGAATGATGGGGTTGATGACCAACATTGCTACTGTGTGAGTAGAGATATTAGTTTATATAAATATGTGCTCTAAAAAGGCGTTGCATTCTACCCATCAACCATTATTATTTTGCAATTCAAAATCATTCGTGTAAAATACAATTTTAATCCATAATTTTATAAACAATCGAAACTAGTGGGATGAGTTATGCTTTACAATAATAAAAAAGATTATTATTATTATTAGTCCCTACCGGGGACTATATGCGATCGATCGATCGCTGACCGTTGGTTGACCGACGTGATTTTTCATTATAATAGCATTATAACCTAAGTCGAACCAAAGTTTTGGGGTGGAAAGGTTTTGGGGTCTTATTACGGGCTTCACATCGTTCGAGGTGAATGCGTCTGTGAGGAATTAAGTGGCTGGTACCAGATGGCATGCTTCGGCTCAGTGTTTGACGTTAGTATGGTACACCTAGGGACTAGCATGGCACTGTTGTGTCGGCATGCCATGAATGATCAACGGAATATCAGATGCAGGGGGATGTTAGGGTTTATCATTTTAGTGGAAGCTGGGAGAGCATTCTGTTTAACCCCTGCGGAACGAGCTGCCAAAGCTGCGAGTTTGCCAAAGCTGCGAGTTTGCCAAAGCTGCGAGTTTGGCAAACTTCTCTCTGCGGAACGACCTGCGAGTTTCCTGTGCATTTGCTGCAAAAGCGGATGTTAGGGTTTATCATTTTAGTGGAAGCTGGGAGAGCGTTCTGTTTAACCCCTGCGGAACGAGCTGCCAAAGCTGCGAGTTTGCCAAAGCTGCGAGTTTGGCAAACTTCTCTCTGCGGAACGACCTGCGAGTTTCCTGTGCATTTGCTGCAAAAGCGCGTTATCTGCTTTCAAGTCGAGGTTAGAATCGCCGACTGTGAATATCGAATAGTTTTGGTGGTTAAATGTACAAATGTAAATTAGGGGAACCATTGCGAATGGCTGTTGTGTTTATTATCGAGGTAACGGAAATTAGTTGTGTTATTGCAGGTTGGACCTGTTTAAGAGTTGTCGAATCGGCTAGGGTTTATCATTTTAGTGGAAGCTGAGAGAGCATTCTGTTTAACCCTTACACGGAACGAGCTACGAGTTTCCTCTGCATTTGTTGCAAAAGCGCGTTATCTTCTTTCAAGTGGATGTAAGAATCGCCATGGGTCCTGTCTTCAAAAGGCTATAATGAGAAATAACTCTTCCTTTGATATGCATGTCGCCGACTGTGAATATCGAATAGTTTTGGTGGTTAAATCCACAAATGTAAATTAGGGGAACCATTGCGAATGGGTGTTGTGTTTATTTGGGTATTTGTTCGCTAAAAATGTTTATTTAGGGTTTTTGGCCAAAGCCATCCTAACTGAAAATGGCAGGCTCAGGGCGTTGAATTTAGTAGTTGGGACCAGATGGCATGCTTCGGCTTCGGCTCAAGTGTTTTACGTTACTATGGTCCACCTTAGGACTAGCATGCCACTGTTCTCTCGCCATGCCATGAATCATCACCGGAATATCAGATGCAGGGTGATGTATTTCACACTTTGGGTTTTGGGGATGGTTCAGATCGATCGAGGTGACGGAAATTGGTTATGTTATTGCACATTGGGCCTATTTAAGAGTTGTCGAATCGGCTATGGTTTATCATTTTAGTGGAAGCTGAGAGAGCGTTCTGTTTATCCCCTGCGCAAAACAAGCTGCGAGTTTCCTCTTCAAAAGAGTTTTATTTAGGGTTTTTGGCCAAAGCCAAATGAAAAATCACCGAGCATAAGAGTTTCATCTTCCTAAGTGAAAATGGCAGGCTCAGGCCGTTGAATTTTCAAGTGTTTTGTCCGACCATATGTGCCTTTACTAATAATAAAACGCAGTTGGTTTTATTGGTAAATATCCAGACTTCTGTAGCTAAATATTGCTTTTGTTAATTTTGCATGCTTCCAAAAGCAATAAGAATATTTTGATTCAAACGATCTAGTGGGACTAACATGCCACTGTTCTCTCGCCATGGCATGAATCATCACCGGAATATCAGATGCAGGGGGATGTTTTTCACACTTTGGGTTTTGGGGATGGTTCCTAGGGTTTATCATTTTAGTGGAAGCTGAGAGAGCATTCTGTTTAACCCCTACGCGGAACGAGCTGCGAGTTTCCTCTGCATTTGCTGCAAAACCGCGTTATCTGCTTTCACCGAGCATAAGAGTTTCATCTTCCTAACTGAAAATGGCAGGCTCAGGCCGTTGAATTTTCAAGTATTTTGTCCGACCATGTGTGCCTTTACTAATAATAAAAGGCAGTTGGTTTTATTGGTAAATATCCAGACTTCTGTAGCTAAATATTGCTTTTCTTAATTTTCCGTGCTTCCAAAAGTAATAAGAATATTTTGATTCAAAGAATCTAGCAATTAGGTATAATCATATGCAATTGGGTCTATTCATAAAATATGTAGACTTCTGTAGCTAAATATCGATTGGCTTAAATATGTTATGATTCCATAAATAATACCAGTATTTGGATTTAAAGGAACCAGGGTTTAGGGGAAACAACTGAGGGGAAACAATTGAAAAATAATAATAGATATGCCTGTATTATGTCCTGATTTATGCTTTTGGTTCGAATTGAATTCTGCTGCCAGTGCTCTTTACAGTGATATATTACTTATCTTTTAGAATGGAAGTAACAATTGACAGATGAGTGGTATAACGAAATAAGTTTCATCACATGTTTGGGTTTGCACTTTGACCTTTAATAATTGTAGGAGATTTGCATACTGTATATTATTGCTCACTCAAAGAGTACCATCATTGTTTCCTTCCAAATGGAAGAGCATTTTTTATTTGGCCTCATACCATATATGCAAGAATGAAATTGCTTTCCATAAGTGATTTTTACTGCGCTTTCGTTTATAGGCATTTCTTTCTTCTATCTGTACATCCAAATGACTTCTCAATATTATTCTGCTATTTCAAAATACATATTTGTGCCATAGTCCGCGTAAACCCTGTAGTTGAGAAGGGGTCATTCCGCATAACCATTTTGTACTTTTATCATCCATGACAAAGTGGATGTATTGCGATCATGTTAATTGGGGTCAATACCGCAGACAACTTGAATTAGCATATGTTTCAACTTTCCAGTTTCAGAGCACTTCATATAATTAATTAAGAAATTATTCTCGATTCTAATGATTTGTACTATCTTATGTTGGTAAAGTATATCTTAACTTTAAGGTACAATGTTAGACAAACAGTTGACCACGTTAAAGTTAGATGTCAATTTACACTGGAAGTCTTGTTTGAGATGATCCCAACAAGTAGAAGTTGGGTGATGCATCCAACTAGCTGCGTATAATGATGTATGAAGACATTTTGTCTATTTAACCCTTAGATTAAAATCTCATGTTAGGTAGTTATAACCAGATTGGTTCTGATATGATGTTAGGCTACCTTATTCTCCTCAGGGAGAAAAAATAATTTTATTATGAAAAAAAAATTACATTTACTATATGTGTTTTCGCATTTCAGAGATATCCTTAAGCATAGGATGTGATAAAAGTATGGCTGAGAAGATATCTTGCTTCATAAACAGTTTTCAAAAATGTCAATATGACAGCCCTATCATAGTCATTCTAACATATATCACAGGTTTGAAACCAGTTTTGTCTCATAAAAAATTAGCTCCTAGATATGTTCATAAACAGTCCCATAAAAAAATATACATATAGAGATATCCTTAAGCATAGGAAGTGATAAAAGTATGGCTGAGAAGATATCTTGCTTCATAAACAGTTTTCAAAAATGTCAATATGACAGCCCTATCATAGTCATTCTAACATATATCACAGGTTTGAAACCAGTTTTGTCTCATAAAAAATTAGCTCCTAGATATGTTCATAAACAGTCCCATAAAAAAATATACATATAGATATCCACATTTAAACAGTCCCATCGTTATATGAAAGGTGTGTGAAGACATTCCATGAGCTGCCCTTCCACTTTCTTTTGAATGATCCAAGCTCGTGCTTCCAAGTGTAATCCAGCTTTTGACAGTCCATCAGTTTCCATGTTCCTCTCTTTGTAGACATGTTGAAAGATAATGTGTTAAATACTCTGTTCAAGCAAGTTGAATCTCCTCAAATATAGGCTGAAATTTATAATTATCCAATGAATTTGTTCCATTCATCCAATTCACCACAATTTGTGAATCATCAAAGATCTGTAATTTTTGGGCATCTTTTTTCAGGTGCCAGAATCGGCAGCAGTCTTGGGGCAATTTTCTCAGGCAGATTGTTGGTGTGTTTGCCAAAGCTGTCCTTTGAACATATTACATGTTGATCATTTATATGAATCATACCTTATGGAAGTACGCTTATGCACTACTCGTATCTGCTTCTCAATGCCCTGTTTGGGTTCCTTGATCCTTGAATTCTGTGTAGATCCATATAGTATAGCCATACTCTCATACTGAATAGGAGGAAACTTTTTTCCTTGAAATATTTTGGAGTTGCGACCTAGCACCAATTGGAGACAATACTTTGTATATTTTGACAGTTGAATTGCTGCACCACTTATGTAAAACTCATAAATAGCCTCAGAGTTATTTTATTTCACAAATGCAATTGACAATGATGTTAACTTTCAGAAATATTCTTAAAGTTATGGTGCATTTTTTCATTTTGTCTTTCCATTGCTTCCTTTTGTTAACTTGCACAAATATTCTTAAAGTTATGCTCCATTTTTTCATTATGTCTTTGCATTGTTTCCATTTCCAATTTCTTTGTTATTTATAAATATGGCTTCTTGCTAGAAATTTGATATTTGTTTAGCAACATAATGCAATAGCCTATTTTTTTAATATATATATATTTTGTTCAAAACAATCATCTTCACTTTTTGCTAACTTGATCAATATTTTTTGCAAAGCTGTACAAGACAATTGCAAAAGGAAACTCTGGTAAGAAATTGCAAATGATGGAATAAATAATAGATGTTGACAATTACAAATTTAGATTGCAATGCATTTTTCCTAACAACATTGATATTGTATTAAAAAGAAATGGTCTTTTTAGACTAAATGCATTTTCATATACTGTAGGAGATTGTCTATTTGACTCATTCGAAATGCTTCTACATTTTCATTGTACTTCAAATGAACTGCGAAATGGGTTAATAGAACACTTTCTTTTTTTCTTAAAGAACAATGATGTTGAAGAAATAGAGTCATATGAGTATAAACTAGCACCTGACTTCCTATACGAGTTACATGGTGTTAATGATATTGGTACATATCTTCATAAAATGCATTGTTCTGCATCTACAAATATAAAGGAGTCTGACCAAGGTTTATGGGGTGATACCTTTTGCATACGTTGGTTAGCTAAATGGCTAGATATATCAATTGCAGTTTGGTCATTGACAAGAAAAACAAGATATTTGCTTTTTAATCAACATGAAAATGCAATTCCATATTGCATTCTCTTTCATGATGCAAATCCTGTTAGTGGTCATTATGAACCATTGGTTTACCAAAAGTTTCCAATATGCATTTGCAACCAGTCTAATATCTACCTGTCACCTATTTGCAAAGATATTGAAAGCCACTGGATGCATATTGCAAATAATATGCTTTTAAATGAACTAACAATTGCAAAGCAAGTGACATCTAATTGTGGTGACAGTCTCTTTAATGCAATTTGCTATTTAGTAGCAACAGAATTCGATGCAGAGTGTTTGCGACTTTACATTGTGCAATCTTTTTGCAATGCACTTATGCATAAGAATCGAGATGCATTGCATTGTTTAGAGCAATACCTAGTAGTTGATGTGATACACTATACAATGAATAGCAACTGGCAACAATATCTCATAAATATGGCAATGCCATATGAGAAAGGACAGGTAGAAGGCGGACCATTCTGTCTGCAATGGATATCTGTGATATTCAAAGTCAATATCCAAGTATGGTCCTCTGTTGCTAATAACTTTGTCAATTACAGTTCCGCTTATTCGAGATGCAATCATATTGTTAACATCATGTCATTCAGGACAAATACATCACATATTCACTACCACGCAATGATACAAAAATATGTTCACAATTCTCAACAAGTGCACATGGAAGCAAACGACATTTGGAATCAATTGCATCATAAGCATATACTAGAAAAAGAGCAATGTATATCTCAAGTACATTTTAGCAATAATATTGCATTTGAGATAGCATCTCATTTAGAACAAATGCAACCAACTAAGGATCGTAGGCTGAATTATCACAAGCTAAAGCAATTCATATGTACAAAAGGCAAATGCAATGACATATGCAGAAAACCATTTTCTAATAAGAAGTCAAGAATTACAAGCAAGAAAAATGTAATACAAATTTATATGGAAAAAGTCAAAGACACGCCTAGGAATACATGTGCAGTTTGTACCAAATTGCATTTTGCAAAAAATATTAGATTCTTCACTATAGATTTGCAAGAAAAGCATATGAATTTGACATTGAACAATAGGACCTTTAGCAATGAAAACATATGTGTTCCTTGCAAAAAAGCACTTAAGAATGGAAAGCTACCACAATTTGCAACACCTGAACAAATAAGACGTAATATTCCATTGCCAACTGTAAATATACTTTCAGACCTAGAAGAAAGACTTGTGTCATTGAGAATTGCATTTGCACAAATCAGACAATGGGGACATAGACGATCACAAATTGGCTTAACAGGATCAATTATCAATGTACCAGTTCATATGGACATTGTGCAAAAAGCATTGCCACAATATCTAAGTGATACAATGACAATTGCAGTTGCATTAAAAAGACGATTGCAATACAAAAATGCATACCAAACAGGTAAAGTACGTCCAAGTATTGTCATAAAAGCATTGAACGAACTATGTTCTAGAAGTCTCTATAAAGCTAACAACATTTGTATAAATGAGAATTGGGCCCATGTTTTACAAGAGAATAATGAATACATTGTACAAAATTCAAATAGTGACAATGAAAGTGATACAGATAGTGATGCAAATAATGAAACACCTACTGAAACATTGGTGCATGGATTAATAGAATCACAATGCATCTACGATTTGCAACACAAGATTATTGAATTGGCACCTGCTGAAGGAAAATGACCATTAGGCATTTTCAAGGACAAATATGCAGAAGAAATGAACTTTCCAACATTATTTTATGGCAATGCACGTGATCATGACATCACAAATAGGTTTAGTTACCAAAAAATTGTACAATGGGAATTGTTACAAGCAAGTGGTGACTTCCAATATCATACAACAAATTTGTTTTTCAAGACAATGCGAATAATAATTGATAAAGTGCTTTCTTGCATATGGGTACGAATAAGAAAAGGACAACTAAAAGGCAGGAAAATACTAGCAAAAGATGTCAAGTATCGAGCAAATTTGGAAAAGTTATTGAAATCTGACATTGGATACATAGATTTCAAAAACATTCACATATCTTCTGATCATTTGGAACAAATTAAGAAAAACATGTTTGCAATGATACGACAATTGGGGCCTCCAACTTTCTTTGTGACATTCACAAGTGCAGAACATCGATGGAAACCATTAGTAGATACACTCGTCCCATTGTTTAGAAATAAAGCAAATAAAAATGCTATCGATATATTAGAAGATGATGACATTGACTACCTTATAAGAAAATATCCAGTCACATGTAGCCAATACAATAGACATAGAGTTAATGCTATAAAGCGATTGATATGTCAAGATACTACATTCTTTGGAAAAATATCTGACTACTATTTCGTAACAGAATTCCAAAATAGAGGAACTGAACATGAACATGGACTGTTATGGATAGAGAATGCTCCAATGTATGGAAAACAAAGCAATTCAGAAATTGAGAGGTTTCTTGACAATTACATAACTTGTAATACAGATCATTTGGACCCAGATGTTGCTAAATTGCATAAACATCACCATACAAAAAGTTGTAAGCGAAAAAATTCAAATTGCAGATACAACTTCCCCATGCCACCAATGAAATCAACAATGATCATTGAACCAACCAATGCACAAAATAAAAAAATCGTAGAGAAATCAATATCAGTTTTTGCATTCTTGGAGCAAACAAACTACAATGATTTAATAACACATGCCAATTTCCTCCTAGAAATAGGGCTACTAGAAAATGAGTACATAGAACTATTACAACATACAATAAAGCAACCAACAATTTTCCTGAAACGAAAACCTTCTCACATTTGGAATAACATTTTTGCGAAGGCTATGCCTACTTTATGGAATGCAAATACAGATGCACAATTTGTGCTAAATGCATATGCCGCAGCGTCATATTGTAGTTCATATATGACCAAAATTGACAAGTCTGTGACAAATGCATTTAGAAGAATACGCAAAGAGCATCAAAAAGATGAAATTGATGCTATGCAAATGATTCGTAAAATTGGAAATACATTACCCAATCTACAGCAAATGTCAGCTCAACAAGCAGTGCATATATCACTTTCATTTCCATTGAGTTGTAGTTCAAGGGAATGTATATTTGTAAACACATCTCCAGTTGATGAATGCACATTTATGCGATCGATCGATCGTTGACCGTTGGTCGACCAACGTGATTTTTCATTATAATAGCATTATAACCTAAGTCGAACCAAAGTTTTGGGGTGGAAAGGTTTTGGGGTCTTATTACGGGCTTCGCATCGTTCGAGGTGAATGTGTCTATGAGGAATTAAGTGGCTGGTACCAGATGGCATGCTTTGGCTTAGTGTTTGACGTTAGTATGGTACACCTGGGGACTAGCATGGCACTGTTGTGTCGGCATGCCATGAATGATCAGCGGAATATTAGATGCAGGGGGATGTTAGGGTTTATCATTTTAGTGGAAGTTGGGAGAGCATTCTGTTTAACCCCTGCGGAACGAGCTGCCAAAGCTGCGAGTTTGCCAAAGTTGCGAGTTTGCCAAACTTCTCTCTGCGGAACGACCTGCGAGTTTCCTGTGCATTTGCTGTAAAAGCGGATGTTAGGGTTTATCATTTTAGTGGAAGCTAAGACAGTGTTCTGTTTAACCCCTGCAGAACGAGCTGCCAAAGCTGTGAGTTTGGCAAACTTCTCTCTGTGGAACGACCTACAAGTTTCCTATGCATTTGCTGCAAAAGCGCGTTATCTACTTTCAAGTCGAGGTTAGAATCGCCGACTGTGAATATCAAATAGTTTTGGTGGTTAAATGTACAAATGTAAATTAGGGGAACCATTGCGAATGGCTGTTGTGTTTATTATCAAGGTAACGGAAATTAGTTATGTTATTGCAGGTTGGACCTGTTTAAGAGTTGTTGAATCGGCTAGGGTTTATCATTTTAGTGGAAGCTGAGAGAGCATTCTGTTTAACCCTTACGCGGAACGAGCTGTGAGTTTCCTCTGCATTTGCTGCAAAAGCACGTTATCTACTTTCAAGTCGAGGTAAGAATCACCATGGGTCCTGTCTTCAAAAGGCTATAATGAGAAATAACTCTTCCTTTGATATGCATGTCGCCGACTGTGAATATCGAATAGTTTTGGTGGTTAAATCCACAAATGTAAATTAGGGGAACCATTGCGAATGGGTGTTGTGTTTATTTGGGTATTTGTTCGCTAAAAATGTTTATTTAGGGTTTTTGGCCAAAGCCATCCTAACTGAAAATGGCAGGCTCAGGGCGTTGAATTTAGTAGCTGGGACTAGATGGCATGCTTCGGCTCAAGTGTTTTACGTTACTATGGTCCACTTTGGGACTAGCATGCCACTGTTCCCTCGCCATGCCATGAATCATCACCGGAATATCAGATGCAGGGTGATGTTTTTCACACTTTGGGTTTTGGGGATGGTTCAGATCGATCGAGGTGACGGAAATTGGTTATGTTATTGCATGTTGGGCCTATTTAAGAGTTCTCGAATCGGCTAGGGTTTATCATTTTAGTGGAAGCTGAGAGAGTGTTCTGTTTATCCCCTGCGCGGAACAAGCTACGAGTTTCCTCTTCAAAAGAGTTTTATTTAGGGTTTTTGGCCAAAGCCAAATGAAAAATCACCGAGCATAAGAGTTTCATCTTCCTAAGTGAAAATGGCAGGCTCAAGCCGTTGAATTTTCAAGTGTTTTGTCCGACCATATGTGCCTTTACTAATAATAAAACGCAGTTGGTTTTATTGGTAAATATCCAGACTTCTGTAGCTAAATATTGCTTTTGTTAATTTTGCATGCTTCCAAAGGCAATAAGAATATTTTGATTCAAACAATCTAGTGGGACTAACATGCCACTGTTCTCTCGCCATGGCATGAATCATCACCGGAATATCAGATGCAGGGGGATGTTTTTCACACTTTGGGTTTTGGGGATGGTTCCTAGGGTTTATCATTTTAGTGGAAGCTGAGAGAGCGTTCTGTTTAACCCCTACGCGGAACGAGCTGCGAGTTTCCTCTGCATTTGCTGCAAAACCGCGTTATCTGCTTTCACCGAGCATAAGAGTTTCATCTTCCTAACTGAAAATGGCAGGCTCAGGCCGTTGAATTTTCAAGTATTTTGTCCGACCATGTGTGCCTTTATTAATAATAAAAGGCAGTTGGTTTTATTGGTAAATATCCAGACTTCTGTAGCTAAATATTGCTTTTCTTAATTTTCCATGCTTCCAAAAGCAATAAGAATATTTTGATTCAAAGCATCTAGCAATTAGGTATAATCATACGCAATTGGGTTTATTCGTAAAATATGTAGACTTCTGTAGCTAAATATCGATTGGCTTAAATATGTTATGATTCCATAAATAATACCAGTATTTGGATTTAAAGGAACCAGGGTTTAGGGGAAACAACTGAGGGGAAACAACTGAAAAATAATAATAGATATGCCTGTATTCTGTCCTGATTTTATGCTTTTGGTTCGAATTGACTTCTGCTGCCAGTGCTCTTTACAATGATATATTACTTATCTTTTAGAATGGAAGTAACAGTTGACAGATGAGTGGTATAACGAAATAAGTTTCATCACCTGTTCTGGTTTGCACTTTGACCTTTAATAACTGTAGGAGATTTGCATAGTGTATATTATTGCTCACTCAAAGAGTACCATCATTGTTTCCTTCCAAATGGAAGAGTATTTTTTATTTGGCCTCGTACCATATATGCAAGAATGAAATTGCTTTCCATAAGTGATTTTTACTGCGCTTTCGTTTACAGGCATTTCTTTCTTCTATCTGTGCATCCAAATGACTTCTCAACATTATTCTGCTATTTCAAAATACATATTTGTGCCATAGTCCGGGTAAACCCTGTAGTTGAGAAGGGGTCATTCCGCATAACCATTTTGTACTTTTATCATCCATGACAAAGTGGATGTATTGCGATCATGTTAATTGGGGTCAATACCGCAGACAACTTGAATTAGCATATGTTTCAACTTTCCAGTTTCAGAGCACTTCATATAATTAATTAAGAAATTATTCTCGATTCTAATGATTTGTACTATCTTATGTTGGTAAAGTATATCTTAACTTTAAGGTACAATGTTAGACAAACAGTTGACCACGTTAAAGTTAGATGTCAATTTACACTGGAAGTCTTGTTTGAGATGATCCCAACAAGTAGAAGTTGGGTAATGCATCCAACTAGCTGCGTATAATGATGTATGAAGACATTTTGTCTATTTAACCCTTAGATTAAAATCTCATGTTAGGTAGTTATAACCAGATTGGTTCTGATATGATGTTAGGCTACCTTATTCTCCTCAGGGAGAAAAAATAATTTTATTATGAAAACAAAATTACATTTACTATATGTGTTTCTGCATTTCAGAGATATCCTTAAGCATAGGAAGTGATAAAAGTATGGCTGAGAAGATATCTTGCTTCATAAACAGTTTTAAAAAATGTCAATATGACAGCCCTATCATAGTCATTCTAACATATATCACAGGTTTGAAACCCGTTTTGTCTCATAAAAAATTAGCTCCTAGATATGTTCATAAACAGTCTCATAAAAAAATATACATATAGAGATATCCTTAAGCATAGGAAGTGATAAAAGTATGGCTGAGAAGATATCTTGCTCCATAAATAGTTTTCAAAAATGTCAATATGACACCCCTACCATAGTCATTCTAACATATATCACAGGTTTGAAACCAGTTTTGTCTCATAAAAAATTAGCTCCTAGATATGTTCATAAATAGTCCCATAAAAAATATACATATAGATATTCACATTTAAACAGTCCCATGATTATATGAAAGGTGTGTGAAGACATTCCATGAGCTGCCCTTCCACTTTCTTTTGAATGATCCAAGCTCGTGCTTCCAAGTGTAATCCAGCTTTTGACAGTCCATCAGTTTCCATGTTCCTCTCTTTGTAGACATGTTGAAACATAATGTGTTAAATACTCTGTTCAAGCAAGTTGAATCTCCTCAAATATAGGCTGAAATTTATAATTATCCAATGAATTTGTTCCATTCATCCAATTCACCACAATTTGTGAATCATCAAAGATCTGTAATTTTTGGGCATCTTTTTTCAGGTGCCAGAATCGGCAGCAGTCTTGGGGCAATTTGCTCAGGCAGATTGTTGGTGTGTTTGCCAAAGCTGTCCTTTGAACATATTACATGTTGATCATTTATATGAATCATACCTTATGGAAGTACGCTTATGCACTACTCGTATCTTCTTCTCAATGCCCTGTTTGGGTTCCTTGATCCTTGAATTCTGTGTAGATCCATATAGTATAGCCATACTCTCATACTGAATAGGAGGAAACTTTTTTCCTTGAAATATTTTGGAGTTGCTACCTAGCACCAATTGGAGACAATACTTCGTATATTTTGACAGTTGAATTGTTGCACCACTTATGTAAAACTCATCAATAGCCTTAGAGTTATTTTATTTCACAAATGCAATTGACAATGATGTTAACTTTAAGAAATATTCTTAAAGTTATGGTGCATTTTTTCATTTTGTCTTTCCATTGCTTCCTTTTGTTAACTTGCACAAATATTCTTAAAGTTATGCTCCATTTTTTCATTATGTCTTTGCATTGTTTCCATTTCCAATTTCTTTGTTATTTATAAATATGTCTTCTTGCTAGAAATTTGATATTTTTTTAGCAACATAATGCAATAGCCTATTTTTTTAATATATATATATTTTGTTCAAAACAATCATCTTCACTTTTTGCTAACTTTATCAATATTTTGTGCAAATTTGTACAAGACAATTGCAAAAGGCAACTCTGGTAAGCAATTGCAAATGATGGAAGAAATAATAGATGTTGACAATTACAAATTCAGATTGCAATGCATTTTGCCTGACAACATTGATATTGTATTAAAAAGAAATGGTATTTTTAGACTAAATGCATTTTCATATACTGTAGGAGATTGTCTATTTGACTCATTCGAAATGCTTCTACATTTTCGTTATACTTCAAATGAACTGCGAAATGGGTTAATAGAACACTTTATTTTTTGCTTAAAGAACAATGATGTTGAAGCAATAGAGTCATATGAGTACGAACTAGCACCTGACTTCCTATACGAGTTACATGGTGTTAATGATATTGGAACATATCTTCATAAAATACATTGTTCTGCATCTACAAATATAAAGGAGTCTGACCGAGGCTTATGGGGTGATACCTTTTGCATACGTTGGTTAGCTAAATGGCTAGATATATCAATTGCAGTTTCGTCATTGACAAGAAAAACGAGATATTTGCTTTTTAATCAACATGAAAATGCAATTCCATATTGCATTCTCTTTCATGATTCAAATCCTGTTAGTGGTCATTATGAACCATTGGTTTACCAAAAGTTTCCAATATGCATTTGCAACCAGTCTAATATCTACCTGTCACCTATTTGCAAAGATATTGAAAGCCACTGGATGCATATTGCAAATAATATGTTTTTAAATGAACTAACAATTGCAAAGCAAGTGACATCTAATTGTGGTGACAGTCTCTTTAATGCAATTTGCTATTTAGTAGCAACATAATTCGATGCAGAGTGTTTGCGACTTTACATTGTGCAATCTTTTTGCAATGCACTTATGCATAAGAATCGAGATGCATTGCATTGTTTAGAGCAATACCTAGTAGTTGATGTGATACACTATACAATGAATAGCAACTGGCAACAATATCTCATAAATATGGCAATGCCATATGAGAAAGGACAGGTAGAAGGCAGACCATTTTGTCTGCAATGGATATTTGTGATATTCAAAGTCAATATCCAAGTATGGTCCTCTATTGCTAATAACTTTGTCAATTACAGTTCCGCTTATTCGAGATGCAATCATATTGTTAACATCATGTCATTCAGGACAAATACATCACATATTCACTACCACGCAATGATACAAAAATATGTTCACAATTCTCAACAAGTGCACATGGAAGCAAACGACGTTTGTAATCAATTGCATCATAAGCATATACTAGAAAAAGAGCAATGTATATCTCAAGTACATTTTAGCAATAATATTGCATTTGAGATAGCATCTCATTTAGAACAAATGCAACCAACTAAGGATCGTAGGCTGAATTATCACAAGCTAAAGCAATTCATACGTACAAAACGCAAATGCAATGACATATGCAAAAAACCATTTTCTAATAAGAAGTCAAGAATTACAAGCAAGAAAAATGCAATACAAATTTATATGGAAAAAGTCGAAGACACGCCTAGGAATACATGTGCAGTTTGTACCAAATTGCATTTTGCAAAAAATATTATATTCTTCACTATAGATTTGCAAGAAAGGCATATCAATTTGACATTGAACAATAGGACCTTTAGCAATGAAAACATATGTGTTCCTTGCAAAAAAGCACTCAAGAATGGAAAGCTACCACAATTTGCAACACCTGAACAAATAAGACGTAACATTCCATTGCCAACTGTAAATATACTTTCAGACCTAGAAGAAAGACTTGTGTCATTGAGAATTGCATTTGCACAAATCAGACAATGGGGACATAGACGATCACAAATTGGCTTAACACGATCAATTATCAATGTACCAGTTCATATGGACATTGTGCAAAAAGCATTGCCACAATATCTAAGTGATACAATGACAATTGCATTTGCATTAAAAAGACGATTGCAATACAAAAACGCATACCAAACAAGTAAAGTATGTCCAATTATTGTCATGAAAGCATTGAACGAACTATGTTCTAGAAGTCTTTATAAAGCTAACAACATTTGTATAAATGAGAATTGGGCCCATGTTTTACAAGAGAATAATGAATACATTGTACAAAATTCAAACAGTGACAATGAAAGTGATACAGACAGTGATGCAAATAACGAAACACCTACTGAAACATTGGTGCATGGATTAATAGAATCACAACGCATCTACGATTTGCAACACAAGATTATTGAATTGGCACCTGCTGAAGGACAACGACTGTTACACTAAAAAATGTCACCTTGACTACTTACAGTTAGTATGGCTCAAATCAACAGTCATGCTACCCTCTTAGGCAAGTCTCATGCCTCTGTTATCCATCTCAAACTCAAAGAAGAGAGAAAGTCTTGTAAAAATCATGTTTATCTCTGGGGTCGCAGGTTCTCTCTAGCCTTACCTGCGGGGACGCTGACCATGTTCACAAAATATGCGTCCATGGACGCTCTGTATGTTAAGGGACAGGTGCGTCCCTCTGTAAAAGGCAAAATGCGCGAGTTTTATCTTGAAAAAGTTACTTGTGGTTACTTCTAGAACATTCTAGAGGTCGGTTTGATGAAATGGATGCGCCTCCAGTTGGTTCATGTATCTCTATTAAGGGGGAACTTATCCCATCAATAAGGGAGCTATCCCACCCATAGAGGGGGATGATCCCATTGATAGTGGACCTGAATAACCTCTTTACAGCACTATAAATGAAGGCATTGAGCCAGAAGGAGAAGAGGTTGGAGCTATACATTTTCTTTGGGTAAATGCTGCAGGATTTAGGTCTTCCATTAGAGCCTTTGTGAGGAGAGATTGTCTTCACTTGATTCTACTTGGGAGAGGGTGAGCTTTGTCAAAGTAAAGGAAAACCCTTGATGGACCCTGGGAGGAACTTGCACAACACCAAGGCCAGGTTGTAAGAGTTTCTTTGTTTCGTTATTAATACAAACTGGTTTATTTTTCTCAATAGCTTGTGTTAATGAGTTATTTCATGTGTTCCTTGGTCTGCATGTTGAATATATGTTTTATTATATGAAATGCAAGTGCTTGGTAATTGTTTGATTGTTTGTGGTTGCAGGAATTGACTTGAAGGAGGAGCTCATCCGGATCGTCAAGAACGGACTTCAACAACAGCGTTTTGGAATAAGGTAAGCCTAAACACTTGTAGTTTTCATGTTGTAAAAGGTGTATTTAGAGAAAGATCACTCCATTTTGTCTTGTTTGTCATTAGAATGTCTTAGACTTCTAGGAAGGTCAGTCGTGTCCGCACCCTTGACAGATTCCGTGTGACAAATTGGCGACTCCGCTGGGGAATCCATTAATGAGAGAGTCTTTTCCTTTATATGAACTTTGCTTTGAGAAAATCATTTTTATTTTCTGGTTTTTGACTGTGAGAATTAGTATTTGGGTGGCTTAGCTTTAGATTTAGTTGGCTTTAGTTTTTCTTCCTTTTTCCAGAAGGACGCAGTCTCTGTGTGCTGCACAGTGCGTCCTTGGACGCGCTGTTGTCGACTGCACAGTGCGGGGCCGCACCTGTGACAACGGGTGGCCTGCGTCTTCCTGTAAAAGTTAAGAAAATTCCATTTTTGCCTTAAATTACTTTTAGATTTTGTTTTTTCTTAGTGTTTTCTGCCCAGATCCTTTAGTACCCTGTCAAGAATTCTCACCTGAACTGGTTTTGTGAGCTTTGAGTGTTTTAGTGGTTTTCAACGAAGTTTAGACCTAGGGTTTGATTTTTGGAAAGGCTTTGTAGTGACTTTGAGCTTAGAAAGTTGTCCAGCCTTAGATATCTCTGGTTAGTCAACCTTCTTAGAAGTTGAGCCTGCCGTAAAGTCTCCTTGTTTGAGCAACTTGTCATTTGAGTTGTTTTGGGTCAAATTTCGAATTGCTTGTTTTTAAAGTATTGATTTCCATTTTCAAAAAGGACAAAAAGATTAGAATTTTGTTTTGACTAGTTTTTGGTTCTGCAATAAGCTAGTCCTTGATTTGATTGTGATCAAGTAAAACACCTTAGAAATAATCATTGTTAGTTTTGGCCTCGTTAAGATTGCTTAGAGTAAATTTGCCTTTAGTTTGCTTATGAGTGCATTTTCATAGATTTTAAGAGTTGTTAAGATTGATTTTTGGTTATATTAGATTTATTTGCTTTATTAAAAGAAAAATACAAAAACATCTTCTTAAAAAGTCTTGTTTCAAGTAGCTTTTTGTTTTCAAAAGAAGAAAAGAGTTTTTTCGTGCATGTAAAGAGAAGTTATGTTTTTATGCTTGGAAAAGAAAAACGAATTGTTTCTTTGATTGTCTTCAATTAAGAAGTTGCTTTTATAAAGATTGCATTCTCTCAACTTTTTAGTTAAGCAATTCATCGAAAAAGTAAAGTAGTGGATAAATCATTTTAGGTGCATTTTGTAGTGGTTTCGAGTCGAGTCAACACACCACTAGTTTCACTTCCATCACCTTTTGACTTAAGAAACAACCTTAAAAGTAACGCTTAAATTAAAATCAATCTAGTAATCTTTATTTTTCTAGGGCTCTGAAGCACCAACATAGCTTAGGCTAGGGTCTTGGAGTAGGTGAGTACTTAACTCTCCAAGACTACAAAACCAAACAGATAGTCTATCTTGAGTAGAACAAATCCAATTGTTTCAGTTACATTCTGGGAAAGCTCCTCTTAAAGGAGAAACACGAGCTCGTGTCCGAACCAGTGAGGGGATCATTCCTCCCTCGTTGGGAACGACGCCAGGCAGTACGTATTACAAACGGTAAACCTCGGATTAACCATTGTCGAGGAGCCAGGGGTCACTTATCGGTAAACCTTGGATTGTTGTCAAGGAGCCGGTAAGGGGATTGGAGCTTGCTACTCTGCCCTTGCGTGCTGTCGGAGTTTAGACTGTTCCCCCAGGTGTAATTGTTGTGATTGGTAACCTTAGTGGCCATAATATCTAGGATTCTACCCAAGGTGACGGTGGAGGGAAGGTCCCACTGTACCTGGAGCAGACGTCGGTTATACTCACTTGGATTTTCTGGGGGGTTCGCTTCACTTCGAGACGGTTAAAGTGGAGGAACTTGGTCCAGTCTATTCATTAAGCAGGTTGCCGGGGTAACTGTTCCACCCACTATTTCTGTACTGAATCCTGCGAGGTTGGGCCTAATCACCAACTAGCGCTTTTGGTCCGGAAGACTACTGTTTGTGTGTGGTTTGACGCTCTAGATTATTTAGGCGTGTGCTTCAAATTTGATTGGTTCTTTAGAAGACTTTAGGTGGTTTGATTTGAAATTTTTTACTTTGATTTCGTGTGTTGTAGTTAAAATCTTTAATTGTGGCGGAATTACCGAGACAGTCCCGTAGACTTCGGGCAAGTCTCCTGAGATTGTTACCGGGATAGATTTGTTAAGAAAACTCCGTAAATCGCGGGGTGAATCTCCTGAAGACATTCCGGGTCATTTAGAAGGGTTAAAGGTCCTTGTAACTCCTCCTAGTGGCAGTAGAGTAGGTTCACCTGAAGAAGGAGAATCTTCTTTGGTAGTCCATCCAGATTACCAAAGATTAGAAACAGGTTACAATCCCGAAGCTGTTACAGTTTCCGAGCTTGCTGGTAGTTTTTCATCTGCCAGTGAAACAGGCGAAGAACCTGAAATTTCAGAACCTGTTACTCCAACTCCTAGTGTTCCTGATTCACCAAGAATAGAAAGAATTATCACCGAAAATCTTCCTGTTGGATTAATTGCTATAGAAGAACTTGTTCCAGAGGAAGAAATAGGCGTTTCTGATTCTGAAGATCTAATTACCCTTGATCTAAGGGAGCGTGAATCCATCTTTTACAGTCCTCCTAGAAGTGAATCTTGGTACCTTGCATTAACCAATTTTTTAGACAACTCAGTAGGTTTTTCTACACCTCGTACTCCGGTTCCACCTAGAGGAATTCATTCTCCTGTAAATATGTCTGGTCAGTCATCTGTGTTTTCACAAAGTCCTGAATCATTTTTACATGGCGGTCCTTCTGTTCCTACTGGGTATCAATCACTTTCTGGTACCTTTGCGGGAGCATCTCCTCAACCTGTTGATCATGGGTTATTAGTTGGAAACAGTGGTAATGTACCATTGAGTATAGGTGAAGTTTATATGATGTCAGGTTCAACTCCCATTAACCAACCTCAAGGTGGCCAATTACCGCCTGGGGGGCAACCTTCGTTAATGCCTGGGGGGCAACCTCAAGGTACTTCATTTGTGACTGGGGGGCAACCTCAAGGGTATCAACCCCAAGGGTATCAACCCCAGCCTCAATACGTACCCCAAAGTCAACCTCAGTATCAGTATCAACCTCAAGGATGGCAACCTCAAGGATGGCAACCCCAAGGGTATCAACCCCAAGGGTATCAACCTCAAGGATACCAACCTCAAGGTCAAGGTCAACCCCAGTATTCGTATTTACCTCAAGGTTATCAACCTACGGGTCAATACCCTGGTCAAGGTTATCAACCACCTCAAGGGCAATCATATGGGACTACACCTTACAGTTATCAACCCTATCCTCAATACGGCTATGGATCTCAGTATCCTCAACCTGTTACGAGTCAATACCCTGGAATGTTAACATGGGATCCGTCACAGGGTCAACAGATGTCGCAACCAAGTATACAGTCGGTACCTCAAGCAGGACAACCTGCAGTTCCTGGTCCACCCCAGCAACCGCAACCTGTCCAGTCAAGTGTTCAGACCCCTGTAACTTCTGTAGTTACTCAGCCGCCAATTGCACCGAGTACTCCACCTCACACGGCTGCAGCAACTACCGCTTCATCTACCATGCTTACTTCTGGAGTATCGGCAGCTCCGGTTTCTACTGTCCCTGTAACCGCTCCTCAGACATCTGTACCGTTGTCTGGACCCACGGTTCAAACCACAGTCCAGATGCCTGCAGGTCAACCTGGTACAAGTACGGTTGTTACTACTCAACCTCAATTTGTTCAACCTCCGTACCAGGGACAGTATCAACCTGGGCAAGCTGCCCAACAACCGGTTTACCAGTATCAACCGTATCCTGGGTACAATTATCAACCACCTCAACAACCCCAGTACGGTCCGGTTAATCCTGGTTTTCCAGGAGGATATAATATCCCCAATGCGAATCCTGTTCCTAGTTATCCTGGATATCCTCCTCCTGGGGCTGGTATTGTGACTCAGAGTTTCAGAGATCCTAACCGGCAGTTACCATTTATTGCGACTTTAGATTTACCCGACTTGACGCGCCTAACGAACGATCCAATTCAATATCTTCCGTTCTGGCCGCCAATGCCAAATAAGTTGCCCAGCGATATACCCAAGTTCGAAGGTAAGTCTGGAGAGGATCCGTCTAATCACGTGATGACTTACCACCTCTGGTGTGCATCAAATTCCATCTCAGATGATTCTATCCGCTTACGTCTTTTCCAGCGTACACTCATTGGTCTCGCAGCCAAGTGGTACATTGAGTTGCCACGGGCTTCTTTTTACAACTTTAGCCAGTTAGCTACTTCATTCTTAACTCATTTTCAGTTACCAGTCAGATACGATAATGGTACGGAATTATTAACTTCGCTAAAACAATCGACATCCACGTACATTTCTGATCACATCCATGAGTGGAGACGTCGAAGGAGATTAGTGAAAGTTTTTATCCCGGACCAAATTTTAGCTGAATGGTTTGTAAAATCATTATTACCAAGAATTACTGAAGATGTAGCTAAGGCCGGCGTAGTTACTGAGGAGCAAGTCATTGCTCAGGCACAATACCTTGACTTAGTTTACACTCAGTCGGGTACGTTACACGAGAAAATTCCGGATCTTCCAAAGTCAAACCAAATCGCTGCTGCTCCTTCGGGATCTCATGCCGCTGATGGTATGATCGGTATCGTGACTACGAAGAGTAAGAAGAAGTCTTCCAAGACCTCCAATACTCCAATTATCACTTTGCCTGATTCTCCGACAGGAGAGTCTTCTCCTCCTGAACTTACCGCCGACATTCACGCTGTAGAGTCATCTACGGCCAAATCCAAAAACGGTGGAAAGAAGAAAGGAAAGAAGAAGGCTAAAGCAGACAAGGCTCCAAAGGAGAAAACGGAAAAGTCGGAAACCAATGACGAAAAGCGCAAACCTCGTTATCCTTGTCTCATTTGTGAAGAAGATCATTTTACGAGAGACTGCCCTCATCGGGCCGAGGTAGTGAAAATAGTTAAAGGTTCTCCGACTCCTGCTGTGTTAAAGAATCCATTCCCCGAGCAGGAAAATAAGATGATAGGTTCTTCTTCGAATGCCAGTGAAGAACCCATTTTGATGATGTCTCATGTCAGGATTGCGACTCGATCGCAAGATTATGGTAGTAAGGCTCCTGTTGATGGTAAAGAAGCAGAATCTTCTCACTCTAACCCATCAACCTCAGCTCCTGGTTCCGATCCACTACAGATCGAAAAACCTAACCCAGACTTAGTGATTAAGCCGCCCGCCAAGGGTGTACTTCGAAGGTCTGCTTTCAATCCACATGCGAGAGCAGCCCAGAATTACAACATTGTTGAAGACTTAGCTGTTTCACCTTCAGCAATGTCGGCACTCGAAGTGCTGCAATCATGTCCAGCGCAACGAAAATTGCTTTTGTCGGCTATTGGAGCTGTCGATGTTCAGGACCCGAACCTAATGATCTTTGATCTAGAAAGTAGTACACCGCGTCTCCCCCATCAAATGGCTTTCCAAATTCCAGTGATAGTCAAAAACAGGCCTATTCATCGGACTGTGATTGATGAGGGAGCTTCTACGTGTATTATGTCGATTCAATGTTGGAGATCGCTTGGTTCTCCTTCGTTGAACCAATCCCCCACCATCCTTAAGGCCTTTGATGGCCGTGGGTTCCGTCCGTTTGGTATTCTACAAGAATTGCCTATAGGGGTCGAAGGTAAAACCGTTAGTCTGGATGTGGAAGTGGTTGATGCCCCTCTAGACTACAACCTTCTTTTGGGTCGAAGTTGGTCATATGCTATGACAGCGGTCGTTTCATCGGTCTTCAGAGTCATTAAGTTTCCACATAACGGTAAGATCGTGACTATTGATCAGCTGACATACTTTTCATCCGACCCAACCTCTTTAGAAACTATCCAGCATGTTGGTAAAACGACAATCCCTTATAGGGACATTGGTGTAGGTTTAGTTAAGGATTCCGGTTTACTGGGAACTTTTCCTCTCCCTCCACTCAATGCAGACCCTTCGTTCGCAACAATTCATATGATCACGTCAGAAAACATTATTTATGATGATCCTTGGTATGTTCCCTCTGACTCTGAGCTAGACTCACTCGGTGATGTTATGCCGTTGAGTCCGTATGAGATTGCTTATGAAGCTCTTATGTCTTTTACCGACTTTCATTCAACCGACCAAATGAATGTGGTCAGTGAAGAGTCACTTTTCACCTCACCCTTAGAACGGATAACGTTTCCCGAAGAAGTGTCATCTGACGAACAACTTCGCGAAATCCTAAGTGTAGATGATCTACCATGGGAAGATCTCCATCACAGATCTTCGTTTTTACCTAAGGATGATGCCTTTGAAAATGATTTTTCATCTATCTTTACCGCTGAATATGTCAAAGACGCTCAGGATCCAACGAAACATTCTGATTCAGAGCTGAATTTAGGGAATATTTCTCGTACTATTCCCATTGATATTTCAGTGAAGCCCGGAATCAAGGAGAACATTCATATAGGTGCCGCATGTACTGACGAAGAAATTGAAACTTACAAGGCCCTATTCCAAGAATTCCGCGACGTGTTTGCCTGGTCTTACGAAGAAATGCCGGGAATTGATCCTGCCATTGTTGTTCATGAAATCAAAACCTACCCGGATGCTAAACCCATTCGGCAACGGTTGCGTCAGATTCACCCTCGAAAAGCAGCTGCAATCAAAGCCGAAGTCGAAAAGCTGTTGAAAGCAGGTTTCATTTATCCGATCCCGTTAACGGATTGGGTATCGAATATTGTTCCCGTCAATAAAAAACAAGGAACAATAAGAATCTGTATCGATTATAGGGATATCAATCGAGCTTGTCCAAAAGACAACTATCCTACGCCTTATATCGATCAAATTATTGATGATTGTGCCGGAAGTGAGATGTTTTCCTTCATGGATGGTTTCTCCGGGTATAATCAAATCAATATTCTACCTGCCGATCAACCAAAAACGGCATTCATTTGTCCATGGGGGACATTTGCTTATTGCAAATTACCTTTTGGCCTTAAGAATGCCGGTGCTACTTTTCAACGGGCCATGTCTTATGCATTTCATGACATCAAGCACATTGTGCAACCCTATCTCGATGATTTGCCTGCTCATTCTTTACACCGAGCTGATCACCTTGTCCATTTACGAGCAATCTTTATGAGGTGTAGGCATTATCGAATTCGGTTGAATCCCCACAAGTGTGTTTTCTGTATAGAAACAGGTCGATTGCTGGGATTTGTTGTTTCCAAAACCGGCATTCGCGTCGATCCCTCGAAAGTCGAGGCTATCATCCAATTGCCTCCTCCTTCGAGTTTGCGCCAACTCCAAAGTTTGCAAGGGAAAGCGAACTTTTTACGCCGATTCATCCCTAACTACGCCGAGGTCACTAAAGGTTTTACACGGTTGTTGAAACAGAACGTACAATTCTTTTGGGACGAGATTGCTCAACAATCTTTTGATGCACTGAAACACGCGTTGACCCATGCACCGTTATTGCATCCTCCCAACTACAACCAGGACTACTTCTTATACCTCGCAGCTTCGCATTCCACCATTGGAATGGTGTTAGTTCAAGAAGATGAATTCAAGGCAGAGCATGTGATATATTACCTTAGCAGAACCTTAAATCCAACTGAGTTAAAATATTCACATGTGGAGAAATTGGCCCTGGCAGCCGTTCAAGCTGTCCAGCGTTTTCGTCACTACATTCTTCTCCGCAAAACTACTGTTATTTCGGATTGCAACCCTATGATTTATATCTTGACAAAACAACTGCTAGGGGGCAAGTACTCTAAATGGATCGTCATCCTGCAAGAGTTCGACTTGGAGTTTGAGAAGTCCAAGTCTAAGAAATCTTTAGTCTTCGCGGAATTGATGTGTGATTTCCCGAGTGCTGACACAGAGACTGTGGCAGAGGAGTCCATTGCGGACGAATCTTTGTTTCTTATTAGCACTGTAGATCCGTGGTATGGGGATATAATCATCTATCTCCAAACCCAAACCTTTCGGCCTGAAGCTTCCAAGGAAAACCGTCGAAAAATTCGGTTTCAATCCCAGCAATACAGAATTATTGGAGATACACTTTATCGCCTGGGGGCAGACTTAGTTTTTCGACGTTGTTTAACTCACGATGAGGCTGAGAGAGTTTTGAATGATTGTCACTCTGGAGCATGTGGCGGTCATATGTCTGGGTATGCCACAGCTCAGAAGGTGTTGCGCGCTGGCTATTTCTGGCCGTCTATGTTTAAAGATTGTATCCTTGCCGTCAGAAAATGCCACAACTGTCAAGTGTTTGATCGCAAGATGCGCGCTCCACCTGCTCCTCTCCACCCTATAATTGCCGCTGGTCCATTCGCCAAATGGGGCATTGACTTTATTACTTGTAACCCTCACTCGGCCGGGGGGCATGCGTATATCATCCTTGCGGTTGATTATTTTACTAAGTGGGCCGAGGCGATGCCTACATTCGACGCAAGCGGCAAGACAGCTGCACTTTTCGTATTCAATCATATCATAACTAGGTTTGGTGTCCCACAAGCAATCATTACGGACCATGGAAGCCATTTTCGAAATGTCATGATGACTGAACTTACAAGCCAGCTTGGTTTGCGCCACGATAGCTCTACACCTTATTATCCGCAAGCCAACGGTTTGGTTGAGTCAATCAACAAAGTTCTAGTCGTCATGATTCGACGGATCATTGGTATCCATCGAACGAATTGGCATAACATGTTATTTTCGGCGCTATGGGCATATCGAACTTCAGTGAAAAATTCAACAGGTTTCACCCCTTTTCAGCTAGTTTATGGCTTAGAAGCTGTGTTACCTATTGAGTGCGAAATCCCATCACTTCAAATGGCTGTCGAATTACTTCCAGCTACTTCCGAAGAGGAGAAACGGTTGTTATACTTAGCTAAATTAGATGAGACTCGACGTGACGCTACTTTAGCTATCGAGACTCACGCGAAACGAATGAAAGCTCAGTACGATAAAAATGTAACCCCTCGAAGTTTTTCGGAAGGAGACCTAGTACTATTATATGATCAAGCTAACGATAAGCTAGGTGCTGGAAAATTCGTTCCCATGTGGCATGGGCCCTACATTGTAAAGCGAAAGCTAGCAAAAGGGGCTTATGAGTTAGTTGATTTTGATGGGGACTCTTTGGGCAAACCCAGAAATGGACTTTACCTAAAGAGGTATTATGCTTAAAATGATGGATGGAGAAATTTTTAGATAGGTTAGATTTCCTTTCTAGCTAGCAAGTGTGTTAGTTTAGTCAGTGTGCTTAGCTTAGCAAGTGTGGTTTTTCGTCATTATTTTGGCTCATCTTGGTTTTACTCTTGATATTGTAGATGTCGACGCCTCTCCAAACATACATTGGATTTGCTGATGGTGCTTGTCGTAGTACACGGAATATCTCTTCCGCAGCTTGGGTTATCTATTCACCCTCTGACGAGTTAGTTTCTATGCATGGGGTAAGCCTCGGTCAAACAACGAATAACATTGCAGAATACAGTGCAGTGGTTGAATTATTATCCGAATCTATTTCATTTGGAATTCGACGTTTGATAGTGAGGTTAGATTCTGAACTTGTTGTATTACAGCTTAATAGAGTTTATGCCATTAGAAATCCTGTGTTATTAAGGTTGTTTTTGAGAGTGCGTCTCTTGGAACGTGAATTTGATTACATTGAATATCAACATATTCCAAGGTCTTTGAATACATTAGCAGATGCAATTGCTTCTCGAGTGTTGGACAGACATTTATAATAATCATGCAAGTAAATTTAAAGACATTTCATCATACATGTTAAACAAGATAAGCCGGTAATAGTGATATATAGATATAGATAGAAGTGTGTCCAAAAATATATACATCGTCTTCGATCATAGGTTTAACACACCTTATGATCGGCAAAATGATAGTGCAAAAAGTCAAAAATGTCACATGTGACTACAAAAGTGACTAGTCAATCACTGGTGGTGCTCTCTGTACGACACCACTGCGCGGGCTATCTTGCGCAGAAATCTCCTAAACGGTCCAGGGACCGCGACCACGAAGCGCTGAAGCCTCATTGGAATATCATCCATAGTAGTCTCAGGTATATCTGCCGTGAGACGCTCTAGATCATGCTCCAAATCGGCTAGTACTTCTGCTGTCGCATCCTGTAAGGCCGGTGCCGGTGCAGCTGGATGTCGTCTGTCGTAAGGCCGGAGATTGGCTGGACGCTGTGGTCCAACATCTGCATTTTTAAAATTTTACTGTTACTTTGAGACGATATATATGAAAAATAAAAAATACATAATTAGAAAACTTGTGAAAATGAAAGTACCTCTGTCATCCCATTGTTCTCCCTGTGGAAGAACCATGTCCGGATCACCTCTGAAATCCATTCCGGCATATGGAAAGTCTTGTATCACAAAAAGCTGGCCCTCTAGCCAGTCGAAGTAACTGTCTGAGAATCGAACCACTGCAGCACCCTCGTCAGGATGCCGGGCCATCACCGCAACCCATCGAACAAGCTTTGGCTCCCGAGGACCCAAGTCATCAACAGTGAGTTGCTGAGGGATCAGCATAGGAACTCTCTCCAAGGCAAAGCTCACGACTAGAGGCCCATATCCAAAAGTCTTTAGTCGTCCGTTCTTTGCCTTGGTTAGTTGGCTCTTCATATGAGCCGACACAGCTTCGCACCAGTTGAAGATGGTGCCTTGGTAACAGTCAACTGCCATCCGCATTTGGGATCCGGAGGCAATGTGCAAGGCGGCCGCGCCACAAATCCTAGTGACCGTAAATGCAATAACTCTAAGTTCCGCCAGAGCGATGTGCTTTATCTCCACGCCTTTTTTATGGCGAGTCCCTGGTCTGCACCACTCCTCGCGGAGATCATCAAGGGATTGGCCACCCGGCCTGGTCCCCGCAAGGTTGAGTTGCTCACCTCTGTTTGGCAAGCCAGTGAGAAAGTATACATCCGAGGGCTCTATCTCGAGCTGGTGCCCTCCAATGTAAAAGCATTGATCTTGAACGTTCCATCGCTCAACCAGCCATTCCAAAAATCTTACCTGGCCCCTCATGCCCGGTATGGTCCAATATTTGTACAATCCACATGTTCTTAAGGCATCCAGAGAGGGTTGGTGGTTAATCGCAGCTTCATCGTCTTCTACGTGCTCTCTCTCTCTCCAGTCTAACATGTTTTGGGCCCTGCACATCAAAAGAGTCAATTAGAAATTAATTTGAGAAAATTTGGTGGTTTTTTGAGAGAGTTAGGGTTTTGAAATGCGCCCTTTGCGGAAGACGCACCCCGGCTTTTTAGCACAGGGCGTCCGGACGCAGCTCGCCTGAAGGTGGACTGCGTCTCCCGACCTTTTTCCCGTGTGAGAAAAAGTCGGGGGACGCGGGTCACCCGAAGGGCACCTGCGTCCGCCGAGGGGCGCATTTTGAACCCAAACCCCCCCCAAAAAATGAAACAGAGACCAAAAACAAAAAACTAAACGGATAAAAATGAAGAGTGGGATGTGTAAAATACCTCGGTGAAGCGGCGTTCGATTCCGACGGTCAGATTTTCCGCAGCAACCACGGGAAGTTTCTTGTCAAAAGCTCCTTTTTCAACCTCAACAGTGAAACGGTAAAAATGACATGGTAAAAGGTCTTTTTATAGGTTTTTTGGATGAATTAGTTCATTTTTTACCATGAAAAGATGTTTTCAAATGTATTTTTGCCTATTTTAAACAGGTATGAGTAATGTGTCGCTTTTGTGCAGGACGAAGGGATTTCGAGGGAAATTGTAATTTTTCACAAACAAAATTTCAGAGTCATCTTTTAAGCCCTTTTCTGACTCCTAAAACATGAAAAGATCGCCGAGTGTTTCTTTTTCACTCGTTAAAACGGAATTAAAAGACGGTCCCCTTTTAGCTCTTTTCTGACCGCAAAATCAGGAAAAGATTGCCGGGTTTTTGTCGTTTCAAACTCGATAAGGAAATAAAACGACGTGTCTTTGATCGCTTTTTACTTTTCAGGTCAACGATACTATTATGAAAGTACTCCTTGGTCGCAAGATCAAGCGGTTCCCCCAGGTATTATTTTATACTTTTTCGGGCTTGAGGGACACAAATATACGAAAAAGTTCAACGTGGAGTTTCCTTAAGTTTTTCAGACTCTCTAAAATTGAAAAACGCCGAGTTTCTCCTATACTGGGCTCGTTAAACTTTTACAGTAAAGGACCTGTTCAATTACAAACAGGAACGAACCACTCCTTCCTAGGGTTCGCATTTAAACTAGGTTGGACTCGTCCGAAGGATGAGCTTATAATCAAGCATATGTTATCCTCCTCAAGCTTGTTAAAAATAAAGAGGTACTTGCCAGAAATGGTGGGGGAAAAAAGAGAAGAATGAACCTATTTGTCACCTTTTGCCTCAGAAGAAACTTTATTACCGCTCTTGAACACGACACTTTTCATTCACCTGGGTTGGGAAATCTTTTACCTCACAGTTGACTAAATCACTTTGAAAATCTTTAACCGGGTTCAGGGATCAACTTTGAGTTATTCGTCACCAAACCATCTGTTGTGTCGTTATGTGTTCAAGAGGTCTGCAAGCAAAACTTTCATCTGCAAAATACTTGTCATCCATTTGACCATCCCTGAGTCAGTCCTTACAGCAACATTTCTTCAACTTGAACAATGATTTCGTGTTGCGGGCTTGCCTGCAACGGGTCGCTTTCTATCGACATCGACACATTATCTAGAAAGATGACTTAGGAATCGACAGTACCTTGAAGTCTGCATGCATCAATGGCAGGTTTCTCGCCTTTGACGTCAGTTTACATCATTGACTTTCGATCAGAGGATTCCGTGAAGTGTTCGACATCAAAACATCTATTCACATTTCACGGGTTGTGCTTGGTACTTTGAGAACCATTGACATTACTGGTGGTTTCTCTCACGCTTGTTAACAGTTTACATCATTGACTGGTAATCAAGTGGTTTCTACCATGTTCGACATCGAATCATTTAATCACATGGCTAGAATCGTACCAATTCGGGAAGTAGAAGTGAAGACCCTGGATCTAGTTTCTACCATCCAGGCTGCGAGGAGTTTTGTATTCATTGTCTATGTAGACTTATCATAAACAGATGGCTGCGTCCATACTGTGTCTACAAAAGTCTATAAAAATGATGTACTGCAAGATCATTCCTGTATCAGAATAGTTAGTCCATTAGTTAAAGTTTTGAATCTGAGTATGGGAATGCCTACCTCAGTGATGATATAATCTTATCCATGTATTTTGTGTTGAAAATTGCAGGTTCCAACCAGGCCATCCACAAGGCAATCCTTGAAATGATAAAGCGCTTCACCCTTCCTAGAATTACAAAACCCTATTCTATTCCAGGCTTCGCACTTTAGGGGGCAATCTGTTACACTAAAAAATGTCACCTTGACTACTTACAGTTAGTATGGCTCAAATCAACAGTCATGCTACCCTCTTAGGCAAGTCTCATGCCTCTGTTATCCATCTCAAACTCAAAGAAGAGAGAAAGTCTTGTAAAAATCATGTTTATCTCTGGGGTCGCAGGTTCTCTCTAGCCTTACCTGCGGGGACGCTGACCATGTTCACAAAATCTGCGTCCATGGACGCTCTGTATGTTAAGGGACAGGTGCGTCCCTCTGTAAAAGGCAAAATGCGCGAGTTTTATCTTGAAAAAGTTACTTGTGGTTACTTCTAGAACATTCTAGAGGTCGGTTTGATGAAATGGATGCGCCTCCAGTTGGTTCATGTATCTCTATTAAGGGGGAACTTATCCCATCAATAAGGGAGCTATCCCACCCATAGAGGGGGATGATCCCATTGATAGTGGACCTGAATAACCTCTTTACAGCACTATAAATGAAGGCATTGAGCCAGAAGGAGAAGAGGTTGGAGCTATACATTTTCTTTGGGTAAATGCTGCAGGATTTAGGTCTTCCATTAGAGCCTTTGTGAGGAGAGATTGTCTTCACTTGATTCTACTTGGGAGAGGGTGAGCTTTGTCAAAGTAGAGGAAAACCCTTGATGGACCCTGGGAGGAACTTGCACAACACCAAGGCCAGGTTGTAAGAGTTTCTTTGTTTCGTTATTAATACAAACTGGTTTATTTTTCTCAATAGCTTGTGTTAATGAGTTATTTCATGTGTTCCTTGGTCTGCATGTTGAATATATGTTTTATTATATGAAATGCAAGTGCTTGGTAATTGTTTGATTGTTTGTGGTTGCAGGAATTGACTTGAAGGAGGAGCTCATCCGGATCGTCAAGAACGGACTTCAACAACAGCGTTTTGGAATAAGGTAAGCCTAAACACTTGTAGTTTTCATGTTGTAAAAGGTGTATTTAGAGAAAGATCACTCCATTTTGTCTTGTTTGTCATTAGAATGTCTTAGACTTCTAGGAAGGTCAGTCGTGTCCGCACCCTTGACAGATTCCGTGTGACAACGACCATTAGGCATTTTCAAGGACAAATATGCAGAAGAAATGAACTTTCCAACATTATTTTATGGCAATGCACGTGATCATGACATCACAAATAGGTTTAGTTACCAAAAAATTGTACAATGGGAATTGTTACAAGCAAGTGGTGACTTCCAATATCATACAACAAATTTGTTTTTCAAGAAAATGCGAATAATAATTGATAAAGTGCTTTCTTGCATATGGGTATGAATAAGAAAAGGACAACTAAAAGGCAGGAAAATATTAGCAAAAGATGTCAAGTATCGAGCAAATTTGGAAAAGTTACTGAAATCTGACATTGGATACATAGATTTCAAAAACATTCGCATATCTTCTGATCATTTGGAACAAATTAAGAAAAACATATTTGCAATGATACGACAATTGGGGCCTCCAACTTTCTTTGTGACATTCACAAGTGCAGAACATCAATGGAAACCATTAGTAGATACACTCGTCACATTGTTTAGAAATAAAGCAAATAAAAATGCTATTGATATATTAGAAGATGATGACATTGACTACCTTATAAGAAAATATCCAGTCACATGTAGCCAATACTATAGACATAGAATTAATGCTATAAAGCGATTGATATGTCAAGATACTACATTCTTTGGAAAAATATCTGATTACTATTTCGTAACAGAATTCCAAAATAGAGGAACTGAACATGAACATGGACTGTTATGGATAGAGAATGCTCCAATATATGGAAAACAAAGCAATTCAGAAATTGAGAGGTTTCTTGACAATTACATAACTTGTAATACAGATCATTTGGACCCAGATGTTGCTAAATTGCATAAACATCACCATACAAAAAGTTGTAAGAAGCGAAAAAATTCAAATTGCAGATACAACTTCCCCATGCCACCAATGAAATCAACAATGATCATTGAACCAACCAATGCACAAAATAAAAAAATCGTAGAGAAATCAATATCACTTTTTGCATTCTTGGAGCAAACAAACTACAATGATTCAATAACACATGACAATTTCCTCCTAGAAATAGGGCTACTAGAAAATGAGTACATAGAACTATTACAACATACAATAAAGCAACCAACAATTTTCCTGAAACGAAAACCTTCTCACATTTGGAATAACAGTTTTGCAAAGGCTATGCCTACTTTATGGAATGCAAATACAGATGCACAATTTGTGCTAAATGCATATGCCGCAGCGTCATATTGTAGTTCATATATGACCAAAATTGACAAGTCTATGACAAATTCATTTAGAAGAATACGCAAAGAGCATCAGAAAGATGAAATTGATGCTATGAAAATGATTCGTAAACTTGGAAATACATTACTCAATCTACAGCAAATATCAGCTCAACAAGCAGTGCATATAGCACTTTCATTGCCATTGAGTTGTAGTTCAAGGGAATGTATATTTGTAAACACATCTCCAGTTGATGAACGCACATTTATGCTTAAACCGCCTATTCTTTTGAAACAAGAACCTGACGATTCAGAAGATGTTATGTGCCATTCCATTATTGACTACTACATTGGACGGCCAAGTTCCATTAGCAAAATCTGCCTTGCAGAATTTGTATCAAATTACAAGAAAGATGGCACACCCATATCTAAAAGGAAAAAACCCAATGTTAAACGATTTGTCAAATATAACAAACACAGTGATATTGAAAACTTCTGTCGAGAGAAGTTATTATTATATATGCCATTTGAAAATTGTGAAAATACATTGAAACAAGAATGGCCTACGTGGCTCTCTGCACATACATTACATGAAAAAACAATTCAAGCCAATGAAGCCAAATTTACATATAACATCAATCCAACATGGGGTGATTTAGAGACTGCAACAAATGAGCAAATTAGTTCTTTGAATACTAACCAAATGAATATGCGAAACCAAGAGAACAATTCCCATTATGAGGAATATGATCTGCAATCGGACTTGGAATTTCCAATGAAGAAAAAAATCAATCTTGGATTTCAAATTACTGCCCATCCATTTTTAATGGAGAACAATGAATATTACAAACTTAGAAGAATCTTGAACAAAGAGCAACAAGCAATTGTAAAAGACATTGCAATTAAAAAAAAGAAAACCCCAATGAACCAATTTACCTTTTTATTACAGGTGGAGCAGGTGTAGGTAAAACACTCACAGCAAAAGCGATTTTCCAAATGCTTATACAAATTTATGATTCACAAAACACAACTGATCCTATGAAACCAAAACGTCTAATATTAGCATACACAGGAAAAGCTGCATATAATGTAGGTGGAACAACAATCCATTCTGCATTGCTAATGCCTTTTAACAAGTCTCAATTGTTCTCACTCAGCAAAGAAGTATTGGACAACTTATCAAAGCTATATCAAGAATTGCAGCTAGCTTTCATATATGAGATCTCGATGATTGGAAGTCGGTTCTTATATTCCATTGACAATAGATTCAGAAACATAAAACATGTCCAAACGAAATACTTTGGGAACATTGACATCATAATTTGTGGTGATTTCTATCAAGCACAACCTATTCAAGACTCTCTTATTTTTAAACAACCAAGAATCAACAATCAAACAATAACACATGATTTTTGGAAGGATAATGTCAAGTGCTTCCAATGGCATATGACTATGCGACAAACAAATAAGAGATTCATATCAGTGTTAAATAGAATGCGAACAAATTGTCAAACATCTGATGATATAACATATATGAATACAAGTTGCATGTGCCCTGTACCAAATGATCCGACATTTCCCTATTTATTTTACAAAAACAAAGATGTTGCAATGCATAACAAGAAAATGTTAATGCTGATGCCTGGCAAAGAAATTTTAATTAATGCAATTGATGAAAATGAGGAGAATAACGGCAATTTCCCAACCCATCAACATACAACTATTTTGCCTCCGCACCTTCTGATAAAGTTGAACATGTTAGTTGAAATGTATGCTTGCAATTATGATGCACCAGATGGGCTAGTGAATGGTGCAGATGGAATAGTTAAAGCATATACCCATACAGATAAGGTCGATGTTCTATGGATTAAGTTCCATGACCCTAATATTGGTCACCGACAATCTAGAAAACTAGCTCATTTGTATACTTTAGACATAGCACATGATTGGACACGAATATTGCGAATATCAAAAGAAATGCCTATGACATCAAAGATGGCCCCATTGAAAATACGGAAACAATTTCCAATTCAACTTGCATGTGCACGCACAATACATAGATCACAAGGCTTAACCTTGGATACGCTTGCATTCGACCCTACTAGAGTACAAGTGCATGGCCTAGTATACACAGCACTATCACGTGTCAGAAACATAGAATCATTGTATTTTCTTAATCCTCTTAAACACAATAATTTTAAGGTCAAGCAAAAAGTAAATTGTGAAATGCAACGTTTTCAAACCACTGCAAAATGGCAATTAGAATATGACTCTTCATCAATACAATCATTGCGATCCATCTTTATTCTTTCATTGAACACTCGTAATCTTCATGCACATCTTACTGACGTATGCAATGATTATGACACAATGCAATCTGATATCTTATTCTTACAAGAAACACATATGTCGTTGTGTATGGAAAATGAATATTTCAAAAATTTCAATTGCATCTCAAGTTGCATTAAGCATGGAGTAATGATATTGATAAAGAAAAATATCATTATCCTTGAACATACCCATTTTGAAGACTGCTTTGTAGAAGCATTGCTCGCAAAAATAAAAGTTCACACATCACAAATTGCAATACTCAATATATATGCATCGCCACATGCAAATCTAAAAAATATCCTCAATGTCATTGCAAAAGCTTTATGCCACTTAGATCTAAACAATATCATAGTTATATTAGGGGACTTCAATATTGATATGGTACATTGCAATAAAAAAACAAAGCAGCTAGAAGCCTACATGCAAAACTACAATCTTCATTTCCTAGTTGACAAAACTAATAGCATGCATAAATCATTGATTGACCATGTTTGGGCAAATCTAGCTAATATAAAATATAGAATTTTCGTATTGGATACATATTGGTCTGACCATGATACAATATCTCTTGTCCTTCAGCTATGATATACACATGAAACAGTTTACAAAATTGCAAATTTTGACATTTTTGCAATACCTCATTGGTTTTACCATTTCTATTTTACTAAAGCATATTACAATATTCTTTTTGTACTAAACCAAATGATAACAACATACATACTATGCATTCTATTGTACATTTACATATATGGCGTCGTGTATTCATCAATGCAAGTTATGCCAAAGACACCCTTTTCAATTAACCAACACAAGTATCCTATCATAAATTTGCAGATATGACCTCATCTATTTATGAATGCAGATTCTGCTAGTAAAACCTTTTTCAATTGAACAGAACAACCAAGAAAAAAGAACAACAACATGGAACATAAACAAACAGAGTATATTCTTCTTGCCTTTCCTTTCCTATGGATCTTCTGTTCTTATTCAACTTTTACTTTTATATGTTCTTTTGGCTTGCACTAAATATGTCTTACTATTCTATAACATAGCATAAATCTTGAAAAAGGAAATAAAACAATTGAAGAAATAGAATGTATAAGCCAATTAGAAAGCGCAAGCCAACCACTTGTTTTGCAAAGGTATGTCTATGAGAACTACACAAATATGTTAATTTGTATTTAGAATATTAATGTTTACTAGAGATGCATTCTATTTTTACATATGTATGGTTCTATGGTTTTAATGTTCTTGTTCACTTTTTACTTCTAATTTGCACTAAATATATGTTACTATTATATAACATAGCCTAAATCTTCAAAAAGGAAAAGAAACAATTGAAGAAATAGAATGCATAACCCAATTAGAAAGGGAAAGCCAACCACTTGTTTTGCAAAGGTATGTCTATGACAACTATACAAATATGCTAATTTGTATTTAGAATAATAATGTTCACTAAGGTATGTTTATGACAACTATACAAATATGCCAATTTGTATTTAGAATATTAATGTTTACTATATATGCATTCTATCTTTACATATGTATGGTTCTATGGTTTTAATGTTCTTGTTAACTCTTTACTTCTATATGCTCTTTCAAATTGAACTAAATATATGTTGCTATTCCATAACATAGGATAAATCCTGGAAAAGGAAAACAAACAATTGAAGAAATAGAGCGCATAACTCAATTAGAAAAGGCAAGCCAACCACTTGTTTTGAAAAGGTATGTATGAAAACTATACAAATATGCTATTTTCTATTTAAAATATTAATGTTTACTATATATATCTTCTCTTTTTACATATCTATATTTAAATGTATATAAATTAGAAAATCTTGGACGAGTGAAGAAAGCACTAGTAGTAAGTCCCCCCAAACAATGCAGCAAGAAGACATGTACAGGTTACATATCACAATTTCTTTATTGATTGCTTATCACAAAATACATGTGATAATATCCACATCATATTGAAATGTGCGTTTGCTTGTGTTAGTCCAACTGAAACAATCACAACAAAACTTGATTCAACAAATGTACAAAATGATACATCAAAAAGGTATGCATATGAAACACAACACTCTAATCTATTTCTACTTATTCAGTTTTTAGGAGAAACATACTATTGTACAAATGTTTATAGCAATTTCTAACTAAGCAATTTTAATAGGAAAAAACAGATACTGCCAATTAAAGTATCAATTGAAGATCTCAATAGTCGTAAAATTGGGCAGCTATTTGTTGGAGACATAATGGTTGTCTATACTGCATTCCTTGATAAAGCAAACAAATCACGTCAAATATTACGAGCTGATTTGACAGATGCTCAAGGAATGATGACTATAACGTTGAGTGTACCTGCACATTTAGTGGAGCGACATGAACAGAAAATTTTTCAAGGCAACAGCATCTCAGTTACAAATTTCAGGATATTGCCTAAAACTGTTTATGATCGCGGTGACTGTGACAAAATAATTTTGCTTAATGAATCAAGTATCATAGAAACTGTACCTGAAGTGTTGTAGGGAAAAGTATCCGACTCGGATGACCCTATCCCACTCTAAGGGTGATAGTTCCTTAGCAACAACTGTAAAACAAACTACTTAAGGTTTACTTCTTTATGAAAGCAAAAGAGAATGGAGAAATGCACTAACCGTTGCCTTGCGCTTAATGTCGAATCCAAACTCTTCTCTTTGGCCGCTTGCTCCTAGCTCCTTGTTCTTTTGCTTGCCCAGCTACAATGAGATCCTGCAAAATAACAAAGAAGGAAACTACAAGAGGCATGCAATCATAACTGGTTCATGGATTAGTGTAAACCAAACATGCAATCATCACAATATATTATTGAAACAAGAGCACATAGAAGAACCTCAATAGCTTTTATTAATGAAGAAGTAAAGGTTCTGAGAGTATTACAACCATTGAAGGCTCCAATCCAACAACACCTCCCAGCAGAAAGAATTTCTCCTCTTCACCTCTCTCAAACAATCACCCAATAGTTCTATAGTGAAACCAACAGCATATCATTACTTTGCACAAAATTCCAGCCCCCTGAGCTCATAGGAGAGAGCTCAATATATAGATGAATTGAGAAAGGATGAGTCAGCTTACAACTGATGTGTAGTTGCCTTGTGTCCTCTCTCTCTTCAGTTAATCTTTAGTTGATCTTCAGTTCTTGAGTCCACTTGGAGAACCTTGCTTCCACTTGGAGAAACAGAGCCTCTGACTCATCACAAGGCGAAATCCCTGATCCAAGTGTCATTTTTGGAAGATTCCAGAGCAATGACTCATTGTGCCACTTGTCCCATCTCGCTCAGCGCAGGTGGCCTTTGTTCCACTTGCTTTGCAACGCAGGTACACCATGGAGCAACTGAGTTTCAGCGCAGAAACCTAGTGGAGCACCTGCTTTGATTTCAGGATTGTTTGTTTTTGAGTATTTTCAGGTGGAGAACTAATCTGAGAGCTGTTGCTTTGCTGACCTTGTTCCTCTAGGGGTAGGAACATCATGTTTAGGGAACTTTGGATCCCTTGGATTATTGACAATTCATGTCTGTTGCTGTAAGGCACAAATTTGTCTATAACAGATGCCCCCTAAAGTATGAGGTCGTTTATCGGGTGAAATGCTTTATTGAGAGGATCCGAAGTTCATTCAATCTGCTGAGAAGTGTCCTGTAATAAGATACAATACGATACATTATTTTTCATACATTTTCATGATCTAGCTGAGGCGGGCATTCCCATGCTCAGCTTTATAAATACATTTTGGTACATAGAACAGACGATCGTCTGATTGTAGACTGATAATTCTCTGCTGAAATTATCATCCTTTGAGAAGGATGATCATCTGCTGCAATGATGTACATATCAAATGTCTTTATATCCTGAATATATATCGCAGCCTGGATGGATGAAACTAGATCCGGGGTCTTCAATCTCTTTCGATCTTCACTCGATGTACAAGTCGATCCATGTGAGAATTTTTTGAAGTCGAACATGGAAAGACATCGCTTGATTACCGGCCAATGATGTAAACCATTAACAAGCGCGAGAGGAATCACCGATAAGGATGATGACCCTCAAGGTACAGCAGTACAATTCACATGGTGGGAATAAAGGACTTGGCGTCGACCACCATGCAAAATCCTCTGGTCGAAGGTCATTGATGTATACCTGTCGCCGGAAGTGAGAAACTTACCATTGAGGCATGCAAGCTTCAAAGTACTGAAGGGGTTGTTCCTAGATCAACTCCTTGGATAATGAGCTGATGTCGACAAGGAGCGATCCGTCAAAGGAGGGCCTTAATGAATCCCACATCAGTGACACGGAACGGAGCTAGTGATTGTGATGAGGTGAAAACAAACTGTGATGTATGATTCAGGGTGGCGGTCATGAAGTGGATGAAGGATAATGTATGGCAGTGGATGGGACACGGTTGACTCTTTACAGAACCACATCTCTTGAACATATAACGACACTGATGTGATGGATCGGTAGCATTACCCCAATTGTGGATGGTGTGGCGAGGACCATGGTTATGAGACCGGTGAACGAAACAACCCAACCCGATGTGATACGGAGGACAAAGTGTCATGTTCAAGAGCGACTTGCTACCATTAATGCTGTGAGGTTCTCCCAATTTTTCCTCAGTCATTGCTGACCAGTACCTCTTTATTTTTGTCAAGCTTGAGGAGGATAACATATGCTTGTTCTATAACCTGCCCTTCGGGCAAGCCCATCGCTATGTTTTAACGAGCCTAGCGATAGGGAAACTCGTTCTCGTCTAAAGACAAGTTTGTCGCTATTTAATCATTTTAACGAGTCTAACGACAAGGAAAACTCGGTCCTTTTCATTTTTAGAGAGTCTGAAAAGGTACGGAAAGTTAACTCCAAAATTCCTTTTTCGTCTTCTAATCCCTTAAGTCCGAAAAAGTATAAAACAATACAGAAGGGATGAATTTTCGATTGCTTTAACGAGCCGAACAAAACAAGCGCTCGATCTTTTTGTGCAATAATCCCTCAGGTCCAAAAAGATTAAAATCTAGAGGAGGGATAGCTTTCCGGTCGCTTTAACGAGTTGGAAGGCCAAAACTCGGCAATCTTTTCATATTTTACGAGTCAGTGAAAAGAGCTTAAAGACGACTCGTCTTTCGAGGAACGAGTGATTAACAGGGCAGCAGCAGATTCCAGGTACAGGTTGGAATATTCCAATCATGGCAGTGTCACAAGGATGGCTTAGTGAAATCACTCTTCGTAGCTGTTCCTCGAAACGGGTAAACAAACATATGGAGATGAACGATTGGCCAAATGAACGGATGGAGGTGAGACTGCAAGAACACGACCAAGGGCTTTAATATGGCTGTCAAAGGTTACATTTACCAAGGTTATTTACCGGTTCATTTTTTCTGGGTGAGCTTGAACTCTAGGGGAAGATTGCTCACAACTTATGTTTATTTTTTAACGAGCATGAACTATGTGCTAAAACTGCTCGGATCTTGCGTTTATTTTTTAACGAGCATGAACTATGTGCTAAAACTGCTCGATCATACCAGTCATAATACAAGAAACGCCTCAGGTGAGATAGCTATTTTTTAAGGAGCTTTATCTCACGAAGCTATGCTCCTATTTGGCAAGTTTTGAATTTTGCCCCACATCCTTTTTTCATGCTAGTTCAGAAACGACTAATCCAAAAAACAGATAAATAACCGCTCTTTTCTTGCACTCCAAAAGGTTTGCATGCCCCCAGGTATAAAATATAATTTCAAGGCTACCCCTCCTCTGTCCCACCTCCGTTTTTCTACTTGTCGTCTTGCTATATTTTTAACGATACTTGTCTTCTCGTTATTTTCCGGTGCCGACGGTACTTGTCTTCCCATCAGTTCACTTTTTAGGTTTTTGCAAGATCGCAACAGATAAAACATTGGTGTTACGGAGGGAGGTTTGCCTCTTACTTATTATCCGAAAAATGGTTTTGTTTGCTGCCGCAAACTAAACTCTTTTTCCCGGCGATGTCTAACATTAGGTTACTAAAGATGGTGACCACTTGTTGCAGCAATAGAATCTCTTTCCTTGGAGGCTGCCCCTACTTATCCTTCAAAACATATGTTTTAATGGGTGAGGCTTGTCTTCAAAGATGGTTACTACTTGCTACCGCAAATGGTCCCCTTCCTCGGTATCCTTATTATCTAGACAAGGGAAGCGAGAAGCTGATTATCTCACTCACATAACTTTGACAAAAGAACTTTCCTAGAACAACCCTCTCTTCCTTCTTTGGACGGGGTACGGACTAGTCCATTCTTCTGCGGAAATTAACTTTATACCCAAGGTTTCCTCTGCCCAAGGCAGGCCAGGGTGCATGCCCCCTGGGTCCCAGTTATATCTTTCCGAATCACTCGCATTCATCGGGAAGTAGAACCGGGGGTGGAGGCATTTCTTGAGTGAATAAGCCGTTTAGGGTTGGTATTTGACTATTTGCGATGCGAGATCCCAAAAATGAAAGTTGGTCTACGAGCTTGACCATCTTTCCTTCGTGTGGAAAACACATTACTCTAAAGAGTGAGGAGACTATAGCTTCCATGCAATATATATAGTCCCGTCCAAGGAGTAGGTTATAATCCAAGGGTCCTTGGACGACCATGACATTCATATGAACTGTCTTCTTCCTCAATGTAATGGGAACATTGGGGAGAATCCCTAATGGGCGACTGGTTCCTTTATCAAAACCTGATAGATTTCTCATCTCAGGTAAAAGCGCCGGGGAACCCAGTGCTTTCCAAGCAATAGAGGAAAGGATACTCACAGATGCCCCTTCATCAATGATGGTTCCAGCCATTACCATTCTATAGATTTGGACAATGATTCGGAATGGTATACTGGCTGGTAACCGGGGTCTGCCTAGTTGACTCCAATCAAAGGATACAACTAGGTTGCTTGGTGGTGGGACCGAATACACGGCCGGATACGACCCTGACGATGTTCCTTCCTGTGATAAAGGAATGGGCGCATTGCCCTGATGCTCATCAGAGTCTGTGTTGATGAAAAGAATCTGGACGGTGTCATCCTTATTCTCTTCAGTGAGGGTGTCATTTGAAGATGAATCTTCAACGACGGTGTCATTTGAGGATGAAACCTCTGAAGGAAGAACCGGGTCAACTGCCGTTTCGACCTTTAGACTTTCGTTTGGTCTGGATTCAGTTGGTTCATTCTCAATGACCGACACTTCAGCTGACCACTTGAGCGGGCCAGCTGGGTTTTCAACTATCGAGGGATTAGGCACGAGTTTTTGGTATCCAGGAGGAAGTCGTAACGGTGATACCGGACGATCTTCCAAAACTCTCTTCGCCTCATCTAAGAATGGAAATCAGTGGATGGCGTGATCGCCTTCACACAACATACAGGGTGATCTTGGTCTCCCTTTTCTTCCTTCACTCTCGCTAGTTGATGGAATCAACATGACTACCAGAGGTTGATGCTACCGGATTGTGCAACCTGGGGGACCAGTCCCTTAGTATCCGGGGAATACAAGGACAATCACGATGGAAGTGGGTCCCTTTTCAAATGACACATGGAGATTTAGGCCCGGTCGGTGCAGTGTGTGGATTTTTGTCAGATGTCTTTTGCTTGCCCCCAGTCGCCTTCGCCATAGGCCCCTTCTGCTTCTTTTCTTTCTTCTTCTTTTCCTTCTTCTCCATGGGAGGCTGACTTTTGCCGGCTCTACCTTGTGAAGATGAAGGATCAGAGGAAGAATTGTAAGAAGTGGAAGGCTGGTGGGTAGTTCTAGACTGGTCTGACTGTTGATTCGACTGCTCAGGATTAGTGGCGATCTGAACTACATTAGTTGAAAAGAGCCATACAGGTAGGCCAATTGTCAATCCTGGAAGTGACAATGTGGCCATATGAGGCGCACCAACATCTCCCCAAGAGGAGAAGGGATTGGGATTTCCACCAAGGTTACTTCCTTGGTTGGTGGGCTCCATACTTTTCAACTGAAAGATCAACGTGGGAATAACAGGTGATTATGTTCCGTTTAAAATAAATTTTATTAACGACGCTTTTAGACACAAACTTGCTTTTTCATGTTTTAAGAGTTGAGAAAAAGCTAAAGATGACTCTAGTCTCCTTCGATGTATTAACGAGCCCGAAGTGACAAATGCTCGGATGGACTTTTTCAGTTATAGAGTTTGAAAAAGGCCAAAAGAAACTTCTCTGGAGTTCTAGGCAGAGGGTGTGCCAAACTTTTCACGAAACCATAGAATACGTTTTACGGTACGGGTGGTCGATCTTCGTGAATGCTGTGTTCACTGCATCACGATCAGTAGGGCGGCCGACACGGCTTCCTATGGATAAAGGATAATTGCCTATAGGGGTCTCCCAATATATACGCGACGGTACGTGGGAGCACAAGTCCGTATTAGTGCCACCGACTCTCAGGAGGAATCACCCACCTTCGTAGAGATCGACAGTCACTATGTTTAACGACGCCGGAACACGTCTCTACCTAGACCTCTATTTGTTTGCGTTATGTTACAAAGCGTTGTTATGTAAATTGGATTTATTTTAATGTTGATCTTGCTTAGCAGTTTGCCTTTAAGGATCACCACGAGATGTATGTAACAAATTCCTGAATGCAGTCTAAGATGAGAAGCAAACTTTTCAATCTTTCAACTTTGAAAACCTTAACTACTGAGGGAAAAGAAAGGCAAATCTTTTCACACAGATCATAGAGCACACACTAAATGCAAATTTTTCCTAAATCGTCAAGCAAACAGTCAAATGCAAAATGCACAATGCATGTATTTTCTTTTCCCTTTCTTAATGTGGATGGGTTACAAAAAGAAAGTTGTTATATAACTTTGATTTCGATTTAAAGCGAAAGTAAACAAGCTTGTCCAAAATCAAAAGACACCTTAAGATTCACTTGCTTAATCACTGGAAATGCATGAAATCAAACCATAATGACGAAAGTAAATGACTAATCAGCTATGGACAGCAAACAAGCTAACTCTTTAGACCAGCAAAATGCCTAACATAGGTTCAGATCTAAGAGGCCAAAAGCAAGACTAGTTTACTTTTCGTTATGGGAAATTGTAAATGAGTAAGAAATACAAAGAACAAGTACAATTTCATTATATAACAGAGGCAGAATGATGGCAAGTAATATTGGTTTCAGAACAGGTGCAAGACTGGTAACTGGCAGCCAAATCAATAGTGAAAACAGGCAAGAGAAAAGGAGGAAACCCCAACAGCCCTAGGCAAAATTGGGCCAATGCAGGTGCTGCACAGCCAGTCTGGCTCTCAGCGCAGGTAGCCCCTTCGGGACCTGCGTTGCAAAGCAGGTAGCCTGTGTACTACCTACTTTGGAAAATGAAAGTTTCGTTTTCACAGTTTCCGGGTCACAATTTTCTAAAAAATGCACAGTTTTTGCTCAAATCAGAAGCAATTAGTCAAGCACACTCAAAGGGATGATTAGGAAGGTGAAAAGCTATCACTAAGAGCTTACAAGGATCCTTGTAGATCAGCTCTTCAAATCATGAACTTGCTCAGAAATGAGCTAGAGTAGCTGCCCTCTACTTCGCTTTTGATATAGTCAAAAGCTTTTCGATTTGGCACTCTTTTGTTCAGGAAATGAATAGCAAAATACTACAAACACAATCAAATGGATACGATCCCCAGCGGAGTCGCCAGTTTGTTGTAGGGAAAAGTATCCGACTCGGATGACCCTATCCCACTCTAAGGGTGATAGTTCCTTAGCAACAACTGTAAAACAAACTACTTAAGGTTTACTTCTTTATGAAAGCAAAAGAGAATGGAGAAATGCACTAACCGTTGCCTTGCGCTTAATGTCGAATCCAAACTCTTCTCTTTGGCCGCTTGCTCCTAGCTCCTTGTTCTTTTGCTTGCCCAGCTACAATGAGATCCTGCAAAATAACAAAGAAGGAAACTACAAGAGGCATGCAATCATAACTGGTTCATGGATTAGTGTAAACCAAACATGCAATCATCACAATATATTATTGAAACAAGAGCACATAGAAGAACCTCAATAGCTTTTATTAATGAAGAAGTAAAGGTTCTGAGAGTATTACAACCATTGAAGGCTCCAATCCAACAACACCTCCCAGCAGAAAGAATTTCTCCTCTTCACCTCTCTCAAACAATCACCCAATAGTTCTATAGTGAAACCAACAGCATATCATTACTTTGCACAAAATTCCAGCCCCCTGAGCTCATAGGAGAGAGCTCAATATATAGATGAATTGAGAAAGGATGAGTCAGCTTGCAACTGATGTGTAGCTGCCTTGTGTCCTCTCTCTCTTCAGTTAATCTTTAGTTGATCTTCAGTTCTTGAGTCCACTTGGAGAACCTTGCTTCCACTTGGAGAAACAGAGCCTCTGACTCATCACAAGGCGAAATCCCTGATCCAAGTGTAATTTTTGGAAGATTCCAGAGCAATGACTCATTGTGCCACTTGTCCCATCTCGCTCAGCGCAGGTGGCCTTTGTTCCACTTGCTTTGCAACGCAGGTACACCATGGAGCAACTGAGTTTCAGCGCAGAAACCTAGTGGAGCACCTGCTTTGATTTCAGGATTGCTTGTTTTTGAGTATTTTCAGGTGGAGAACTGATCTGAGAGCTGTTGCTTTGCTGACCTTGTTCCTCTAGGGGTAGGAACATCATGTTTAGGGAACTTTGGATCCCTTGGATTATTGACAATTCATGTATGTTGCTGTAAGGCACAAATTTGTCTATAACATGAAGTTTGCAAAGAATATTGCTTCATTCCCAATACAACCATTAGGCAATTTGCAAACAGAAAAGAAATGTACCCAATTGGCACAATTGCTGCAGCCGTTACACTTGCCAAACGGGTTGGATTGCATTACATAATCCATATCAAAGATGGAGATTCTGAAAACGAAAATACAACTGTATGTATTCGCATGTTACTTATTGCTAATTTTCAGTAGATAACATGCATCACTTCAATATATAGTTGTTGTAATTTGTCTATAGTTTTTGTAATTTGTCTCTTGCAATTGCAATTTTTCAATGCATACGAACAATGTATTTGCATATTACTTTTCGTATTTTTCAATAGATAACAATTTCTCTTTTGCAGTTGCAACTATTTGACACATATGAACAATTTTTCCTTTCAATGGAAAAACAATTGCAAAAAGGACACTTTCCCCTCATCCTTTTCAAAAATTTAACAAAAAAGGTAAACACAAAAGAAACAATATTCAGAGCATCAAAGTCAACGTTCATGACTGAACTTAACACAGATGCACTGAACAATCTCAGAAAACTAACTACATCTACCTATGCTGTAAGTATAGCAATAATAATGTTTTTACTGCCTTTTCATTTGCCATGTAATAATGTAAATTAACGTTTGAATGTTTTATAAACAGGTCGAAGGTATTTTGATCGCAACAAATCCATATTCAACTCCTTTCGAACCTGTTTGTGTAATTTGTAACTCCCCAGTGAATTCATCCATAGCGATAGCCAATGCAACAATTTTTTTTTCACAATGCAATGATAATTGCCCTTTCCTCTTCAAGCATTGTATAAATGCTATAATAGAATCCATTACAAATAACTTTGTCGAGTGCATTATCAGGTAGCCCTTATTACATGACTTACTTCCTGATTTAAAAGCAATGTCATTTGAAACATATTTGCAACAGAAAGCTACCACTGTTTACATGTTACGTGACTTCAAAATTTAGAGCAAGTTCACACTCAATGAAGATAGTGAGCTATTACATGTCAACTAACAAATGGAAGGTACATCAACATATGCCTTAACATGTTTTGTCTCAAATATGTCCTCTCTTCAATTTACAATGTTATCATTTTATTCTAACTAACTATTTGTTATACAGATTACAAAATCCAGGAACATGGCGGCCTTCACGTACACAACAAATGCAAAAGTGATATGAATATGTTTCTTCATATTATGCTCTTACTGTAATACAACTATTTGACTTGCAATTTCCACTCATTTACGAAGAAAATGTAACGCAACGGTTCAGGAAAAAAGGCTAGAAAGTCTTTATGCATCTGTGTTTGTACTGTTTCTGTTTCTGTTCTGTATCTCAAATGGAACGCATTCTGCAACATGCTTCAAGCTTGACAACCAGACATTGTCTTGCCACCTTTTGTATTTATATTTTTGCTCCATCTTAAAAAGTACCATGTTTGGTTTAAATTATATCATTGAATACAACAAATGCAACATCAGATGAGCAATAATTTTGTATCTACAGCTGCTGAATGCAAACACCAAAGGTTCCATAGATTGATTAAACATGGCGCTTATTATCCACTCAAGTTAAATGACAAATTGTATATTGAATCGGTTACTCATTTCTGTTTCTTCCTATGTTATGGCTGAATGCTATGTTAGTTTTTGTTTCTTGCGTAATGTAGGTAACGATTCAGGAAAGAAGGCTGGAAAGTCTTTATGCATGTGTGTTTGTACTGTTTCTGTTTCTGTCCTGTATTTCAGATGGAACGCATTCTGCAACATGCTTGAAGCTAGACTTTATAAATAGCACCAAACTATATGGACTTTAAAATGAATATATGTTGTTTGAAAATGGAATTATGGCATAATGCATTTGGTATTATTAGTCCCTGCCTGGGACTATATGCGATCGATCGATCGCTGACCGTTGGTTGACCGACGTGATTTTTCATTATAATAGCATTATAACCTAAGTCGAACCAAAGTTTTGGGGTGGAAAGGTTTTGTTTTATTTTACCTATGTTTCTGTTTACTGTTAACTGTACAATTTGCTTAAATTTTTTGCATGTTCCTAAACACATCTGATTCAAAGTCAAACGTAGAGTTATATTTTCGAAACGAATGCTACAGGGTAACTGCTTTGCATAAAATCTGGTAACACTACCAGGAAAGAATTTATCCCAGAGACCATCTGAATATGCCATATATCTGAAGAGTGCTGACATGGTTTGCAATTTACAATCTGAAGAATGGTCACATGGTTTCCAATCTACAAAGCACGAAGGACAGAATGGCCGATATACATTTCTGGTAGCTTCCACTCATTCCATTGGTATTCTTGCTCGGACTCAATGCTGGATTTCAGAGTAGTAAGTTTATCTCAACCCATTTCATTTTTTATATGATTTGAAGCCCACTTCACACAGAATGTCGTGTATGGAGAAGCTACCTTTGGAGTACTTGGGCAAGGGGACTTAAAGGTTTTTATGAAACCCGTGCCTCGAATTTCTAGTCGGTTGTTTGCATTTTCTTGCACCATTTTGCCCCTTTGTTGTATACTAAGACAATGGGCATCTCATAATTGCCTACATCCTCAGCACTGTGGAATATTTTGGGCCAATGTTTGTATTAGATCTCATTGAAAAGCAGGCACTGCAAGCCTTATTTCAGAAGTTTATGAGTTTGTAGCCTCACGGTTTTGATCTCTCCTTCTGCATTGTCATGTTTAGCTAGTTAGGGTGAATGTGAAGTTTGATGGCAGATACAGTTTAACGCTGTCGCATTTGCGCACATTAGATGCCAAAGATTAGAGAACACAGGATTAGTTTTACAGTTATTCTTCTGAACTCTTAAAAGCTGCCCTTCTTTAAACCTCCTAAAGTTACTAAGTAGAACTGAGCCAGAGACAAAGTAGCAGTCCCCAATCTCATGCCCATTGTGTCATTCCCATCTTGGTGCAACCTTCTGTCATTTGATAATGACAGATCTGTAACCAGTAATAGGATTGCTTAATTTACAACCTTCAGTAGCCACTAGAAACACTTTGCCATGAGGAACTTGCATGTGATAAAGTACCTTTGAGCAGCTTGATCTTATTTTGAAATTTTGTTGTCTAATTGGCAGGGGTGGTACAGTGAGTTCTGAAATGAGGCACACAACAGCTGCCAATATTAGAATATTACAAAGAGAAGACCTTCCTCGGTGTGCTTTGGAAACTGATCAGTTGGTTCAGGTATATACAATACTCACTTTCTAATAAATTGTTTTTGCAAATTAAAAGAGATCTCGTCAAGATTGGAAAGCTGGAACAAGTCATGTTAGGGATGTGTTTTACTCTTATACAGCTTTAGTCAATCAAATACTCTTTTTAATGTTAAGCAAGCTTTTGGCACATTGTACGTGATATAAGGGTTGCACGAGAAGCTTTAGTTCAGATAACTTCAAGACTGCGGGAAAATTTAAACCATGAAAAGTCCAGTACTGGTGCTATGGTTTCTTCGTCTGTGGCACCATTAAGTAGTAGAACAAGGTTTGAACACCGCTCTCCTGGTAGATCTTTCTCTTCTAGCATCCCGTTTCAAGGTTGTGGTCATTCATCATCAAGCTATCCGACTATGCAGTCTTCACCAGCCCCATGGTCATCAAAGGTCAGCTTTGTTTAAACATTTTTATTTATTTTCATCCAATGTTGATTAAAACAAGGTTTTTTCTATCTTTGACGACTTTTATCAACTATTCGACATTATTTCTGCTCTACTATGCTTCAATGCATCATGTTTCAATTTCAGAATTTTAGCAAATGGGAGTTTCTGTCATTTTCAGGATTTTGTAGTGGATCAATTTTTGACGGGACTTGTTCTGTATATTTAAAACTGTTGTCACATACTGGTTCCTGTATACCTTATGAGTTTTCTATTTTGAATATTGTTTTGCTGCAATGAGATAACATGGCAGCAGTATGAGATTAACGATAAATTTGGCTTCAATGGTGACAAACACCATGGGCAAGTAGCTCACACTATATGCTATGAGTCATGATTCCATAGGAATAGACTTCAGTAGAGTAAGCTAATTTTGTAGCAAACACTTGTTCCAGCCACAAATCTGATAAGAATCTAGTAAAAATTTCAGGCACACGCATAGTTCAAGGAGGATCCATTGTCCGTTAATATTGAAACAGTGCCCTTAGCGGTCTTACCCAATTTTGAATTGACCGAGATCGTCCAAAATTAAATCAGCGTTCCAGATCAAGAGAAACAGACCTTGTGTATTTCTTGATTTGGGCAAGTGGAGGGAAGTTTGATACAAAATTAGACATCTCCAACTTAAATTATATACTGTTTTCCATTATTTTGCTTTGGACCACACCTCAACTAAGTAAAGCATAAGTATTTCAATTCTGAAATTAACTCATTATCAGACTTCTGTTATTTGCTGTTATAGTAAGCCTATATTCTGGTCCAGGTGCATATTTAAACCAATTTAAGTAGAAGTATTTATCTTATGGAATATGAACTCATTACCAAACTCGTTTCATGACAAAGTTGAAGGAAAAATTTACTCAAATCAAAGTGAACAAGCTAATAATGGTGAGAATTGTATATGTAACTAGTCAATGCCCTATTAATAGGATCAGGTTGTATGTCCAACTAATCAGAGTTCTTTAATGTTCAAACTTTAAGCAGAGCGAGCTATCCAGGCATAGATCAATTTCCCTTCTTTTGGCATTTTCCCTTGTCATGGAGTTTTTGATTTGGCTTTGACATTTTCCAATATTTGCTGAGATTTTGAAAATGTGCTGAGCATTTGCCAAGTCTTATGGGCTACTTTCAGCTGGTAAACTGACTCAACTTTTCGATTATTCAGTACTTAGACCAACAACAATTGATTTATCTCTATAGTGGTCATGAATTTTGTGTATAGATTGGACGATCTATATTGTACTCTTGAACAATTAGTAATTTAGCGCACTCGATGAATTCCTCTCCTGTCCCTTTGTTAGTACTTTTTGGTTTTGATTTCTTAGAATAGAAGCAGATTCTTTGCTTCTAATGCAGTATCATGGCTATCCTATGCAATTAAATTTCTATTTAAGATAATTGAGCATAAATCTGTCTGCAAACAGCAACCCCTGTGGTACTGGCTATATGCTTTGTTTCAAAATTCAGTCAAATCGGGATATAGGCAGTATTGGCAATTTCTCTGAGTTTGAGGAGCCAATTCTTCGTCAAGGCAGTTCTGCTGCATTTGGAAGGTACGCAAGATTTGGGAAATTTTGTGGGTTGATGGTCTCATGGGGGTTTTGCTGATTACCATTTTTGTAGTAATGTCGCTGACATTGTATATCGTCTTTGGCGGTGTCAGAGCTGCTCATGGGCTTATCACAAAAACTACATTTGAAGTTGTAATACCTGAACGCGCAGTTGCAACCATTCTAGGAAAGTCTGGGAATGGTATTGTTAAAATTCAGCAGCTAAGTTGTTCTAAAGAAGAATAAATTTAATTTGTAAAGCTGCTGGTCAAGTTGTCACATATTTAGAGGAAATAAGAATGTGTTAAATGGCTAGTAATTCAAGCTCGATTGTTGATACCTTGCTATGAAGGCCCTTTATTGATCATGTTTTCTTTGTATGTTCAGATTTCTCGTGCCAAAGTTAATATTCTTGAAGTTAGACTAGGAACATCTGAAGGAGTGGTTGAAATTTCAGGCACGCCAGAGCAAACAAATGCAGCCCAATGCTTGATTCAAGCATCCATTGTCAACAACAAACCTTTATTTCGTTAGTAATTTAGGGAACTCGATGAATTCCTCTACTGTCCCTCTGTTGGTACTTTTTAGTTTTGATTTCTTAGAATAGAAGCGGATTCTTTGCTTCTAATGCAGTATCGTGGCTATCGTATGCAATTAAATTTCTATTTAAGATAATTGAGCATAAATCTGTCTGCAAACAGCAACCCCTGTGGTACTGACTATATGCTTTGTTTCAAAATTCAGTCAAATCGGGATATAAGCAGTATTGGCAATTTCTCTGAGTTTGAGGAGCCAATTCTTCGTCAAGGGAGTTCTGCCGGATTTGGAAGGTACACAAGATTTGGGAAATTTTGTGGGTTGGTGCTATCATGGGGGTTTTGTTGATTACCATTTTTGTACTAATGTCCCTGACATTGTATATCATCTTTGGCAGTGTCAGAGCTGCTGGTGGGCTTATCACAAAAACTACAGTTGAAGTTGTAATACCTGAACGCGCAGTTGCAGCCATTCTAGGAAAGTCTGGGAATGGTATTGTTAAAATTCAGCAGCTAAGCTGTTATAAAGAAGCATAAATTTCTGCAAATTCCATGGGATCCCCTTCAACTGAAATTTTTGAAACGTGGAGACTTGGAATGAAGTGCTGTAATTGCCAAAAATGTTGCCGGGGAAAATTTGACATTGTAGTGACAGACATTGTTTTTCCACTGCCAGCGCAAATGTGTTTATCAGTAATCAATACTTCTTTATCCAGCTTATAAAGTGGGATTTCTTTGACTTGACATAAATGTATTTTGGAACAAAAATCACAGAACGATTTTGATAAACAGCAACTGGATTATATTTTGAATTTGGATTCTACTGCCAGTGGTTATGGTTCAAAACCAATGTTGTCTGTTTTTAATGTTTGGGTTGTACATGTTTTGAGGGTCCAGTTAGACATTTATCCTGCACTTATATTTGGTCATTATCATTTTATGAATTTGTCATTTGTCGTTATCATAGGAGGTTGGACCAGCTCTCATGATTGGCATTAAGATATCTCACTGTCACCAAGGCAATTTAAATCTCATGATAATAACTGACCAAAGTGGATGTTGGCATTCTGCCAATAATTATTTTTATTATTTTCCTAAATACATTTCACAATCGACGTAAAATCACAGGCCTTTACATCTCATTCAAATGTTACAAATACTTTGCCTCAGCTGACATGGACAAGTAACTATGTTCTTCAACATCAAAGAAGTCATTTGCCTCTTCTGTAACCTGTTCTATGTCTCTCTTGCAGCCTATATCAATCATCAAGTCCCTCCAACGCTGGCATACATTCTGTTAACCGGCAGGGACTACCGCCGCAGCAGTGGCTCCTTGTTTACTATTAAAATCGGTATGATAATTATCTAAGATGGTTTAATAATTTTGGATTAACACTCACCAGTTTTCTCAAAAGATTCGTGGGCATAAACCACCGAGAAATTCTTTATATAGGACCTTATATGTATTTTTTTTTTTAATTCTTTAAATGTAATTATACATATTACATTATTACATTTATAAAGAATTTATTTAACCATTTATTTTTATTTGTTTATTTATTTATTTTTAAAAATTCCACCACTCAACCTTTTACGGTTCTTGTAAGTGGATTGAGTATATCATTTATATATATATAGATATATATGCAGTTACACATACATTTTCATAATTACATATTCTCCTATGTAAATACATAATTTTAATCAAAATTGTTGGCGCTAAATTCATGGAGAGACCTCACATGCCTCCTAATCCGGCGCCCCGGATTGGTATTTGGAACTTTCGTACCATCCCAAAAATTGATCACTTCTGCTGGCTGCTATGCCACCAAAAAATTCTAATAGATGACAGGCTTCAGAAAAGGGCATTCTAGGGCCATCAAGATGCACACTATGCAAGGAAAGTCTGGAATCTGCTCTTAATCTCTTGCTCGAGTGCAATTACACAGGTCTAATTTCGCATGAGCTTCTTGGATCATCAAATTTTATGCTCACCTTCCCCCACTCTATCCCGGTTATGTTTGCTGGGTGGATGGCTAGGTATCCAGGTCCATGTCCAAAAAACAAGATAGTCAAAGCAACATGGACTGCTCTACCCAAATTCACAAATCTGGTTGGAGAGGAACAGAAGGATTTTCATAAATAAGGAACAGAACTTCAGACTAGTAGCAAATACAGTGAAAGGTCAGTTAAATGAGTGGCTAAGAGACAAAAGAGATGACGCAAATCTAAGCCAGCAAGAGCAGCCCTCAACCTCAATTTCCAAAAATTGAAAACCTCACCTATATGTCTCAAAGATTGGAAAATCAGGAAAAATGAAGAGGAATTTCAATCGTGGCTATCCAAACAAACACTCCCCTCACTTTTCTTTGACAGGGCAGCCAAGGGAAATATAGGAATGGCTGGAGCGTGAGGACTCATTATAAATCCAGAAGAAGCATCTATACACAAGTTTGCATGGGGACTGGGCCACTTCTTAAGCATACAAGCTGAATTCATGGCTCTGTTTCAAGGGATCTAATTTCTTAAAGAACTGGGACACACGGAAGCATTTGTTTTCGGTGACTCCCAGGTCATCATCAATGCAATGGAGACCAACACAAATTTAGCAGATCTTTGACTTGCAAGGACAATTACAAGACTTAAAGGCATGACAAAGCTCCTAAACTTGAAATTCTTTCATATCCTAAGAAACAACAACAAAGAAGTAGACATAGAGGCAAATAAGGCAGCCCAACTAGTTATCGGAACTATTCTCAGTGAGGTTCTCAAAGACATGCAGAATGGCAAAGCACCAAGCCTAGATGGTTTCAGTTTGGATTTTTTTAAAGCTTGTTGGCATATTGTCAAAGAGGACATTTTGAATGTGGTAGAGGATTCCAAAAGCAACAAAACTATCTTGAAGGCTCTCAACACCTCCTTCATCTCCCTGATTCCCAAACAAGGCTCAGCTCAAACTGCAGATAAGTACAGACCTATTGCCTTATGTAATGTGTTTTACAGGATAATATCCAAAGTAGTGGCCAATAGACTCAAACCTCTCCTTCCTTCACTAGTGTTTGAGGAACATTCATGTTATGTGGAGGGAAGACAGATTTTAAATGAAATTATTCAAGCACATGAGGTGGTTCACACGCTAACCAGAAAAAGGCAAGCGGGGATGATCATGCAATTGGATATAGCCAAAGCGTATGACAAGGTGAATTGGATTTACATCAAGAAGGTGCTCTCTGCTCTTCCAGATTTTCTATTCTAGTAAATGGCTCTCCCTCAGAGATCTTCAATCCTTCTAGAGGCCTTAGGTAGGGAGACCCACTCTCTCCCTTTCTCTTCATTCTCATGATGGAAGGAATTGGGTGATCCATTAAGTAGGCTAAGGTAATGGGAAAAATCAAGGGTCTTCAAGTTTTTGAGAATGGTTCTGCTCTGACTCACCAACAATTTGTGGATGATACCTTACTGCAAGGAATCCCCACAGTCAAATAGGCTTCGACCTATAAGAAAATCCTTAATTATTTTGCCTTGGCTACAATTATGGAAGTCAATCTCTCTAAATAAAAAATCTTCTTCTTAAATACTAACATTGCTATCCAATGAAATATCTCAAGAATTCTTGGTTTCCAAAGAGATTCACTCCCCTCAAAATATTTAGGAGTTCCCCTTACTACCAGACTCATGCACAAACGTATATGGGAATCGATTCTTAATAAGTTGCAGGACAAAGTCAAAAATTGGAACTTCTGTGCCTTGAACCTAGCAGGCAGGTTAGTTCTAACTAAGGTAGTTCTGCAATCTATCCCGGTTTTCATGTTATCAGCTCTCCCAGCTCCCAAAGGTGTCTTAGAGAAATTCAGGAATATACAAAGAGATTTTCTTTAGGGCAAGGAGGAAGCAAGGAAGAAATGGACCCTGGTTTCTTGGAAAAAGATTTGTAAACCCAAAATTCATGGGGGTCTTGGCTTGGACAATCAAGAGATTCTTAGTAAAGTTCTAGGAGCCAAGCTTTGGTGGAGATGGGTTCAAGAGACAAAAGCCCAGTGGGCTAGGATCTGGAAAGAAAAATATGCCAGCTCTTGGCACACTAATGATCTCATAAGAATGTCTGGAATTATAGAAGGCTCCTACATATTGAATAGAGCCTGGGATAATAGAAGCCTAGTTCAAAAGAACAATTTCTAGGAAATTAGAGTAGGAGATCTTGCTCTCTTTTGGGAGGACAAATGGAAACAAGAACCAATGTCGTTAACAGAGAATTTTTTAAGCCTCAATTAGGAAACAGATGCCCAAAGGTTAATCCATGTAAAGGGTTTTTGGGATCTTACTCACATCTCTGGAAAGTGGAGAAGCTGGAGAAACATTGATTGCAGAGAGGATAGCCCCTTAAAAATCAAATCAGAGGCTCTTGGGGACTTGATAAAGAAAAGAATGATATTAGTAACAGAGGGGCAGGATTAATTGAGATGGGGTAAAAACAAGAAAGGAACCTTTAATCTTAAGGAAGTAAAAGGTTTTCTCCTTGGGCTTGGTTCTAGTGTTCCAGACAAGACCTGGCTGAATCTCTGGAGGCATCAAGGCTGGATGAAGATCAAGTTTTTTATTTGGTTGGTTCATCATAAGAAAATCTTGACTTGGGACAACATTAGGAGAAGAGGAGTTATGGGGCCTTCCAGATGCCAGCTTTGTGAAGTGCAGGAGGAGACAATGGATCATATTCTCAACAGCTGCTTGTACACCACCTCGCTGTGGGATTTGTTCTCTTCAATTTTCCACTTGTCTGATACGGACAAAGGAAGTATCAGAAATACCCTAAACCAATGGACAAGAAACTATATGGAGAATGAATTCCTTAATTTGGCCTAGGCCTTCACACCTTGCTTCATTATCTGGAATGTTTGGAAAGAAAGGAATAAAAGAATTTTTAGGAATGAAAAGTCTTCACCACATAGTCTATTTGATCTTATCTTGAAATAGCTCAGGGAGACAGTCAACTCCACTGTTCGCAATATCCCCAAGAATCCACCCTCAGATAATGAGCAGATAACTCTCAGGTAACTTGGATTGCAAAGGATAATTCCTCAAGGTATAAATAGAAGGGATACAACTATGGTTACAGAGAAGGGCTTCTGGAAACCCCACCGAAAGGCTTTCTGAAATATAACATTGATTGTTCTTCAAAAGGAAATCCTGGAACTGCTGGTTATGGAGGTGTTTTAAGGGATGAAGAGGGAAATATTATCTTTCTCTTCCACTGTCATTTAGGAAGAGCTACCAATAACATGGTTGAAGTGATGGCTCTAGAGCAGTGTCTAGATTTTCTGATTCAGAACCATTGCTCAAATGTTATTGTAGAAGCGGACTCTGAGATAACTATTAACGCCGTGAAAAGAATCAGTGGTGGTTCTCGGTCAGAGAGAGTCTCGAATCACTAGAAACTTATCCATGTTTATCAAAGAATCCAAGTTCATCTCCAGGGTCTTCGAACCGTAAGTTTCAACCATGTTCGTCGTAATGCCAATAAGCTTGCAGACTTACTGGCCAATCAAGGTGTGTGCAGTGTAGACTATGAGATGGCTAAAAAGTGGCAAGAGATTTCTCAAAGTCATCTTAAAGATATATGCGAGGATCAAGCTGTTGAGGACAGGGAAGTTTTTTGATTTCAAGCTAGGTTGAATGGCACGAATTGACGTTGTCGGATTGTACACCCTCAGCCCAGCAGGATGAACGTGGAAGGTTGGATAGTCAATTTCAGTCTCACTTTTCCCCGGAGCAATTTGACTAGGATCCCCAGGTTACTAGTTGGAACTCTAGAGAATCAGTTCCAAAACAACATCTGGAACGGGTTCTGCTTTCATTGTATGAATAGGCAGAATGGGCGGTTAACAATGTACAACAATTGGTTTTCTCCCTCTTTCTGCTTTTAGGCTAGAGATCCTAGCCATAGTTGGTTTTTTGGCGATCACAAGTTTGTAAAGTGGTGAGTGGTTTTGCAGTTTCAGGTGCGATCCCATAGGGATCACAACACGTGGCTAGGTGGTTGATTTGGAAACTGCCCTTCATTGTTCATTATGGTTCGGTTGGGTATGGCGGCGCGATATGTCTCTTGACCATTGGATCTAGCAGCTTGGATGGATGGTTGGGATAATTCACGCTATTTAGTGGGGCCAGGTGGGTCATTTCCTCGTTTTCTATTGGTGCATCTTGTCCTTTTTTGTCCTTTGTGTACTATGGATGGTCAGGGGTTATCACTATTGTTGGTCGACTTTGGGGGTGTGTTTTGTCTGGTCCGACCTTTTGGTTAGGGTTCTGGTAGCCCTTCGGGGATTTTTTCCCATGGCTTTTGGTTTATGGATGTTAGGCAGAGGGTCTTAGTCTTTGGCAAGATTATTTGTTCTCCTAAGTTTGTACAAATTGATAGTATTCTGTATACTATGTAACTTTTCTTTTGAATTAATGAAATAGAAGGTTCGGCTCTTGCTTCAGCAAAAAAAAGTTATTATGGATAGACCAAGTTTATATATATATATATATATATATATATATATATATATATATATATGGTTTAATGTGCAATCTTTATATTTATGAATAACATATATTCCTATTTACATAATTATATACCTCTTACATTAATTATGTATGTTTTATATGTACTAAAATGTATGTATTTTTGCATTCGTATGTAATTGTATATATACTCTTCTATTAGCTAAAGGAATTATCTTTCTAACTCCAACTATAATTTTACTTTATATAATTACTATTCATTTGAAAAAGTCATCAATAATATGAAAATTAAAATACTGTTACTTAAAAATTTATCACATATATCTAAATTAAGACATATAAGACCCCACAACATATTGTCAATCTAATCTATGATATTTTTTTTTGGTTTTAAATACATAATCTTTATTATGAATTCTTATAAATATTATAATAAAATAAATAAATAATAACACCTCGTGTATGAGTATGAGTGAACCAATCACATTGTTTATCATATATATCAAAAGTAAGACATACAATAACACATAGTAAATATGATTATTTTTTGTTTTGTTTTTAAATAGATAATTTTTATTATAAATACTTATAAATATTACGATAAAAAAATAAATATTCAAAATCTATTTTAACTATTTTAATTGTTTATAGATGGATGATAATTTTAGATGATAGGGTAGATAATCCTATGGTTTGAACAGATATATAACAATAATAATGATTTCAGTCAAATATTTAAACAAGGTTATCACATCAAGTAAAAGATATTATTTTTGAATTGAGTGATTTATATATTTCCTTAAATTTTACCTTAGTACTAAAAATGAACTTAACTCTAGGAAACAATGGCCATTTAAGTCCAAAGAACTGAATAAATATATATATTAACTAAAAAATTTATACACATAAATGATATTGAAATTTATATACATAAATATAACTTAAAAAGTGTATACATATAATATGTCTACTTAAATACTAGAAAAATAAATGTACTTCACCATATTTTTCATTATTGCAAATCTCTTTCATTCAAATATTATCTAATTACCATATATTATTTAAAATATTCATGTAGGAAACATTGTCCTGATGTGGTTGATGACAAGCATTGTTATTGTGTCAGTATATATATTAGTTTATATACATATATGAAGGAAATGATTATTATATCATTGCACCGTATCATATTAATCTACCATAACATTTGATTGCTTATAAAATTGTATTACTTCCAAGCCTAAGAAAAAGAACTTGTATTATACCCATCCACAGTTATTGTTTTTACAATCCACTCAGGGATAATCTACAATTTTAATCCATAATTTTACATTATTCAAAATGTAACACCCTCCTCCCACATCTACCCAAGCAACCGGCCAACCAGGGTAAACATGTGACGAGAAGTTACTATGATATGATTAAACTCCCTATGTGTCAATTAAGGAAGTGGAACCAGTGGAACACATCACACAAACCTTCCAGATGAGAAACAAAACTCCCAAGAGCCATTCCAACCACTCAGGTAACCAACTCTTGAGTCCCACTGAAGTTTTAGTGCACCAAACCCCTGGATGATCCCTTGATATTGGAAAGGGTGCATCTTGGAGGATATGGATGATCCCACAACATGGGTATGCATGCATCTGGGAACTTTTCTCCTCAGACATGTTCTTGTGACTCTAGGATTTGTGCCACCTTTTCAGGCCCAGAGTCCAAGTCACTGCCCAAAACTCCATGACACTTTCAAAACTAAAAGATAACAATATAATAATGATACAAATGAAATTACTTGAAGAAGGACTTGACTCGACCCCTACTAGCCATGACAGTCATTTCATCAAACATGTCACAAATATTTAATCTACATGTTTAAACAAAATATATGAGCATAAGGGTCTTATAGTTATCTGCGAATTGCTAAGAAGCATTGTTCCCTTATATCAATAGCTACATTATCATCTATTAGGTTGTACATACAGTGTTCATTCATTTACAAATCAAAACATGAGGGGAGTCATACATCATCACTATCATAATACATGTTTATAACCAACATAATAACAACATAAATATGAAGGATACATCAGCCATAGAATCCATATATAAACCAATACATTTACACATAAGGTACTAATGAAAGATCCTCTTATTAATGAATGTAAAATCCAACCCAATATGGGACTACAACGTTCCACCCAACCATATATTGGCTAAGCCAAATGTCTCTTCAGCCAATCACTCTCATGCCATATTCCAAGCATGATTGTGGGATCTCATAAAACACTTCAATAAAAACCATCCAGGGCTTCTAGAGGCCAAACCACCTCAACCCATCAAACAATGATTCCACCACATCGCCGAACATCAAAAGCCATCACCAGATTGGTCTCTACCCAAGATTTCCAAGGCTCCAAAGTGTTTGTTCCAACCAAGGCTAGATGATTAGTAATTCAACCCACAACTTCCTCTAATCTTTCAGAGCGTTTTTCCAACCAGGGCTTCCAGGATTAGTAACTCAACCCACCAAGGGCTTCCAGAGCATTTTTCCAACCAAGGTTTCTAGGACTAATAACTCAATCGAGGATGTTATAGGCTTTCAAAGAATTTTTCCAACTAGGGCTTCCAATAACTAGTAATCAGACTACGCTAAAGGAAACATGAGAACCAACCAGAAAAACAAAGAAATAACCCACAACACCATGGGTATCTAGGAAATGGCAAGGCTAGGAAAGTCTACTGCCAATCCAAATAATCCTCCATGCCAATGACAAAGCATGACCAATAAATCACATGCATATTCCATGCATGCCAAAATTAGTGAGGAAAACATACATGCAACTCGCCACCTGCAAGCAAAACCCAATGTAGTTGCTAATCTTGATGTCCTATTACACTTTCCTTCTCTTCCTTTTCCTTCTTCATCTAAAACTCCAAGTATGCCACACTCCTCCAAGAGTGCTTCAAGAAGACTCTAAGCGTTCAAGAGTATGAGAGAGAGAGAAGAGAGAGATAACTCTAAAACTGAACTAACAAAAGACTCTGAATTGATCCTCAAAATCATTTTTATTAATGATACCTCTATTTTCTTCATTTTCCAATTTTTTCCTTCATTTTCCTCCTCACATGCAAACTATGACCTTTCACCTTCCTTTTCTCTCAATTTCCATTATTTTCTTAAATAAAATGCCAATTAATGTCATTTTATTTTCCAAAGCATTTGTCATTTCCTTTGCCAATTTCCATAGCCATTAATAAACCGAAGTGACACCCCATTAGGATGATTTTCCCACCATTCAGCTTGGAATGCATGTCCTATGACCTTGGTTTTATATTTTTTACATGTATTTTTAATCGAGGCTATTACAGAACCCTCCCCCTTAGGGAAACACTGTCCTCAATATTTAGTGACATCTATAAACCAACAAACTACTGAAAACAAAGCATATTTTCCATGGAACTTTATAACACAGCTCGTTGTGGTATTTACAATGATTATTGCCAAAGATATGACAATAATATCGTTTATTGGAGCTTTATAACACAACTCATTACAATATTTACAATAACAACTAGATATTTTAATCAATGGAAAAACCTGTGAGCAAATTTTGAAACCAACGTTTCGGACTAGCTAGGTGAGTCCATCATCAGGGTAATGAAATCTGCATTTTGAGAAGAGAGAGCCAAGCAATTGTGAATCTATTAATAGAAGGATAGAAAGGGTAGAGAGATAACTTTGGGAATGTGAGGTCGGCTAGATTTTCATATATTTATAGATAAATTAATTAAATTAATATATGAAAATCTAGCCGACCTCACATGCCCAAAGTTATCTCTCTACCCTTTCTATCCTTCTATTAATAGATTCACAATTGCTTGGCTCTCTCTTCTCAAAATACAGATTTCATTACCCTGATGATGGACTCACCTAGCTAGTCCGAAACGTCGGTTTCAAAATTTGCTCACAGGTTTTTCCATTGATTAAAATTCTCTACCAGCCTGTATGGAATCTCTCTTCAACAACAACTAGATATACTTATACATGTTTGCTTCGACCAACAAATAACCATACTATCTATGGAGCTTTATAAGCCAACTCGATACAATATTTATAATAATATACACATATACACATTTTCTCAACCAACAAATAAAAGGATACAATGTCTCTATCAATCAACAGGGGAATCCAGAGGCTCACACCTCCACCCTCAAAAGTATTTCCAAGATGCACCTCCTTCTGAGGAAGTACATAATCCACTGTCAAATTCAAAGCTGCATCCAATGTCCAATGCTATAATCCAATGCCACTTGTCCTCTCAGTGAAAAATTACCGGCTCATTGTTCTAGGGCACACTACCAATGTGCATCTGGTTCCATGTGGCAATGCTAATGATAAAAAAAATCCATCCCCAACCTTCCCTTCTCTTCTACATAGTCCCTCAGGCAATCCGGTCACCCCCTTCCATGTAGTCACACACTTTCCAAGTTCCGATGGCACCCCCTTCCTTGGCAGTCCATTTGACGACAAGGTTTCCTCGCATGAGAAGGTCCAAAAACCAAGGCATATCCCTACCTTAAAACCATCATACTGATCATATCATGCTCATGGAAATCAATGGAAACTATTGGGTACAAGTGTCCCACAATGACCTTGCTCTTGAATGCTTTACCAAAATATTGTTGCATGTTCCAATTCCTTTTGTTGTTGTTGCTAGTGCTTTTCGTACGTTTCGACCACCCAACCAGGCATTTCATGCTTTCTTGTACCAAGCATGTAATTTCCACTAGATTCAAAATAATTTTAAATAAATTCAAATCGTAACTCATTGGTGGCCCATCAATAAGGTATACTTGCAATTTTGTTCACTTCTTGTCACAACAAGTCAAACTAGCATCTTTGATCAAATCATTATGTATAAAAATATCACATCAAGTTAGCTCAAAACAAAACCATCATAAATCAAAATCATGAATCACATGTAACTATCATAAACCAGAATCATAGATAACATGTAATCATCATAAACCAGAATCATAAATCAAATCCATAATAAACTGAAATAAAATATTGATACTTATCCTTTAAGCAATCCTTAGTTTCTATCTTTGTCATTATTCCATACCCACTTTGGATCGATTTCCACACCTAAAAAACAACCAGTGCCTTCTCCTCAACCATGTGCACATACACATAGAGTGCATCACACGCATACAACCACATACGACATACAACACCATGCAATACAAGAACCTACGCTTGACATACAACACATACACCTACACCCAGTGTACAACACAACACAATACATATGCCTACATCCAGTGTACACCACTGTAACACCCACCTCCCACATCTACCCAAGAAACTGGTTAGCTTGGGTAAACATGCAATGAGAGGCCACTATGATATGATTTAACATCCTAAGTCATGTTAAGTAAGTGGTACCAATAGAAACACACCATACAGACACTCAACATTAGCATTAAGACCCTTAGGAACCAATCCAACCTTTCCACCAACCAGCCCTGGGTCCCACTAACATTTTGGACCACTTGACCAATGGATGCTCTCACGCTATGGGCATGCTAGCATCCAGGGACCTCTTGATGCTCTCACAAGCCTACAAGCTAGCATCTAGTGACTCTTTTGTATAGTGTTGTGCCAATGTCCCTGAGATTTGAACCACTTTTTTAGGTCCAGAGCCCAAGTCACTTCACATAATTGAATCACATCTTTAGAACAGTAAAATAACAAGGAAATTACATTATAAATGCAATCACTTGAATGAGACATTGACTGGACCCCTACTAGCCATGACATGAATTTTGTCAAACATATCATAAATATGTAATCTATAGGTGTAAATAATAGATCTGAGCATAGGGGTCTCATACTTAGCTGAGAATCACTAAGAGACATTGATGCCTCAACATATTAACTACCATTTCATCCATTAGGTCATAAATACATTGATCATTCATTTACAAGTAAAAACATGATGAGAGCCATACATAGCTACTTTTTACACAGTAAATTGTCACTGACCTTATGTCAGTCCCCCACGACATCTCCGTTGTGTTATACATCAAATAAACATGTCCATATCTTCCCACTCATTCAAGAAGATTAAGAAAAATGCTCTCTGATCATGAATAATGACCCTTTTACCTATGTTTCTACATCATCGCAAGTAAGCATCATTATTCTTATGACGATTCTCTGTGTTGAACTATATGATCATGCTGTTGTCGCAGGGGTATATTAGTTTCTTGCAACGGTCGGATTTTAGGGCTCGGCATAAATCCTCGAGATACTTATTGCGACGATTTTTCTGAATGCACTGCTTCCATGCAACATCATCGCAGAGCCCTAGTGTATGACTTGCGATGATCTAGATATGGTGAATTAGTTCAAACAATTGGCCTTTTGGGTGATTCTAGAATTGGTTGTTGGGTTAGGTTGGTTTGTCTTTCCTCCTCTGGGACGGTGGTTCCACCTTTTGAGAAACCTCCCTTGAGGATAAGCTCCTTCTCCCTCATTTCATGGAGGCTCCTCCTCCTATAAAAACACTCCCTATTGCTATGATCAGCTAGTTCCTAGTTCTTGGTTTTTGGATTGAAGAAAATTAGCTAGCTTTGGTGTGAGTTTGCAGTGTGAAATTGCTGATAGTTTAGCAAGAGGTTGTGGAGTGCCTTAGCCTTGTGTTAGAGCTTGTGAGTGAGAGAGAGATATCATCCATTTGGGAGACCCATTCTTGAGAGTGGATGCTTGAAGAAACATATTGGATGGACCCTCTAAGAAGGCTTGTGATGTCAAGGCTTGGTTGTAAGCTTTGCTTTTGATTCATTTTAATACAATCAATGATGATTTCCTATGTCTTGTGTAAAATATACTTGATAGCTTATGGTTCCCTGACTATGTAAGTAAATAGATCATTTTTGTTCTCGATTATGTGTTCTATTTTTTTCTTGTGTTGTTTCAAGTAAATTTCTCATTGAGGAGAAGGAAACGATAGTTGGAGCGGTGCAATGAAAGCTTCATCGAACACTAGTTTGAGGTAGGCTTTCAACGATGACTGATTAAGGAAATTAATTGTTGTTTTGTTTTGTTATGATTAGACCCACTCTAGGCTAGAGGGGTTGCCTCTATCCGCAGTGGGAACATTTCCTACTTCACAAGTTGGTGACTCCACTAGGGAGTCCTTTGTATGTTTTTTCTCTTGTTTTCTTTTGTTTGGTATTGATATAGTGTCTCTTGATTTTGGGGTTAAAACCATCAATTTTCTGGGTTACCTAGGTCAGTCTAGGAGTCCTTTTGACTATTTGGAAGATCAATCTAGTGTCATTTAGGTGTTTTTACTTTGTCTTTTCCTTTAAGTAATATTGTCATTGAAGATAGCTTAACAGCTGTGACGATGTCGCCCCTGTCCTCTTTAGTAAACCTGCACGTTGCAGATAACCCATCGTACAGTTGCGACGATTCTTGAAATCAGCCCATCATAGAAGACAGGTGTACACCTAGACGACGTCACCTAGTTGTTGTCTCGGTGCTTGCGACGATTGGCTTTTCATCTCAAGTTGCTGGTTATAGACTCGTGACGATTCCTGTACAAGTTGTTTTTACAACTTTACCTCTTGAATCCATCAGTCTTGTTTATCCCCTGTTGTTTCTTGTCTCTCATTAGCTTGTTTTGATTGCTTTTGGTTAAGGTACTATCTCTTTGGTTTCATTGAGTGAGTCTTGTGCTTTTAGACTGTGTGACCTAGCTCCTTAAAGGTTTCGTCAAGAAGTCGTTTGCTTGGGTTGCCTCTCTTTTCAAGATTCATCCACAACCATCTGATTGATTTGCTTGAGGCTTTTTTATTGCTTGTTGTCTTTCTGATTGATTTGATTTCTGCACTATCAAACGTAGATCACAATTGTTTGAATCACTCAGGTTTTCATTTGCTTGTTTTTCATTATTTCCAAAGATAAAAAATATTGCATTCATACAACATACGAAAGTGAAAGCGCATTTGCATTACTGAATTTTCATGATTGAGAAATTGGAAAGAAAAGTTTAAATCTTTCATTAGTAGTTATGAGATAGGTGTATTGATGTATTGTGTTTCTTAGTGCTTGCACTTGCTTGTCTTGGTTTGATTTCTCTTGGAAATGAACTCTTTACCCTCCTTTAGGTAGTTGTTCATTGAAACAAATGGTGATTTACTCATTGTAGCTGCATCCTAGGAATTGTTGCGATACATTCGGTAGGCCCTGAAAACCGAAAATTAATCCAATATTAACTCTTAAAATCAATTGAATAAACCTAACAATGCATTGGAACTTAACGCACATTATTTAGAGACCTCTAGTCTAGAGACGTGCTCCGACGTCATTAAACCTAGTCACTATTGTTTTCACTTAAGGTTAGGTGATTCTTCCTTTTGTGATCTAATAGCTACTAGTACGGACTTATGCTCCTCCTATCATTGAGTATATATTGGGAGACCCCACTAGGTTATCATCTTACATCCATAGGAAGCCGTGTCTGCTACCTTACCAACCATAATGCATCAAAAATAGCATTCGGGAAGATTGACTGTCGTACGGAAAGTCCTTGGTCATTTCTTTTTCATTTGATCACCAAGATGTATATGTAGTTTTGTGGTAAAACCTCTTCTCTAGTTCTCCAGAGTAGTCACTTTCGTTCCTTTTCGCCGCCTTCAAAGAAAAGGATCATCTAAGCACTTGCCCTTTCAGGCTCATGAAATAGCCGAAAGTGATAGAGTCAACTTTTTTTCCTTTTCTCAACTCTTGAAACGTGAAAAGGTCACATTTTGTTCATGTGTCATAAAATTTACTACCCTCGAAATATTCTTGGTAGCAGTTAGAGTTCTTGGTTATATTACGAGTGCATTTCAAAGTTGTTTTCAATGGCAACACTACCTGAGTCTCTCAGCCAAGGTCTTCCCCCAGATGGGAATCTTGGTCCATTTCCTCCTTTTGGAAATGTGAGTGCTTTGTATATGGCAACATTGTCCTTGCCTGGGTTAACCATTGGTTTGCCCGTTTGGTTGTTTTCAACTGTGGTGGTCCCGAGCATCATGACTCATGTCCCACCGTATCCTTTGTTTAAATCACAATGCAATGATTCCAAGGTTGAGCCTACGCCTTCTTCCGTTATTTCTTCATCTTCATCTCCTAGTTCGCCTAGTGAAAGTTCCAAATCTAGTAACCAGGAGACTAAGAAGGAGAAGAAGAAGAAGAATAAATTCGATAAGCACAAGGTTGCCCATGCAACTATTGCTCTGAGTACATCTCAAGTCGAAACACCTTCTGATCCTTCATGGAAGGTTAAGTTTCCTTGTAAATTGTGCAAGGGTGGCCATCTTCTTTGTGATTGTCCTGGCATTCCTAGGATTTTAGAAGTATGGTCTCATGATCTGGCTTGTCCCCCATCGTCCTCTGAAGCTCATGTCGATGTTAAATCCTCAATTGGCAGTGGTAAGAAGAATGGGAAGATTCGTTTCCCCTATAGGCTATGTGAAGGAAACCATTTCCTTCACCTTTGTTCGCTCATGGATAAAGCTTCCACTATTTTGGAAAGTCTTATAGCTTCTTTGCCTCCACTTCGAGTTGGTTATTAGAGGCTCTCCTCAGACCGTCTCCTCATTAAAAAAGAGATTGACTTAGATTCTTCTCTTGTCCATCCTCCTCTTCTTGAGCTTGGCTATGCTAAGCCTATTCCTGACCAACCATTGGTCGGAAAGAGTGTTGACTTGGGTTCACCACCAGTGGTCCACTCTATTCCTGAAGAACATCATGATTATATTGCTCATGTTCTTCTCATCTTGTAAGATTCTCTTGAGTCCAAGAATGACCCTCCTATCCCAGCTGATCCAGAGAGTCCTTCTGTAGGTTTTAAGCCCATACAAAAATTACCTGCATATGAATTCTAAAAACACAGAAAATAAACAATGCGAGAGCATAACACATAAAACACATATACACAAATATTTTCCCCTGGATCCCAAAACCAGGATTACCAGCCTGATTTTTCATTATGTTCCTTTCAATGTTATAATACATATTTATACATGCCAAAGCATCCAATACAATTGACCAAAAACCATTGCGTCCAATACCATGGACCAAAAACTATCGTGTCCAATAACATGTGTGAAAATAATGCACAAAACCATAGGTGGTTTTGCCCAACCTAACATAGGGTCCAAAACCGAAATTTTCCAAGGCGCTGCCTCGGACCCCATAAAGTGGGGTTATGGGTGTGCCTCAAATCCCCTGTGACTCCCCCACGCTACACAATCGGCGCAACGTAGGGGGGCTCCACCCCCCCTCTAATCCCCCGATTAGCTGCGTGGGCTAGTCATGGAAAGAATATAACACAACCAAACACCTTCTTTGGTTCTTGTAGAGCACGGGGGCAATCATATGATGCTCCCACCAAGTAGTTCGGTCATTTATTTTGATCGGAGTCATTTGATTGCTTTCCGCCTTCCATCCTATGTGCCTTTCCAGATTATAGTACATGCCTATAATAAGGCAGTACCTAGAATTGTCTTAGATGAAGGTGCATCAGTTAGCCTCATGCCTTTCACTACTTGGGAAGCTTTGGGCTCCCCACAGTGTGTGCTAGTCACTCAGAGTCTATTGGTATTTGATGGAGGAACTAGTCAAACTTTAGGGATCCTTCTGAAGTTCCCTATTACTTTGGGAGGCAAAACCGTCTATATAGACATGACGGTTGTCCAAGGTGCTTTAGATTTCAGACTTCCCCTCGGCTGTGATTATATTTATGCCATGGGAGCTCTTGTTTCTTCACTTTTCCGTGTGGTTTGATTTCCGCACGATGGAAGAATGGTGACTATCGATCAATTTTCATTCTTTAGTCACCCGGTGCCTCTTGTATAGCCATCATCCCCTATTAGTTCTTGTTCGCAAGCTGTCCCTTTCTTTCCACAGGTCAATTATGTGGCTACCTGTTCCACCTCCGCAACTGTTGATGCTTATGTAGATGGTCTCGTACATCATGTACTAGGGGCATTGGAACCCGATCTGTCGTTGGTGTCTAATGGCATGTGTTCCTCCCAGAGTGTGATTCTTCCATCCAATGAAGATATCTTGGGAGTCATGTTTGCATATGATCCATGAACAAGGAGTCTTGAGGAAAGTTCTTGATCTTGTGTCAACCTTGTTAAAAAATGAAACATATGTCATGAGGATAGTTCTTTAATTGTGTCAACCTCATTAAAAAATGAAACCACTCCCTTTCCAAATCGAGTCTTTGCTTAAGATCTCATAAAATCCAAGGCAAGTCTTTCCAAGATCTCGAAAGTGAGCCTTCATTCCATCCACTCCGTTGGATGAAATCAAGCTTGGGGGGCATAGACCTTGATTTGCGTTATTATGCTAGGGGCATGTGAACTTATAACAAGCATAGTTTTTCATTTCAAGCTTGTGTAAACATGAAACAGAATCCAAGCAGAGTTCTCCCTGGTTCAAGCTTGAACCCACACCCGATTTACACCTTGTGATTGTCGTTTTTATCCACTAAATTCCGCTAGGTGAGCCTTGGTTGTTTTTTTCCATCATCGCCATCTCTTTGGCTGATCATATGCTTTCACTTGGTTGTTTTTTCCTTTCCTGGGGGACTGGAATGATGAGTGGTTTTATTAGCTAGCCTCTTGGCCATTACATGTTTTGAGCAGTTCCACCATTGCCGGAACCAGTTGCCACCATTTATACCACTCATTCATCTAGGACAAGTCTCCTTTAAGCTCTTTTCTAACTCTTAAAAGATGAAAAGATTGCCGAGTTTTTCCCTTTTGACTTGTTAAATGGAATAAAAAGGTGGTCCACTTTTAGCTCTTTTCTGACCATATAAACGCGAAAACATGGCTGGGCTTTTGTCATTTCAAGCGCGTTTTTGGTTATGAAATGTAGTGTCTCCGATCACTTTTTTACTTTTTCAGATTGAGCACACTAATTATGACAAGTACTGCTTGATCTAATGGTCAAGCGGTTCTCTCGAGTATTATTTTCTACCTCTTTGGGCTCAAGGGACACAAAATTAGGAAAAGGGCCCCCCATGGAGTTTTATTTTCTGTGTCTTTTTCAAACTCTCTAAACATGAAAAAGTCTCCGATTTTTACCTATGTCAAACTCGTTAAACCCTGATGACATTGGAATCATCACCATGATGAGACTTGAGCTTCTCCTCCCTAGGGCTTGTTAAACTTTTACTAGGTTGGATTTGTCCGAAGGATGAACTTATATCACAAGAATATGCTATCCCCTTCAAGCTTGTTTTTCAAAAATAATTGGGGTACTCGCTAGCAATGGTCGGGGAAAATTTTGGAAATCATCATTGGTTATCTACAGCAGCTAGTCACCCTTGAACATCGACACTTTTGCTTCTTGCCAGGTTTGGGACATCCTCACATCATTGTTGACTTTCCAGAGTTTGGGTTTGCCATTTTCCATTTGATCCTTGCCATCTCCATTTGACCTCTGATCCCTTGGTACCAAAATGCTGCCACCTTTCGGAGTCGTGTCACTGATATGTTCAAGAGTATAATCCTTCTACAGTTTATGCCTTTACCTCCTCCTCTATTTCTTTGTTTCATCCATATTCATCTTTTTCATTGCCTCATGTCGTTGATGAGGGAAAAATTATGGCCCTCCTGTGATGGATCACTTCTTGTCGACACCAACTCATTATCCAGGAGGTTGATCTAGAGATCCCTTTCAGTACCTTGGAGCTTGCATGCCTCAATGGAAAGTTCTTCGCATTTGACGACATACTCACATCATTCGTCTTCGATTGTGTGATTCCATGGGTGTTCGACTTCGACTCATTTTTCACGCTTCATGGATTGTACTGTCGGTACCTTAAGAACCATTGACATTACTGGTGGTCTCTCTCACGCTTGTTAATGGTTTACATCATTGACCAGTAATCAAGTGATTTTCTACCATGCTTGACATCAACATATCTATTCATATGTTGGAAATTATACTACGATTGGTCAGGATTCAAGACCCCAAACTCAGATTACATAAGTTCAAGCTACATGGATTAATCTGTGGTTATATACCTGAGTCTTTCTAGATGGTTGCGACCATACATCTATCTTTATATATGTTCTTATCAAATGGGTGGCTGCGTCCATACCACAGACCAAGTTTCATCTGTCTTCTGGATGGTTGTGCCCATGCCTGGCCTACATGTATTTCACTATTAGAGATATCAGTTGTACTTGCACCTGTAGGTTTTCCGCGATGGTGTTCCAGTTCAGTTATGATTTCATAAAGCATTTCACCCTTCCCACTCTCTCGGGCTCCATGCTTTAGGGGGCATCTGTTACACAGTAATTTGTCACTGACCTTATGTCAGCCCCCCACGATATCTCCTTTGTGTTATACATCAAATAAACATGTACATATCTTCCCACTCATTCAAGAAGATTAAGAAAAATGCTCTCTGATCCTGAAGAATGACCCTTTTACCTATGTTTCTGCATCATCGCAAGTAAGCATCATTATTCTTGCGACAATTCTCTGTGTTGAACTATAAGGTCGCATTGTCATCGCAGGGGTACATCAGTTTCCTATGATGGTCAGATTTTAGGGCTCAGCACAAATCCTCAAGATACTTATTGCAATGATTTGTTTGAATGCACTGCTTCCATGCGACATCATCGCTGAGCCCTAGCGTATGACTTGCAACGATCCAGATATGGCGAATTAGTTCAAACAATTAGTCTTCTGGGTGATTCTAGAATTGGTTGTTGGGTCAAGTTGGTTCGTGTTTCCTCCTCTAGGATGGTGGTTCCACCTTTTGAGAAACCTCCCTTGAGGATAAGCTCCTTCTCCCTCATTTCATGGAGGCTCCTCCTCCTATAAAAAACACTCCCTATTGCTATGATCAGCTAGTTCCTAGTTCTTGGTTTTTGGATTGAAGCAAATTAGCTAGCTTTGGTGTGAGTTTGCAGTGTCAAATTGTTGATAGTTTAGAAAGAGGCTGTTAAGTGCCTTAGCCTTCTGTTAGAGCTTGTGCTTGAGAGAGAGATATTATCCATTTGGAAGACCCATTCTTGAGAGTGAATTCTTGAAGAAACATACCGGCCAGACCCTCCGAGAAGGCTTATGATGTCAAGGCTTGGTTGTAAGCTTTGCTTTTGATTCATTTTAATACAATCAATGATGATCTCCTATGTCTTTTGTAAAATATACTTGATAGCTTATGGTTCCTTGACTCTGTAAGTAAATAGATCATTGCTGTTCTCAATTACGTGTTCTATTGTTCTCTTGTGTTGTCTCAATTAAATTTCTCATCGAGGAGAAGGAAACAATAGCTGGAGTGGTACAACGAAAGCTTCATCGAACACTGGTTTGAGGTAGGCTTTCAACAATGACTGTTTAAGGAAATTGTTTGTTGTTTTGTTTTTCTTTGACTAGACCCACTTTAGGGCTAGAGGGGTTGCCTCTATCCGTAGAGGGAACATTTCCTACTTCACATTACTGTCATAAAACACATATATAACCAACATAGTAGTAGAAGAAATACCAATGAAATAACATACATATAAATCACATATAATTCAGTATAATACTCATAGAAATACAAGGAGAAATAACCTCATATTGATGATGCAAAATCGAAGCTCAGGATGGGACTTCCACATTCCACCTGATCGTAGAATGCTTGAGCCAAATATCTCTTCAACCATTCACCCCCATTCCATATTCCAAGCATGAATGTGGGATCTCATAGAACACGTTAATAAAAATCCATCCAGGGCTTCGAGAGGCAATCCACCTCAACCCATCAAATAGTGATTCCACCTCATGGTCAGACATCACAAAACCATCATGATATTGGTCCCTATCTGAGCCTTCCAGGGCTTCTAGCGCATTTATCCAACCAAGGCTTCCAGGACTATTAACTCAACCCATAACTTTTATCGAGCTTCTAGAGCATTTTTCCAAGCAAGGCTTCCAGGTATAGTAACTCAACCCACAAAGGGCTTCCAAAGAATTTTTCCAACCAAGGTTTTCGAGGACTAGTAACTCAATCCAAGATGTTATTTTGCTTCCAGAGCATTTGTCCAACTGGGGCTTCCATGACTAATAACTCAACCCAAGCTAAGGAAACATGAGAACCAACCAAAAAAAAATAAGGAAAACAAATCCGCAATCACCATGGCTATCCAAGAAATCACAAGGCTAGGTAATCCACTATCATTCCCGCTCATCCTACATGCCCATGACATATCACAACCAACAAACCACATGCATGTGTCATGCATGCCAAAACTAGTGATGAAAACATACATGCAACTCGGTACCTGCAAACAAAATCCAATGTAGCTATTGATCTCGATGTCCTCTTGCACTTTCCTGCTCTTCCTTTTCCTTCTTGCTCCAACAATTCAGGTATGCCACACCCTCCAAGTATCCAAGAGTATGAGAGAGCTCCAAAACTGAATTGACTAAATGTTACCAATTGATCCTTAGAAGCCCTTTTATGAATGAGGCTTCTATTTTCTTCATTTTCTATTATTTTCCTTCATTTTTCTCCTCACATGACACATGTGACCTTTCACTTCCATTTTCTCCTAATCTCCATTACTTTCATAAATAAATGTGCCAAAAATTCCATTTTTCCTTTCCAAAGCCTTATATATTGCCTTTGCCAATTTCCTTAGCCATTAATAACCAAATGAACACCCACACTAGGATGTCTTACCCAACATTCAACTTGTAATAAGTGTCTCATCAACCGTGGTTATTATTTTTCCTTTATTAAAGTTTATTACATGGAATTTTCACGAAGGTTGTTATAACCCCCCCCCCCCCCCCCCCCCCCCCTTGGGGCAACACGATCCTCGATGTTCAACAACACCTATAACCACAAAACTACTGTAAGAAAATATATTGTCGATGGAGCTGTATAACTTAGCTCAATGCAGTATTTACAATGATCAACAAACTGAGAAGCATGCCAACATGAAAACATAACAACAAAAAAGCATAATGACATGAAACCAATACCACTTATTGGAGCTTTATAACATAACTCATATATTTACACCCATACACATATGTACATATACCAACATCACCAAAACGTATACCAAAACACCATACCAAAACTTCCTTTCCTCAACCAACAAACAAGGAGGGATACATAGACCTCATCTAATCCGCCATATCCCATGTAGCTTCATTGGGCCCAAAGTTCTTCCATTGCACCTTAACTTTCTCAATTGCTCAAATTCGAAGCATGAGCACCTTTTTCTGCAATATACATTGAGGCTCTGACTAAAATTCTCCATCTAGTTCCACCTGCAATACAAACTAGTCAATAACATGATCAACATATCTAACATACTTGTTAAGCAATGACACATGGAAAACATCATGGAATTTCACTCTCAGAGGCAGTGTAAGTTGATAGGCTACTAGCCCAATCCTATCAATAATGCTGAAGGGTCCACAAAATTGTAGTGCCATCTTGGCACATGATCCAATCTGTAAGGATCTCTTCTTCGGTTTGACACACAAGTACACCTATTCCCCAACCTAGAACTCCTTGAACAACGCAATCTGATTTTCATAGCTCTTTTGTCTATTATGTGTCACCTTTACATTCTTCTTGATCACATGTATTCCCTGTTCCATGTCTACGAACATCTCTGGTCCAATAAACACCATGTTAATTGTATCTCTCCAACTAATGGGAGTATTACAACTCCGCTCATACAATGCCTCAAACAGACTCATCCTAAAAGATTCTTAATACCCATTGTTGTAAGCAAACTCTACTGGTGGAATATACTCTTCCCACTTTCTTTGTCGATGCATCACATACATTGTCAACATCTCCTTCTATATCCTATTGACCCTCTCTGTCTATCCATATGTTTGTGGATGATAAGCTATACTGAAGGCCAACTCTGTGCCTAAACCTGCAAATAACTCCTTCCAAAACATGGAAGTGAAATTTTCTTCCCTATTCAAGACAATCATTTTCAAAACACCATGTAATCTAACTAAATCTCTAATGAATACCTGTGCTACATCACTAGATGAGAATATAGACTTCACTGGAATGAAGTGCACAACCTTTGTCAACCTGTCCACAATAACCATGATGGAATCATGCTATCTCACTGTCCTCAACAAACCTGTGATGAAGTCCATGGAAATGACCTCCCACTTCCACTTTGGAATCGCAATCAGGTATAGAACTCCACCTATATGATTACACTCTCCCTTCACATGATGATAATCAAAACACCTAGCCACAAACTATGCTACATCCCTATTCAAGTTTGGCCAATAATAAAATATCTTCACTGATGTGAATGTCTTCTGATAACCTAGGGGACCCAAATATAGTTTTGCATGAAACTCTCTCAAGATCACCTTCTTGATCTCACTATTGTCTGACACATATATATTGTCTCTGAATCTGACCAATCCGTCTATTGTAAGGTAATTGTACACATCCTGTGCACCTGCACCTGTACCTATACATGTACCGTTACCTATACTTGTACCTCTACTCTTCTGCAACTTTGAATAATCTCCATATATCTGACATCATATTGACCTATCTATAAGATCCTATCATGTAAGTCTCTCCCATAGGAGCTCATAGTTCTAAGTGATTTACCGATATCTGCCTGCTAAGAGCATCTACCACTTTGTTGTCTTTTCCTTTGTTGTACATGATATCAAAATCAAACTCACTGATCATAGCCAACCATCGAGCCTGCCTACCATTCAGATTTGATTGGTCAAATAGGTACCACAAACAACTGTAATCACTCATCATTGTAAACCTCCTTCCTAGAAGATTGTGTCCCACATATTCAATGCATGTAGTATTGCTACCAAATCAAGATCATGCATGGGGTAGTTCTACTCGTTCTCATTCAGTTTTCCCAACTCATAACATACCACATGTCCATCCTTCATAAGGACTCCATGAAGTCCTTTCTTACAAGCATCTGTGCATACTACAAACTCTTTGTCCATATCTGCAATCTTTAACATTAGTGCATGTGTCAACAATTGCTTAAGATTCTCAAAACTAATGTCACAGTCCTCTTTCCATTCAAATTTCTTACCTTTGCGCTACAACGACGTGATAGGATAGGGATTCTATGAGAAGTTCTTGATGAACCTTATATAATAGTTGGCCAACCCCATGAAATATCTCACCTCATCTATATTCCTGGGACCTACCCACTCCATGATGGCCCTTATCTTTTCTAGATCTACTGCAATGCCCTCCTTGGGGACAACATGCACCAAGTAGTGTACCTCAGTTTGAAACAAACTACACTTGTTGAGCTTAGCATACAACTGATTCTCTCGAAACAATATCAACAGTGCTCCTAAATTCTCAACATGCTCTTCCTCAGTTTTAGAATATACCAATATGTCATCAATGAACACAATAACAAATTTATCCAAGTACAAACACAACACACTATTCATTAAGAACATAAATATAGCTAGAGCATTATTTAAGCCAAATGGAACTACAACAAACTCATAATGCCCATACCTGGTCCCGAAAGTTGTCTTGTAAATATCCTCCTCTTTGATGCGTACTTGATTATATGCGGATCCCAGATCAATCTTCAAGAACATTGCTACTCCCTTTAGCTGATTGAACAAGTCATCAATCCTTGGTAATGAATATATGTTCTTGATGGTCACTTTGTTCAACTGCCTGTAGTCATTGCATAATCTAAGAGTACCATCTTTCTTTTTCACAAACAATACTGGTGCACCCCATGGTGATACACTTGGCCTAATGCATCCCTTGTCCAACATTCCCTTCAACTATAACTTCAACTTCACCAACTGAGGTGTACTCATCCTATAAGGTGCTTTTGATTTTGGAGCTATCCCTAACACTAACTGAATAGAAACATATACTTCCCTGTGAGGTGGAAACTCTGAAATATCCTCAAGAAATACATCCTTGAATTGTTGTAGAACTAGGTACCTTCTCAAAACATCTGCAACCACAACTTCCTTATCTTTGTCACTAGAAATGTGTACCACAAATAATAGACACCCTTTTATGTGACTACACTTTGCTTGCATAACTATCACCATCCTAACTGATGTGGCTTTCTTCTTTCCTTGCAAGACTCTTGGTTCTCCATTGTCATCCAAGCACTCAATAGCTTTGTCATAAAAATCCACCTTGGTTCTATGAAGATACAACCAATCCATGCCCAAGAACATGGTGCATGATCCCAACAGTAATACATTCAAATGTGTTGTAGTAGGTATACCATTCAAATCAAATGCACAATCTCTTACCCAATGATGAACTCACTTCTTCATACCTGTAGCCAACTACACTGACCAATATTGTGCATGAAGTTCCTTACTCAAACCACACTTATCCACCATGTTAGGACTAACATAGCTATAATTAAATCCACAGTCAATTAAAATAGAAATGACTTGATCACAAATATTACCATCCATCTTCATGATAGATGCCTACTAGTCTGTCTATTTGTTATCCAATGATGCACAAATATGAGGAACACTCTGACCAACATCCCCAAAGGTCTGTGCATCCTATGCACTATATATTTGAGGCCTACCAGCCTAATTCTGTGGACAGTCTCTCCTGCGATGATCTTTGCCACAAGTCCAACACTCTATAGGCATCCAACCTACATCCTTTTTTTACTCCTCAGATTGATGTCCCTATCTTGCATTGAACCTCTTAGGTGGTGTAACATTCTCCTTATTACCTGAATCCTGTGGTCTTACTCACTTCTTGTCCCATATTCCTTTGTTCTTTTCATTTCCCTTCCAGTCTGGCTTAGTCTCAGATCCAAGCTTCCATTGTTCATAGCAATGATTTAGCTTCTAGATGGCCTCCTCCAATGATCTAGGCTCATCAAACTCAATCCTATCTTTGAATTTCATTTGTAACCCATTAGTGAATCTCTAAATCTTGGCCTTCTCCTCCTTGAGGTAAGGCACATAACTCAGTAGCTCCAAAAAATTTCTAGTGTACTCATCATCTGTCATAGATCCCATATTTTGTTCATAGAATTCCTTTACCCTGTCATCAAAGTATCTCTCTGATAGGTAATTCATTTTGAATAGTCGATCAAACTCATTCCAAGTCAAATCCTTCTCATGTATACCTCTGATATTCTTCACATCCTCCCACCAAAAGTCTGCTTTACCTTTGAGAATGAATGTAGCTTTCATGTTCTTCGAATTACCGTGAAAACCTAAACAACTTCTTCATACCAAGAAACCATACCATTGCATCCTGCGATTTCTTCCTATCTCCATCAAACGTAGGTGGCTTTTCTTTCTCAAACTCATCTAGCAAGTATCCCCTATCACTCCTCCTATAAGGATGATAATGATATTGATCATCATGCCTGTCAGAACCGAAACCAGAATGGTACCTGTGTCTATCCCTCCTCCTATCCGAAGTGTCCAAAAATTTTCCATCTATGATCATGTCATCACTATCTGACCTGTGACCACCATGTGACCTACTACCATATGCCCCATTATTTTTTTCCTCCTACTCATGGCTGATCTAAAGTGGTCCTTGTCACTACCAATCCGATAAACTCTGAAGTATCATTGCATTTACCTCTACTAGTTTCTCCTGTGCCTATGTGATTCTGTCATTATCTGCCTTACAACTCCTTATTTCTTCCTTTAAGCTTCTCAGTGTATCTACCAAATCAGAAGAGTTCCCAACACCATACTACTCTTCTAATTCATATGGAGAGTCTTTGTAGTCTACCATCTTTGCAGCCATTTGATATTTCTTCCTGTAAGGTATATCATTTCAACTAAACCAAATCACAATAAAAAAACATACCTTAGTATATCTTAGGGAGGATACCTAATCTGCAAGATCAACAAATCAACGTGATACATGTATAACATAATCATGATAGCATATAGAAACATAACACATAAGCATGTAACCATGCAACCATCATGTTGACTAGGGTATAGTCATCAATGGATGATGTTATCAACAACCACTACATCACTGTACAGTTGACCACATGCAAACATCAACATGCATAAGCAATGCGTAACCAACCATACACATGTCATCAAGCATAAACAAACAATAATTGTAACCAAACCTACAAGAATAACACATGTAACCAAGCATACAAGAATGTAACCAAATATACGAGAATGTAACCAAGTATACAAAAATGATACAGTAAGCGATATACAACAACATGTAACCAATCATAAATTCACGTTGATGCATCACACAATAATTACATCAACTTCCACAAGGCGACATCGCTACAACCATGATCAACATTATGCAAATGCAACAAGCACATGGAATGCAAGTGTAAGAGACACACATGCAACTACCATGCATGCATGACCAACACACAACCCATCCAGTTTCAGGGGTGAACTGTGCTCTGATACCACTCTGTAACACCCTCCTCGCATATCTACCAAAGCAACCAGCCAGCCGGGATAAACATGCAACGAGAGACCACTATGATATGATTCAACCTCCTAAGTCACGTTACAGAAGTGGAACCAACAAAAACACACCATACAAACATTCAACATTAGCATTACGCCCCTCAAGAACTAATCCAACCTTTCTGCCAACCAACCCATGGGTCCCATTAAGCTTTTGGACCACTTGGCCTCTAGACACTATCATGCTATGGGAATTTCAGCATCTAGGGACCTCTAGACGCTCTCATAGGCCTGCAAGCTAGTATCCAAGGACTCTTTTGCATAGTGTTGTGCCAGGGTTCCTGAGATTTGAGCCACTTTTTAGGCCCAAATCTCAGGTCAATGCCTAGAATTTAATCACATCTTCATAACAATAAAATAACAAGGAAATGATAGTAAAATGCAATCATTTGAGTGAGACCTTGATCGGTCCCCTACTAGCCATGATAGACATTTTGTCAAACATATCATGAATATGCCATCTATAGTGTAAATAACAGATCTAAGCATAGGGGTCTCATACTTAGCTGAGAATCGCTAAGAGACATTGATGCCTCAACATATTAACTACCATTTCATCCATTAGGTCATAGATACATTGATCATTCTTTTACAAGTAAAACCATGATGAGAGCCATATATAGCTACTGTCATAAAACACGTGTATAGCCAACATAGTACCAGCAGAAATACCAATGAAATCACAACCATATAAAGCAGATACAATCTAATATAACACTCATATAAATACAAGGAGAGATAACCTCGTATTGATGATGCAAAATCCAAACTTGGGATGGGACTTCCACATTCCACTCGACCATAGTATGGCTAAGCCAAATCTCTCTTCAGCCATTCACCTTCATGCCATATTCCAAGCATGAATGTGGGATCTCATTGAGAACATCAATTAAAAACCATCTATGGATTCTAGAGGTCATCCACCTCATGATCAGACGTCACAAAAACATCATCAGATTGGTCTTTATCCAAGCCTTCCATGGGTTCCAGAGCATTTGTCTAACAAAGGCTTTTAGGACTAGTAACTCAACCCACAACTTTTACCAGGCTTCCAAAGCGTTTGTCCGACTAGGGCTTCCAGGAATAGTGACTCAACCCACCAAGGGATTCCAGAGCATTTTTCCAACCAAGGATTCCAAGTCTGGTAACTCAACCCAAGTTGTTACAGGGCTTCTAGAGTGTTTGTCCAACCAGGGCTTCTAGGACTAATAACTCAACCCAAGCTAAGGAAACATGAAAGCCAATCGAAACATAAAAAGGAAAACAAATCCATAATCACTGTGACTATCAAGGAAATGGAAAGGATAGAAAATCCATTATAAATCACGGCCATCCTCCATGCCTATGATAGATCACAACCAAAAAACCACATGCATATGTCATGCATGCCAAAACTAGTGAGGAAAACATACATGCAACTCGGTACCTGCAAACAAAATCCATTGCAATTGTTGATCCTAATGTCCTCTTATGCTTTCTTTCTCTCCCTTTGCCTTCTTGCTCCAAGAATTCAAGTATGCCACACACTCAAGAGTGCTTCAAGAAAAACTTTAAGTATCCAAGTGTATGAGAGAGAGAGAATAATGAGAGAGCTCCAAAACTAAACTAGAAAAAGGTTACCAACTAATCCTCAAAAGCCTTTGTATGAATGAGGCCTCTATTTTCTTCATTTTTCATTATTTTCCTTCATTTTTCTCCTCACATGCAACCTCTGACCCTTCACCTCCATTTTCTCCTAATTTCCATTATTTTCATAAATAAGTGTGCCAAAAATGTCATTTTTCCTTTCCAAAGCCTTCGCCATTGCCTTTGCCAATTTCCTTAGCCATTAATAACCAAATGAACACCTAGACTAGGATGTCTTACCCAACATTTAACTTGAAATAAGTGTCCCATCAACTGTGGTTATTATTTTCTCTTTATTTGTTGGAATTTACAAGAATATCCTAATATTATTAACTTTTATTACATGGAATTTTCACCAGGGCTGTTACAACCACCACGTAATACATACACCTACACCTGATGTACAACCCAATATATATACTTACACAGAGCACAACACAAGGAATACACATGTCACGATACCATGAATACACAGTGCACATACATATTATCACATGTACACAACACATGTATGACATGCACATAATACCACATGTACACCAGCATCACCTATACACAACACCACCTACACAACACCACCTACACAACATGTACACAACATTATGTGCACGACACCACCTGCACAACATGTACACAAAGCAACATGTACATCATACCACTTGCATAATGTGTACACAATCCGAGACATACATAACACCACTTATGCAACACATACATGACACCACATGTAGACAACATCATATGCATGACATGTACACAACACCAGTTTCACATAGCACCACATGTACAACATCTACACAACACCACTTGTGCAATCATGCATACAACACCATATGTACATAGCACCATATGTACAACATGCACACAACACCATATGTACACAACATTGCATATACAACATGTACATAGCACCCTATGTACACAACAATGCATATCCAACATGCACAGATCACCATATGCATAGAACACAACATATCCATCACACGCACAACACATTATGTACACAGCACTATATATCCAACATGTACATAGCATCATCTATACCCAACACTGAATATGCAATATTCGCACAACACTATTTCTGTTAGGTCCCTATAGTACTAGTGTAATCCCTTATTGTTGTTAGTGCAACCCCATTATTATATTGTTATGCTTGTGTAGTCCCCATTTGTTATTATTGTGTCCCTTAGAAGCCCACCATTGTTATTGTTGTACCCATACATTATTATTGTTATGTCAACTCTGATTATATTATGACCCCTTAGACTCCTATATATAGAAAGGAGGTCTTGTCATTTGTGTCATCCAAGAATTGTCAATTGTGTAATGTAGAGGTTGCTCCCTTGAAGAGGCTGATTTTTAAGCCGTTGATCTATCTTTTCTAATCTTCTGTGAGCTGGTTTCATAACATTAGGTATCAGAGCTTTGGATTCTAGGGTTTTGCTACTCCAAACAGGTCATCGTGGAATTTTCGCTATAATTTTTTTCTAAGACATTTCCAAAGCTAAAAAAAACCCATTTGAGCCGAAATCATTATAAACCTTGGGTCCAAATTTCAGATCTTGTCTCACTATATTTTTGGAGATATGATCTGAGGAAGTTAGGGTGTTTGCAGACTCCCGAATTACATTCCAAACAGGTGACCTTGGGAAAATCGTCATAACTTTCTCTGAGCATCAGATTGAAATTTCACAAGAAGTTATAGAATGAGATTGGACTGTAGTTTTATGTATATCTTTTTCAAATCTGAAGGTCGAAATAGTGACATGTGGCATATCGTGCAAGTTCGCTCTACTGAAAAATTATATAATTAGGTCATCGTGGGAGATTGGGAGAAACTCTTTATTGGAGAATCCAATTTTGATCAGACTAATCACATTGGAAAGAGGACTCAGAGGGCTAAAACAGTACTAAATATGAGACCTTGGAGATCCACAATTACAAAGATACCACAGATTCAATATCACACTTCTACAAAGCGAAAAAAGGTGTGTAGTCTTTTTAAAATTTTGCATAGGTTTGGGTTGAAAAATTAGGTTGAAGTTCAAAGGGCATAGTGAAGCATAATTATCATTAATTTATGCCTCAAAGAAAGAAAATGGAAACACCTAGTAAGCAACTTGAAAGCTCTAGCATGACTCATGCAGAAGAGGAAGAAATACAACATGATATATCAAAATTATCAGACAAAGTGCTACAAATTTCACTCTCACAAAAGGTAGCCGAAGCTAAGATGAATGGTGTGGAAGCTAATATGAATGGTGTGCAAGCTAAGATGGATCACGTGGAAGCTAAGATGGATGGCATGGAAGCTAAGATGAATGGCATGGAAGCTAAGATGAAATATTTGAAGATATATTTGAATAAGTTGCTACAAGAAATGCTCACTAATGGTAAAAGGGTAGTAAAGGAAACTCATGATGAGAACAAAAGAAATGTTAATCATGATTTCAAACACTTTAATGTTGGATTGAAGACCCACCATGTTCCAAAGATCGATATGAAGAAGTTTGATGGTAAGGATCTTGTAACATGGATACTACAGATGGAGCGATATTTCAATCTCCATAATGTGCAAAACACACAAAAGGTATGCATTACAACTTTATATTTGGAACCAAATCAGTTTGTATGGTATCGATGGCTTTTCTCTCATAAACAAATTGTCACTTGCGAAATTTTTACGAAAGAAATAATAGCACATTATGAGGATACAAAAAGCAACACTTTTTTTAGACAATTGATAAACCTCCAACAAAAGGGTTCAATGATGGAGCACATTGAGGACTTCCAAAAATTGAATATAAGGGTAAAATATATTCCAGAGGAGCATAGGATTGATGTGTTCATAGGTACTTTAAAGGATAACCTCCAACATGAAGTTCGCCTTTGGGAACCTGACTCATTGGAGAAGGCATTCAAGTTGGCAAGAAAAATGGAAATCAAAATTATGGCAACAGGGAAGCCTACCACTCACAACTATAAGGATGAAAGTGTTGTTTCCCTTAGCCTTCCACAACCTACAAGGTTGACACCCCAACAATTGGAATAAAAAAGTGCAAAAGGGATTTTTTATAGTTGTGATAGAAACTACACTAAAGTTCATAAGTGTGCCGAGAATAAATTATTTTACATAGATTGTGAAGAGGAGGAAGAAAAGGAATAAGAAATGTCAAAATAAGAGGATATACACCTGGAACAAATGATAGAGAAAGAAGAAATGAATCAAACCATATCTTGTAATGCATTGGCCGGAATGACCACTCCTCAAACTATCAAGATAGAAGGACATATCAAGAAGAAAAAGGTAATATTGTTGATTGATTTTGGTAGTACCCATAATTTTATTCGTTGTAAGATAGCCAAGGAATTAAATTGCTTCCTATATCTAGCACCAGAGTGTCAAGTAAGGGTTGAAAATGGAGGAACCATAAATTGCTCTAGAAAGTTCCATAATATTAAGCTATCCATGGGAGAATATTTCTTGAATAGTCCAATGCTTTCCATTCCAATGGTTGGTGTGGATGTTGTACAAGGAGTTCAATGACTACGATCTTTGGGTACGATAGCTTTTAATTTTCAAGAAATTTTCTTGAATTTTTTTTGCAGGTGAAAGGAGGTTCAATTAATGGGTATTGCAGAGAAACCGGGAAAGATAATAAGCTCTAACAGGATGACTAAGCTTCTAAATAAAGAAAAAGAAGGTGAAATTTCACAATTATGTTCACTAGAGGTACCCACCTCAAAATAATTTATTTCTCCAGATCTCCAAAATGTTTTGGGCAATCATTCCAAGGTATTTGAGACTTCCAAAGGCCTCACACCTATCCGTGATCATGATCATGCTATTCATTTGATTCCAGGATGTGTTTCCCCAAACATCAGGCCTTACAGATATCCATATGCCCAAAAGAGTGAAACTGAACATATGGTTGCAGAAATCCTAGTGGTTGGTATAATTCAAACTAGTCAAAGTTCTTTCTTTGCTCCAGTGGTATTGGTACACAAGAGGGATGGATCGTGGTGCACGTGTCTGGATTATAGGGAGCTCAACAAGCTTACTATTAAAGATAAATTTCCCATTCCTTTCGTTGATAAATTATTGGATGAATTACATGGAGTAATTTACTTCACCAATTTGGATCTTCATTCAGGGTATCATCGAATTAGAATGAATATTGAATACAATCCAAAGACAACATTTAGAACTCATGTGGGTCATTATGAAACTTTGGTCATGCCTTTTGACCTTACCAATACACCACCTACATTTCAAGGTTTGATGAATTCCATTTTCAAACCCTTAGAAAATTTGTGTTAGTATTTTATGATAATATACTAATCTACATCAAGTCTTGGAAGGATCATGTTCGACATGTTGATAGGGTGCTAAAACTATTGGAGGAGAAACAATTATATGCAAAAATCTCCAATTATTTCTTTGAAGTACAAGAGGTGGAATATTTGGGTACTCAGCTAGCTCATAACTCATCTTATCATCCTGAATTTGATGGGAAAAATGTCATTGTGAACAAATTTTTGGAAGGATATCTTCGTTTCTTTGTATCTGATAAACATACGTAATGGGTCAAGTGGTTTCCCCCAGTTGAATGGTGGTATAACACTTCCTTCCATACGGAATCAAAAATTAGCCCATTTATGGCACTTTATGGATATCATCCACCATTCATCACATCATCTTTAAAAGAAAATTATAAGGTTAAAGTAGTGGAGGATCACATCAAACATCAACAAAAAGTTCTCAAACTCTTAAAGGATAACCTCACTTTCGTGCAAAAAAAAATGAAACAACATGCAGATCAACATCGTAGCGAAAGAAGTTTTGATGTAGCTGACTGGATATTTCTATGACTACAACCATACAAACAAATGTTCCTTGAGCAAGCTAAGAAGGATAATAAATTATCACCAAAGTATTATGGTCTGTACAAGGTGCTACAAAAGATTAGTACTATGGCATACAAATTCGAGCTTCATGTATCTTCCCGAGTGCACCCAGTTTTCCATGTTTCATGCTTAAAGAAGGTTATAGGTGAGAAGCTCCTAGTTCAAACAATATTGTCAGAACTTGATGAGGAATGAAAAATCATATTGGAACCTGAAACAACCACGGAAACAAGAACCTGACAGCTATGAAATTTATCAATTTTAGAGTGTCTCATCAAGTGGAAGAACTTACCACTGAAGATTCCACATGGGAGGATGAGAATTTTATACAAAAGCATCCAGAACTACTCCAGCGTTGAGGACAACACTTTTTGAAGGAGAGGGGCATGTTAAGTCCCTATACTACTAGTGTAGCCCTTATTGTTATTAGTGCAACCCCCTTATTATATTGTTGTGCCCATGTAGTCCCCATATTGTTATTATTATGCCCCATAAAAGCTCACTATTGTTATTGTTGTGCCCTTACATTATTATTGTTATGTCAGCTCCAATTATATTATGACCCCTTAGACTCCTATATATAGAAAGGAGGTCTTGTCATTTGTATCATCTAATAATTGTTCACTTGTGTAATGCAAAGAAGGTTGCCCCCTCGAAGAGGTTGATTTTTAAGTCATTGATCTATCTTTTCTATCCTTTTGTGAGCTCGTTTCATAAAACTTTGTATCACCCTATACATAACATTACATGAACAACATGTACACACACTATATATGCACAACACTACATACAGATAACATCACAGACACAACATGTACAAAATATACAACATATGCATAACAATAGTACCACACATCCAAAATGACACTATCTCTACCAAGAAACCTTGCTTCCAGTGTCTCTTTGCCATCCATGCTTATCCTATCATGTCACAGACCAGGTTGTTTTCATTCTACTGATGTATATGTTAACATTACTTGTCATGACATAAACATAAGCATAATACAAGCATACAATATCAATTCATATCCACATGATATTGAACTCCTATACTTTTCATGGCTACTCTTCCTACTTGATTCCTCATAAACCAGGAACCTCTTCACGCCATTCATCTACATAAGCAATCGTTTCTCCACAAGAATGATCCTTGGCGACCCTGTCAGATAATGAAATGCATACATATATGTATACATATAAACATTAGCACAAAAAAAATCATGATCCATGATGACCTTGTCAGATAACAATGTACATACATACATACATGTATACATATATAGACATCAACACAATCATGATCACAACATAATTACTAGATACCATAAAGTCAAGATTAAGAGAACTCCCTTTATATGTTCACAACATGCACAACATTGAGAACATCATTCCCAACATAGCCAAGGCATTTGACACCTCAAGTCACTTCACTTTACCTTTCCTACTACCTTTCTCATGATTGTTCTTCCATCATTCATTTATCCCAATGGACCCTACCAAATCAACTGAATGTCATTCTCTTGCATTCAAATGCCCTTATACATGCACAAAATTCATCTAAGCCTTCCATTACTTATTGGGTACCACACAACTCTCCTCAAGCTCCACTAACTTTCCTCTTTCCCAACCAATTCCCAAGACTTAAAACTTAAAAATAAAGATAAGAATAAAAAATAAGAAACCCATGAAAATCAATAACAATATGACACCAAAAACTAAGTGGTATCGCCATGCACTAGACACAATCAAAACTAGAAATCAAGTGCAAAAAATCACAAAAGATCATAAGAACAAGACTAGAAACAAACACTATGACTCAATCCCCCTAGTTCCTAGTGCTTCCAAGGGAAATATCAACCTCAGACTTCTTCAAGATTTCATGGAAGCCTCTTTGCCATGGAATTCCTTGCATCATACTATCATCAACACATAATTGTCAGTGCATAAATAAACATAATGATACAATGGTTACCTTACCTAGTTGTGCCAAGCACATTTCCATGTAACTGAACATGTCCATGCCATCTCTCAAGGGACTCCAATTCCTTGACGGATCCAACTATAACTAGAAACTAGTTGATATACCTGTAAAATACATGTTCATGAATATAACACATATCCACATAATGTAAGACAAAATAAGGGTTAAGAAGACTTCTTGTATGCAAAGCACTCATTTGTTTGGAATTATGGTTTCCAAGCATGGCCAAAGGAATTCTTACCCAAATCATTTCTTTTACCTTTTTAACTTGTTGCAATCGAGTCTTACTATGTACAATCACATCATCCAACTGTTAGTTATGTAAACACATAAACTATTACCCTTTCATGCTAATACCAAGCATGTTTCTTGCAACTGTTTACACATGTCAACCATGTGTTCCAAATATCAAGACAATCATATCTATCAATTTCAAATCAACCTTTACCAAGTCTAACAATCATGTCATAATCCATAGTCAACTCATAGTCATTAGATATAATGCTACAACTGTTACCTATTACACTCCAGTACATCTCAATTATCTCTACACATATGTGTTAGTAGGATCATCTTAAAACAAGATCATTTCTTCATGCAATCTTATAGACACATACTCATATCATGCAATTAATGAAAAATTCAAATAAAATATAAATGTACCATGTTAGATAAATCAACTAGATGGCATAATAGACACCAGACATTCAAACACAAAATAGACAACATAATCAAACAGTGAAGCACCAAATATACGACCTAAGCCAACTCATACATTAATGTATCTAAGGAGAGGCTATCTTGTCTGCGCAATCAAGCTATATTAGCATGATATAACTTCACAACATATCAACTCAACCATAAATAAGGTCATGATATCCATAATGGTATCTAACTAACATGTTCACATCCTAAGCTCATAAACATTTGTTGTTCATGCATAACAATCACATATGTACAATCAGTCTAGATTAGTACAATGCAGTGTCACAAATAAGTCGACTCATACCTGAATGTCATAACCCTAACCATTTATATAGGCCAATCCAATTTAATATGATACATATAACATCAAGATCTTAATTTAATAACCCTAAGCATCAAGTTACTAGAATACGACAACAAGAAGTTATACATATAACGTACTCATCAACAACATATAACATAATCATCAATTTATGTAACATAAAAAAAAATTAGAAATTCATACAACCACATGTTACTATCATTCATGACTATGTGACACATGTGCACATGACTACACTAATCAACTAGTATCTATCATGTATGTAAAGATAACATCAATAGAATGAAAAACATGTAATCCATTGACTAACCTACATGTATGACAAACTTACAATAAATGTTTGATGATCTTCTCTTACCCCAAAGTCTAGTGTTGCAACCTCACTCTCATAGTTTTCATCTCCTGCTGTATCTCAACCAACTCATTAGCATCATAACATACTAGTAACATCATGATGACCTAATTGCATACAATGACCTCACAATGCATGTCTGACCTACCATATATGCATAACCATAACCATGATAATGCATGCACGACAACATATAGCCACTGACATGTATAACAAGTGGACATACAACCAACATGCATTCGTGACAAATGCATCCCAACAAAAACACAATCAACCTTCACATGGCGGCATCACTACAACCATGATCAACACCATGAAAATGAAACAAGCACATGGACTACAAGCATAAGGAACACATATGCAACCAACATGAATGGATGACCAACACATCACCCATCCAGTACGAGGGGTGAACCATGCTCTCATACCACTCTGTAACACCCTCCTCCCACATCTACCCAAGTAACCAACCAACCAAGGTAAAAGTGTGATGAGAAGTTACTATGATATGATTCGACTCCCTTTGTGTCAGTTAAGGAAGTGGAACTAACAGAACACATCACACAAACCTTCCACATTAGCAACATAACTCCTAGGAGCCATCCCAACCACTCAGGTAACTAGCCCTTGAGTCCCACTAAAATTTTTGTGCATCAAACCCCTGGACGCTACCTTAATATGGGCAAGGGTGTGCCTGGGAGGTTCTGGACGCTCCCACAACATGGGTATGCACGTGTCTAGGGAATTTTCTCCTCAAACCTGTGCCTGCGACTCTGCGTTTTGTGCTACTTTTTTAGGCCTAGAGCCCAAGTCACTACTTAAAACTCCATGACACTTTTAGAATGAAAATATAACAAAAAAATAATGATACACATGCAATGACATATCTGGACCCCTACTAGCCATGACATGCATTTCGTCAAACATGTCACAAATATGTAATCTACAAGTTTAAACAACATATATGAGCATATGGATCTCATGCTTATCTCAGAATCGCTAAGAAGAATTGTTCCCTTATATCATTAGCTTCATTATCATTTATTAGGCCATAGATACAAAGAGTGAGGGAAAATTTAAGGATGACATTAGCTACATTATCATCTATAAGGCTGTAGATACAAACAGTCAGGGAAAATTTTAAGGATTGAAATTTATCTTAAAGATTAGAAACCTTGGCGAATGTTACTAATCCATAATATGCAAACTATAAAATGTTTCATGATATTTCAATAAAAATATTCAAACTTCTAATGATTTTATATAGGCTCTATAAAATTTTGGCGACTTTTAAGGTAAAGTATTTTTTCTTATAAAATTTGGGCGAATCATTTTTAGGAAAATATGGGAATTGGTGAATCTTTTTTTAGAAAAAGCATGGAAAATTATCCTATTTGCGAATATTAGCCCCTAAAATTTTCCCCAGATACAGTGTTCATTCATTTATAAATTAAAAGTTGAGGAGAGCCATACATCATCAATGTCATAATACATGCTTATGAGCAACATAATAACAATAGAAATATCAAGGATACATCAACCATGTAATGCACATATAAACCAATACATTTATAAATAATAAAACAAGGGAAGATCCTCTTATTAATGAATGAAAAAGCCAACTCAGTATAGGACTACTATGTTCCACCCGCCCATAAATTGGCTTAGCCAAATCTCTCTTCAACCAATCACCCCTGTCCCATATTCCAAACATGAATGTGGGATCTCATAAAACACATCAATCAAAACCATCTAGGATTTCCAGAGGCCAAACCACCTCAATCCATCAAACAATTATTCCACATCATAGTCGGACATCACAAACCATCACCAATTTGGTCTCTACCCAAGCCTTCCAGGGCTCCAGAGCATTTATTCCAACCAAGGCTCCAACACTAGTAACTCAACCCACAAATTGCTCCTAGCTTCCAGAGCATTTGTTTAGAAACAACTTCCAAGACTAGTAACTCAACCCACCAAGAGTTTCCAGAGAATTTTCCCAACCAAGGCTTCGAGGATTAGTAACTCAACCCAAGCTGTTATGAGGTTTCCAGGAACTAATAACTCAACCCAAGCTAAATAAAATATGAGAACCAACTAGAAAAACAAAGAAATGAACCCACACCATCATGGCTATCTAGGAAATGGAAAGGTTAGGAAAATCCACTATCAATCAAAGCAACCCACCATGCCAATGACATATCATGACTAATAAACCACATGCATATTCCATGCATGCCAAAACTAATGAGGAAAACATACATGAAACTTGGTACATGCAAGCAAAACCAGTTGTAGCTGTTGATGCTGATGTCCTCTTTTTATTTCGTGCTCTTCCTTTGCCCTCTTGCTCCAAAACTCCAAGTATGTCACACTCCTCCAAGAGTGCTCGAAGAAAACTCTAAGTGTCCAAGAGTATCAGAGAGAGACAATAGGGAGAGCTCCAAAACTTAACTAACAAAAGTCTGTGAACTGATCCTCAGAAGCCTTTTTATTAATGACGCCTCTATTTTATTCATTTTCCATTATTTTCCTTCATTTACCTCCTCACATGCAACCCACCATCTTTCACCTGCCTTTTCTCCTAATTTCCATTATTTTCATAATTAAAATGTCAATTAATACCATTTTCTTTTTCAAAGCCTTTTCTATTTCCTTTTCCAATTTCCTTAGCCATAAGTGACACCCCATTAGGATGTTTTTCCCAATGTTCAACTTGGAATACGTGTCCAATGACCGTGGTCTTATTTTTTTTACATGGATTTTTAACCAGGGTTGTTACACAACATTAATGGGACAAGTTACAATTCACAATCAAAACAATTATTTTTATTATTATTATTATCATCAAAACTAGTCAGATAATTATCTACTCTAGTTTAGTAAATTTGAATGTTAATTTAATTTAATTTTTTATATTTTGGAGGATGAAAGAGATTGACACTCATAGGTTTTCTAAAAAATTTCTCGACATAAATCAAGAAATCAATAGGACTTTTTTTGTATGTCGTCTTATTTGTAGAAATCCTTTTGCAATTCTTTCCATGTAGTTATACATCTTACATTATGTTTTTTTTTTCCATTTCAGAAACCCACCTACTCAACCTTCTAAGATTGTGATAAGTCGAATGATTTTATAAAATAAATACATTCATTCTATATATATATATAAGTGATTATGCTCTTATTTAAATACATAATTTCCATAAAAAGTATTGGGTATGTTTGCGAGCTATAGTTGAAATTTTATACAATATTATAGATTCAAACAACTTATATAAACATCTTATATATTTCAGCAAACCTAAAAAGAACTTAATTCACTTGAAAATAACGACCATTTAAGTCCAAAACAGTATATATATATATATATATATATATAAATGTAAAAACTATATATATAACCAATCTAATTTGAACTATGCTTACTTCATTGTGAAAAACATAAATGCTAGTATTATTTTCAAATTACCTATTGTTATTCAATAAATTATATAGAAAACTTTGTACTCATGTGATTCATAATAAACATTGCTATTGTGTGAGTGTGAAAAACATAAATGCAAGTATTATTTTCAAATTACCTAGTGTTATTCAAATAAATTATATAAGAAACTTTGTACTCACGTGATTCATAATATATATATATATATATATATATATATATATATATATATTTTTTTTTTTTTTCTTACCCATTCAAAGTTATCATTTTGCAATTCAAAATCATCTCATAGTTCCAATAGGCAAAGGGATAAAATACAATTTTAATTTTATAAACAATCAAAACTAGTGAGATAAGTTACAATTTACAATCCAAAGAAATATGATTATTGTTTAGAAGCAAAATAAGTGAGATAGCTATCTAAATTAATTTAATATTTTTGAATGTTTAGTTAATTAAATTATGGTAATTCTGATAACATTGAGGCTTGTGCTACAAACTAAAGTGATGGACACTGTTGACACCTAATCATCACAATTGGGTGAATAACTAAAATTGATGTAAATAAATAATGGAGATTATGATAAGTCATCGGGAGATGAAATGAACAGTCTCTCCCTCATGTATATAATAAACACCAACCTAAATGAAATATATGAATTGTTTTGAGGAGTTACTGCCTGGCCTAACATGGTATCAGAGCCAGCTCCATTTTTGGCATCTCCTTCTAGTCTTGTAACTCCCTTCTGCCATTTTCTTGCAGTTTGTCCACTACCCCCTGTGGAGTCTGTCTACTACCCCCTCCACAATGGTTGCCCATTAAACACTGCCACTGTTTAAACACTGCAAATCTCTGACATTATCTGTGCCCTCTGCGCTCCCTAGGCTGTGCATAATTGTCCTTTCCTTTCTGCGCTCTCTGCCATAATCATTGTCTACGCCATATTCCATATCGCCTGATTGAAAACCCTTTTGGTCCATCAAATTCAATGGGAAGAACGAATTTCTAACGTCGAAACAACTGTTGTTCCTATAACAACTACTCGAGGGGAAGAGTTGAAGAATCAAATTAGTGCTTCTGCATACATAGAGTGTCATTCAAAAATACAATAGAATATCAAATTCATGTTTGATTCAACCATCAGGGTGGTGCTTCAACCTCCAAAGCAGAAGGAAAAAAAGAAAAGGTAATCTCAGAAGAATTGTTCAATCTTGTGATTGGTGAATTATTGGCAAATATGTTGCATATGGAATTTTGAACTTGTGCATGACGGAATGGAAAATTATGTGCTAAGATGGCATATTTGAATCTGGTTCGACTTGATATTGCTGGATGGTATTGATATTTACGTTCTTCCATACCTCGGCTTGGAGCGTTGTGACATGGTTTAGAAATTTTAATGGTGTGAGACCTTCACACAACAACAACACTTAAAGACCGTCTTTCCTCCAATTGCTTACGTAGATCCACGTATTTTATTGTTAAGCTCCTGCCTTGAGACTTTGGGAATTTAAAATGGTTTTTAATGGCTGGCTATTCAAAGGTCTTCCATTGTATTTTTCACTGTGTTGCCTAGTCTTCTCATTGTCTGACAACGTGTCTGCTTCTGGTTCCAAGCACATGTTCCTACCTTTATGAATATATACACATTTTGCACTTGCACTTAAAAAAAAAGTCCTCAGGGTTTTGCAACCCAAGATTTAAATATTTACGCTAACCATATTACACTGAATGTGTTGTTTAACATTGCCATATATATACGTGCAGTTACTCACCATATATTTATACTTCCATCACCCATATATATTCTATACTTTAACATTGTCTAGATGAATGCGAATTGACATTTGAATTTGTTGTCCCATCATATTAGAATTATATTTTTCCCATTAGGAGTAAAGTTTTGCAGCAAAAGTTTTTCTTACAGTATGCATTCAATCATATCCATTGTGGGAATAGTTCTCACTGGCAAGGAGAACTATCTTGAGTGGTCCCGGATGATAAAACACACCCTCATTTTCAATGAGTTGTGGAAAGGAGTGTGTATTGGAGATGGAGACAAACAACGAGAACAACCTACCTGTTACACTAAAAATTGTCACCTTAACATTCTGATATCTGTGTGAGTTCATTACCACTCATACTTTCCTCCTCTGCAAGTCTAAAACATTAGTTCCTCATATCAAGTCTTGAAAATAAGAGAAAATCTCTCAAAAGTCTTTAAAACTCTGGTTCCACACTTTCTCTGTCTTACCAGTGGTCCCGCACCTAACGGTCATGTCTCCTGTTCACCTGACCACACTGCCTCTGTGTTAAAAGTGCAGACCCCTGTAAAAGTTAAAAAGGCGTGAGTATACTCTAAAAAACTCACTTTCAGTTATTTCTAGAAGCTTCTAGAAGGAATCTTGAGGTGGCAAGTTCGTTGTTTTAAGGTTCATGTATCCCATACCTTAAGGAGCTAACCCCTTGATGTGAGGAGCTTATCCCTTTGAAGGAGGATTATATCCCTTCATAGGTGGACCTATAACCTCCTCCTTTGCACTATAAAAAGAAGAATTGGGCTGGTTACCTGGAGAGTTAGAAGCTTAGTATTTTTGAGGTGAAACGCTATTGGAACTTAAGTTTTCTTTAGTTGAGATTTTATGAGGAGAGATTACATACCTCTATGTATCTCATTTGGAAGAGTGCAAGACTTCTCAAAGTAAAGTAAATTCCTGTGTCGGACCCTAGGAAGAGCTTGTTCAACATCAAGGCTGAAAAGGTTGTAAGGTTCTTCTACTATTCAAAGTTAATACAAATAAATTTGTTTTTTTCAATAAGTTGTTAATTCATGGTTTATTTTATGGATTCCTTGATCACCATAATAGACATGATTTATAATATTTGCTATGCAGGTGCTATTTAATGTTTTCTTGTTTGTGATTGCAGGTCTTCAAAGGTAACTCTTTTGAACAACTAGAGGATGACTACTACGAAGAAGCATCAGATCTAAGGTAGGATCATAACACCTTTGTGTTGTGGGGAAAAATTCCTATGCAGGACGATCCTATCCACCTAAGGTGTGACAGTGCCTTAGCAACAAACAGAAACAGCTATTCTAGTATTATTCTTTTATGAATTAAGAATGAAGAGAGATGGATGGACTAACCGGTGTCTTCCGTTTGTCCCTCGATCCGGTGTCTCTTCTCTTTGAGAGTTCCCAGCTACTTGTCTTCTCGCTCGCCCAGCTTCAACAGGTCCCTGCAAGATCACAAGAAGAGAACACTACACAAAGACATAGATTCATATTCATAACTAGTTCAAGATTAGAAATAAACTAAACATACTAATGCAATCATACATCAAAGATACATCAGTATATAGGAGAAACCAAGATAGCTTTATTGATGAATAACAAGGTTCAGGAAGAGATACAACCAAGAAGGCTCCAATCCAGCATCTCCTTCCCAGCAAATAAAATTCCTATCTTCACCTCCCTTCAAAGCATTAAGCACCCAATGATTCCAATCTCAAACCAACAGCAATTCTTTGCAATAACAAAATTCCAGCCCCCTGGATCTCATGGAGGAGAGATCCATATATAGATGTTTGGAGAGAGGATGAGTCAGCCTGAGATCTGACTAGTGTCCTCTTCCTCTGTCAGTTCTTGCTTCCACTTGGAGGTTCTTGCTTCCACTTGGAGGTTGAGAACCTCTTACTCATCATTAGTCGAATTCACTGAGGCAAGTGTCATTGAGGAAGATTCTGGAAGCTTCCAGGGTCTCGATACCTCGTTGAATGAACTTGCCATTTGTCAATTCCCGCTCAGCGCACCCTGGTAGTGCTTCTACCTGCATTGCAGTGCAGGTAGCCAGTTTAGACTTTGCATTTCAGCGCAGATAGCTAGTGGAGCTCTTGAATTGATCTTGAATTGACTTGTTTTTGAGCAGTTTCTGGAGGAGAACTTCTGTGAATTGCTGTGGTTTGTTAGCCTTGTTCCTCTAGGGGTAGGAACAACATGTTTAGGGACTTTGGATCCCTTAGATTATGGACATTTCATGCTTATAGCTGTAAGGCACAAAAATGTCTATAACAGTTGCCCCCTAAAGTATGAGGCCGTTCATCGGGTGAAATGCTTTATTAGGAGGATCCGAAGTTCATCCAATGCTGGGAGGAGAGCTGTAATAAGATACAATACAATACATTATTTTTCATACTGCTTTCATGATCTAGCTGAGGCGGGCATTCCCATGCTCAGTTTTATAAATTCATTTTTCTGTACATAGAACAGACAATCGTCTGATGGTAGACTGATAATTTTGATGAAATTATCATCTTTTGCGTAGGATGATTATCTGCTGCAATGATGTACATGTCAATGTCTTTATCTTTCCTAAATATATATCGCATCCCGGATGGATGAAACTAGATCTGGGGTCTTCAAACTCGTTCGATCTTCACTCTAAGTACGAGTCGATCCATGTGAGAAATGTTCTGAAGTCGAACATGGAAAGACATCGCTTGATTACCGGTCAATGAGGTAAACCGTTAACAAGCGCGAGAGGAATCACCGATAATGATAATGACCCTCAAGGTACTATAGTACAATTCACGTGGTGTGAATAAAGGACTTGGCGTCGAACACCACGCAAAATCTTTCGGTCGAAGGTCATTGATGTATACCTATCGCCGGAAGTGAGAAACCTGCCATTGAGGCATGCAAGCTTCAAAGTACTGAGGGGGGTGTTCCTAGATCAACTTCTTGGATAATGAGCTGACGTCGACAAGAAGCGATCCGTCAAAGGAGGGCCTTAATGTATCCCACATCAGTGACACGGAACGGAGCAAATGATTTTAATGGAGGTGAAAATGATCGGAGGACATATGATTCAGGGTGGCGGTCATGAAAGGATGAAGGATAATGTATGGCAGTGGATGGGACACGGTTGACTTCTCTGAACGACTTCTCTTGAACATATGGCGACACTTATGCGATGGATCGGTAGCATTACCCCAAATATGGATGGTATGGTGAGACCATGGTAATGTGACCGGTGAATGAAACAACCCAACCCGATTGTGGTACGGAGGAAAAGTGTCATGTTCAAGAGCGACTTGCTACCATCGAAGTTTTCTTGAGTTTCTCCCAATTTTCCCCAGTCATTGCTGACCAATACCTCTTTATTTTTGTCAAGCTTGAGGAGGATAACATATGCTTGTTCTATAACTTGCCCTTCGGGCAAGCCCATCGCTATGTTTTAACGAGCCTAGCGATAAACTCGTTCTCGTCTAAAGACACGTTTGTCGCTATTTAACGCTTTTAACGAGTCTAACGACAAAGATAACTCGGTCCTTTTCATTTTTAGAGAGTCTGAAAAGGTACATAAAGTCAACTCCGAAAGTCCTTTTTTGTCATCTAATCCCTTAAGTCCGAAAAAGTATAAAACAATACAGAAGGGATGAGTTTTCGATAGTTTTAATGAGCCGAACAAAACAAGCGCTCGATCTTTTTGTGCAATAATCCCTCGGGTCCAAAAAGATTAAAATCTAGAGGAGGGATAGCACTTCCGGTCATTTTAACGAGCTGGAAGGCCAAAACTTGGCAATTTTTCATATTTTATGAGTCAGATGAAAAGATCTTAAAGAAGACTCGTTTTTGAGGAACGAGTGATAAAACGGGTTAGCAGCTGATTCCAGGTATGGGTTGGAATTTTCCTATCACGGCAGTGTCACAAGGATAGCTAGTGAAATCACTCTTCGTAGCTGTTCCTCAAAATGGGTAAACAATCAAATGGAGGTGAATGATCGGCCAATGGAAAAGTGGAGGTGATGGTGCAAACACGACCAAGGCTTTAATGGCTGATGAATCTATACTCGCAGTGGTTATTTACTGGGTAGTTCATTTTTTAATGAGCTTAAACGCGGGAAAACACTGCTCAGTCTTATGTTTATTTTTTAACGAGCATGAACTATGTGCTAAAACTGCTCGGATCTTGCGTTTATTTTTTAATGAGCATGAACTGTGTGCTAAAACTGCTCGATAACATGGTCTAATTTTGATTTTTTACCATAACTAGCTTTCACCCTTTTCAAAGATAGTACTGTATCCTCAATTGCTGCATCAAACTAGTTAGAAATGAAACATTTGCTTGAAAATGAGATTAAAACCCTAATATTTCGCTTCGAACTTTAAAAAGTGTTTTTACCTCTCATTTTACCATTTCATTTTGAACTTGATTTGTTGGAGCTTTGGAGGTGCCTCTTCCCCTTGATTTTCATCAGCTGATTCCGGGAGATTCTGCGGACGATTTTCGGTGCCGTCTGGACCAGGTAGGAGCTAAACTTGAGCTCTTTCATTTCATGGTTTCTTTTCTGCATTCTGTGCTTGTTTTTCTGTTTTCCTGAGCCCCTGGGGTTTCATTGAGTCGCCCTGTCATCAGCGCACCTGGTTCACTCGAAACCTGCGCTGAATGTCAAACTGTATGAAGGCAGTTTGACCTTCAACATAGGTGGAACACTGCCTAGGTGCGTTGGGCTTAGGAAAGAGTTTTGTTGCACAGTTTTTGATGAAAATTTTGCCAGTTTCTCATCAAATCCAGGATCTAACTCCTCTCATGTTTGTTTTTCATAAATTATTGGAGCAAAATGACCCTTACATGGCGAGAACGAGAACATGAAGAAGAGGACATGATTACCTTACATGATCCTGTCACGGTGAACGCGCTGCGGAACTATGGTCTGCTGAAGTTCTTCCGTATCTCTAGTATGAGACAACAGATCTCTCTACTGCAGTATTTGCTTGACGCTTGGGATCCTATCAACCAAGTATTTTAGATTAGGGGCAAATCTATCCCCTTGACCGTAGTAGACATTTACTTCTTGACTGGCTTGTCGAGGCGGGGTGCCCCCATTTCTTTGTCAGGTTCGGCCCGAGGGAGTGACTCTGTGAGAGATTATGCCCGCCAGTATTGCAGGGAAGGATCTCAGCTGAGCAGAGACGACAAGATCGTTATCCGAGAGATTGCTGACAGGTCCCTCAGGTGTATCTTGTATACTATTGGTAGGATGGCCGGTAGCGCGTGTCTTCACGTAGCCAACAGATCCTATGTGCAGCATGCCTTGGAGTGTCTCCAACCGAAAATATTCAATTGGTGTCATGCAGTACTTCTTCAGATGAAAAGTCAGTTGACCAAGGTAAAGGACGGGAAGTTGAAGAACTTTGGATTTGGTTCTATTTTGACCACCTTTGCTTTGGAGAAGATACCACTGATGCAGCCTCAGCACATTGCACTCGACTTGCCTTCTCCTATTGAGCCACACATGCAGAGATGGGTTGATCACATGTCTAGGCATGCTGGTCAATCTCAGATTTCTTTCACTGATACCTTCTTCAGGTGGTTCGAGCATCAGGAGATGGTCTATTCCGAGTATCCATATGTTGGTATGGACTTCCGAGGTGATCCGTATTTGGTACTGCCGGACGGCGAGCAGTGGGGCGCTATTGGTAAAACCTTTGACCATATCACTGTTTATTGTTTTTATTCATAACGTCCTTGTGCTTTATTCTATCAAGACTTTAATCAAACTCATGTGTTCATGCAGCTGTTGGTCCTGTTCGCTCAGCAGTTCGTCCGAGAGCGCCAACCGCTGCCCCAACAGGGGAGACTGCTGGGAGGGTTATTCTTTGTGACCTTGATGTGGCTGAGACCCTTACAGCTGTGCAGGAGCAGGTTGAGAGTCTTACTCTCGGCATTCCAGACGTGAGGATCGACGAGTTGCCCTTACAGCTGCAGCGGCATACTACTGGTGTGCCTAGACGATGGACTCGTCTCTTACGCATGATCGCACAGGCCGTGACGTGCTATCATGAGCATCACTAGACTAGGGTGCCCCCTAGCTTTTTTGAGTTTTTGGGTCATGCGACAGATTTTTTCTTGGTTACAGAACATTATATGTAAACCATAAACAGCTTATATATATATATTTTGATTTTCGGGGTTTTATTCTGGTTGAGTTATGTGATCCACATGTACAATATTGATGATGTGTTTCTTTTTATAAATGTCGCAAATGTCTATCTAACACATAGTTTGCTAATGATTCGGTTAATGTGTTTAAGTTTCTGGAAATATGTTGGTATTGAATTAAATCAAACTGTCTTTCCAAAATCTTAACCCTTAGAAACATACGATAAATAGCTGGATTGCGGACGAAATATATACCATTGAGTTGTAGTATTACGAGTTGTGAGTCTAGCCTGACGATTAGTCGGCGTATACCATGGGTGATGGCATCAGAGAGTAGTTCTATCAACGCGTTATACTCAGCGATGTTATTCGTTGATTGCCCAATACATACACCTCTGAAACTTACTAACTCGCCGCTTGGATCAAAAATGGCCCAGGCTGCAGAGGACAGGTTCTGCGAACTACGACTCGCTCCGTCGGCATATCCAACACATATCTCTAAAAGGTTTGACATCTGCAATAAATGTAAAAAGGTGGATTACTCGACCAAAACAAACACTTTAGCAAAAACAAAATACAACAAAAGCATACAGGTTACTATTTAAGCATAGTAACGCTTACGGTACAACCCATTGCGAGGTTGCGCCAATGGAATTCCGTCATAATCCATCAACTCATAGGATCCTTTTGCTAACACCCGTTTAACAATATAGGGGCCTGTTGTGGTAAAAACACAACACCCCCCATTATTGATGCGTCCACTTCGAATAATGGGGACCCTTTCTATAAAAATTTTGGCTAAGCACCTTTTTGGATTTTTATTTTAGTTGATTGCACTACGCTTTGGTTAATTTTACATTTTCTTTGGATTCTTGTTTTGATTGCTTTGTTAGAGTCGATTTTTTATAAGCTTCTCATTGACGCTTGTTTCGTCTCATTTGGTCAACTGGTTTGAAAATGGCACTCCTTTGAAGTCTCATCATTTATCTAGCCTGGGTTAAAAATGTATAAAATGTACAATATTGCATTTTGTAAATAAATTAGTTCAATAAGGCATTCATTTTAAATATTAACCCGTAGCAAGTTTCATTTTTTAGTCATGCAGCCAAATTATTAATTATCGGGATTTTAAGAAATTCACTCTAATTTCCAAATCAAATCCTAAACTCAAAAACTCAGACATTCAAGTGGCTGTAGTGTATTTTTATTATTTTTAAATTATTTTTCAAATGGCTGTAGTTTAGATAAATTCACAACTTAATTAAAACTCATTAAAATAAAATAAACCAAAATAAAAAATTAATCTTTAATATTAAATCTTAAATTAATTAAATTAATTATTATTTAAAAATATAATTAAATTAATTAAATTAAAATTTAATATTTGAAAAATATAAACAAAAAAAATGAATTTTAATCGCATCGGGAGCTTAAGAGCTTTCAAATAACATGTTTTTAAAAAAACCCCGATGCCCCGATGCGATATCGCATCGGGGACTTTCATATGTAACAAATAAAAAGAACCCCGATATTCATTTCCCTCCCGATGCGAAGTGCCGAAAGCCTTCTCCACGCCGATATGCCGATAAGCCTTCTCCACGCCGATATACCGATAGCGAAAAAGGAAAAATGCATTAATTTGTTTTGCGTGGATATGGTTTACAAAATTCACTCATACGTATGAGAAAATATGGTCATAAGGCATTAATTCAAGTTTTAATAAAAAATTTGGTATTTATTTCAAAGTTTTATCATACGTGAGTGAAAATAAATGAGTGGAAGTAATAAGGAGTGGCGTAGGATAATATGGTTAATTTTAATCTATATTAGATATGGTAATATTAATTAGTTTATATATTAATATATAATATGTAATATATTATATTATTTAAATTAACATGTAATATATTATTTAATTAATAAATTTTAAATTAATTATATTAATTAATTTATAACAGTTAATTAATTGGATTAATTTAAATTTAATTATCATTTAGATTAATATTGATTAAAATAGATATGTTTATAAATAGTTAATTAGATATTAGTTAGTTAGATTAATGATTAACAATTAAATTAGAAACTAATTTAGGATTAGATTTTTAATTCAAATTCTGATTTTTAGCCCAGCAACAGAATTTCCAGATTCATGCCAGATTTGACTCCTCAACTTTGGAAGCTCATAGATTGAGTTATACTTGGCCAAATGAGGCCCAGGACAGCTCATTGGAAAGATAAAATCAAGGAGAACATTTTGGAGGAGGTTTCACCAACAGATTTACTCATTTATTGGGTCAAAAATCAGGCAGAAGATCAGGCTCCGAATTTTGAAAAACAAAATCAATTTTCTGAGTTATTTTCTTCAATTTCATTTATCCAAAGCCTCTTCTAATTGCAGATCCATTGGCCAATGATATCCTTTGCCAATCAAATCATTCCAAGCATCAATACAGAGCTTATATTTTATTTTCAATTATTTATTTAAATAGAATTTGATTGGGTTTGATTTAATTGCCAGAAATGATATTTTGATTGCATTTTAATTTATTTTGATTTCTTTTGCAGGAAAACAGTGGAAAAGATATGGAGAAAAGGATTTCAAGCAATGAGAATGCTCCAGCAATTGAAGATCAGAATTAGGAGCAATTAAAATTATATTTGGCAGATTTCTCTTCAACAAACTCTCCTCTCCAAAATTCCTTCACAAATATTATAAATAACAGATTGCAGAATGTAAAAGGGGCTGCTCTCCTCTGCAATTTTAGAGACTTCTGAAAGCACTATTGTAATGGGAATTTTAGAGTTGTAGGAGAGAGGAGTGAAATCTCAGATCTGGGGATTATTGAGGATTTTCCCTTTGTATATTGAATTATGCATGAAGAACAAAGCTTGCACTATTGTGGCTCTAGTTTTGAAGGCAGAAGTTCAAGCAATGTAAAGGGCTGTTGGAGACCAAGAACAGAGAAATGGATGCAATAAATTGGTATTTCTAATACTACTGTTTCAAATATCAATTTCAATTTTATAGTGATATGAATGTGTCATTTTATTCATGTTTGTGCACTATTGTCAATATGGGTAATTTGTCTCAATCTTGTTATCATGTATCTCTGTTCTTATGGATTAATTTCTGATTTCTGAGTAACTATTTACTCAGAAATCTGCTTTATTAAAACTGATTTATTGAGTGGTAATATGTTGTGAACTATTTCCACATATCATTATTCAATTATTGGATTTATTGATTTGGTAATCAATATCATTTTTGTGAACTACTTCCTGGAATGTTGTTGGTTTATTATTTCAGTTTTAAGGTCTCAATAGAATGTGTTTTGGTAACCATAATATCAGTTAATTGAACTACTTCATTAACTTGATATTCATCATAAACAAGACATATTTAAATCCCAATATTTTGATTATCTTGCTCTTGGTTGGGTTAGATCTATATCTACCTAATTAAGATAGGATTTAGATTAGTTTCTTTTGCTTGCATCATAGAATAAGCTTGCATTTAGAGTAAATTCTACATTCTTTTAAGTCCTCTCCTCAAAGAGGCAAAACTTTAGTTGTGGCTTGGCTGAACCCAAATCAGCTTAAGGGTCATTCTCTTGCCTGATCAGCAAGAAGAAGTGATCTGATGTCCCTGTCTATTGGTAGTTAAAGATACATTATAAACCAATAGCAATAGGGAGAAGGTAACTGGACCTAGATGAACAGTCGGAGCCACCACACCAAACGGAAAAGGAGCTGCTTTTAAGGTCCGGACCGGGTGGTTATCCCCCAATGTTGTTGCAGCGATTTTCGAGGCATCAACATTTTTGGCGCTAGAAGGAGGGCCTGAGATTTTTGTCTATTGGAGTCTTTTCAATTTTAATATTTTATTTATTGTGATGGCTCCTCTTAAACTTCCAATTTGGAGTTGTATCCATGGACGTGCATCCTCCAATACTCCACCCGAAGTGGTAAGACTCTTGTCTCAGGTAAAATTCAATGGTAAGATAAATTCTTCTGCTTTTAACCATGTCTTTCAATTTATTCAAAATGTTTCAAATTACGATTTTCAAGGAATTGATGAAGGCATTTTATGCAGAATTTTTACTCTCACATTTGCGGCAAAAGCCAGAAGCTGGTGCAGAACTCTTCCAGTTGCTTCAATCCACAGCTGGGATCAATTTGTTACAATTTTCATTTGTAAATTTGACGGCTATGATTATGAACAGGTATGTGAAGAAATTGAATATCTACGAAGGTTTAAAAATGAGTCTGTTAATGATTTTAATATGCGATTTCATTTGAATTGCTTAAGATTTAAAGACGAAGATAAACCTACGGAAGAAGAATCATTAGATTGGTTTGAATATATTTGTTCTCTTCCACCCATTCCCAATCCATATGAAATTAATCCAAGCTTTGTTCCATCCCCTTCTAATATAAATGAGAATCCCAATATGGATGTGCAAATAAATTGTGATGAAGTGGTTTCACAAAGCTTGGAAAATATTTCCATTCAAATGCAAGAAGACAACAGCAACAATTTTGGAGAAAAAGCCGTCTTGAAATCTGAAAGCTATTTTGAAGTAAATTCGGAAAATCAAATCGCAAATCAGCAAGTACAAGCAGCAATCAAAGCAAATAAAATGCAAACTGCTGTACAAATTTCTGAATTTCTCCATGATGAACAAATGCCGAAATCAGAGCAGCAAAGCAGCGTTCTTCAAGAAAGCATATGCACGCAAAGGAATGATCTGCAATCTGAAATTTACAATGAGCATAATGCACAAGAGCTCTCAAACAGAGACAGTTTTAAATGCATTGTTTCAGGTTCACACTTTTCCCTTTATCCTGATATTTTCAATAATGGTAATATTTTTCCTCTTGATGTTAATGATATCCCAGAAATTAAAGAGGCTGATCTAAATGAATTACCATTAAGTTTTTATCAAGATAAAGAAACAATAATTGATCATTCTTTTGCCACTGATGAACATGAAATTCTTGTCCCTCCTTGTTTTGATATATTGGATGAGATTGAAGGGAATTCTAGAGAATATTGTGAGGTCATTTATGATGATTACTCTGATATTGAGGATGTTGATTTCAATTTTTCTCAAGAGAATCCTCTTAATAAAATTCAAATAACATCTGAGGATGAAGAACGCTTCAATTTAGGAATTATCTCAACTAATCCTCATTTTAGAGCAACAAATTATCTTCATGATTTCACCATTCAAGAAATCATTCCAATTTATGATTCATATGAGGATCAAACTCCCATTCCTATTCATAATCTTAATTCGTTTTCTATTTCACAAGTTGGAATTCGAAATTACCCAAATTCCATAATTTTGGCCATTCCTTGTGAAAATGAAATCATTTCAAAACGATCCCAAATGTGCTGTAACATTAGTTGTACAAATAGTGATTTCATTTTAGTTTTTCTTTCACAGCTATTTTGTTTAAACTTAGATTTATTTTCTGATTTTATTTTGCAAAATTTTCACACTTTTCGGTGGCATATTGAACACTTTACTATCAAACACTCAATTGATGCATTGCCGAATTGGGAAATTGAAGTTTCATATTATAACCATGAACATAGAAAACTATTAACATATCAATGTCAATCGATGTTCATTGCTTATCAAAAGCTTCTATCTTCTCAAAGGCAATATCAACGAGAAAATGTATTTTTGAAATCTGGCCAGCGATTCAATTCAATTAATAAATTGCCATTTTATTTGAAAGGCTTCCATCCATTTTTCATTGACTCATTTGAAAATTATTTGGAAATTTTTCCTTCAAGGAAAATTGTCAATGATTTAACATTTGTACATAACAATAACAAATTTTTTCAGGTCAAAGAATCTAAAAGTTCATCTTCACAATCTAGCCTGTTATCTCTTCCTTTGAACATTTCTCAATCCTTAATAGAAATCCATCCAGATTTTTATGATCCAATTGGTAGTCAATTGGAAAGGAAATTTCAAGAGAGAGAGATTTTAATTAAGTTCCTAACAATAACTGTACATTCTGATTTCATATTTATTTTCCTTAGTTTAGTTAGATTTTTATTCTTATTACTAACATTTGAACTGTACATAAACGCGGGAATAAAAATGAGAGAATGGTTACACTGGAAATATGACTATACCTAGTCATTTTCATGTATATGGTTAGAATAGGAGTAGAATTAATTTAGTTAGCTTGTTTTATGTAGTTAATTTATTTGTAACAGTTTTATAGATTAAAAATAAAACAAAGCAATCAGCCTTCTCATACATGTTCAGTGGAAACATTTTTCCTTATCAGAAAATTTTAATTCTTGCTTTCCTTTTTGAAATTTCTTATAGCGATATTTCTACTCTGCCTATTTTGAATAATGTCTTGATTAAATTCAATTAAAATTGCACTTGGTATCAATTGCCTCAAAGCCACTTTTCTTCATTTCGGGATTTCCTTCTAAGATTTTCTTTTGAAATTTATATGGTAAGGATTTGAGGATATAAAAGCTTCATGATCCCATTATCCTATGAGATGTATGATTGACTATGATAAGCCTAATTCTAATTCAATCATTATCAGTCAATCTAACCTGTCACAGCAATCATATGAAGTTCATATTATATTCCTCGGAATTTGCCAAAAGCTGATCTTAAGGATGCCCATTTTGCCAAGTGCACACATTTAAATCTGTTTTGACATTTTTCTACAATTAGTGGCTTAATCTCATTCTAATCTTTAGTTTATTATCTGATGTTGTAAAAACGCATCATGTCTATTTACTAAAGGCATTATTAAAAAGTCACTATAACAATACAGATTTTTCTCAAGATTAATTCGGAATGAGCAGAGGTAATAAATTGTTACTTCACTTCGAAAGGGAAGCATAGTTTCATATTTATTTCTGGTAAATTTTATATTCCATGAACATGAATGATTGATTTCATTTAGGCTGATTGCGCACTTAGATTTAGAATAAATAATGAGATGACTTTAATCATAGGAAGAATTTGAAGATTATCAGGTAAAATTTACAAACAAATTCCTTCCAGGTACGCATTTACAACTTTGTTCTCATCTCTTATTAGTTTCTCTTTTCCTTAGTTTATTTTTGATTTGTGTTCTGTTTTATTTGCAGGTTTTTATTTCTTTTCAAAACTTGAAGTAAGCAGCGAACTCATTTCAAATTTGCAAACAGGTTCAGGGAAATTTAATTCTGATTTATTAGAATTCAAGCATTTTTGTAGCTTTGCTTTCATTCATTAGAAAACCCAATTGAAATTTCAAGAAATATCATAAGACCATTCGCATCATAAGATTTCATCGGAAGTAGTTTTTAGTATTTCTTTTGATAAATTGTTCATCGAAGACCTCCGATGTATTATCATACTCATATGCCATATTAAATTTCGCATATCGGAGCTTTCCAAGTGAAGTATACTTCCATGAATATGAATCGCCGATCTCCGATAATCGACTTTACCGATATTGCGATGACTACATAATTCCGGACCCGATATGAAACTCAAATCAATTTCATAAAATATCGCGTCCGTTCAATCGCAATAATGGTAAGAACATAACTTTAAAACGACTGATGTTCCGGATCCGATGTGTTATTAAATTTTCATCATAAAATTATCGGGTCCATTCTTCATCACATATCGGCGTATTGAGAATTGTTAAATCGTGCGCATAACATTGCTAATCGCGATCGCCGATTAGCCACGTCATTCATCGCATATCGGCATCGCAGCAATCATATTGTGTTACATCGGGTGCTTAAGATTGTCGATCGCCGATTTACGTCATCCATCGCATTGCCGATATCGCAATCGCTTCCTTGCAGTTTTATTTATGGCCGATATCTCGGATCCGATATGTTATTAAAATCCCATCATAAAAAGTAATCGGGTCCGCTCTTCATCGCATATCGGCATCGAAAAAAATATACTGTGTTACATCGGGTACCCAAAGTTTGCCGATTGCCGATTAAGCTACGTCATCCATCGTATCGCCGATAGTGCAATCATATTCATCACATTTTTTATGCTCACGTCACTTCTTTGAATCTACGATGTGCGTTTTGCAATACGGGAAATACAATGTAAATATTTTCTGATCCCCGATATAATGTTTCTTTAATGATGTGATCGCTTCATTTCATTGCACATGTTCTTATCAGCAATTTGCCATCTCCGATGCGATAGCTTCCAATGCATGCCTTTGAGCCATTAACATTTAATCGATATATGGCATAGCAATAAAGGTGAAGTTTTGCAGATTAAATTTGAAGCATGGTAAAGAAACATGTTATGTAAATCATCCGATACGGCAATGTGTTATTTTAAAAGCGAGCTTGGGTAACCACTATGGTAAGAAAGCAGTTAATGACCAATTTGCAGCATATTCAAATTATTTCATTTTCTCATACATTTTAGTTTAAATATATAATTCCATAATTAAAAATGGAATTCAAGACCTCTCTATCTTCATATTTAAATTTTATTATCGTAGATTTGGTCTTGATTCTGGACAATTTATAAAATCATGGAGTTTATATAAAACTAATAATATTTTGAGAAACAGTCATTACTGCAAATTCTCATTTTCATTTCTGATGCATTTCTTTTAATTTCAATTCCCTTGAGCACTAAGCATTCCATTTTTACTGCTTGCTTTAGTTTAAATAAAATAAATAATGATTTTGGGGTTATATGATTTTGGTTAGTTTGACTTCTTCATGTTTTTAATATTAATTAAAATAAGAAGTCAGCAACTTTGGAGAAACTGATACCTTTCAGGTAAGTTCAAAAGCAATTATCCAATGGTAAGATTCATGTGCCCACTTTCATTAATTTCCATTTCATCACTCTAGTTTCATTTTTGTTTTTTAAATTATGCTGATATAAAACTCTGTTTTGCAGCTCTTCATAAAATGGTTCAATCTTCTGCCGAATCATATTTTCAAATTCCATACTCTTCTCCTGGCTTTATTTCAATAAGCAGCGATAATATTCATCGAAACAGTTACACCAGGAAGTTTCTGAACTTTTAATCTGTTTCTTTAAGCATTCCTTTTTAGAAAATGATTAAGATGATGCTTGGAAACAAGAAGATTCATATCAAACAGAAATTATTCATTGTGACTGAATTTTACAATCACTGTTATCTAAAAGCCTAGAGCATTCACAACTCTGCAAGGTATGTTTTTCTAAATCTCAACATAAGAAGGAATGATTACATGCTTATTTTCTTTTTCTTCATATTGTTAGAGACATTGGTATAAACATTCTTGTTTGAATTTATCATGCTAAACTTGGATTTTCCTTCCCATTTTTAGAGATTTATTTGTTTTTATTTTTGTTCGCTGATTTCTTTTCTCATTTTAGCATAAGAATTCTTTTCCTTCGGATTTCAGCTTTGATTTTGGTGACTTTGCCATTATTTATATGGAAGGTCTTCTTGTTACCTAACAATGGTCAGGATACATGGAGAAAAATTGTTAATAGTCATCTATTAGCTTTTTTTTAAAAATCTCTTAGCAGAGTTTGATTTTCTTATTATAAAGGTAAACATATTTAAGGAAGAGATTACCAATCAAGAGAAGTTGGCAAAGTATCATAAAATCTGAAAATTTCTTTTCATCAAATTGTAATCATTTTGAGATTTTAAAATTTTATTAGGATTTTTCAAAGTTTTATTATCAGTCAAGAAAAGTTATTTTTAACCAAGTAAAGACACGTTACAGCAAAGCACCTTTAACTCTGAAATTGTCATTCTTAACTCTTAAGGAGTCAATGATTCTCCCTGTCCTAAAGAGTCTTATTTTCTAGAGTATAATCCAGAAATATATTTAAACTTAAAAGATAAGAGGTCTCATCACGAGCCTGCTTACCATGATCATAGGGGAAAAATACGCTGACATTACCAACACTGCTAAACAAACCAGGGTAATGGCTTATGATTGCAAACAATTATAAGACAAGGGGTCTCATCACGAGCCAGCTTGTTCAGTCCAATTTTAGCCAGTGAATGGCATTGTCAACTATCTGGCCACCAAACCGGGACAATGGCTTTTAAGATTTATAACAAAAATAAAATTCAAAAAAATAAACATATATAAATGGATTTATCTCTAGATCAATAATTCTTAAACAGATGGGATTCTGAATCATTGATGATTGAAAAAGTAACCCTGCCGAGACTATAGATGTTTGCTGGCAGCAGTGGCTCTACTTGTGACAAATGAGTATATTCTAAAAAGCTAAGCTGTAAAGTGACCCCTGCTTTATCTCTACAACTAATTAAGGACTGATGGAGAGTTTTGAAATATTTTAATGTATGAGGAATTTTAAGAAAAATTACAATTAGATGATTCTTGTTTTTATTTAGATTAATAAACTTAGTCAAGCATTTCAAGCATAATTTTCTCTTCTTTAATTATTTTTGCTTTAATTTTAGGAAAATCTCATTAAACAGAGATAACTGGTTCTTCTCCCGTGTGTCGCCAATTGTTGTGGTAAAAACACAACACCCCCCATTATTGATGCGTCCACTTCGAATAATGGGGACCCTTTCTATAAAAATTTTGGCTAAGCACCTTTTTGGATTTTTATTTTAGTTGATTGCACTACGCTTTAGTTAAGTTTACATTTTCTTTGGATTCTTGTTTTGATTGCTTTGTCAGAGTCGATTTTTTATAAGCTTCTCATTGACGTTTGTTTCGTCTCATTTGGTCAACTGGTTTGAAAATGGCACTCCTTTGAAGTCTCATCATTTATCTAGCCTGGGTTAAAAATGTATAAAATGTACAATATTGCATTTTGTAAATAAATTAGTTCAATAAGGCATTCATTTTAAATATTAACCCGTAGCAAGTTTCATTTTTTAGTCATGCAGCCAAATTATTAATTATCGGGATTTTAAGAAATTCACTCTAATTTCCAAATCAAATCCTAAACTCAAAAACCCAGACATTCAAGTGGTTGTAGTGTATTTTTATTATTTTTAAATTATTTTTCAAATGGCTGTAGTTTAGATAAATTCACAACTTAATTAAAACTCATTAAAATAAAATAAACCAAAATAAAAAATTAATCTTTAATATTAAATCTTAAATTAATTAAATTAATTATTTTTTAAAAATATAATTAATTTAATTAAATTAAAATTTAATATTTGAAAAATATAAACAAAAAAAATGGATTTTAATCGCATCGGGAGCTTAAGAGCTTTCAAATAACATGTTTTTAAAAAACCCTGATGCCCCGATGCGATATCGCATCGGGGACTTTCATATGTAACAAATAAAAAGAACCCTGATATTCATTTCCCTCCCGATGCGAAGTGCCGAAAGCCTTCTCCACGCCGATACGCCTTCTCCACGCCGATATACCGATAGCGAAAAAGGAAAAATGCATTAATTTGTTTTGCGTGGATATGGTTTACAAAATTCACTCATACGTATGAGCAAATATGGTCATAAGGCATTAATTCAAGTTTTAATAAAAAATTTGGTATTTATTTCAAAGTTTTATCATACGTGAGTGAAAACAAATGAGTGGAGGTAATAAGGAGTGGCGTAGGATAATATGGTTAATTTTAATATATATTAGATATGGTAATATTAATTAGTTTATATATTAATATATAATATGTAATATATTATATTATTTAAATTAACATGTAATATATTATTTAATTAATAAATTTTAAATTAATTATATTAATTAATTTATAACAGTTAATTAATTGGATTAATTTAAATTTAATTATCATTTAGATTAATATTGATTAAAATAGATTTGTTTATAAATAGTTAATTAGATATTAGTTAGTTAGATTAATGATTAACAATTAAATTAGAAACTAATTTAGGATTAGATTTTTAATTCAAATTCTGATTTTTATTAGCCCAGCAACAGAATTTCCAGATTCATGCCAGATTTGACTCCTCAACTTTGGAAGCTCATAAATTGAGTTATACTTGGCCAAATGAGGCCCAGGACGGCTCATTGGAAAGATAAAATCAAGGAGAAAATTTTGGAGGAGGTTTCACCAACAGATTTACTCATTTATTGGGTCAAAAATCAGGCATAAGATCAGGCTCCGAATTTTGAAAAACAAAATCAATTTTCTGAGTTATTTTCTTCAATTTCATTTATCCAAAGCCTCTTCTAATTGCAGATCCATTGGCCAATGATATCCTTTGTCAATCAAATCATTCCAAGCATCAATACAGAGCTTATATTTTATTTTCAATTATTTATTTAAATAGAATTTGATTGGGTTTGATTTAATTGCCAGAAATGATATTTTGATTGCATTTTAATTTATTTTGATTTCTTTTGCAGGAAAACAGTGGAAAAGATATGGAGAAAAGGATTTCAAGCAATGAGAATGCTCCAGCAATTGAAGATCAGAATTAGGAGCAATTAAAATTATATTTGGCAGATTTCTCTTCAACAAACTCTCCTCTCCAAAATTCCTTCACAAATATTATAAATAACAGACTGCAGAATGTAAAAGGGGCTGCTCTCCTATGCAATTTTAGAGACTTCTAAAAGCACTATTGTAATGGGAATTTTAGAGTTGTAGGAGAGAGGAGTGAAATCTCAGATCTGGGGATTATTGAGGATTTGCCCTTTGTATATTGAATTATGCATGAAGAACAAAGCTTGCACTATTGTGGCTCTAGTTTTGAAGGCAGAAGTTCAAACAATGTAAAGGGCTGTTGGAGACCAAGAACAGAGAAATGGATGCAATAAATTGGTATTTCTAATACTACTGTTTCAAATATCAGTTTTAATTTTATGGTGATATGAATGTGTCATTTTATTCATGTTTGTGCACTATTGTCAATATGGGTAATTTGTCTCAATCTTGTTATCATGTATCTCTGTTCTTATGGATTAATTTCTGATTTCTGAGTAACTATTTACTCAGAAATCTGCCTTATTAAAACTGATTTATTGAGTGGTAATATGTTGTGAACTATTTCCACATATCATTATTCAATTATTGGATTTATTGATTTGGTAATCAATATCATTTTTGTGAACTACTTCCTGGAATGTTGTTGGTTTATTATTTCAGTTTTAAGGTCTCAATAGAATGTGTTTTGGTAACCATAATATCAGTTAATTGAACTACTTCATTAACTTGATATTCATCATAAACAAGACATATTTAAATCCCAATATTTTGATTATCTTGCTCTTGGTTGGGTTAGATCTATATCTACCTAATTAAGATAGGATTTAGATTAGTTTCTTTTGCTTGCATCATAAAATAAGCTTGCATTTAGAGTAAATTCTACATTCTTTTAAGTCCTCTCCTCAAAGAGGCAAAACTTTAGTTATGGCTTGGCTGAACCCAAATCAGCTTAAGGGTCATTCTCTTGCCTGATCAGCAAGAAGAAGTGATCTGATGTCCCTGTCTATTGGTAGTTAAAGATACATTATAAACCAATAGCAATAGGGAGAAGGTAACTGGACCTAGATGAACAGTCGGAGCCACCACACCAAACGGAAAAGGAGCTGCTTTTAAGGTCCGGACCGGGTGGTTATCCCCCAATGTTGTTGCAGCGATTTTCGAGGCATCAACAGGGCCCATCCATAAAGAATTGAATTTACCTGCTCCCAGTTTATCGGATTCTTGGTCGTAAAGCAAGACCAAGTCACCTTCTGAGAAGACACGGGGTTTGACATTTTTGTCGAACTGCGCCTTGACTCGTTTCTTATGGGCTTCGTTAGCCAAAGCGGCGTCACGACGGGTTTCATCCAATTGGATTAATTCCAAGAAACAGGCCTCTTCTTCTGAAGTTCCGGGGAGGAGATCGATTGCAAGTTTAAGAGACGAAATTTTGCACTGGACTGTTAAGACTACTTCCAGGCCATATACCAGTTGGAAAGGTGTGAACCCGGTCGCATTCCTTACCGATGTTCGGTAAGCCCACAAGGCCGAGTACAGGATTAGATGCCACCTTCTTTTGTGAACTCCGATCATCCTTTGCAACATACGCTTTAGGACCTTGTTGATCGCTTCAACTTGTCTGTTGGCTTGCGGATAATACGGGGTAGAGCTGTCGTGAGATAGCCCTAGCTTGGCAGCTAATTCCACCATCATGTGATTGCGAAAATGCGATCCATGATCCGTAACTATGGCCTGTGGTACGCCGAACCTGGCGACTACATGATTGAAAAAGAAAAGGGCAGCTGTTTCACCAGTGTTATCTAATGTAGGCATCGCCTCGGTCCATTTGGAAAAAAAGTCAACGACGACTATAATATACCCATGCCCCCTGGTCGAGGTGGGGTTACATGTCATGAAATCGATGCCCCATTTGGCGAAAGGCCCTACAGCAACTATTGGCTATAAAGGTGCGGGTGGTCTTCTGGTTTTGCTATCAAAAGTTTGACAAGCATGGCAACTTCTGACTACGGTTATGCAATCTTTGAACATGGTTGGCCAGAAGTATCCTGCTCGTAAGATTTTTTGTGTTGTTGCATATCCAGATTGATGCCCCCCACACGCGCCTGAATGACACTCATTTAAGGCTTTTTCGGCCTCCTCATGGGTGAGGCACCTCCTCAGAACTGTATCGATACCACGACGGTAAAGCGTATCACCGACGATCATGTAGTCTTTTGCTTGGTATCATATACGTTTTTGTTCAGAGTGTGAGGTGTTAGGCCTGAACTTTTGGGTTTGGAGATAAATTATTATATCTCCATATCACTCATTGCTTGCAGATATCAGAAACAAATTCTCGTCCACGATTGATTCTTCAGATGTTTCATCGTTGGATGATGATGGGAGATCGCACAATAATTCTGCGAAAACTAGAGCTTTCTTTGATTTTGATTTTACAAATTACAGATCAAACTCTTGAAGGATCGCTATCCGTTTTGAATATTTGCCCCACAGCAACTGTCGCGACAATATATAAGTCATGGGGTTGCAATCTGATAGAATGGTAGTTTTCCGAAAGAGGACATAATGTCGAAATCTTTGAATCGCTTGAACAGCTGCAAGCGCTAGTTTTTCAACATAAGAATATTTGGTTTCGGTATCATTTAAGTTTTTACTTAAATAATATATAGGGTGTTCAATTCCGTCGACTTCTTGAACTAAAACCATTGCGATGGTTGTATCCACTGCAGCCAGATACAGGTTAAAATCTCTTTGATAATCGGGGGCGTACATTAATGACGCTTTTATTAAGGAATCCTTTAAAGCATCAAAGGAAGCTTGCGCAACCTGATCCCAAACGAAGGGCACCTCCTTTTTCAAAAGACGTGTATAACCTTTAGCAAGTTCTGCGTAATTCGGAATGAACCTCCTCAGAAAGTTTGCTTTCCCTTGGAGTTTCTGAATATGAAGCAAATTAGAAGGTGGAGGCAAATTGATGATTGCCTGAACCTTGAAAGGGTCGAGACGAATCCCATCCTTGGAGACTACAAAGCCAAGTAAACGACCAGAACTGACGCAAAACACACATTTGTGCGGATTGAGTCTTATCTTGTAGTGTCGGCAACGTAGAAATATCGCTCTTAAATGCTGCGGATGATCAGTCCGCTTTCGCGAATGAGCCGGAAGGTCATCGAGGTATGGTTGAACGATGTTCTTGATGTCATGGAAGGCATAATTCATTGCCCTCTGAAACGTCGCCCCTGCGTTCTTTAAACCAAAGGGTAATTTTCGATAAGCGAATGTGCCCCACGGACAAATGAATGCAGTCTTTGACTGGTCCTGTGGGCGGATATTTATTTGATTATACCCGAAAAATCCATCCATGAATGAAAAGATTTCACATCCAGCGCATTCATCAATTATCTGGTCGATGAAGGGTGTAGGGTAGTTGTCTTTCGGACAAGCTTGGTTTACATCCCTGTAATCGACACACACTCTAATTGTCCCTTGTTTCTTCATAACAGGGACAATATTCGATACCCAATCGGTTAGAGGAACTGGGTAGATGAAACCAGCATGGAGAAGCTTTTCAACTTCTGCCTTAATGGCAGCGGCTTTCTTGGGGTGCACCTGCCCGAGCCGTTGTCTTACCGGTTTGACGTCTAGATACATCTTAATTTCGTGTTCAACGATACTCGAGTCAATGCCTGGCATTTCATCATATGACCAAGCAAAGACATCTCTGAACTCGTGAAAAAGAGCGTTATATATTTCCAGTTCTGAAGGAGAACAACCTTTGCCGACATAAATATTCTCTACAACATTTGTTTTAGTCGAGATATTTATGGCTATAGTCTCTTCAATATTGGATAAGTTTCGCTCGGAATCCACCGTATTTACAGTATTTGATAGGAATTCAAAAACTGAAGGGTGATAAAGGTCATGTTGAGTATCTTCTTCATAATCTGGAAGAAGGGAACGATGGTGGCAATCATTCCATGGTGCCCCCTCAATCAACATTGATTGTAGGATTCCTTCGTCGGTTCCATGCACTCTCGACCAAGGATCTAATGGGGTACCATATTCTCTAGACCTATCTACCCAAACGCTTGATGAGCGTTGATTTGGGTTCGCCTCCCATGCCCGAAACATTGATTGCTACAATATTTCTATTGGGCTTGGGGGCAAAACCATTGCATGATCCATGTCGATATCGTCTTTTGAGATCTTCGTGGAAGATATCATGTTACAGGCTCCTACCAACGCTACTTCTCCTATATAGATTGGAGGTGGAAGTGTGAAAGTTCCCATTAATGTGGGGTCTTTCAGTAGGCCTACTCTAATATTCTGAAGTGAATGGTTGCTTTCATGGATCATGGGAATGCTTCCTGTAACTTGTGAACCATTAGGGAGGAAGTTTTGTTGGTCGACGATCGTAATTCCTCCTTGAAAAGGGAATGCGATCTTTCTAAAATAGGTCGACACTATAGCTGCCATGGCATATATCCACGGTCTTCCCAGTAGGATGTTGTAGTCAAGATTCCCATCGATGACTTCAACATCTATTTCTACTGTTTTTCCCCCTAGTTCAACCTTCAAGTTATTTAGGATACCGTACGGGGTATATGTCCTTCCGTCGAATGCTTTTAATGTCGTCGAAGATCACGACAAGGTTGGAGATCCTAAAGTTTTCCAGCAACTCATCGACATAATACATGTAGATGCCCCCTCATCAATAATTGTCCGGTGAACAGTTTTGTTGAGGGCTTTCACTTGAATAAGGAAAGCTAGTTGAGCTGGTAACTGAGGATCGTATCCTTTGTGGTCGAAGGATACAAGATTGGAATCCTTAGGATCAACCCCACCAATGGCCGATAACAAAGCCTGCCTTTGGGATGGACAATTTTGTAGTACTTCAAGAGTCGACATAGCGGATGGCGATTGGGCCAAATCTTCGACTATGTTATAATGCTGCGCCGCTCTGGCGCGAGGATTAAATGTCGACTTGTGTACTACTCCCTTTGGCGGTTTTATTGTTAATTCAAGAATGATGGGTGGTACAACTTCTGTCGAAGTCGTTGTCGAACTACTTGGTCGATCTTTACCTTTGTCGTTCGACAGCTGCGGATTCCCGTAATCTTTATTCCTTGTCGAAATCAAAGCATCATTTTGTTGCTTGGAAATCGACAACATTAGCACTTGCGACGGGGAAGCATTTCCACTATCAACCAGATTTGTACCTGGATTTGGGAACGGATCAGTCAACACAGCTGAGGTTTTTGGACTTTTAAAGAACTTCTTAAGCTCAGCTCTGTATGGACAATTGGCTGTCCAATGATCCTCATCACATATAAAACATGGATTTTTTGGTTTCCCTTTCCCAGGAGGGTTTGAAGAGGTTTTTTCGGGAGATGACTCACCCTGTTTCTTCTTCTTCCCTTTGTTTTGCTTCTTCTTGCTTCCTGGTTGTTTGGTTTCTTTGCCCTTATCTGCTGATACGGCATTTACTTCCGAAGCAAGAATTTCTTCTTTTGCATTTTGATCTGAAATCTTACGGGCTTTCTTGGACGAAGCCTTTGTCGATTTCACGTTTCTCGTGCCAATCACACCATCGCCGGCATGAGAGTCACTATTTGATTTAGGAGGAGGAGGAATTGAGAACTCTGGTCTAGGGGCGTCAGGTATTTTGTCGTAGAGCGTGCCAGACTGAGTGTAGACTAAGTCTAGATATTGTGCACGAGCAATAACTTGCTCCTCCGTTACGACTCCCCCCTTGGCCACATCTTCCATTATGGCAGGAAGTAACGACTTGATGAACCATTCAGCTAATAGCTGATCGGGAACGTACGTTTTTACCATCCTACGACAACGACGCCACTCATGTATATGATCGGATATATGAGTGGCCGTTGTCTGTTTGAAGTTGGTTAAGATTTTGGTTCCCGTTTCATACCTTAGCGGTAATTGAAAATGGGTTAAGAAAGTCGTGGCTAGGGTGCTGAAATTGTCGAACGAAGCTCTAGGTAATTCAATATACCATTTGGCTGCTAGACCCGTCAATGTCCTCTGAAAAAGGCGAAACCTTATCGAATCATCGTTTAGGGTGTTTGATGAACACCACAGATGAAATGTCATCACGTGATTTGATGGGTCTTCACCTAGATTTCCATTAAATTTAGGAATGTCCGATGGAAGTTTGTGAGGAATTGCTGGCCACCAAGGGGCGTAAGCAATTGGATCATTTGTTAACCGGTGTAAATCGGGTAACTCTAAAGTTTCCACGAATGGTAACTGTTGATTCAGATTAGGTGAAGCATACCCAGGGTACGATGGAATTGCCTGGGCAGTTGGCCTTTGCATACCAGCATAATGTAATTGATGCTGGTACGACTAATACGGTTGGTGGACTTAACCACTGTAAAGTGGTTGATTTTGACCGTTTTGAATGTACGGTTGTCCACTGTTCGCAAATATCTGCTGTTCAGAACCTTGGTACACTTGTTGGAATTGTGGTTGTTGGTATTGCACCAGCCACGGTTGTGAAGCCATGTTCTGTTGTGCTATACTAACCGTCGGACCAAGATGTGCGGTAATTGTACCCATTTGGACCTGTGTCGCCCCACCAGTTGGCGATTGTGGTTGAGTCACAGGGTCAAGGGGCTGTTGCATTACAACCTGAGAAATCTGAGGCTGACATACAACAGGCATCGCTTGAACTTGTGACATTGTTACAATAGCTGGTGTTGTCGGGATGTTCGACATAGGTACACATTGTTGCATAGAATACACAACTCTTGGTTGTTGGGGTAGCATAGGTACCCAACCACTCGTCGTAACTCCAGTATAACCTGAATACTGTTGAGAACTCCCGTATGGATATCCTCCCGGAGGGGGTAATGAAAGGGCATACTGCCCCCCATACGGTGGTAATCCGGAGCTCAAGGGGATTGATTGCCCTTGGGGACTGGATGGCCCAAATTGACCTCCAAATGGATCAATCTGTCGAGTCTCAACATAAGAGTTGCCGGATATTATTCCGGAGGAATAAACAGGAACGGACCACACTATCGAAATAGTCCCTGGATGGACTCCTTCTAGCGATTGTGAGCTAGTCGGGACAGATGGTATGCCGGCAAACATTGTCAGAGTGACGGCAGGGAGCTCTGCTGTCGCTGTGTCATTCGACACAGTCCTAGATGTTGACGGTTGTTCAAACATTTTGAGTCTATCCAATAGATTTCCTAGCGATTCTACATGAACTTCCACTTGTGGTAGGCTAACTTTCGATGTCGAAGGAAATAGAGTGACCCCGACTCCAAAATGTGTTGGAGTACTTGCTTGCGGATCTTCTACAATTTCCTCTATTGCAATCAAACCAGGTGGAAGGGGAAGACCGTCAGGTCCGTAAAATATTTCTGGTGCCGAAGAAGGGGTTGAATCAACAGCGACAGATGTTTGAGGAGCAAGACTCTCTGAACCGGTTGCGGATGGAACTGGTTCAGTAACGCAAGTAATTGCTCTCAGACTAGGATCAGTATTACTGTCCCTCTGTGGCTGTTGAACTTCTTCTGTAGGGGCAGGGGTTCTAGAAATGTTTGGAGTGACCGGAATCTCAAATGTTGTTGGAACACTTGTTCTAACTTTGATAGGAGATTTCGAACCGGTTAAACGAGTTCGCTTTGTCCGTACTGTTTTCGATTCCGGAGACAAAGACGGTTGACTCGTAAGCCTCCGCGAACGACGGGGTTTCAATTGAATTTCTTCCACGATTGCGGATTACTTGATAAACCAAAATAAAAAAAAGGGGAAAGTGTGCTTCCGAATTGAATGAATTTTTAGACGCTTTAGACACAACTTGCTTTTTCACTTTTAAAGAGTCGAGAAAAAGCTAAAGATGACTCTAGTCTCCTTCGATGTTTTAACGAGCCCGAAGTGACAAATGCTCGGATGGACTTTTTCCGTTATAGAGTCTGAAAAAGGCCAAAAGGAACTGCTCTGGAGTTCTAGGCAGAGGGTGTGCCAAACTTTTCGCAAAACCGCAGAATACTTTTTTAGGGTACGGGCGGTCGATCTTCCTGAATGCTGTGTTCAGTGCATTGCAATCAGTAGGGCGGCCGACACGGCTTCCTATGGATAAAAGTTATATTCCTATAGGGGTCTCCCAATATATACGCGACAGTACGTGGGAGCACAATCCGTACTGGCGCTATCGTCCCTCAGGAGGAATCACCCACCATCAGCGAGATCGACAGTCACCAGGCTTTACGACGCCGGAACACGTCTCTAGCCTAGACCTCTATGTTGTGCATTATGTTGCAAAGCGTTGTTAAGTTCATTCAATTTATTTTAGGTTGATCTTTTTAGAAGTTTTCCTTTCTGGATCACCACGAGATGTATGATACAATTCCTAAATGCAGTCTAAAGATGATAAGCAAGCTTTATATCTTTTCAACAATGAAAATCCTAGCTACAAAGGGAAAAGAAAGACACCATCTTTTCTCAAAGAGCAATCAGCACACTCTAATGCACTTTTCCTAAATCAAGCATGCAAACTATCAAGATGCAAATGCACAATGAAAGTGTTTGTTTTTCGCTTTCTTAATATTGATGCCTAAAAAGAAAGCTTTTCGCACAACTTTGAATTTGCTTTTAAATGACAAATACAAACAAGTTTACTTTTTCGAAATCAGAAAGGGTAGAAGAGAATACAACACCTTACGACTTTCGAAATGAACACTTGTTTCGACACTTAAAAGAGACAAACTCAAACCAAAAGCAAAAGTAAATTTATAATCAACTGTAAACAGCCAATGAACTCTCTCCTAAGATCACAATCAATAGATCTGAATCAAGGGCTACAGGATGATTATTTCACTCTTGCAAAGGAAAATTGTAAATGACGCCACAAACACATAAAAACACTCACAGTCTTTTTGTACAAAAGGAGGCGGAATTTAAGCAGAGAAAAGGAGTTATCAGACAGGTACCTATGCTGGTTACAGGCTGCAAAAAACAAAGATTAAAACAAGGCAAAACAGAGCAGAGAACCCCAGTTGCACAAGGCCTAACTGGATCAACGCACCCTCAACACAGAGGTTTTGACATTCAGCACAGGTAGCCTTCACGGGACCTGCGTTGAAATGCAGAACCTCTTCACAGGGTCTGCGCTGAAAGAGAAACGAGAGTTCCTCATTGGGTTCTGGGTCACAGTTTGCTGATTAATCTACGGTTTCAGGCCAAATAAAAGCAACAAGCAAGGTACATTCAAAGGGATGCTTTGAGGGAGGACTAAGATCTATCACAAAGGATTATCAAATCATTTGTGAGTCCATTGTTCAGATCATAGACAAATCCAGTGATTGGATCAAAGCAGCAGCTGTCTACTTTGCATCTGAGAATAGCAGATGCAGTTCGATTGTTGCTGTTGAGTCTATGAAACAAACAATGATAGAGACACAAATAAAATGACTAAACAGATCTCCCTAGTGGAGTCGCCAATTTGTTGTGGGGAAAAATGCCTATGCAGGATGATCCTATCCACCTAAGGTGTGACAGTGCCTTAGCAACAAACAGAAACAACTATTCTAGTATTCTTCCTTTATGAATTAAGAATGAAGAGAGATGGATGGACTAACCGGTGTCTTCTGTTTGTCCCTCGATCCGGTGTCTCTTCTCTTTGAGAGTTCCCAGCTACTTGTCTTCTCGCTCGCCCAGCTTCAACAGGTCCCTGCAAGATCACAAGAAGAGAACACTACAAAAATACATAGATTCATATTCATAACTAGTTCAGGATTAGAAATAAACTAAACATACTAATGCAATCATACATCAAAGATACATCAGTGTATAGGAGAAACCAAGATAGCTTTATTGATGAATAACAAGGTTCAGGAAGAGATACAACCAAGAAGGCTCCAATCCAGCATCTCCTTCCGAGCAAATGAAATTCCTATCTTCACCTCCCTTCAAAGCATTAAGCACCCAATGATTCCAATCTCAAACCAACAACAATTCTTTGCAATAACAAAATTCCAGCCCCCTAGATCTCATGGAGGAGAGATCCATATATAGATGTTTGGAGAGAGGATGAGTCAGCTTGAGATCTAACTAGTGTCCTCTTCCTCTGTCAGTTCTTGCTTCCACTTGGAGGTACTTGCTTCCACTTGGAGGTTGAGAACCTCTTACTCATCATTAGTCGAATTCACTGAGGCAAGTGTCATTGAGGAAGATTCTGGAAGCTTCCAGGGTCTCGACACCTCGTTGAATGAACTTGCCATTTGTCAATTCCTGCTCAGCGCACCCTGGTAGTGCTTCTACCTGTGTTGCAGCGCAGGTAGCCAGTTCAGACTTTTCATTTTAGCGCAGACAGTTAGTGGAGCTCTTGAATTGATCTTGAATTGACTTGTTTTTGAGCAGTTTCTGGTGGAGAACTTCTGTGAATTGCTGTGGTTTGTTAGCCTTGTTCCTCTAGGGGTAGGAACAACATGTTTAGGGACTTTGGATCCCTTAGATTATGGACATTTCATGCTTATAGCTGTAAGGCACAAAAATGTCTATAACACTTTGCAGTATTTATTTATAAATCGCATATGTTTAGAGAAAGATAGATTGTTTGTCCATTTGTTGCTAGACTATCTTTTGATACTAGGGAGATCGGTCTTGTCCACAAGAACGACTTATTCGGCCAACACTACCTCAGACAAAGAGCTCGCCATTTGTGAAAATAAGAACAACAAAGCCTATGCATTAATTGCAACATCTATAAGTGAAGAGGTGAGTCACCATATTACGCCATTTTCAACTACTTTCAAATACTTACAAAAGCTGAAAGAACTCTATGACTCACATTCTACACTTGAAGTTGTTCAACTTATGAATAAACTCTTCACTCTTGAATTGCAAAATAATGATCCTCTTGTTCTTGCATCCAAAGTAAAGTCTATAATGCATGATATCCAAGCCACTAATATTGATTTGGATATTCCTCTTATCACTTTTCTCAAGGCACTTTATCCTACTTACTCTAATTATCTTGAGTCATTACAATCAAATCGAAATCTTAAAGATATTACCTTTGACTCTCTTGTGAAAAAATTTGTTGAAAGGGAGAAAGATTTTGGAAAGAAGACAGCCCCTGAATCTTCTAAAGAGGTTGTGTGCCTTGCTCATAAAGAAAAGCATCATGCTAAAGATTCTTTCAGAGGAAGAGGTGGTCGAAGAGGAAGAGGAAGATATTTTAGAGGCAGGGGGGCAGACACACTTAAGGAGAAAAGGCAGATTTGCACTGCATACACTGCAAAAGAAATGGATCACATGATGCCTCTACATGCACGTTACCTTGGGACAAAATTGAGCAACAAAGAAACCAACAGAAAGGTAAAACTAATGACACAGACAAAGGTAAAGCACTTGAATCCACTCACTATGTTGTGGCACAATGTAATATTGGAGTAAATGAAGATTTATTTAATGCTTCACTTGCTTCTTGGAAAAATGATTGGTTGCTTGATTCAGGAGCAACTTGCCACATGACTAATAGAAAAGATTTTCTTGAAGAATTTACTGACAATGTTGATGGAGTAGAATACTTTGCAGACCAATCAAGAATCAAGCCATCAGGGCTTAGCACAATCAGGCTTAAATTGCCTGGTCTTCTAGACTTTCTTCTACATCATAGTCTATATCTCCCACAACTGAAGAGAAACTTGTTGTCGTTTCTCCACATCCGCCAGCAAGGTCGCTCCATTCATATGTTTGATGGAAAACTTGAGGTGAGAAAAGCATATGACCACTCACTTGTCATGAGGAGAATAGAAGAAGAAAGGCTTCTCAAGCTGCAAGGTACCTCTACTTATGCACAACATTTCTCATACAATTCTCATTATGAAGAAGGTACACTTCCGTCAAGTTTATTATGGCATGCTAGATTTGGACATTTGAACTATGACAGCCTCCACTTGTTAAAGAAAAATGGTGTTGCTGGTTTGCCTACAATTCCTAGGAAATTTAAGCAATGTGATGCTTGCTTTCTAGGAAAGCATAACAAACTTTTCATGATTCACATTCAAGAGCACATAAAAAACTTGAAATCATCCATTTAGATTTATGTGGTCCAATGCTTGTTCCTTCTGCAAATGGAAATAAATATATGATGACATTTATTGATGACTACACCAGAATGTGTTGGGTTTATTTATTGAAGAAAAAATCTGATGCTTTTAAAACATTCAAGAACTTTCATAAATGGATTGGAAATGATGCACAATCTCATATTGGGTCTATTCGCACTGATAATGGAAAAAAATACACATAAAATGAATTCGAAAACTATCTTCACCAACATGGGATAAAACATCAAATGGTTGTACCTTATAATCCCCAACAGAATGGTGTAGCTGAAAGAATGAATAGGACAATCTTAAATATTGTACGCTCCATGCTCTTCTTCAAAAATGTAAAAATAATGTTTTGGCTAATGCTATTCTATGTGCTGCATATATAAAGAATACATGTCCATCTAATTCTATTAGAAACAAGACTCCATATGAAATGTGGTATGGGCATGTTCCTTCGGTAAAGCATCTCAGGGTCTTTGGTTCCACCTGTTATGCCTTGATACCAAAAGTACATAGAAACAAAGTTGGTGCAAGAAGTCGTAAGTGTATCTTCCTAGGGTATTCAAACACCTCCAAAGCATACCGTCTCTATGATGAAGTCAATAAAAAGTTTTTTGTACCTAGAGATGTAATTTTTCTTGAATCATCCAAAATTGACAATGTTGTTGAGCGGCAACTTGATCGCTTGGATAGATTCGCAAATGCAAGATCATTTCAAGAATTTGATAATCAAATTCCACATCTTGAAGGGAGGATTCCTATACTAGATCAACATGTGGAATATTCTTTTGAAGATCTCTCTCCTCCGCATGAAACTCCAATAACGGATGATGCTTTAAGTGATGTGATTGATAGAATTGGGAGACTGAATCTGGATTCAGTCCCAACTTAATCAACAGAGCATCCTGGGCCATCTGAGAAAGGTCCCCCAAAGTGGCTGACAAAGACACTTGAAAGTGTTCATCCTGATGAGGTTGTAAAGACAGGAACTAGAAATTGAAGCCGGCAAAATGGAGGTGATATAGATGACTCTAATTCACCTATTGATATGGATGTTTCTTATGATTGTGAATTGAACTTGTCTACAGATTTGAACCAACTTCCTTCAAGGAAGTTGCTTCTAATGATGAATGGAAAGAAGCGATGCAAAAGGAGTATGATGCCCTCATAAAGAATGGCACTTGGAAGCTGGTTGATCCTCCATTAGGAACCAAACCAATTAGCTACAAGTGGGTCTACAAGAATAAGTATAAAGCTGATGGCTCACTTGACAAGCACAAAGCCAGGCTTGTGGCAAAAGGTTTTGCACAGAAGTAAGGGGTTGATTGTGAGGATACTTTTGCCCCCACAACAAAATGGGCTACCATCTGGAGAGTCTTTGCCCTAGCAGCTCAGAACTGTTGGAAAGTCCATCAAATGGATGTAAAAACTGCTTTCTTGAATGGATATCTAAAAGAGAATGTTTTTATGTCTGAGCCTGAAGGATTTACTATGAAAGGACATGAACAAAAAGTATGCAAACTTGTGAAATCCTTGTATGGCCTCAAACAAGCACCTTAAGCCTATTATGAAAAACTAACTAAGCATCTTCTGAAACTCAATTTCAAACGTTATGATCTTGATGATGCAACTTTATTTATCAAGAAAGTTGGCAAAAAATTTGTATATCTTGTGGTATATGTAGACGATATTTTGATGACAGGGAACAATGAAAGCTACATTGCATCCATAAAGAAGGAATTGGGGAAAAGTTTTGAAATGACTGATTTGGGCTATGTTTATTACTATCTTGGTATTGAAGTAACTCAACATCCAAAGTCCATATTTCTTTCTCAAAAGAAGTACATTGGAAATCTGTTGAACGGGTTTGGCATGACAGAATGCAATCCTCTTACTACTCTAATGGAACAAAACTTAAAGCTCACATCTATTGAAGGAAAAGAATTTGAGGATGCAACAAAGTATAGACAGCTTGTAGGAAGTCTCAACTACCTAACTACTACCAGACCAGACATTTCATTTGCTATTGGAATCCTCTCGAGGTTTATGCAAAAGCCTTGTGAGGGACATTGGTCTGCTGCGAAAAGAGTTCTAAGGTACTTGAAGGGAACACAAGACTTTGGAATCAAGTATACACGGGTGGACGACTTCAGCTTGATTGGATACTCTGATTCAGACTTCGATGGAGACAAAGAAACTGGGGTATCTACTTCAGGATATGCTATGAGTCTTGGATCAGGAGTTATCTCCTAGAGATCACGCAAATAATCAGTTCCAGCGGATTCCACAATAAAAGCAAAATACGTGGCAGCAGCTGAGGCAACAAAAGAAATTGTGTGGCTCAAGGGAATTGTGTGGCAGCAGGTAAAACAAGTACAATCAACTCCACTCATGATTGACAATACCTTTGCAATAAAGTTGGCCAAGAACCCAAAGTTCCATGATCGAATGAAGCACATCAATACTAAATATCATTTGATTCGACATCATGTTGAAGCCAAAACAATCCATCTATGCCATTGTTCCATAAACGAGCAAATTGCAGACATCTTCACCAAAGCGCTTGCAAGAGAAAAGCTTGAAAGATTTAGAATGATGCTTGGAATCACGAACATTTCTTCAGATTAAGGGAGGGAATGTTGACACCTAATCATCAGGATTGGGTGGATAACTAAAATTGATGTAAATAAATAATGGAGAATATGAATAGTCACCGGGAGATGAAATGAACAACCTCTCCCTCCTGTATATAATAAATACCAACCTAAATGAAATATATGAATTGCTTTGAGGAGTTACTGCCTGGCCTGACAGACACTCATACATTTTCTTAGAAGATTCATTGCCAAAAACCACTATGCAATTCTTTTTATGCTACCTTATTGGTAGAAATCATTTTCCAATTTTTTCTATATAGTTATACATATTGCATTATTATATTTTTATATAATTTATTTAATTATATATTTTTTTTGTTTGCAAAAGTGGTTTCTGTAGGTGAATTGAACTAAACTTATTATGAACATCTTTCGAAAAAAGTCACATAAGAAATATTCTTATCGACTTGTAAGATGAGGTACAGATCTGGGCAATGAAATAAATAGATATAGAGAGCTGCTAACTAGCAGTTAGCGAGTAACGATTAGTTTGAGTGAGAGCAAAGAAAAGATTTGAATAAAAAAAGTTTAAGTTAAATCAATTAAATAATTTTATTTTTCATTATTTTGATAAAAATATTATAAGAGGTCATAATAAAATAATAAATTTATTTAGCCCCTTATAACCCTAATAAATATTAATTTACATAATATTGATGATGATGATGGTTAACTTCTGCTGAGACCAAACATTGCTCTATCAGACCTAAAGAAACAAATTATTTATTTTGATATAAGATTTTATTCCTATGCTCAAAAAGCTTGGAGAGAAGCCTCCCGAGCTCACTATAATTTTGACATTGTAAAAGGCTAGGAAGGTTAGTATTGTAACAAAGATTGTGAAACTAAGATCTAATGTGGTTGTACGCGGGGCACTCTAAGAGGAAGTCGTACTAATAATCTTATTTCAAATTAAAATTAAATTAAAAGAGTCATTAATGATTAATAATATGATCAAAAATATATATATTATAAGCAATTATAATAAAATAATTTATTTATTTAATCCTTTACAACCCTAATAAATATTATAATATTAATATCTTATTTCAATTTCCAAATATTAATTAATAAAATTAAATTAAGAGGGTACTAATAATAAAAAGAGATTTAATAATAATGTCAAAATATATAAATAAGATTAAAATAAATATTAATAAGTCTAAAGGGTGACATATAGAATATATATATATATATATATATATATATATATATATATATATATTCTTAATAATAAAATTAAAATTGAAAATAAATAAATAGTTAATTTAGGAAGAAAGCCTAGGAATTCAGCTTTGCTCATGTTCTAGCCATCATTTCTATTTAGATTAAATTTCAATAGGAGGCTTTTCAATTTCTAGGGCCTCCCTAAGCTTACGATGATGAAAATGGTTAATCCTTGCAATGACCCTAGCCTCTTTGATGCAATGTGATGATTGGTTTTTTTTGCATGCTCTACCAAGGCAGAGGAGTGCAACCTCCCATGTTTGATGTCTCCACCATGTTCACAAATCCTCTAGTTAATAGAACAAATCCTTTGATTAATAGAACGATCAGTCTCCCCAATATAAAGAGTTCCACAGAACAAGGAATGATGTAAACAACAGAATAAAAAACTTCAAATAATGTTAAAGGGTCTAAAAAAATAAACCTTATTAAATATATTAACCTTATTAAATAAATATATTTAATAAATATATACAAAGAAATAATTTTATATGCGACCTATAAATATGTTTACATAATGATTTAGATTCTTACCTTAATTATGTATATTTAAATGTGTGGAGGTTTGCGGTTACACCAAAACCCGCAGGTATTGGTAAACATTACAAGCTAGTCACTAGGATCCCCAAGGTGGAAATTACAGATTCTATAGAGGTGCGGTGATTCTTCCAACACCCCCCCTCAAACGCAACTTGGCGGAATCGAACCTGGGTCCAAGCTCTGATACCATGTGGAGGTTTGCCGTTACACCAAAACCCGCAGGTTTTGGTAAACATTACAAGCCAGTCACTAGGATCCCCAGGGTGGAAATTACAGATTCTATAGAGCTGCGGTGATTCTTCCAACAAAATGTATATATTTTTCATTCTTATATAATTGTATATACATCATTAGGGATCTATCCAAGGGGGAACACAACGTGTTACAAACTGCATTTTCGCTTAACAAAATGGAGTGGGGTCCTTACATGGGATTTGAACCAACGGAAGGTTGGATGGGGACGATATTACAAACCGTCTTACGTATGTTTTCATGTGAGTATATAAATTCAGTTAAGTCCTCCGGATATTTGAATTAATATTGATAGTTAAAGTTTAATATAGGATTATAGATTTTAACATCTTATTCATTTTAATAAACTTAAAAAATAAATGAACCTTAATGATTGTACATATATTATAATTATTGCATCAATTGATATTGATTTTAGTTTGTTTTCCACATCTTTCTTATTTTTGTTTAGGCTGATATTAATTTGTATTTAGTAAATATTTTTTTATACGGAATGATATTATATAATGGAAATTTTTTATTATAAATTTATATTTAAATATTATAGGGTGAAAAAAATAATATTATAAAAGAATTGATTATCATATAATTATTTATAATTTTCATATTGGAATTTAATTTTAAATTTCATCTTTTTTTCATCATTTTCAAGTTTGTTATCGAAGTAATTTTAATTGCAGAATCACATCTAATCATTAAATTAAAAAGAGTATGATGAGCTGATGAGCTGTGTGTTAGATGTGGTTGGATGGAAAGCATTCAGATATTTTAGAGTAGATATTCAGATATTGACCATCAACAGTACATCTTTTCCAACCAAGAGAATCTGCTACACTAAACAAGCAATTATAAGTCCATCTTCATGCCTTAATTAGAATAAGAAAACTCTATTTAATTCATATCAATTGAGCATCGTCAATTTGCTTCCTGGCGGGTAGCAGAATGGGCCTTAACATTCAATCCATGTTCGGCCACTTCAGAGAATTCACCAAAATGGTCTTGCGGCATGTAGTAACCGGTTACAGGATCAGGCATCCAAGACGACTTTCTACAACCTGCAGCAGTTTTATCATCGCCTTGTCTTCGACCCGTCCGAATTGATCCCGCTGACAAATCTAGTTTGGCTGCTACAACGCTGTATCCTCGCCTGGAAAAAATGATTGGAACCAATAACCCTACTATCAAATTAGAATTCATTTCTTATATTTATCACTGATTTTGAAAATAAGTTTAGTCTCTGCAGATCTAAAAATAAGTTTAGTTTCTACCGATGTAATGGTCAAATCTGTAGTAAGCAGTGAGCCTGTACCTTGAGCTTAGGTCTATCGTTCTCTCAATATTTCGCAATCAGAAACACTGAAAATTGTCACTTATCTCTCTCTGATTATCAAATATTCAAAGGATCAACAATCAATATAAAAATGCATTAAATGTCTTAAACTATATTATTTTTACATGGGAAAAATAAATAAATAAAATTAAAAAGAAATATTTATAAAATTGTTATTTTAACATTCACAATCTAGAATATATTATAATAATATGTATTAATTCATTCAATAAATTTATCTATTAAAATTACTATAATTAAATATTAGTATTAAATAGAATTTTGGTCCATTTCTTTATCCCTTTGTCCAGTCAGATTGGTTAGTCAAAGTTAGCAGTTACATGGTCAAATATAGCCCATCTAATTACCTAGTCTCATATAGCAGTTTCCTTGTCAAACTTCACTGTTGGAAGATCTGCTCTCCCTATTTAACATGCAGCCATGATCTGATTTTTCAACTTATCGTGACGATGAACCACACTAGTTGGTTCAAAAAGCATCAATAAATGTATCATAATGTGATTTACACTGAAATCTTCTCATAACTTGATATAGATCACAGAAACTCAATTCAACAAATAAAATCATATCATAATAAAACATAATCTCAGTATCCATTATAATATTATAGAAAAAACTTAAATAGCATGAGTGCCCAGATCTGATCTCAAACCAAAACCATTTTTTTCAAAACGATAGAGAACACGCAAATAAAATTATATCATAATATGACAATATCTGTATCCATTATAATGTTATAGAGAAAACGTACATACCATGAGTGCCCAGATCTGATCTCAAACCAAAACCATTTTTTCCAAAAGGATAGAGAACACCCGCTCCCACAACCTTCAAATGGAGCATACGACATGATGTAGCCATCATTATCATTAACAAATCCACACCGAACACAATCTCGCCCAATGGTTTCATTCTCTGCGCAATCAGGTCACTTAAATAAGGCCAACAATGATAAATGGAACTCACAAGTCAATAATTGAGGAATAAGAAAAATAGAGGCTACAACTATTGTTATTATGATAATTGAATCTGTTTCTTGGAACTATTTGGAGAGCATGGAATTCCAACGAGCTACGCACTTACTTTCGACGTTCGCAGCGATGCGAAGAAGAGGAACCATCCATGTGGCGTGTAATTTAAGACCGAAGGCAACCTTTCATAGAAAAGTGGGGCAACTCATTTTAATATTTCTAAGTGGAGTAGAATACGGCCGAGAATCCAGTTTTAAGATTTGACTCAAGTTTTCTTTATTTTTTCTAAATGGAGTGGAGCAGATAATAGGCATGGGGATCCAGTGGTGGTTTGAACTCTTCTTTATTATTTTTGAGTGGAGTGTAACAGAGATCATGACTGAGAATCCATTGACGGTCTGACGCAACCATTCACTAGCACATCCGCATTAATTGCGGGTCGAGAACGACTATGGTATCACTGGATCACCGTCAGTTCCCACATTATATGTTTTAATTATTAAATTTTCATTATCCAAGTTTAAGCGGGGAATAGGGTTTGGGGTTTGGGTATAGGATTTTTTTTATGGGATTTTGGTGAAAATAATTAAATATAAAATTAGATTTTATCAATTTAGTGATTGAGTGTACATCATTCTTTAAAATTAATTGGAACTAGAAGAATTTTGAGTTTAAAAATATAAGTTCCAAAACAAAAAAATTATTAACAAACACGGTTACACAAAGGTGTTGTTTAAGACAATTACTTAGAAATTAACATTTTGTCTTAAACATATTGATAAAAAGAGTACATTGGAGTTAACATTTCATGGAGAGAAAAAAATTTGTCTTGCTCAATTAAGAATTAACTCGTATCAAATATGGTACAAAATAGGTCGGTGGAAAAGACCTAAAGAAGCTTGGGAAGAGCGGGTGTATACTTTTTGCACTTATGGGGTAGTGAAATCGGAAAAGCATCTCATTTTGGAATGTGATGCTTTCAAACATCAAGGACAATTATCACAATTTGTCAACATCGGTTCCTTGGTAGTGCCTTTTGAGTGAGGAGATGGTTAGAAAGTTAGGTCAGCTCATCATTAATTTGAATAATAAGAGGATTGAATTCCAAAATGCAAAAAGCAGGGATGCTAGTGGTCCCATACACTATATCTAGTATAAAATTTCATTTATTTTGTTTTTATTTATTTTGTAAATTACTGTAATTGTCTTAGCTCAACACTCAAGAAAAAAATAAGACAACTAGATTTCCACGTTTTCCACATGATCAGATGGTGGTGATTGTTTAGTAGTTCACTCCCTTGAAATGACTACCCTTTAGACATTGTCACTTTGTATTTGCTCCTTCTATGTGGTTTGAGGTCTCAACGATGTTAAAAACAGAAGAAACCAAATATATTCTGAAACATAGCAGCTCTCAGGTAAGCAAGCTACACTTGGAGACTGTCTCACACAGAACACTCTACCCATTGATCATTAATAATCAAGAACATACAAGTTTACATAAGAATGGGAGAGTTAGAACTAACTCCTAGAAAGTAGGAACTAATCCTAAACTAGGACACACACACAACCACTGAATAGACTCTCTCCAATAATACATATTCTACATTAATTTCAACACTCCCCCTTAATGGAGAAAGGGTTCACTAGTACTCCTAACATCTACCTAAATAATTCAACTTTAATGCTTCCAAGGGGCTTGGTAAAAATTTATGCTGCATTATCACAAGTATTACAATATTCAATATAAATTTCTTTTGACTGAACCTTATCTCTAACAAAGTGAAATTGCGTATCAATATGCTTTTTTTTTTGCGAAACACACAATTGATTGCAAGTTTGATTGAGCTTTGGTTGTTACATCTGACAACTATAGCATATTTTTGTTCTTCTCAAACATCATGGAGAAGTTTCTCAACCAAGATACCTCACATGTTGCTGCACAATTGGTTGATACTCTGCTTCTGTTGAAGACAGGGATACAATATTATGCCTTTTACTGCTCCATGCGATGACCCCAGACCCAATGCTAAAAGCATAAACTGTTATGGGTTTTCTGTCATCTAGATTTCCAGCCCAGTCTAAATATGAAAAACCTGTCAAATTAACATCAGAAGAATCAGTGTACCTAATACCAAAATCAATGGTTCCTTGAAGGTATCTCAAGGCACCTTTTGTTGCTACCTAGTGGTTCTCAAGAGGTTTTGACATGAATTGACTTAACACACTAATTGAGAATGTTAAGTCTAGTCTAGTAGTAGTCAAATAAATCAGACTCCTAACTAGTTGTCTATACAATGTGGCATCCACCTCTTTGGAATCATCCTCCATCTGAAGTTTAAGGTTCTGCTGTAAAGGCATTGAGGCAGGTTTACACTGCTCCATTCTAAACCTTTTCAATAACCCACTGACATACTTCCCTTGAGTGAGAAAAGTCTACCCAGAGTCCCTCCAAACTTCTAGACCCAAACAATAGTGTAATTTTCTGAGGTCTTTCATTTCAAACACTTGTGACATCTGCACTTTGATTTCTTTAATCAATTCATCAGCATTTATAGTGATAATTAAATCATCTACATATACTGAAATCAAAACAATTTGACTCTTTTCATCAAACACAGTATACAAATTTGGGTCGTTTTTGCTCCTCTTAAAACTATGCTGCAAGAAAAATGAGTCAATTTTTTCATACCATGACTTGGGTGCCTATTTCAAACCATATAATGCCTTTTTTAATTTGCAGACTAAATGCTCCTGCCCCTGTTTGATAAACCCTTAAGGTTGTCTAAAATAAACCTCTTCTTTCAATTCTCCATTTAAAAATGCAAACTTCACATCTAGTTGGTGTACACTCCAATGATCCTTTGTAGTTAAAGCTATCAACATTCTAATAGTGTTCAACTGAGCTACCGAAGCAAAGATTTTCTCATAATCAATTCCTTCTCTTTGTGAGTAACCTTTAGCTACCAACCTAACTTTGTATTTGTCTACACTACCATCTCATTTAAATTTAGGTTTATATAACCACTTGTAACCTATAGGTTCTTTTCCTTCCAGCAATTCAACTAAATCCCAGGTTTTGTTTTTAAGTATTGACTCATATTCCTCTTCCATAGCTGCCCTCCATTCATCATATTGACTTGCTTCTTTATAATTTGAGGGCTTAACAACATTTAACATACTAGTTATAAGAGCATGATCCCTATATCTTGTTGGTAATTGAGTCTGCCTACCTGATCTCCTTAGTGGCGGACTTGCCTCAAATTTGTCTTGCTCATTCCTTGGTGGACTTGGCTTGCTGACTATACCTACATCACTTGATTCTTCTTTTTGTTGTTGCTACTTCTGCACATGGATGTCTTTAATTTCCTCACTGTTGTCCTCCATTAGCAAAGGAATGTGCCACTCCTCATTGCCTTTGTCTATGTTTCCTTCATCAACCTGCTCATGAAATATAACATCTCTACTCGCAAACACCTTGTGAGTAGATGGATTAAACAATTTGTATGCTTTAAACTCAGAACAATACCCTACAAATATGCATTTGATGGCCTTAGAATCCAATTTCTTCCTATCCTCCTTTGGAACATGAGCAAAATCTTTCGAACCAAATACTCTTAGATGACTAATTGCAGGCTTAAAACCATATAATGCCTCAAATGGAGTTTTAAGATCAAGACTCTTCGTTGGACTCCTATTCTTTAAATAAACTGCAGTATTTATAGCCTCTGCCCAAAAGCCATTAGATAGGTTCTTACCTTTCAACATGTTGCGTGCACACTCCACTAAAGTTATGTTCTTCCTCTCTGCAACCCCGTTCTGCTGTGGAGTGTGGGGTATTGTAAACTATTGAATTATTCCATGGTTCCTGCAATATTTGACAAAGTTTCCCAACTTGTATTCTCCCCCTTGATCTGAGCGGAGAATTTTGATGACCTTCCCTGTTTGTTTCAATCATACTTCGAAACTCTTTAAAATATTCAAATGTATGACTTTTCTTTCTGAGAAAATATACCCATGTATATCTTGTGCAATCATCAACAAATAATAAAAAATAATATGCTCCTCCTAATGATCTTGTTTGCATTGGTCCACATATATCAGTGTGCACAAGTTCTAGGATATCTCTCTTTCTTCTATTTAAACTTGAGGGAAATTCATCCCTGTGCATCTTCCCAAGTGCACATCCTTCACAGTCAATATGTGCATTTTTTAAAATAGGGAGTCCATTCACCATACCTTTCTTTTGTAGCAGCACTAAATTAGGAAGATTGATGTGTCTGAATCTTTGGTGCCAAAGATTCTCTATTGTCATTGTTGTTGAAATCAAAGCCTGGTGTCGTACGCTTGTGACATTCAACTTGTACAGGCCTCCAACTTGAATTTCAGATGCAATCGGTTTCTATTTATTGAGCAAATCCTTATTGATACAATAAGTTTAAAAAAAATCTACCCTGAAGTTCTAATCTGCAATCATTGAAACAAAGATTAAATTATTTTTAATTTTTGGTACATACATCACATTTTGGATTTTCCTAATCTTGCCATTAGGAAAAGTCACAGGGATCTCTCCATGTCCTTTGATCTCATAGGCTTTGTCATCACCAAGGTAGATATTAGCACCACTGTTGGTTTCTTTAAAACTTTCGAACCAATGCCTGCCACCTGTCATGTGAGTGGAAGCTCCTAAGTCCACAAACCAAGTTTTTGCTTCATCATTCTCTGAAGAGAAAGAAGAATCTGTTACAAATAGTCTGAGGTTCTGATTTTGATCTTCATCAGCAAAGTTCCCTGCATGCTTGTTATGTCTATTTCAAGTTTCATCAAGCTTCTTCTTATGGAAATTTCTAGCAATGTGACAAACTTTACCACAGTAAAAAACTTGGTTCTTGAATCATTTTTGGTCGAAGACATATCTTGAGGTGGATTTCTCTATGATGTACCTACACCTTTCTGCCCTGCACTTTCTTTCCCTCTGAAATGATTTTTCTTCGCCATTAATGCAAGATTTGAATTTGGGGTTTCAGAGTCATCTACCTCTCTTCCTCTTATATCAATATCCTTGTCAATTCTTCAAAATTGGGGTCTTTCTCCCTTGCGTTCAGGGCTATCACAAACATCTGATAGTCATCAGTCATACCATTCATGGTAACCATGACAAGATTAGTGTTTGACAATGTCTCCCCTATATCGGCCATGTTATTTATCAGCTCCTTGATCTAAGAGATAAATGTAGCACTTGATTCACTCTCCTCCATTTTAATGGAGAGAATATTTCTCTTAAGGAACAATAATAAATTTGTATTCTTTAGCTTATACAAATCCTTGAGAGTTGTCCAAATATCATTTGTTGATTTACACTCTCTTATGTGAGGGATAGTGTAGTCTTCCACTGAGAATTTCAATAACACTTTCACTTTGTTCTCTCTCTTCTCCCAATCCTGAAATGTTGCATCTGTTCTGCTTCCTGCTACAGTTGGCTTCAACTCATCCCCATTCGCAATCACCCATGCACTTTTCCCATCAAGTAGAGTCTCCAATTTAAATTTCTATTTTCAATAATTGGACCCATTGAACTTATTGCTCTTGTTCAAGTGTGCCTCTGCCATCTGATTATTCATCGTGACAAGATTGATCTATAGATCCTCCATAGAATCCACAAATGCTTTCAATGAAAAAGAAACCCACACAATCTACAACAATCTTGGTCACCCAAACTGTACTAGGGATCTCGATCTAAAAACAAATCACCAAAAAATGCAATCTATCTTAGTAATTTCTAGCAATCGAACCTCGGCCTCCCCACAATTGGAGCGATCAATAATCAGAGCGATCTACAACAATTCCATTATTTTGGATCATCGCATATGATTTTGTAAACATTGCAAGACAGATTGCAGACACCTAACAAGTTTTCTGAGTAAAAGAAAAACAACAACTCTCATCTACTCAAATCTCAAGAACACCATGAGGTTTTAACCTTAATCCTACACTTCAATGCCTGTGGGCGAAAGCGGAGTTTATAGGCACTGAACAAAGGAAGAGTTTATTTTAATAAGACGAGAAACCATGGTAGCAACAAAGCTCCTAGAACAAGAGAGATGCCACTTCAAATGTTTAGAAAAAAATCAATACAGACACGTTAGGGTTTCGAACTCTGATACCTCTCCCAAAAGTCACCGAATCAGAAACCTCAATCGATAACCATTGCAACTTATAGTGTAACACGAAGCCACAACAGTGATACCACTTCAAATATACCACCAGGGATGTACCACCACTCTTTCACTGCCTACACTCACGAGACGCTGCCACCACACTTGCTCAGCCTTCCGTGCAAAGGCACCATCGACAAGCTTGCCTGGTGCTTCACTACCACTGCGCACCAGTTCACTGGACTCAAATATGACTACAAAAGCTACGATGGCATCGCAACAATCTCCACAATCTCCACAATTGTGAGCCACACCAGCGTCAGGCATGCTTATCCACCACAGCCTGCTGCCCATGCTGATTTAATGCTGGAGTAACAATGCAGAATGATTCTTCCATGCCCACGACACCCCAATCTACCCCTGGAGCCAAAGTTCTCCATGCCAGGTAGCCTACAACGACGAAAGAGCTTTGATCAACATTCACAGGGCCACTGATTGACCTACAAAATGTAGCAACGCTCTTTTTACTGGTCAATACCACGCTTCTGTCTAGTGCTGCTCAGAATCACTCTGCGTAAAGACCGATAAGCGCACTTTTGTAGGCCAAATCCTGCGCTGCTCCAAAGCTAGGGAAGCGTGACTATATGGTATAAAACCCACGCTACTCCAATTTTACCTCAGAGAAAAAATAATTTCCATGCTATTCCTCAACACTTTGCCTCCTTGCGAGGCCTCTTTCGTACCAACCACCAAGGGTCATAATTCTGAAACTTAGGCACTCCCATAGCCACCAAATCTCACCAGCTTTACTACCATGCTAAAAATGGAAGAAACCAAATATATTCTGAAACATAGCAGCTCTCATGTGAGCAAGTTGCACCTAGAGATTGCCTCAGGTAGAACACTCTACCCATTGATCATTAATCATCAAGAATATACAAGTTTACGTAAGAATAAGAGAGTTAGAATTAACTCCTACAAAGTAGGAACTAATTCTAAACTAAGACACATGCCCAAATTTAGGGTTTAAATTTTGCGGCTTCGTTTTCACTCAACGTTAGGCGTCCAAACCACGTATCCAAAAACTCCTTGGCACACCTTACTATAGGTAAATTTTATATTTTCCTTCGATTCTTCGATGGTTAAGTGTGTTGCCTTGCTAGCCAATAATTTTGCTTAATGTCATAGGACCCTTAATGAGGTATTGAATAACAATTCTCTACTGGAAGTAATTTAATTTAGGTTTCTAAGCTACTTAGGGTCTTGAGTGTAGATTATCGAGCCATGCACTCTAACTATCACTTGTTATCAACAATCATAATAGGGTGTCATGGTTCGAGCCAAGGACTCGAACCTATGATGCCTTGGTAGGAAAAGGCTAACCGATTACGCTTAGTATTGACTTATTTATAGATTGTACAAGGTTTAAATTTAGGGAAATAACCCTAGGATTATTTTCTTTTGCAGGTGTCATGAGGGCTTTTGCTAATTGGACCCCTTTTCAGGTGAAGTTTCTTCACATGGATTTTCATATAAGGTTGAGAAAAAACATTCTTGTTCACTTAGTGTGAACCCTAGCGGTGAACAAGAACAACCTTCCTCAAGTAATAAACTATATTGTAATTCATCTAGGCTTTTGTTTTTACAACAATCGTCAATAAATATCTCATGGGTTTTATAAAATCTTTTCACCCAATATTTTTTGGGGTTGTTATATTTTTCTTATTGGAAACCTTTTAACTTGAAAAATTTCTTTATAGGTTTGGCATCTTTTTTTGAATCAACATCCTTACAATGATAATGGTCGAGTCAGGGTTTCATTTCAGGTAATTTAAAAGTGTCTCCCCTTAACTTATTTCTTAGAATTGCTAAGTTCATTTTTGAGTTTCTCTCTTCGTCCTTTGACTGGTTATTTTCTCTTTTTATGTTTTCCAGTTGTATATTTCCCTTTCATGTGAAGAAGGACCTTGCTATCTTGCCGCCAAAGCTTATTAAGGGTTTGACTTTCTTGATTCCTCTACAAGTTCTCAGATAGGGTGACTTTCTAGATTCCTCCATAAGTTCTCAGATAGGGTTAAACCTCTATTAAAATTTCTTTGTCAGTTCATATCTAGTCTGACCATGATGCAGGTGATAGTCCTGGGTATTATACCGACTCATTGATTTATGGATATGCTCTGTTGTTTGGAGTTTTCATTTTCCCTTTTTTGTTTAATATCGTTTAGGTTAGTTTAGCCGAAATGGTTTTGCATCTAATAATGTTATGGAAGTTGGATCGAGGTACTTTGTAGACCATTGGGAATGTTGAATTGAAACAACATGGAGATGGATGCAGCCAAATTCCAAGATGAATTAAGACAAGGAGCAGTTATAACTTATGGCAAGGATAAATAGGAGAACCGGGAAGGAGATAGGCTCTCTCTCTTGTTTGTGAGCCAGGTCCAACATGTAAGTGAGTTGGGAGTTGAGCTAGACATACATAGGTTGTAGAAATATGAAGGCCAAGTGCCATTTTTATAATTAGAGAGAAAAGTGGCATTATCATGTTGTGTAATTGTAGGTTGTATCCATGTGTGAATTCTTGTAATTAATACAAGTATACTATTTCCATATTTCCAAATATGATGTCACAAGTGTGTAACCCAGGTCGATATGTGTTTGATGGTTATGTTGAGTATATATTCAATAAAAAGTGTACATGATATCAAATCCATTAAATGAGATAGAGACAGAAAGTCCATGCATATGTGTGATTTTATTAACTTTGTACATTGGTGATCCCTTTAACATGGTTGTTTGCGGGTCAGAGAAGCACAAGAACAAATTTTGTTGAGCTCATCAAGGTTGTGGTGTACTCTGACTATTGGAACTAGTAGCTTTGCTCCATCAAGTATTAATGGATGCAGTGATATTATTGGATATATTAAATATAATGTACAAACCCAAATTAACTCCACAATAAAAGAACACAATGAAAGGGCACAAGGAAAGAGTGTCATATTATTGATAAAATTACTTATTTATACAAATGCAATCTAGGTGTGAGACAGTTGTGTCTCTGTAACTTATCAACCATAAAATGGAATGTAAAATTAATTAGATATTATACAATATATAATAACAATCCCAAAATATTAGTTAACATTCCCCCCTTAATCTGAAGGCACATCTAACATGCCGAGTAACATTATGAACTTTTCAAACTTTTCACGTCCTAGTGGCTTTGTAAATATGTTTGTGATCTTCTTTGAAGTAGGACAATGTGTCAAATGAATAACTTTGGCCTCTACATAATGTCGAATCAAGTGATATTTGGTGTTAATATGCTTGCTTCGATCATGAAACTTGGGATTCTTGGCCAACTGAATTGCAGAAGAGTTGTCGACAAGTAGTGGAGTTGAAGCCTTTTGTTTCTCCTACAAGTCTTCAAGTATTTTGAGAAGGAAAATGATTTCTTTTGTAGCTTGAGCTACTACAACATATTTGGCTATGGTAGAATCAGCAAGAACAAATTGCTTGCGTGATCTCCAACTGATGGTTGTTGATCCAAGACTCATCAAATAACCAGAAGTAGAGACTCCATTCTCCTTATCTCCATCAAAATTAGAATCTGAATAGTTGGTGAGATGGAAATCTACAACTTTGGAATATTTGATGCCATATGTTCGAGTTCCTTTCAAATACTTGAGCACTCACTTTGTTGCATTCCAATGACCTTCACATGGCTTATGCATGAACCTAGAAAGTATCCCTATAGCAAAATCTATGTCAGGTCAAGTAGTAGTTAGAAAATTTAAACTTCCAACAAGTTTCTTGTACTTTGTTGGATCTTCAAACATACTTCCTTCAGTGGAAGTAAGCTTCAAATTTTGCTCCATAGGAGTAGCGACAGGATTACAATCCTGCATCCCAAATCTATCCAATAGCTATCCAATATACTTTTTCTGAGAAATGAAAATATATTTGTGTTTCTGATCAACTTCAATCCCTAAATAATAATGTAATAAACCCAAATCTGTCATGTCAAAAACTTTCATTAATTCTCTTTTGACAGACACTATATAGTCATCATTGTTTCCAGTAATCATTAAATCATCTAAATACAGAACCAAATATACAATTGACTTTCCAATTTTCTTAACAAAACGAGTTGCATCATCCAGATCAAATAACTTATAATTCAACTTGAGAAGGTGTTCAAGTAACTTTTCATACCATGCACGAGATGCTTGTTTCAATCCATACAAAGCCTTAACTAATTTGCATACCTTTTTCTCCTTGCCTTTAACAACAAAAGCTTCAGGCTGAAACATATAAACATCCTCCTTAAAATCACCATTCAAAAAAGTTGTTTTAACATCCATATGGTGTATCTTCCAACTATTTTGAGCGGCAAGAGAAAACAGAGTTCTAATTGTGCCCCATTTTGCTGTAGGAGCAAATGTCTCTGTGTAGTCAACTCCTTCCTTCTGAGCGTAGCCTTTTCCTATGAGTCTTGCCTTGTATTTATCAAGAGAACCATCTGCTTTGTATTTGATCTTATACACCCATTTGCAGCCAATGGGTATGACACCTGTAGGAGGATCCAATAACCTCTAAGTTTTATTCTTAATAATTGCATCATATTCCTTTTGCATTGCTTCCTTCCATTCATCACAATTAGCAACTTCTTCAAAACAATTATGTTCGCTAACTGTACAATGATTGAATTCACAATCATGAGAAATAGTACCTGAATCAACTTTAGAATACATTCCTGTTTCCAAATCATCATACTTTCTTGGAACTTTTTGAGCACATGTAGATCTTTGTAAAGGTTGCTGAAGTGGTTGTGATGGTTGATCATCTTGAAAAACAGGTTCAAGAACAGGCTCTTCAAGAGCAATTTCTGGTCCTGTAGAAACATTACTATCATCCAAATTTTCTTCAGAAATAACATTCTCATGAGTCAAAGATGGAAGAACCACAGACTAATCTAGAATGGGAATCCCCCCTTCAGTGTGTGGAACAACATTATCAGATTCAAAATAGAACTTCTTAGATGCAAATTTCTCCAAATGAGCCAATTGCTTATCAACAATGGAATTACTTTTATCTGATTCAAGGAAAATAACATCTCTGGAAAGAATGAACTTCTTATTCTCCTCATCATACAATCTATAAGCTTTGGAAGTAGCAGAATATCCCAAGAAAATACATTTGCAACTCCTAGCACCCAACTTGTTGCACTGATGTTTAGGAATTAATGCATAGCATAGAGAACCAAAGACTCTAAAATGTTGAACAACAGGAAGATGATTATACCACATTTCATAAGGAGATTTATTATTGATGATAGAATAAGGAAAACGATTGCAAATATAAGCTGCACAAAGCACTGCTTCTTCCCAAAACATCAACTTAACATTCTTAAAAAACATCATAAATCTAACCCTATTAACCAAAGTTCTATTCATGCATTCTATGACGCCATTCTGTTGTGGATTATAAGGTATGGTAGTCTGATTTTTGATTCCATTGTCCTTCAAATATTGTTCAAAAACATGAGAAGTGTACTCACCACCATTATCAATTCTGAGAATGCCTATATTCTGTTGAGTTTCATTTTTAATCATTAAATGAAAAATTTTAAAAACATCAAACACTTGTGACTTATTCTCTAACAAATACACCCAACACATTCTCAAATAATCATCAATAAATGTCACCACATATTTATTTCCATTTGCAGTTGCAACAGGCATAGGTCCACATAAATCTGAATGGATGAGGCCTGATTTTCGTCAAGATCTGAAAGAAGAACTATGAAAAGGCTATTTACAATGATTTCCTATAATACAAGCATCACAAGGTGTAATATTTCTTGGAATTGTCGGAAAACCTTTAATACCTTACTTTTTTCGTAATTTTGATGTTGCCATAATTGATGTGACCAAATCGAGCATGCCACAACAAGCTGTGAGACATGATATCACTTTTCTGTGCCAAAAGAACATAACTTTCATGAGAATTAGTAGATGAAGTACCATTTAATTTCAAAAGCGTACCTTCTTCCACACCGGTCATAACAACTACATGATCATATTCTCTTCTTATCTCAATGATGTCATCAAATATATGAATAGAATGCCCCTGCTACCGAATATGGATAATAGACATCAAATTTCGCTGAAACTGTGGAATATAAAGTACATTCTGTAGAACATAATCTGCAAAATTCAGTATCTTCAAACGAATAGACCCAATTCCAGATGGTTTAACTTGAGACTTGTCAGCAAAGTAAATAACACCATCAATAATGTCATTGAAAGTTTCAAAAAAATCTTGCCTAAATGTCATTTGACAAGAAGTTCCTAAATCCAAAATCCAAGTATCTTGCCATGAAGAAAATGCAGTGTTGAAAACATCATTCATATTAAAATTATAGTGAGAAACAATGTAATGTGCAGACTCAGATTATTTTCGCTTATTTGGTGGTGGTTAATCTTTCAACTGTTCTCTCCTTTCACTGACTTTCTCCCAAAAGATTTTACATTTATTAGTAGTATGACTGATTTTTCCACATCTAAAACATTTGATAGCTGGTCTATCATTAAAATTCCTTTGTTGTCTATCATTTTTTTGTCTGTCTCCCTCATTCCTTTTGCCCCCCCTGCCTCTATAATTTCTCCTACCATGACCTCTACTAATTTTATCACCTCTAGAAGTTTCAGCATGAGACTTTTGATCCTTTTGTGCAAGGCACAAAGTTTCTAAGTTAGAGTTAGGTGGAGCCTCTTTCCTCTCAAAGGCTTTCTCTCTCTTAGCTATTTTTCTTACTAGTTTATCAAATGTAATGCCTTTAGCTGCCCACTAGCTTGGAGAGACTCCAAATAGTTTGAATAGACAGGGTGAAGGACTTTTATAAAAGTTGTAAGTTGTAAATATACTTTAATTCTAGTGGCTTCTATATCATGAAAAATGGCTTTTATTTCAAAGGCACTCTTCCAAGTATCATTATCCTTCATCTCCAAATTAAACAAATTTAACAATAACTAAATAATTTCGAGTTCTGAGTGTGAATCATACAATTATTTCAACTTATTTAGTGCTTCGAATGAAGTACCACAAGAAACGATATATCTGCTTACCTCTTTTGTCACTGATGCAATTATTAATGCATATGCCTTGTTGTCTTTTGTCTCCCAAATTGCATACTGCTTCTCATTATCAGGCGACTTTGGTGCAATTTATTTTCCATCACTATCCTTCTTGCCTTGACAAACTTCCCACAAATCGTTAAAAACAAGGGCACTTTTAAGCTTTCTAAACCACTCTTGATAATTTTCCTTTCCATTAAGAACAACTCCAACTATGGAAACTATTGAAGTCATAATTGTTATGTAGCCAAATATTCTTCAAATCCTTTCAAATTCAAAATATATGCAATACTTCTGAAAATATATAAATTTGTTTCTCCTCTTGTTTTAACAAAGTTGGCTTTGTGGTTTAGTGGTAAGTTTCAAAAATAGCCTAGCAAAGAGCTAGGTTCAAATCTTATTAGCCTTCAAAAATAAATTTTATTTTACCAATGGCCTCTTAAAAAATATGTATTTCAAATCACTAGAAAATTGACCACTCTTTAATTAAAATTTCAGCCACCAAAAAAATATATATCCCTCTTGCAAAAAATATATATCCCTCTTCAATTAAAATTTCAGCCACCAAAATATATATACTTCATTTTAAGTATCCTTCACAAATACTTCAGTAAAAAATTTCAGTAATTTTTTTTGTATTCTTTAGAAATATTTCTGTAAAAAACTTGTATCATTCAAACTTTGTATCCTTTTTCAGTAAAATTTTTGTATTCTTCAGAATTTTTTTTTTGTATTCTTCAGAAATCTTTTTGTAAAAAACTTGTATCATTCAAACTTTGTATCCTTCAGACATCTCCCAGTAAATGTATCTTATTATCCTTCATAAATTTTACTGTCATTAAACTCATGTTTACTGTGGTAAATGCAAATATTGTGATTTGAATAAACTCTAGTAAATGTAAATACTAAAAAAATTATGCCACTCAATTTCTCCAATCGTCTTTCATTATGATTGAAAGATATGAAACTTACAGAGAGTCAACAATTTGGGCATCCCACTACATTGCTCCACTAGATTAACCTTTTGTTGCACTCATTATGACTGAAAGATATGAAACTTACAGAGAGTGAATAGTTTGGGCATCCCACTACATTTCTCCACTAGATTAACCTTCTGCTACACTCTACCTTCATAGTCTTCACACTTTGCATCTCCTTTACGATAGACTTCAAATACATGGAGTTTAGAAACAAATCAACCAGGGCTTTGATACCACTGTACAAGCCCAAATAAACTCCACAATAAAAGAACACAATGAAAGGGCACAAGGAAAGAGTGTCATATTATTGATAAAATTACTTATTTATACAAATGCAATCTAGGTATGAGACAATTGTGTCTTGGTAACTTATTAACCTTAAAAACGGAATGTAAAACTAATTAGATATTATACAATATAGAATAACAATTCCAAAGGATTAGTTAACATTACATGCTATTAGGCATTGATACATGTTAATCGAAACTTCTAACTTGTAGGTTTCGAGAATTGAACAAAACATTGTGACCATGGTTAGTGCACCAGCATGAGGTACTAAGATATATTATCAAATTAGTATAGATTTATCTTAAAGATAGATTTAGCATGAGTTAAGAGGGACCAATTTTTTTTTATGTGTAAACCTTTTTTAGAGTGTAAATAACTCTAAAATACAATGTGTATTTTCCCATTGTTTAAATTGTAATTTTTGAATGCTATATAAAGTACATAACCAAAAAATTTTGTTGGATTTTGAAGAAAACCATATACCGAAAATAATACTAAATTGTAAAATATTAAGCCCACTTCAAATGTTTTAATCATAAAAAGTAATTTCTATAGATATTACCAATAATTTCTAATTAGTTTACATGAAATTATATACAAACAATTAACTAAATATACATGAAATATTTTTTTGTTTTTTATTATAGCCCACCTTTCTTTTCTTTCTTATAATTGTTTTTCATTCCAACTCTTTCCTTTGCTTTAGTCCAAGTTCCAGTACTTTTCGTTCACATTGCATCAGCTCACCTATAACCCTGTGTTGTCTCATATTTTTTTATTTTAGCTACTTCTAACCATTCTCGCTGTTGGGGTCTCTAACTCTCACTCCCTTTGTCACCGTATTGCTATCCTCTCGCCTAGCGAGAAAATATTTATCCCCGTGGACGAAAGTACTTCTTGATCCTGATCACGCTCCATCTTGGTTCATACCCCTAGTATTAGTTAGTACACGCTACCATTCCACATGTTCCTGCCATCACCAATATTCTGCCCATTGTCTCTTGTGTTCCAATTTGTAGCTTACCTCATGATAACCTCTTTGATTATTTACCATCATTTTCCAATCCACATTTTCCACCTAATCCATCTTTCTCACTTTCTTCTCCACCTTATTGCTTCCATTACAATATTCTAGTCCTCAAATCTCAAGCTTCATCCCATTAACAATGAGTCATATTGATCTCACATTTTCAAAATGGTAAGCATTATGTATGCTGTTTAAAAACTAATACGAAAACTATGATAGGTTTCCCTAATTTCACCTTTACAAGTTACAACACTTAATTACATATAATTACAAACCTAAACCTTGTAGACAAAGTAGAAAGATGGGACAATGTTTACCACAAGCCACCATAGTAGTAACTGCAGATTTTTCTTACTTAAGCCTATGGAGAATCTCTTATATAGAAATTTTTGCAGAAAACCTATCTAACTCCATGATGATATTAAGAAGGAAACCTTTCGGCAAAGGAGTAGCATTCTCAAATCTACATCTCCCAGACTACGAATTTTAGAAAATTTTCAACAAAGCAATATTATTATTAGTTGGAATAAAATGTGTTCGATTTACGTGGAGCATGTACTTTGAAAAAAGTAAGACGAATCACGAGTCAAACTCACCAACTCACAAAAGGTGGGAAACTTATTTTTTTTTCTATCTCACTGAATCAAACTTGGGTTGACCCATGTTGACTCCAATTGACCAAATTTGACTTGTGATATATTGTGAGTAAAACTCAAACTCATGAATAACTATGAGTTAAGATTCAGAAAAGTCCATATCACACAACATTTTATAAAAACCACCCAAAACTATGGTTTTGTACATTTTTATTGTATGTTTCCATTTCTCTCTCCCATAATAAATGCAACATACACATATATTGGAAGAGGGGACTTGTAGGTAGTTATAACACCATCATAATGCAAGGATTTACTATAAACATATAGTAAACTTTCTACCAACAAATGTTACATCATCTTTTTGAGTCTAATAGGGGGTAAAAGATGGAGTTGTGTTACACTTTTTGGCAAGGGAGGGTGCGTTTAGGTGAAAAATGAGAGCTTGATTGAGCCACTTTAAGTGATTGATCGAGTCATTTTCAAGCACTTGATCTAGCTCCTTGAGTGCTAAAAAATAGCTCGATCTAGGGTTAAAGACAAACCCTCAATTAAGCTTCTATTTAACCTGACAATAAGAGCTCAATTGAGCATTACAACTCGATCGAGCTTAGAAGCTCTGCCGAGCCCCTATTTCATAATAAAAGGCACAGTCGAGGTGTGTGCAAGTCAATTTTTGCGATGAACGCAACACAAAAGGAAGCTTGACCAATACTTCTAGAGCTTGACCAAGGACATTGAAGCTCGATCGAGTGATTCAACCATGTAGTAACCCAACCAACCTCCCTAACAACTCTACCAACATCCAAGAGGCTCAAGCCAAGGTAGGTTTCATATATTTTTTTCTTTTTAATTTAATTTTTATTGCAAAATAAAATAAATTAATTTAGAGAAAAAACTTAGCATACAAAAACCATGAAAGCCACCATGAAAACCACAAAAAATCACCAAAAAAACACTTCAAACAACAAAAAACAACTTATAAAACGACAAAAACAACCTAGAAAACCACAAAAAACCACAAGAAAACAATTCAAAGCCACCAAAAGAACTATAATTTAGGTTTTAAATTTTTTTCTTACTTGCAATGGTAGTAGGTTTATTATGATTTTTTTTATTTTTTATTTTGGAGGGTAAAATCATTATTTTCTAATTATTTTAGGTTTTAAAGTTTTTCTTTAGGAAATTAGTTAAATATGTTTTAAAAAAATGATTTTTTATTATTATTAGAAATGCATTTTAAATTTCAAACAAACTTAAGTAAAAATATACCAAAAAAACCTCCAAAATAGAAAATAACCAAACTACAACCAATAAATAAATAAATTGGGAGCTTAAGATTGACATGATGAATATGGTTGCCCATGGTGAACCTCTATTTATCAAATGTGAAATATATAAAATTTATTTCAGTTTTTTTATTTTAAACTAAAATTAATTTATATTTTAATAATTTTTTAATAATAAATGTAATAATTTGTTTTAAAAAATTATTCTTAAATAAAATATGAACTAAATTAAAAGTCCAAATTGAGAAATTTGTGTTATTTAATTAAATTTTATTAACTATATTTAATTATATAATATATATTATAACTATACAACATGTAACATATAAGTAAATTATATATAACATATCTAGCCTTAACGTGTAATTATATATCATATTTTTTTCCTAATGATGAGTCATTGTTTTGACTCGAAACGTCGAATTAAAAATGAATACTATGGATGCTCTGAAATCTCAACATCAAAATCCTCACCACAGAAACCTACAAACTCTAAATAACTTAGTTATATATATGTGTGTGTGTGTGTATATGAAATTAAGTCCCACGAACACAATCCGTTGAGGATGAGTGTCATTAGAAAGGCGACCCATGATCGAACCTCATGGGGGGTGGTTGTGCCCTATGCTAAGGGGAGGAGACATGCTAAAAAATCCAATCAACTTAGGGCTGGTGTGGCCAAGGCCGTGTGCGATCCCTGAGGTGACTTTGATGGATTAGATGCCCATGGGTCGAGGCTCCTCAAGCCATAGGTCAAGCCTACAAGATCACATACAACTTGAAAAACAAAAAAAAAAACTAAATAACTATGACATAATATATATATATATATATATATATATATATATATATATATATATATATATATATATATAACATAGCTCATGTTACGAGTTGGAATAATGCGCTGCTGGACTCAATGAGTAAGATCTCTGCAACTAAAACCTAATGGTGACCATGAGGTAAAATGGCAGAGAGAAACCAAGATAGTTAAAGGTGTAGAAACCAGAGAGTAACAACAAAAGACAAGCGGGGAAACCGAGAGCAACGGTCATGACGGAAGAGGTCAGGAGGGGAGAGATCCCTTCCTATAGAGATGCTGCGGTAGGAGAAGGACAAAACAATTAGCCAACAACAGAGAAACAGAATGAAGGCCCTGTCCTAGGTGCGACCTGGTAGGCAAGGAGAAGGGGAAAATGTTTGCCATGTGTGGAGGAGAAACCATGGTTCGTAATACCGCCAAATAAAGTAGAAAGGTACAGAATCTACATGAAGGATCACACCATGATATGCAAGTTCGTTGGAGTCTGGTCGTCCGAAAAAGACCTCACCAGATGGATTCAGCAAAAATGGCAGCCCCTAGGACACATCGAGCTGAAGCTGGGAGCAAAAGGCTTCTTTACAGTAATCTTCTCTAACCTGCAAGACAAAGAAAGAGTATTTGAGAATGGCCCTTATTTTTACTATAATGCTGGTCTATTCATGAGATATTGGGAAGAATGCTATAACCCTGATAAGGAAAAAAATTTAGCAGCACCGGTATGGGTTAGATTATTTGGTTTACCAATGGACTTCTGGGACCCGGAAATTTTGGAAGGGATAGGAAATATGATAGGGAGTTTTGTGAAAATAGCGGAAACTACAAAAAAAGGAAGGTATACTTCGTATGCTAGGATATGTGTATACATGAACATTGCTAACCCGATCCTAGATACAGTGGAGTTAGAGTACCACGAAGAAGTTTGGCAGCATACTATGGACTATAAACATATACCTTTTAGATGTCGTAGATTTCATGAATATGGACACCTGGTCAAAGAGTGTCCCATAACAATGGAAGAAAACGAGAGAAAAAGTAAGTAGTAGAAGAAAAATAAATAGATCAGGAAGGATTCCAGGAGGTGAAGAGTAGAAGAAGACCAACAAAAGAAAACTCAAATGAAGGAAAAAGCGTTTAGCAAATAAACCCAGGAAAACCAAATAGCTTCGAAATCCTCCAAGAAAAAGGGGAAGATGAGGATCAAACCATGGAATACCAGGAAGACAAAGAGAAAGACACCAACTCTAGTAGTGAAAGGACCCATACCAAGAGAAAAGCACTGAGTGATATTCCAGAAAAAGGCAAAGAACAGGAAGAACAGACAAAAAACATGGAGATAGAAATGGAGATAAACAGGGGGGAAGACCTAAGTATAGAAGAAGAAGTCCTGAGAAAGTTATTAAATGAATGAATAAACTTGGATGAGCGATTTATCCCCGAGGATCAAAAAATACTCTATGCGGAAACATTCCAGCAATATCAAGCCAAACAGGGAAAAGGAAAAACAACGACTGAAGAACATCAAGAGAATTAGAAGGATAGTCGACTAGACCAACAAGGAAAAGTAAAAGGAGGGAAAAAGAAACGAGGATGGAAAAACATTAAAGAATCCATCCAACTAATGGGGGAAATGTTAGTGAACACAAGGAGAGTTGTTCCACTTTCGGCGGTGTTCCAAAACCTCAATCAAACCCCTCAATGATAATGACATCATGGAATATAAGAGGTCTGAATAGTAAAGGGAAGCAGAGACATCTAGTGGAATGGCTGAGAAAAGACAAACCACAGATTATGCTACTCCAGGAAACCAAAATCTCAGGACAGAAGATGGAGGAAATTTTAAATAAAATTAAACCTAAATATGAGCAATTAACCATAGATGCTAAAGGAAGTGCGGGAGGGATAGCAGTCATCTGGAATCCAGTAGAAGTCATAACAGACTAGTGGATAGGAATGCCCAGAATCCTTACAGGAAATTTTAGACTCATAGGGCAAAGTGAATGGTTTTTAGTTTCAGTAGTCTATGGGCCCCATACCCCAGTAGATCGAGGCTTATTCCTCACTCATATGCAAAAGCTTGGGAATATGCATCAGGAACAGATGTGGATCATTGCAGGAGACTTCAATATGACAACATCCAAAGAAGAGAAGAAATGAGGAATACAGAGGGAAGACCGGAGATGGAGAGATTCTGAGATTTGCAAATGGAATTAAGGTTGGTGGACATTCCAACTGTAAATGGAAAATTTACTTGGAATAACAAAAGAGGTGGGAACAAACAGATAGCGTCAAGACTAGATATATTTCTAGCCTCAGAACAATTAATAGGAAAGGACATCTTCTATAAAGCTTCCATTCTCCCATCTATGGGGTCAGACCACTGGCCTATTAGACTGGAGATTACTATGAACCCTCAGAATAAAAAAATGCCATTCCGGTTCGATCCGTTTGGCTAAGAGATCTAGAATTGATAGACAAATGAAAAATTGGTGGCAAGTGAATAAAACTGGAATGGAAGGTAGAAACAAAATGCATACGTTGCGAATTAGACTAAAAGACCTAAAAGGAAAAATCAAGAAATGGAACAGAGAGGAATTTTGTAACATTCAAAAAGAGAAAGAAAAACTACAGATAAGAATGGAGGGAATCCAACAACAAATCATAGAGGGAGGAAGAAGTGAGGAGTTGGTGGAGGAGGAAGGGAGGGTGATTAACCAAATAGAGGAAAGAAGAAAGCAAGAAGAAATTCTATGGAAACAAAAATCACGAGTCCAATGGTTGAAAGAAGGGGAGAAAAATTCAAAATTCTTTCACAAAGCAATGTTGAACCACAGACAGCATAATAGAATCTTTTCACTCAAGGACAGTCAAGGGAACAGGGTACTTCAACAAGAAGAAATGGAGAAGTTACTGGTAGATTACTTCAAAGGGATCTTAACAGAACCTAATATACAAAGGGAGGAGGAAATTACTAATGTGTGCCAATATATTCCTAAAAAAGTGACCAGAGATCAAAATCTGGCTCTACTCAGGGTGATCACGAAAGAAGAAGTGGAGGAAGTGGTAAAAAAAATGGCGAAGAACAAGGCCCTGGGGCCTGATGGATTTACTATAGAATTTTACCAAGCCTCCTGGAGTTTCATGAGCCAGGACCTTGTGGAACTTGTGGAAGAATCAAGATGTACGAAGCGCATGCATCCGGCCCTAAATGCCACCTTCCTTGCTCTGATTCTGAAAATGGAGAACACGGAAGAACCCTAGGGCTTCAAACCAATATCTCTATGTAATGTGGTATACAAAATATTGGCTACAATAATGGTAAATAGACTTAAACCAATCTTGCCTAACCTCATAGCTCAGGAGAAAACTGGTTTTGTTAAGGGAAGACAGATAACAGATGGTATAGTAGTTGCTCAAGAGGTAATACACTCTCTGAAAAACTCTAGAAACAAAGGCATGCTAATAAAACTGGATCTGGCAAAGGCTTATGATCGTCTTAGTTGGGATTATCTGGGGGGTATCCTAAAGGCTCATGGCTTTGACGAGAGATGGGTGAAATGGATAATGTCAATGGTAAGCACCCCAGTGATGTCAGTCATGCTAAATGGAACCCTTTAAGAAGCCTTCAATCCCATGAAAGGGCTTAGACACGGAGATCCCCTTTCACCGTTTCAATTCATTCTAGTAGCAGAAGGTCTGGGAAAGCTGGTGAAAGTGCTCCTGGCCAATGAACAGATAAAGGGATTGCAAATTTGGGGTAATGAAATTCCTATAACACACCAACAATTCATAGATGATGTAATGATCTACGGACAAGCCTCCCTTAAGGAAGCCCAAAAGATCCTAAAAATTCTCTCAGAGTTCATGAAAGCCTCAGGGACAGAGATTAACAATGAGAAATCAGAAATATTCTTCTTTAACACTTAGGTAGCATCCCAAAGATTCTTAGCTAGAACAATGGGATTCCGAGTAGGAAGCTTCCCAGCAAATTATTGATGAGCCCCAAAAATGGACAAATATTTGGGCTCATCCAACCTCCTAATTTGACTTAATCCACCATTCTCATTTGTTTATTGCATGTTTTTTATTATATTTGTGTTAATAGAGTGAATTTGGTCAGTCATTATGCCAACAAGTCTAATGGGTGCTTTGTATAGCCTTTTTGGTCAACTTGGAGACAAAATGGAAGGTCTTAATGAGCACTTGGCAGCGAAATTCGTGGGAGAACAAGCTAGAGGATTTGTAGGAAGGTGTCCCCCTCATTTATGGGCCCTTACCTTGAATTCTCCACCATCAGCTCGGAGTTCAAGGGCCACCGAATCAATCAGCTCAAGGGCAGCCAAGCAAGTCAAGTAGGACTGCTGTTAACTACAAGTCTTGGGCAGCCAAGCCCCTAACTTTTAGGAGGACTGTTGGGTCCTCAAATTGTATAAATGGGAAGGCTTGGGGACTCATTTTGGTTAGCTATTTGGTAGTCATTTTGTGTAGCTAGTTAGTCAATGTGGGGTTAGCTAGTTAGTCAATTTGGTTAGTCATGTTGTAGCTCGGTTTTTGCTCCTTGTAAGCCAGTTTTGGCATGTCATTAGACTCATGATTATTCAATAAAGACAGGCAGCTTTTGATCCAATTCTGAGTTTTTAAGAGAGCAATAGACCTCTTCCTCCTTGTAATGTTATTTCTTTTTCCTTGCAGCACTTTATTTCCTCTGTTTTGTCATGCATTTAGAATTTCCAGCCTGCCGATTTGATTTGTTTTATGTGATTGAAGTAGGATTAGTTTATGGTTTAAGTGATTTTAGTTGTTTTGAATTAGAGTAGGAGGATTAGTGTTCCTTTGAGCTCCAAGAAAAGGTTGAGAGAGCCTTCACTGCCATCTCTGTTTAGAGGTTGGGGGTGCAGTCTATACCAACCACCAAAAAGAAACGCAGTCTTTTACTTCCATGCAAGCTGCAACAGTTACTTTAGTCGTAGATCCATCCATGCACTTTGGTCTTGATCATTACTTCTTCATTCCACTTCCATGCATGAGTTTCTTTCACAAATTGCACTACTGTTCATTGGTTCAAAATAGCACAGTTAACATAGGTTAAAGAGTTCTCGTTTTTGGTGACATTCATAGACAATTTGTTTCATCTACACTGCTCCACACCATTCCATTACCTTCCTCTTCTTGTCAACCACACCTAAAGCCACTCAACCGACCTCTGTTCAGCTCGTTTACCTTCCAGCTCTTCCATTACTCATGAAGCTCCATTTACTTAACCTTTCGTTGATCCCATCCTTCCAGCCATCAACCGACTGCATGCACTCTTTCTCCATCCTATTTCTCTACTCCTGAGCCATCATCCACTTCATCTCCATCCTACTTATCCCCCCATACCATTCCACCACTTCACCATCACCCAAAACACCCACGGTAGGACATCCTGTAGAAATTAATAGACTTCCTGTAGAAATCCCTGAGTTTCCTGTAGGATCCCCTGCAGACATCCTGTAGGAGCCTGCAAACTTGGTTGCCGAGCATCTAAACGTTGTAGACTTCTGTAGACTGATGCTAAGGATCCCTTGGGACCTCTCCTAGCCCCCCTGACCTTTCCCATGCTTTCCTTCCCTTCGAACCGCTCCTGCACAGTCAAACCCTAATCAAAAGCACCATCACAATAAATCCAACCACTTAATGAAAAAATACAAAAACATGTCTTTTCAGATGCAAGTAGCTTAGATTCATGTATTTCAACTCACTGCAAGTAATGGCATCATTGGTAGAAGTTTCATTCACACTTTTGCATTGTAAGGGTCAAGCTAGTCAAATTAGGGTTTATTAGGGTTTCCATGCTTTGTTGGCTTTCAGTTTCCTTTTTGCAAAGTAGGTTAGATTCCTTCGAGATAGCTTTCGTCCATCACTCATAAAGCTTCTTCTGAGAGCATATAGAAGTTGGCTTGAGCCCTAGCGGACTTGTGCCAGCTGACCAAGTGACAGCTGCGACAAGAGCTAGTACTTGTGCATACAACACCGTCGCTTCCAAGTTTGTACGAACTACCGGGTTGATAAAATTAGAGACAGGAAGCCCCAGGAGTTGTAGCATTATTGCTACAATACTGGAGCTCACCAATTATCTTGGCATAATGTTCAATGAGTATCAGTACAAAGTAGTGAATTAGAGACCTCTCATAGGCAAGATAAGAAAAAAGATAGACAACTGGACATTCCGATCTCTGAATACCCCTAGCCGGATAATCCTTCTAAGAGTAGTATTGCAATCCATCCCAATATACCAGATGTCTAGCCAAGTTGTTCCTAAATCTATTTGTCAAAAATTAGTAGCCATGTTTAAGAAATTTTTATGGCAAGGAACATGTAAAACACGAAAATGGGCATTGATCTCCTGGGAATGACTTAGCAAACCAATCAATGATAGAGGCTTAGGCCTACATGACCCTTACATACTCAACCAAGTGATGGGTGCAAAACTGTGGTGGAGGTGGACACAGGGCAGACAAGATCTATGGAAGAAAATGTGGGAGAAGAAATACGAGGCAGCAGAGAAACCAGAAGACAGGATGAGAAGCCAAATAGAGGAAAAAGGATCAGCAATATGGAATTTGGCTAGGAACAATAATGATTTGATAAGGGACTATAGCTTTTGGGAGGTAAGAGAGGGGGACATAGCCAAGTTCTACGAGAAATCTTCGCAACATCGAGAAAAACTTCTCCATAAAGAAGCCCTCCAAGAAATCCATGAATTTACCTCCCGAACAGAGGGGGAATCGATCGGAAACTTTTGGAAAGCAAGCATAGGGGAATACTGGAAAAATTGGAAGCAAAAGGAAGACTAGGTAGCAGCCTTAGAGACAACAAGCTCGGGTGATTACAACAAAGAAATGGCATCCAGGAAAGTTGCGGTAAAAAGAAGCCATGATATACTCCGATGGGGAACCCGAATAAAAGGCACGTTCTCTATAGCAGAAGGTTATTATTTAAAGGTAGGGCATAATCGACAAACAGAATCAAAAAAATGGAAAAACATCTAGAAAATCAAGACTTGGCCTAAAGTAACCTTCTTTCTATGGATTTTACACCATGGACGGGCACTAACCTGGGATCAAATTCGGAAAAAAGGCATGCAGGGACCCTCACGATGTGCACTATGCCACGAACAGGAGGAGACGATGGAGCACCTAACAAATAGCTGCACCGTCAGTAGCAACCTATGGAGTAGTCACTAGCAACTATTTGAAAATTGTCACAGAAACTACCATAATATAAAAAATACTTTGGAAAATTGGCCAAGAAATCCTTACCAAAACCAGGTCTTAAACTTCGTGTGGATGCTTTTTGTAGGGTTCATGCTTTGGAACATCTGGAAGGAAAGAAGAAACATGATATTTAAAGAAGAAAAGAGAACCCTGACAGAAATATGGAAACAAACAATACAAAATATCAGAGAAACAATTTTAACAGAAAGATGGAATGATGAAGACTGGAAGATTAACCAAATAGAGGAGAGGATTTTGCAGTGGTTACAATTAAAAAAAAGCATGATAGACAGAACCCAAAGTAAAAGCCAAAACGGAGAGGTTGAAGAGATAAGCACTTACAGGCATCCACCGCAAGGCTTTTTCAAGCTAAACTTCGACAGGGTAGCAAAAGGCAACCCAAGAGAAGCAGGAGTAGGGAGGCTACTCAGGAACGATGACGGAAAAACTCTGAGAATTTTTGCGATGGATTGTGGAGAAGCAACGAATAATGAAGTGGAGTTACATGTGCTAAAATGAGGACTCAAAATTCAGGAAAAGCACCAGAACCTTCAAATTGAAGGTGATTCGAAACTAGTAGTTGACATGGTAAAACAACTGCAAAACAACACACCGATAGAAAAGATTAGCAGGAGATAGAGAACAGCATGGTTAACCAGTGAAATAGGGAAATTGATAAATAGAATAGACTATCTTATTCCCACACATGTAAGGTGAACAGGAAACAGACTGGCAGACTGGCTATCTAACTGGGGAAGAAGAAACAGGGGAAGGTTGATGGACCTCAGAGGAACAGAGCTCCCTCACCTTGAGGAGAAGGTGCAGGTGCAAAAACTTTTAGACGTCGATAACAATGGCAATAGTGATCCAGAGAGGAATGTTCAGGAAAAGGAAGCAAGTGGAAAACGCGGGGAAAGTACTCAGCCGGGGACGATAGATAGGACACACGTGAGAAATGAATAGAGTAAATGGAAAAAAGGGCAACTGACGAAGCAGGGTAGGGATGGATCGCATCCCGAGAAGCCAACAGAGGCTCAATCAAGGAATGAGATGGCAGAGGGTAGGTGTGTGTTGTGGGGAAAAATGCCTATGCAGGACGATCCTATCCACCTAAGGTGTGACAGTGCCTTAGCAACAAATAGAGACAGCTATTCTAGTATTCTTCCTTTATGAATTAGAATGAAGAGAGATGGATGGACTAACCGATGTCTTCCGTTTGTCCCTCGATCCAGTTTCTCTTCTCTTTGAGAGTTCTCAGCTACTTGCCTTCTCGCTCACCCAGCTTCAACAGGTCTCTGCAAGATCACAAGAAGAGAACACTACACAAGACATGGATTCATATTCATAACTAGTTCAGGATTAGAAATAAACTAAACATACTAATGCAATCATACATCAAAGATACATCAGTATATAGGAGAAACCAAGATAGCTTTATTGATGAATAACAAGGTTCAGGAAGAGATACAACCCAGAGGGCTCCAATCCAGCATCTCCTTCCCAGCAAATGGAATTCCTATCTTCACCCCCTTCAAAGCATTAAGCACCCAATGATTCTGATCTCAAACCAACAACAATTCTTTGCAATAACAAAATTCCAGCCCCCAGATCTCATGGAGGAGAGATCCATATATAGATGTTTGGAGAGAGGATGAGTCAGCTTGAGATCTGACTAGTGTCCTCTCCCTCTGTCAGTTCTTGATTCCACTTGGAGGTTCTTGCTTCCACTTGGAGATTTGGAACCTCTTACTCATCACCAGTCGAATTCTCTGAGGCAAGTGTCATTGAGGAAGATTTTGGAAGCTTCCTGGGTTTTGACACCTTGTGAAATGAACTTGCCACATGTCAACTCTCGCTCAACGCAGGTAGCCAGTGTTGGCTTTGACATTCAGCGCAGGTAGCCAGTGTTGGCTTTGACATTCAGCGCAGACAGCTAGTGGAGCCACTGAATTGATCCTGAATTGACTTGTTTTTGAGCAGTTTCTGGTGGAGAACTTCTGTGAATTGCTGTGGTTTGTTAGCCTTGTTCCTCTAGGGGTAGGAACAACATGTTTAGGGACTTTGGATCCCTTAGATTATGGACATTTCATGCTCAGTGCTGTAAGGCACAAAAATGTCTATAACAGTTGCCCCCTAAAGTATGAGGCCGTTTATCGGGTGAAATGCTTTATCCAGGAGGGTCCGAAGTTCATCCAATGCTGGGAGGAGACCTGTAATAAGATACAATACAATACATTATTTTTCATACTGCTTTCATGATCTAGCTGAGGCGGGCATTCCCATGCTCAGCTTTATAAATTCATTTTTCTGTACATAGAACAGACAATCGTCTGATGGTAGACTGATAATTTTGATGAAATTATCATCCTTTGAGTAGGATGATTATCTGCTGCAATGATGTACATGTCAATGTCTTTATTTTTCCTGAATATATATCGCAGCCCGGATGGATGAAACTAGATCCAGGGTCTTCAAACTCGTTCGATCTTCACTCTAAGTACAAGTCGATCCATGTGAGAAATGTTCTGAAGTCGAACATGGAAAGACATCGCTTGATTACCGGTCAATGAGGTAAACCGTTAACAAGCGCGAGAGGAATCACCGATAATGATAATGACCCTCAAGGTACTGCAGTACAATTCACGTGGTGTGAATAAAGGACTTGGCGTCAAACACCACGCAAAATCTTTCGGTCAAAGGTCATTGATGTATACCTGTCGCCGAAAGTGAGAAACTTGCCATTGAGGCATGCAAGCTTCAAAGTACTGAAGGGGGTGTTCCTAGATCAACTTCTTGGATAATGAGCTGATGTCGACAAGAAGCGATCCATCAAAGGAGGGCCTTAATGAATCCCACATCAATGACACGGAATGGAGCTAATGATTTTGATGGAGGTGAAAACGATCTGTGACATATGATTCAGGGTGGCAGTCATGAAAGGATGAAGGATAATGTACGGCAGTGGATGGGACACGGTTGACTTCTCTGAACGACTTCTCTTGAAGATATGGTGACACTTATGCGATGGATTGGTAGCATTACCCCAAATATGGATGGTATGGCGAGACCATGGTGATGTGACCGGTGAATGAAACAACCCAACCCGATTGTGGTACGGACGAAAAGTGTCATGTTCAAGAGCGACTTGCTACCATCAAAGTTTTCTTGAGTTTCACCCAATTTTCCCCAGTCATTGCTGACCAGTACCTCTTTATTTTTGTCAAGCTTGAGGAGGATAACATATGCTTGTTCTATAACTTACCCTTCGGGCAAGCCCATCGCTATGTTTTAATGAGCCTAGCGATAGTGAAACTCGTTCTCGTCTAAAGACAAGTTTGTCGCTATTTAATGATTTTAACGAGTCTAACGACAAAGATAACTCGGTCCTTTTCATTTTTAGAGAGTCTGAAAAGGTACGTAAAGATAACTCCAAAGTTCCTTTTTTGTCATGTAATCCCTTAAGTCCGAAAAAGTATAAAACAATACAGAAGGGATGAGTTTTCGATAGTTTTAACGAGCCGAACAAAACAAGCGCTCGATCTTTTTGTGCAATAATCCCTCAGGTCCAGAAATATTAAAATCTAGAGGAGGGATAGCACTTCGTGTCCCCTTAACGAGCTGGAAGGCCAAGGACTCGGCAATCTTTTCATTTTTTACAAGTCAGATGAAAAGAGCTTAAAGAAGACTCGTCTTTTGAGGAACGAGTGATAAACAGGGTTAGCAGCTGATTCTAGGTACAGGTTGGAATTTTCCAATCACGGCAGTGTCACAAGGATGGCTAGTGAAATCACTCTTCGCAGCTGTTCTTCAAAATGGGTAAACAATCATATGGATGTGAACGATCGGCCAATGGAAAAGTGGAGGTGACGGTGCAAACACGACCGAGGCTTTAACGGCTGATAATGTTACATTCACAGTGGTTATTTACCAGAACTTTGTTCATTTTTTATTTTAAAATGAGCTTAAACGCTGGTGGAGACACTTGCTCATTGCTTATGTTTATTTTTTAACGAGCATGAAGTCCGCGTTAAAACTGCTCGGATCTTGCGTTTATTTTTTAAACGAGCATGAACTGTGTGCTAAAACTGCTCGAATAACCCAGTCATATGATAAGAAAGTCTCATTAAGATTCTATTTTTTATGGAGCTTCATCTCACAAAGCTATGCCCCGCATCCTTCCGTTATGAAAGTTCGGAAACGACTAATCCTACGAGTTTAAAGGGGTAGAGGTCCTAAAAATTTAAAAAATAAATAGCCGCCCCTTGCTTGCACTCAAAAAGGTTTGCATGCCCCCAGGCATAAAGTATGATTTCAAGGTTACCTCTACTTCTTTTCCGTCAAGACATTTGTTTTAATGAGAGAGGCTTACCTCTTTCAGGTTACCCAAAGATTGTCTCGTTAATCTTTCAAACAAAACACTTCCTCGGCAATGTCTACCGAAATAGACAAAGGCGAGCGACGAAGCTCGCCAACTCACATAACTTTGACAAAAGAATCTTATTCTAGAATAACCCCTCTTCCTAGACGGACGGGGTACAGACTAGTCATATTCTCCTGCGGAAACCTACCCTATACCCAAAGTTTTCCTGCCGAAGCAGACCAGGACGCATGCCCCCTGGGTTCCAGTCATATCCTCCCAGATTACTCACGCTCATCAGGAGGACGGACCGTGGGTTGAGACACTTCTTGCGTGAAGAGACCATTTAGGGATGGTACATGACTATTTGCGATGCGTGATCCGGGAAATGAAAGTTGGTCCACGAGCTTGACCACTCTTCCTTCATGCGGAAAACACATTACTCTAGAGAGTGAGGAGACGATGGCTCCCATGCAATATATATAGTCTCGTCCAAGGAGTAGGTTATAATCCAACGGTCCTTGAACGACCATCACGTTCATTTGAACGGTCTTCCCTTTCAATGTGATAGGCACATTGGGGAGGATCCCTAAAGGTCGACTGGTTCCTTTATCAAAGCCTGATAGATTTCTCATTTCAGGTAAAAGCGCTGGCGAACCAAGCACTTTCCAAGCAATAGAGGAAAGGATACTCACAGATGCCCCCTCATCAATGATGGTGGCAGCCATTACCATTCTGTATATTTGAACGATAATTCTGAATGGTATACTGGCTGGTAACCGGGGTCTGCCTAGTTGGTTCCAGTCGAACGAGACAACTAGGTTGCTTGGTGGTGGGACCGAATAGACGGCCGGATATGACTCTGACGAACTTCCTTCCTGCGATAAAGGAATGGGTGCATTGCCCCCGTGTTCGTCGGAGTCTGTGTTGATGAAGAGAATTTGGACGATGTCGTCTTTATTCTCCTCTGTGATGGTATCATTCGAAGATAGAGCCTCTGAAGGAAAAACCGGGTCAACTGCCGCCTCAACCTTTTGACTTTCGTCAGGTATGGATTCAGATGGTTCATCTTCAATGATAGGTGCTTCGGCTGACCACCTGAGTGGGCCAGCCGGGTTCTCAACTAGTGAAGGACTTGGCAGGAGTTTTTGATATCTAGGAGGAAGTTGCGCTCGTAAAATCGGGCGATCTTCCAAAACTCTTTTAGCCTCGTCTAAGAAGGGACAACGGTGGATGGCATGGTCGCCTTCACACAGTTTGCAGGGAAATCTGGCTTTCCCTCTCTGTCCTGTGGCTTCACTTTCACTAGTCGACGGTGTGCTGTCAACATGGCTATCAGAGGTTGACGCCACCGAATTGTGCAAACGGGGAGACCAGTCCCTTAGTATCCGAGGGATGCAGGGACAATCTCTGTGGAAGTGGTCTCCCTTGCATATGACGCATGGCGATTTAGGCCTTGCCAGTGCTGTGTGTGGATTTTTGTCAGACAACACTTGTTTGCCCCCAGTCGTTTTTGGCTCCTTCTTCTTCTTCTCTTTCTTCTTCTTTTCCTTCTTCTCCTTAGGAACTTGGTTTTTTGTTTTACCAGTTTCTTCAAGTGAAGAGGAAGGAGGAGAGGAAGACTTAGATGAAGTAGAAGGCTGGTGGGCGACTCTGGTCTGGTCTAACTGTTGACTCGACTGTTCAGGAATAGTGGTGTTCTGAACGACATTGGTTGAAAAGAGTTAGACCGGCAGGCCAATTGTCAGTCCTGGAAGCGAAAATGTGGCCATATGGGGCGCACCAACATCTCCCCAAGAGGAGAAGGGACTAGGATTTCCACCAAGGGGAATTCCTTGGTCGGTGGGCTCCATTTTTTCAACCTAAAGATCAACGCAGGAATAAAGGGTGATTGTTCCGTTTAAAATAAATTTTTAACGACGCTTAGACACAACTTGCTTTTTCAATTTTAGAGAGTCGAGAAAAAGCTAAAGATGACTCTAGTCTCCTTCGATGTTTTAACGAGCCCGAAGTGACAAATGCTCGGATGGACGTTTTCTGTTATAGAGTCTGAAAAAGGCCAAAAGAAACTGCTCTGGAGTTCTAGGTAGAGGGTGTGCCAAACTTTTCGCAAAACCGCAGAATACTTTTTAGGGTACGGGCGGTCGATCTTCCTGAATGCTGTGTTCAGTGAATTGCGATCAGTAGGGCGGCCGACACGGCTTCCTAAGGATAAAGGTTTTATGCCTATAGGGGTCTCCCAATATATACGCGACGGTACGTGGGAGCACAATCCGTACTGGCGCTATCGTCCCTCAAGAGGAATCACCCACCTTCAACGAGATCGACAGTCACCAGGCTTTACGACGCCGGAACACGTCTCTAGCCTAGACCTCTATGTTGTGCGTTATGTTGCAAAGCGTTGTTAAGTTCATTCAATTTATTTTAGGTTGATCTTTTTAGAAGTTTGCCTTTCTGGATCACCACGAGATGTATGATACAATTCCTAAATGCAGTCTAAAGATGATAAGCAAGCTTTATATCTTTTCAACTTTGAAAATCCTAGCTACAAAGGGAAAAGAAAGACACCATCTTTTCTCAAAGAGCAATCACCACACTCTAATGCACTTTTCCTAAATCAAGCATGCAAACTATCAAGATGCAAATGCACAATGCAGGTGTTTGTTTTCCGCTTTCTTAGTATTGATGCCTACAAAGAAAGCTTTTTGTACAACTTTGAATTTTCTTTTAAATGACAAATACAAACAAGTTTACTTTTTCGAAATCAGAAAGGGTAGAAGAGAATACAACACTTTACGACTTTCGAAATGAACACTTGTTTTGACACTTAAAAGAGACAAACTCAAACCAAAAGCAAAATTAAATGTATAATCAACTGTAAACAGCCAATGAACTCTCTCCTAAGATCACAATCAACAGATCTGAATCAAGGGCTACAGGATGATTATTTCACTCATGCAAAGGAAAACTATAAATGACGCCACAAACACATAAAAACACTCACAGTCTTTTTGTACAAAAGGAGGCGGAATTTAAGCAGAGAAAAGGAGTTATCAGACTGGTACCTATGCTGGTTACAGGCTACAAAAATAAGAGATCAAAACAAGGCAAAACAGAGCAGAGAACCCCAGCTGCACAAGGCCTAACTGGATCAGCGCAACCTCAACACAGGGGTTTTGACATTCAGCGCAGGTAGCCTTCACGGGACCTGCGTTGAAATGCAGAACCTCTTCACAGGGTTCGTGCTGAAGGAGAAACGAGAGTTTCTCACTGGGTTCTGGGTCACAGTTTGCTGATTAATCTACGGTTTGAGGGAGTACTAAGATCTATCACAAAGGATCATCAAATCATTTGTGAGTCCATTGTTCAGATCATAGACAAATCTAGTGATTGGATCAAAGCAGCAACTGTCTACTTTGCTTCTGAGAATAGCAGATGCAGTTCGATTGTTGCTGTTGAGTCTATGAAACAAACAATGATAGAGACACAAATAAAATGACTAAACAGATCTCCCCAGCGGAGTCGCCAATTTTTTGTGGGGAAAAATGCCTATGCAGGACGATCCTATCCACCTAAGGTGTGACAGTGCCTTAGCAACAAACAGAGACAGCTATTCTAGTATTCTTCCTTTATGAATTAGAATGAAGAGAGATGGATGGACTAACTGATGTCTTCCGTTTGTCCCTCGATCCAGTTTCTCTTCTCTTTGAGAGTTCTCAGCTACTTGCCTTCTCGCTCCCCCAGCTTCAACAGGTCTCTGCAAGATCACAAGAAGAGAACACTACATAAGACATGGATTCATATTCATAACTAGTTCAGGATTAGAAATAAACTAAACATACTAATGCAATCATACATCAAAGATACATCAGTATATAGGAGAAACCAAGATAGCTTTATTGATGAATAACAATGTTCAGGAAGAGATACAACCCAGAGGGCTCCAATCCAGCATCTCCTTCCCAGCAAATGGAATTCCTATCTTCACCCCCTTCAAAGCATTAAGCACCCAATGATTCTGATCTCAAACCAATAGCAATTCTTTGCAATAACAAAATTCCAGCCCCCAGATCTCATGGAGGAGAGATCCATATATAGATGTTTGGAGAGAGGATGAGTCAGCTTGAGATCTGACTAGTGTCCTCTCCCTCTGTTAGTTCTTGATTCCACTTGGAGGTTCTTGCTTCCAATTGGATATTTGGAACCTCTTACTCATCACCAGTCGAATTCTCTGAGGCAAGTGTCATTGAGGAAGATTTTGGAAGCTTCCTGGGTTTTGACACCTTGTGAAATGAACTTGCCACATGTCAACTCTCGCTCAGTGCAGGTAGCCAGTGTTGGCTTTGACATTCAGCGCAGACAGCTAGTGGAGCCACTGAATTGATCCTGAATTGACTTGTTTTTGAGCAGTTTCTGGTGGAGAACTTCTGTGAATTGTTGTGGTTTGTTAGCCTTGTTCCTCTAGGGGTAGGAACAACATGTTTAGGGACTTTGGATCGCTTAGATTATGGACATTTCATGCTCAATGCTGTAAGGCACAAAAATGTCTATAACAGTGTGGAGCCAGGTAAAGGGTCAGAGAAGGGATGGCCAGTGGCAGCAGAAGGATAGCGAATATACGGTAGGAGTAGCTGGGAGGGCATAGGAGTTATGAGGAGTAAAGGCGGACAGAATGGTCAAGGCACATCTTGAGAAAAGGACTTGGGAAAGAGTGTTGGGAAAGAAACAGGACAGGTGGAGGTCAGAAGGGACAGAAGGATAGGAATAAACCAAAGAGGGCTTGAGGTGGCATTAGGAATTTGCATGCAGTAGAGCTCGAAGTAGGAGGGAATGAAGAAAGGTGGTAGATAGGAGCAATGATTAGACAAAGTCTACATCAACGTCAGGGAAAGGTGGTATGTAGATTCATTCTCCTATTCGGTCTTTTACGTTGTAGCTAGAAGTAGGAGTCTAAGTTATGTTCCTGAGGAAACCATGAGGATGAAATTCGAAGGTAGACATAGCCTATCTGTAGGAAACCTCAGACCCGGGAAGCAGTGTCCTCACTGGACTAGAGGAGCAAGCCAGAAAACCCTAGCTTCGAGGAGATCTGTTGGTCATCTAGGGAAAATGAATCAAGGTCTCCTGAGGAAAGGAAAGCCCAAACCCAGGATAGCTCTCAGGGTGGGGAAGGGAGGAATTTCTGGAAGGCGAGATAACCTTGTAAGCAACTGAACCCTTGCACCTTTCATTCTTGTAGAAAAGTCCAGAAGGATAAAGAGTAGGAAATCCTGCGACAAAAGGAGAGAAAGTCATCCCCTTCGATAGTTGGAGAGAAGAGATGACCTGCACAGACCCTCAGAAAGCCAACACCAAGGGCAATGAGGGGTTCCCATGGCCATTTCGAGTGGAGGAAATGAAATGGGCTGAATTACAGGCTAGCCCTTGGTGCGTTCTCCGCCATCACACCATTTTCAAACCCTGGGAAACTAGAATTCTTGCAAGGAAAGGGTGGTAAGTAAATGGATAAAAACTCAAATTTTAAACCATGTTACTGACTTATGGTATCATGTCTTGCTAGGAAAGAAATATTCAGTAAAGCACAACATTTAGTCAAGAAAGAACATGGCCCCATGGAAAGTGAAAAGGGCTCCAAAACAGGAAGAGGGGACCAACAAAAATCTGAAAAGGAGAGGAAGGAAATCGGAGGCTGAGCATATGATGAACATTATAAATGCTTATATGGTGGGGAACCCACTTGAAATTCGAGACCGGATAAATGGTTGGGAGAGAGAGCTGAGATCAATCAGCTCGAACCAGGGGGTCCCTAGGGGAGATTAGGAGGCCATGGTGCCAGACTTAGGTAATTCGTGCAGCCGTAACTCACTCTTCAATAAAATGATCCAACATTTTTGGATAATGAAGCATGTGGTAGCCAGAGCCATCGAAATGAATCGGGTTATTCGGGAGGAAGAAGAGGAGGAGATGAGGTAGCGAAATGAGTAGTTACGGAACTAGAATCAGGAAGAATGGGAAAACATGAAGTCAGTGCTTCTTAAGGAAATTGTAGAGGTACAAATTCAGGCCTCTCACAACAATCTCATCCTAGGGAGAGTGGAACAAATGTTGAGGGCAATGAAATGGATAATGGAACAGAGAAACGAGACCCCTGGATCAAGCACCATGGTGCCTGCCTCGATAATCTCCTCAAATGAGGAATGATGTAGTAAGTCCAGTTTGTTAGTGTTTTTTGATGCAAAAAACTGAAATCTGATGTATTACCTTAGAATAAAAGCTAGGATAATGAGTAGAGCTCGGAAGAGTAGACATGTTAGAAACATAAAGATGAACATTTTCAAATTTTGGGTTGGATTTAATGCAAACAGGTGGTTTCCTGCATTCCTTCGGGCAAGTTAACCACTTCGGACATATGATGGATGGATGTAAACTTTGATTTGGAAATATAGATAGTAGCTCTGCCAGAGTTAACAAAAAAGAAAAAACATAGCTCATGTTAGTATAATTATAATTATAGTTCATGTAACATAACTATATATATTTAGCTATGACTATAACATCACATAACTACAATAAAACAAGGAAACATGAGAACCAACCAAAATAAAACAAGGAAAAAAATCTACAATCACCATGGCTATCTAGAAAATACAAGGCTAGGTAATCCACGGTCAATCTTGTCCATCCTCCATACCCATGATAGATGAAAATCAACAAACCACATGCATATGTCATACATGCCAAGACTAGTGAGGGAAACATACATACAACTCAATACCTACAAGGAAAATCCAATGTTGTTGTTGATCCTGATGTCCTCTTGTGCTTTCCTGATCTTCCTTTGCCTTCTTGCTCCAAGAATCCAAGTATGCCACACCCTCCAAGAGTGCTCCTAAAAAACTCTAAGTCCCCAAGAATATGAGAGAGCTCCAAAACTAAATTGACAAAAGGTTACCAACTGATCCTCAGAAGCCTTTTTATGAATGAGGTCTCTATTTTCCATTATTTTCCTTGGTTTTCCTCCTCACATGCAACCTGTGACCTTTGACCTCCCTTTTCTCCTAATTTCAATTATTTTCATAAATAAATGTGCCAAAAATTCCATTTTTCCCTTCTAAAGCCTTATCCATTACCTTTGCCAATTTCCTTAGCCATTAAACAATCCCAAGTGATTCCGATCACTAGGATTTTTCCCAACATTCAACTTGGAATACGTGTCCCATCAACCGTGGTTATTATTTTTCCTTTATCAACTTTTATTACATGGAATTTTCACCAGGGCTATTACAAAACCCTCTTCCTTGGGGGAACACAGTCCTCAGTGTTCAAAAACACCTATAACCACAAAATTGTTGTAAGAAAAACATACTACCGATGTAGTTTTATAACTTAGCTCATTGCAATATTTAGAATTATTAACATGCTAAGATGCAAACCAACATGACAACATAACAACATAAAATCATAATGACATTACACCCATATCACTTATTGGAGCTTTATAACATAACTAATGACAGTATTTACATCCATATACATATGTACATATACCAAATCACCAAACATATACAAAAACATATACCAAAACACCATACAAAAACATCATGCTAAAACTACTTTGCCTCAACTAGAAAATAAGGAAGGATACATAGCCCGCATCTGATCCACTATCTTCCATGTAGCTTCATCAGGCCCAAAGTGCTTCCATTACACTTTAACTTGCTCAATTTCTTGATTACGAAGCATGAGCACCTTTTTATGCAATATACACTAAGGCTCCAGATGGAATTCTCCATCTAGTTCCACTTGCAATACACACCAGTCAATCACATGATCAACATATTTAAAATACTTCTTAAACAATGACACATGGAAAACATCATGGAATTTCACTATCGGAGGTAGTGCAAGTCAATATGTTGTTGGTCTAATCCTCTCAATAATGCCGAAGGGTCCACAAAACCGTGGTTCCAGCTTGGCACATGGTCCAATCTATAGGGAGCTCTTCTTCAGTTTGATGCACAAGTACACCTGTTCCCAAACTTGGAATTCCTTGAACAACCTGTTCCAATTTTCATAGCTCTTCTACCTATCTTGTGATGCCATTAGATTCTTTTTTATAACATGCGTCTCCTATTCCATGTCTGCCAACATGTCTAGTCCAATCAACACCCTGCTAACTAGATAACTCCAACTTATAGGAGTATTGCAACTTTGTTCATATAATGCTTCAAACAAACTCATCCTCAAAGATTCCTGATGCCCATTGTTGTAAGCCAACACTACCAGTGGAAGATACTCTTCCCACTTTCACTGCTGATGCATCACATACATCCTCCACATGTCCTCCAATATCCTGTTGACCCTCTCTATCTTTGTATCTGTCTGAATATGATAATTTGTACTGAAGGACAACTTTGTGACCAAACTTGCAAATAAATCCTTCCAAAACTTGGAAGTGAACTTCACATCCTTGTCTGAAACAAGATTCTTTAGAACACCATGTAATATGAGAACATATCTAATGAATACTTCTGCTACATCGCTTTCTGAGAATGTAGGCTTCAATGGAATGAAGTGTGAAACCTTCGTCAACGTGTCCACAATAACTATGATGGAATCATGTTGTCTTACTGTCCTCAGAAATCTTGTGATGAAGTCATTGGAAATGACCTCCCATTTCCATTCTGGAATCCCAATCATATGTAGCATTCCTCCTAGATGTTTACACTCCGCTTTCACACTTTGACAATCAAAACACCTAGCCACAAACTCTGCTACATCCCTCTTTAGGTTCTCCCAATAATAAAATATCTTCACTGTGGTGAGTGTATTTTGATAACTTGGGTGACTTGAACATGGTTTCATATGAAACTCTCTTAATATCACCTTCCTGAGCTCACTATTGTCTGACACATATATCCTGTCTTTGAATCTGACCAATCCATTTGCTGTAAGGAAATAGTCCACGTTCTTTGCACCTACACCTGTACTTGTACATGTACCACTACTTGTACCTATACCTATACTATCACTTGTAACTGTACATGTACTATCACTTGTAGCTGTACCTGTACTGTACTGCAACCTGTGCATAATATCCATATATCTTACATCATGTTGGCCTTCTTACAAGATCCTATCTTGTAATTCTATCCCATAGGAGCTCATAGCTGCTAAGTCATTTACCTCTATCTGCATGCTAAGAGCATCTGCCACTCTTTTTTATTTGCCTTTGATGTACCAGATCTAAAAATCGAACTCACTGATCATAGCTAACCATTGAGCCTCCCTACCATTTAGATTCGGTTGGTCAACTAGGTAAACCTCCTTATCAGAAGATAGTGTCTCCACATCTTCAATGCATGTATCATCGCTGCCAATTCAAGGTCATACATGGGATAGTTATTCTCATGCTCATTCAGTTTCCATGACTCATAGCATACCATCTGTCCATCCTACATAACAACTCCACCAAGTCCTTTCTTGGAAGCATCTGTGCATACTACTAACTCTTTGTCCAGTTCTGCAATATTTAACACCGGTGCATGTGTCAACAACTGCTTAAGCTACTCAAAAATAGCCTCACACTCCTTCGTCCATTCAAAATTATTACCTTTCCTCTATAATGATGTGATAGGATAAGAAATATGTGAGAAGTTCCTGATGAACTTCCTATAATAGCCTTCTAGTGCCATAAAATATCTCACCTCATCCACATTCTTAGGAGCTACCAATTCCATGATGTCCCTTATCTTTTCTGGATCTACTGCAATTCCCTCCTTGGAAACAACATACCCCAAGTAGTGTACCTCAGTATTAAAGAAATTACACTTTTTGAGCTTAGCATACAACTGATTCTCTCTCAACAACCTCAACACTATTGCTAGATGCTCGACATGCTCTTCCTCATTTTTAGAATATACCAATATGTCATGAATTAACACATTAAAATTTTTATCTAAGTATGGACACAACACACTATTCATCAAACACATAAATGTAGCTAAAGCATTAGTTAATCCAAATAGAACTACAAAAAACTCATAATTCCCATACCTGGTCTGGAAAGTTGTCTTGTAAATGTCCTCCTCTTTGATGCATACCTGATGATATCTGAATCTTAGATCAATCTTCAGGAAAACTGTTTCTCCCTTAAACTGATCAAACAAATCATCAATCCTCGATAATGGATACTTGTTCTTCATGGTCACTTTATTCAATTTCCTATAGTCAATGCATAATCTAAGAGTGTCATATTTCTTCTTCACAAACAATACCGGTGCACCCCATGGTAATACACTTGGCCTAATGTATCACTTGTCCAACATTTCATTCAATTGTAGATTCAACTCCACCAAATCGGGTGTGCTCATATTGTAAGGTACTTTTGATGGCAGAGCTTCCCCCTACACAAACTCAATAGAAAATTCTACCTCCCAGTGAGGTGGAAACTCTGAAATATCCTCAGGAAATACATCATTGAACTGCTGCAAAATTGGGTAGTTGGTCAACACATCTGTATCCTCAACTTCCTTAACTTTATCACTAGAAATTTTTACTACAAATAACACACACCCTTTTCTGCGACTGTGCTTTGCTTGCATAGTGGTCACCATCCTAACTGATGTGGATTTCTTATTTCTTGGCAAGAGTCTTGGTTCCCCATTGTCATCCAGGCACTCAATGGATTTTTCATAATAACCTACCTTGGTTCTATGAAGATATAACCAATCCACGCCCAATAACATATTGTATGATCCCAATGGTAATACATCAAAATGTGTTGCTATAGGCTTACCGTTCAAATCAAATGCACAAGATCTTACCCAATGATGCACTCGCTTCTTTATACCTGTAGCCAACTGCACTAATCAAGATTCTGCATGCAATTCCTTACTCAAACCACACTTATCCACCAAGTTAGGACTAACAAAGCTATAATTAGATCCAGGGTCAATCAAAATTGAAATAACTTGATCACAAAGCTTACCGTCCATCTCAATGATAGATACCTAGTGGTCTGCCTGTTTATTATCCAATGACGCATAAATATGAGAAATGTTCTGAGCAACATCCCCAACAGTCTATGCATCCTGTGCACTATATATCTGAGGCCTACCACCCTAATTCTACGAACGATCTCTCCTACAATGATTTCCTCTACAAGTCCAACATTCTATAGGATTCGAGCCTGCACCCTTATTTTGCTCCTCATATCAATGTTCCTATCCTCTATATGATGCATTGAATCTTGTAGGTGGTGAAACATTCTCCTTATTACCTGAATCCTATGGTCTTACTCACTTCTTGTCCCATTTTCCTTTGTTCTTTGCATTTCCCTTCCAATCTAGCTTAGTTTCAGATATACTCTTCAATTGTTCATAGCAATGCTTTAGCTTCCAGATGGCCTCCTCTAATGATCTAGGCTCATCGAACTCAATCCTATCTTTGAATGTCATTGATAACCCACTAGTGAATCTTTGAATCTTGGCCTTCTCCTCCTTGAGGGAAGGCACATACCTCATTAGCTCCAAGAACTTGCTAGTGTACTTATAATCTGTCATAGATCCCATATTTAGCTCATAAATTTCTTTTTCCCTGTCAACAAAGTATCTCTCTAACAAATACTTCCTCTTGAATAACTGCTCACACTCACTACAAGTCAAATCTTCCTCATGTATACCTCTGACATTCTTCACATCTTTCCACCAAATGTCTACTTTACCTTTGAGACTGAATGTAGCTACTCTAGATTTCATGTTCTCTGAAAACTCATGCAGCTTGAAGAAATTCTTCATACCAAGAAACCATGCCTCTACATCCTATGACTTCTTCATCTCTCCATCAAAATTAGATGGCTTTTCTTTCTTAAACTCATCTAGAAAGTATCCCGTATCACTCCTCCTATAAGGATGATAACAATATCAATCATCATGCTTGTTAGAGCCAAAACTAGAATGGTACCTGTGTCTATCCCTTGTCCTATCAGGAGTGTCCAACAATTTTCCATCTCTGACCATGGCACCACTATCTGACCTGTGACCGCCATGCGACCTACTACGATATGCCCCATTAGTTTTGTCCTCTTGCTCATGGCTGATCCGAAGTCATCATTATTGATGAAAATCTAATAAAGTCTAAAGTATCACTGCATTTACCTCTACTATCTTCTCCTGTGCATGTATGATTATGTCATATCTTCCTTACAACTCCTTATTTCTTCCTTTAATCTTCTCAGTGTATCAGCCAAATCGGGAGAGTTCCCAACACCATACTACTCGTCTGATTCATAGGGAGAATCCTTGTAGCCTACCATCTTTCTATCCATTTGATATTTCTTCCTACACGGTACATCATGTCAGCTAAACCAAATCACAATAAACCAACGTACCATAGTATAGCTTGGGGAGGATAACTTGTCTACAAGATCCACAAATCAGCATGATACATGTATAACTTAATCATGACAACATATAACACATAAGCATATAACCATACTGTTATCACTTAGGTTTTTCCCCAAAAGTTGTGAGAAAAGAGAATACGGTCGAGGTAACCACAGACCAATCTTTTAGATGTAGGTTCTAGCCAATCTGCATCCAGAGAGGGCTCTCTCTTTTTTATTTAGCTTTGTTTTTATGGTATGTTAGGCTAGTTATGAAGTACAGGAGTTTGTTTGATTTTTGGATGGTGACATCCAATAGAACAGGGGTGTAAATATGAGAAGTTCAATCCATTAGGTTAATGGAGTCTATGAAGATGAACTGCTAGATGTGGTTCTTTGACAGAGGGAGGTACTACAGAGCAAGGTAATCAACCATGAAAAAATTTGTAAGCTGGAATCAGGTGAAATGGAGTCACGGGGTGAAGGGCAACTAAGAATCCTTCATCATGCTGATATAGGGACAGTGAATGAATATTGCCAGGGAGTAGTTAAGAATTCCTTAGCTATATTCAATATGTAAGAACCAGGGGAAACAGGAGAAGTTAAGAATTCCTGCTTATGCTAATTCTAAAGAAAATATAAAAAATAACAGAGATTGAACACAAAGTACAGTTAAGCAAGTTCTGGGTTATTCTTTTTCCCTGTTATTCAAGTAATGAACATAGATGATATATATATATATATAAACACAGAAACTGTAAAACATGAGTTAAAAAGACTTATTGATCCATGAGATAATTCGAGAATTCTACAACATAGTCCTCTGCCATTAATTCGACAACCAGAGAGTTCAGCAGCAACGCATTCCAGCAACCTTTTATTTAGAAGAGTTCTCAAAGTTACAGCGTAGTTCCAGAACTGTATCACCAACCCCTAATACTTTGGTTGGGGAGGTATTTGTACAAAAATTTTTACAAAATATCTGAAAGAGATAATATCTAGTAATAATTTCTTCTACCTACTTTATAGGAGAAGTAAATGATCTTGAAGACAGAGAAAATAAATGCAAAAATAAACGCTGTTGTGCTGGCTGCTCGGTTGTTGAGATATGTTGATTGTTAGCTCGGTGAGTTGGCCGATGGATATTTCCGCTAATATTGCACGCTGTTGCCTCGGTTCTCTCGGCTGTATCTGGACCGTCTTTACTACGCTGTTGTTCCAGCTTGATTCTCGTCCCTTCCTGTTTTCCACTTTATGGTGCGTGACACGAACTTTTGATTTCCCAAAGATATAAAGAAATCAGAGATATGCCTACAGGATCTCTAACATGCTTTGCCACCACTGGTCATCTGGTAATTGGTGTCTACATAGTTTTATTAGAGTTTCATCAGCATCTGTGTACCTGAAGAAAGTAGGCTGGACTGTGAAAAGATGTCTCACTTCATGTTCAATATAAAACAGATTTTCTAAATTGTCATACAGACTCTGTCCAGATGGGAGTGCCTTCTCTTCTACAGAACTTGATGATGCCGTGACTTGATTAGCCACATATGTATTCAACTTGTGAGCATAGTCTGCCTGTGTCATCAGTCTATAGTCATTGGTTAATAAACTGGGCAAACCCTTTTCCTCCAAAGCTATAAATTTCTGTGTGAAAGAATTTATCTCTACTTGCATGTCCTGGCACTTCCTCTCCAGATTTTGTCTGAAGTTCTTCATGGTCAGAACTCTTTTGACAGTTAAAATGGTGCATGTCCTATCTCTGATATCCACTGTTGCCAGCTCTTCCTTGGTGTGGGTGTTCAAAAAATGTATTAGCCTATTGGCCTGCTCGGGCATGTGTCCCAATAAATTCCTGGCCTTTTGAATTTCCACTTGAGCTACTGTCACCAAATCAATCTGCTCATGAATTACCTGTATTGATTTCCATACATCAGTGAGGGATTGGCCAATGTTGGTCCATAAAATTGTTTTGATTTCTGCCAAGGGTTTATGCAGGGAGAGATCCTTTTCTAAGGCTCTCACTTTAGTTTCCAATGCTTTTACCTCCCTTTATTTTTCTGCCACAGTCATTTTAGATTTGTCATAACTTATTTCCAACTTGGCCAATTTCTCTTTAGCCTCTTTTAATTTTGATACTTGGAGTTTTAAATCCTCCATAGCTTTGATTAACTCATCTGCGGTCATCGTAGTGCTGCTGCCTGCTGTTGTTGTTGAAGTACCTGCTACTGATGCTGGGCCAGTGGGTGGCATTGCTGTTATACCTATAAGAGGAGTAGTTGTGACTGTTGGAGCTATTTCAGGGGGCTGGGAGGCTGACTCTCCCTGCTTTTCTTGTAGTGCTTTCTCCAATGCCTGCTCTGTTTCTGTCAATCTCTCATTCATTTTCATTAGCAGGTCCATCACATCTTCCTGTGATTTCTGCTCAACAATCTCTGTAGTTTGGGGATGCATGGTAATGGGCAGCTTGAGCTACTTCCTGAGAGCTGCAATGTCTTCCTCCTTATTTTTTATTAATTCTTTAATGCCTTTGGCATCCTTGGGATCATGTCCCAGCGCAATAATAATTTCCTCCGAGGATTTGATCCTGTTATACTTGGCTAAAGAGGAAGCCTTTTCCAAATCCAATTGAGCAGATGTGTTATTCAACGAATTTTGCAATTTGTGTGCCAACAATGCCTTGTCTGCCAATGTGGAGTAAACCATCTCTCCGGTTTTCTTATGCAATTCAATCTGGTCCATTGGATGAATGTCTTTGGCAAAAACTTCCAGATTGGTCCTGATATAATCAGCAGCTGACTGTGGCTGCTGCATTTTGGGCTTAAAGTGACTAAGGATCATTTTTCCCTCTTGAATGTCATATGCTGACATTAGCCTTTGTTGATTTGTGGGGGCCATCTTCAGCAAGTGATTATAAAGTTGAATTCTTATTGGATCATTCTTTGCCTTTATTTCAGTGAATGTTCTCTTAATGTCAGAACCTTGCTTGCTTTGTGGCCTGGTGGATGAAAATTCCACACTATGCTGTCTTTCCATCTCCTGCCTGTGTGAACTGGTCGATGTTTCTATGACCCGGGGTGTATCCTGGCTGACCATTCGTTCTTCCCTCAAACCGTTGGTGGTCTCCTTAGAAAACTCCTCCTCTGATAGGGGGTTCAATCTTTTCCTTTTCTCCCCTGGTTGCTCTGCAAAATCGCTAATCGGTGTATCTTCTTGTCTGTCTCGTTTCTTGCCCTTTTCCTCATTTAGAGGGGTTTGTAGTGCAAGGATTTGGGTCATATGGTGCCCAATAAAAACTTTGTTTCAATTTAATTTGCTCCCCTAAAATCTTATCAGTCTCTTCCCAAGCTTCCCTTTTATTGAAGACAAAAGGGCCCAATTGATTTCTTATTTTCAGCTGTGCCTTTTTCTTAGCACTGCAGAAGTGGGTTAAGTCTGCATGGATAAACTGCCTGAAATACTCCAGTGCAAACAGTCTCATAGGCACAAATTTGGGTAGCTTGTAGGGGCACAGTTCACAGCCGTATATTCTGATTTCAGTGTGATTCTGGTATAAGTACCAGTCACCTATACTGTAGTTTTTGGAGAGCTGTAAAATTTTCTACATTTCACCAGAGAGTCTAGCAGGAGGAGTTGTCATCAGTAGAGATGAGGCTGGATGTATAAAACAATCAATGAATTCCCCGTAGGTATAAGGGGAATCATGAACACTGTGGAAGACTGAGGTCAAGAAGATTACAGACCTTTGCTCTCCTTTCACATCCAGTTTTCTGATAGGGAATTGAAAACTATCTGTTTGATAGTACAAGAATAAATGACATATATATGATGTGTACTTGAAGACCCCCTCTCTTTCTAGACTCATGAATTGCTCATGTATTTTATTGGCTATGAAAGTGGCAGAATCATATTTGACAGCAGGGGGCTATCCTGGAGTAAATATTGATAAGAGAACCAAGATGGTCTCATCAACATATTCACTTGCTTTAAATCCTAGAATGTAGGAAACCATGTCTACAATGAATCGTCCTGCTTCAGTGAACCAAGAATATAGATAAGGAGGAGGTTGTTAGGGCTGGCAATTTGGTTTCATGAATAGTTGAGCTATTCTAGTTATCTCTGAATTGGGGAGTTTGGCACCTTGGTCAAGCAAGAATCCCATGGACAGAGGAGCCAGAGGCTGAGTGGGTTTGAAGTGTAACATTTCTTTTATGGATTCAGGGGTAATGTAAAATAAGACAGGCCCAGATGGAGCCATAACTTCTCTTTGAGTAGGGTCATAATTGGCACAGCATAGGCAGATTATATCAGGAAGCACATTTACTGAAGGGAGGTAGTAAATGGGCATGTGGGACTCCCATATTCCATAGACAGTAGTATTGCTACGGTATGAATTCCTAATTTCACAAAAATCTTGGAGATGGGGCACATCACCGATGAAGTCTTTAATCTGAAAATTCCTATCAGCTAGGGGCAACCATTCCAACTCTTTGTGTGGTGCATTGAGAGGCGCAACATTGAGGGCCACGGGTGCAGGAGTTTCCATGTTTGCTTAGTGTGTTTTTAGCAGTGGAAGTCGGGCTTTTGTGGAAAATGGACAAAACAGTGGTGGTTTAGGTGAATTTGCTTGATTTTTGGTTCTACGGGTATAATTCAGAGAAAAAACTGGAAAGACACAGGGTTTGGAGGCAATTGAGTAAATACCTATGTTTTTAGCTACGCGCGAGAGTAATTGGCAGGTTGGACAATGATTTGCAGAGTTGGACGCCAGATTATGGTGGCCGAGTGGCGGACTGGAGCTCCTGTAGTTTTTTGGACGTAACTTGCATGCACAGTCTCGGGAAGGAAATGAGTGAAAAATGAACGAAAACGATGGTTTTCACGGTTTTTTAACAAAAATTTGAATCCGCGGGCTTTTGGAATTTTTTGGTCGAGTGACGTTAGCATGATGCAACATTTTGTCATGTAGCGGGGGTATGGAGGCTGACTTGGTGGTGGCGTGGCGGATGACATGGCGGATGATGCGGAGGTGAGGTGGTGGACGACGTGTCGAATGACATCAGCAAGGGGGTCAGCAGGGGTGGTAAGCGATATTATCCCGCACCACTTTATCGGCTAGGGTGGTATTGGCAGAGGGGCAGCGATCATACTGGGTGGGCGCCACATGTTTTCTGTATGGCGGCAATGCCGCCCATTCCCCGGATGCTAATATCTGGGCATCAGAGGGGTTCCGATATTGTTGTGGGCCGTCCGATGGGAACGCCTAGATCCGACAGTCGACAGCTGACTGAGTTGGCGACGGATTATGGCGTGGGGACCCACCATATAGATCAATGTTTTATAAAGTTTGCGGGGTATTTGCTGTGGTTAGGTATGCGGGTTCGGTTATTCATTTAACCAAATGTTAAATGAATTCCCATGTTTTTATGCGCGGAGGGTTGTTAATGGCCCCGAATGGACCACTAACTCCCGTAACATTACCATATGGCTATAACAAGCCGGGAGTCGGGATATTTACACCTTTTGGGGTTTTTCAAATATTTTATATATAATATGGGCATGAGGAAAATATGAGGGTTTATATAGTATAGTTAATATGTTAAAATGGGTTTATGAGAGGTAGGCACCAAGTTTACATGGTTAAATTAACTTAGGCTTTGGGGAAATGAATGGGATCCAAGCTATGGACTTGGAGAACTTAGCATAATGGAAGAAAGGCATTTTTACACAAGAAACATGGGTTTAATGTCCTAAGTAAAAACAAAGTTTCACTTAGCCCCTTTCATGAAATGAAGTGAACTAGGAGCATTGAGCAGATCCCAATGTCCTTGTAGGGATGTTAGTAAATGTTCCTTGGAGAAATGAGGAGGGAAGTTAGTCATGCTTCATCTGTTTTCTAGCCACCTTGCCATGGTACTTATGATATCCATGGGATAAATCACCTTTAAGAGACACAATTGCTTATAAATCTGCTTCTGCAACATCAAAACTGCCTACCCAGCCTAATACACCTAACATTTTTTCTTCCTTTTCCTTGGGTGCATTTGAACTAGCAAACCCTTACTCTTTTCTTTTCTTTTAGCTGCAATCCTATCTAAGTCTACCCTTATTTCTTCCAGGGGCTCAGATTTAACTGTTGAGCACCCTTGCTTCTCTACCTAACTACTTATCTGCCAAGCTTGAACTGTTTGGACAGAATTCACTCTCTATCTCTAAAACAAGAAATTTAAACATGGACTGGCCAAGATTGCGCTGTTTGGCTATCCATTAGCTGTGACAGAAGTCACCTAAGTGCACATATTGAACTTCTTTGCAAAAAATAGAATAGTAGTGGCACTTTGGACTAGCACACTTTCCTAGTCTTTTCTTTGGGGTTCGTTTTCTTTCTTTTTGACCCATTTATTCTTTTTGCCCTTTGATCTTTCTTTTAGGGCACACCCACTTTTCATTTTTTAATTTTGCTGAATTTTTTTATGAAAATATGGAACCTTTGCAGCATGGAAAGGATGAACATATTTGGAATTTCATCAGTCAATCATGAAATATGACACCTATTGGTATAGGAGCATAACACTGGCTCCACTTGGGGATGGCTTTTCCTGGTGAAAAGCCAAGAACAGCAGGTCAGATGGCCTTACATTCGATTCTTGCTGCAATCTAAAATTTCTCCTTTGCTATAAACAAACAACACTGTACCTCTGCAACATATATATGTTTTTCGTATGCTGATTCAAACAATTGCAGCATTGTTTTTGGATAGTTTGTCTGAGTATTTGTCATCATATTTACAGCACCCAAGTCTTCTTCTTCAACTCTTCTGATAAAATAAAAGGTAACCCAAAAAGGTGGCATAGTTCTTTGTCTTTTTCTGAAAATTTGCTACATATTCCTTCCTATCTTATTGCTGTAATAAACTGCACAAAATAAACACTCTTATGTACAAGTTGTAGTCCTAACATCTCAACAAAGTGGATCAAAATAATGCTTGAGCATTTTACCATTAATTGGCCCATCTTCTGCTTCTGTACCATCCAGGATTTTCAAAAAGTAGGTGTTGTTTCTTTGTGAAGCCTGAATATCAAAAGGTCCCTTCCATAGGAAGTCAAACTTCCCATGTTTTCCTTTATCTTCCCTTCTGGAATCCCATTTCAGCACTTTGTCTCCTATGAAAAAATCTTCTACCTTTGTCCTCTTGTCAAATATCTTCTTAAGATTTTCTTGTAGAACTTGAGACCTTTGATACACCTCTTCTCTAGTCTGCTGCAAATAAATAGTCTGATTGATTCTATTCTAAATGTCATTGGGTTCTGCCTGTACTTCTTGCAGCAATTTTATCACAGGGATTCCCAAAGATGAAGGGAATACAACCTCCATGCCATAAACCAATTCATAGGGGCTTATTCCAATGGATCTTTTTGTTGTCAATCTATCTGCCCAAAGTGCATTGATAAGCTTCTTATGCCAGCTTTTCTTGTTTTCCTCTAATACTTTCTTAATGATATTGATCAAGCTTTTATTGGATGATTCAACTAGATCATTACCTTGAGGGTAATAGGCTGTGGAATGGCCTAAGCTAATACAGTATTTGTGACAAAAATTGATCATTCTTTTGGATTTAAAAGTAGCAACATTGTCGGTTATAATCTTTTCCAGAAAGCCAAATCTAGATAGGATATTGGTTTTTAGGAATTGTATGATTATTGAATCATTGGCTTGTCTACAAGGGATGCATTCTATCCACTTGGTGAAGTAATCTGTGGCAGTCAAAATCCATTTATGCTGGCCAGAAGAGGGAGGGTGAATTTCCCCAATGAAATCTAAACCCCATTGTTGAAATGGTCTTTCGGTGGAAATTGGTTTGAGGGGTAGGGGTAAAAGGTTTCTCTTGCCTTCAATGATTTGACATTTATGGCAAGAAACTACAAATTTCTTTACATCAGTAAATAGGGAGGGCCAATAAAATCTAGCCCTTAGGATTTTATCAGCAGTTGATTTCTAATACAAATGTCCACCACAGTCCCCTACATGAAATTCCTTTAGCACTTTGTCAGTTTCATCCTTTGTTAAGCAATTCAGCAAAATGACTTCATGATTTTTCCAAAATAGAACATTATCTACAATACAAAATTTTGAAGCTTTCATTTTCAGAAATCTCTTTTTAGTTTTGGATAACCCTAGAGGAGCCTGCAGGTTTAACAATACATAGATGATATCAGCATACCAAGGTGATTGTAAAAAGGCTTGATTGATCTGTGGAGTCGCCATCTCCTGTTCGTTATCCAGTTCATTGATGTCAAGGGCTTGAAAGTTGGTTTCAGTCATCATCTTAGCTAATCCGTGGCCTCTTATCAGCTTTGTTGGTTTGATTTCAATGTCATATTCCAAGATGTTAGCTATCCATTTGCCTCTTTTACCTTCAATTCCTTCTTGAGTTAGGATATCCTTGACCACAGTATTTCGTACATAAGCTAGTACATGAGAGTATAAAATGTAAACTCTGAAGTCCTTAATAGCTTTTACAACGGCATAAGCTTGTTTTTCCATGATTTGATATTTTAAAGGTCCATCTCTAAGTACTTTGCTGAAAAAAGCTATGGGTTTTTCACATCCCTCATCATCTTTTTGTAACAAAACAACAGCAATAATATGTTCAAATGCAAAGGAAAATATTATAAAGTCTCTGTCAAATTTTGGGCTTGTAAGAACTGGTGTCTTAGTTAAAGCTATTTTGATTTCCTTAAAGGCTTGCTTAGCTTCTACTGTCCATTTGACTTTGGAATCTTTCTTCAGCATGTTATTCAGTAATCTTATTAATTCAGCAAGTTGGGTATGAATCTTCTTAGAAAATTAATTTTCCCTAGGAAAGCTTGCAGTTCTTTGATATTTCTAGGGTGAGGAACTTGTAAAATGGCTCATATTCTATCCGTGTCAATTCTAATACCATCTTTTGAGATTATGTGACCTAACAGTTTGCCCTGTTCTAGGCCAAATAATGATTTCTTTGGATTTAGCGATATGCCATATTTTCTGCATATTAATAACACTTGTCTGAGATGTTCCAAATGCTCCTGATCTGATTTGGAAAATGCAGTAAGGTCATATAGATATATGACCAGGAAATCATGGATTTGTTTAGCAAAAGCTATGTCCATTGCTCGTTGAAATGTTGCCCCTGCATTCTTAAGTCCAAAAGGCATTTTTACATACTTGAAGGTTCCTCAAGGTGTTGTAAAAGCAGTCTTATCTTGATCGTCAGGGTGAACTAAGATCTAGTTAAAGCCTAAGAATCCATCTAGCAGTGAAATTCTAGAGGCTCCCACTACCTTTTGCAAAATGTGGTCCATATTAGGTAAGGGGTAGTGGTCTTTTAAAGAGACTTTGTTCAGATTTCTCAAATCCACACACAGTCTTATTTCTCCTGTTTTCTTCCTAGTGGGCACTAAATTTGAGATCCATTCTGAAAATCTGATGGGTGCAATTATTCCAGCTTCATACATTCTCTTGGCTTCTTCTTCAATGAGAGGAAGGAGTACAGGATTGACCCTTCTAAGTTTTTGCTTGAAAGGTTTTTGATTTTCTTTTAAGGGTATAGTATGCTGGATCACTAAAGTATCATAGGACTTAATGTCTTCGTAGCTCCATGTAAAAACATCTTGAAATTCTTTGAACAATTCAATATATTTCAGCTTTTGGATAGGTGGCAATGTCTTGGACAGTTTTATCATCTTAGGATTTTCTGCAGTTCCTATATTACAGTCCTCAATTTCTGTGTTTAATGGCTGCATTTTTGGCTTTCTTGGAATATCATTAGAGTCAAAAATGTCCTCTAGAGGAGTCAAGCCTGTGGGTAAAAACTTATCCTTTAAATGAATCATTTCAGATTCTCCTTCAACATTTTCATCAAAGTTTATTTCTTTCAGCTCTTGTAATTCTTTGCTGGTAAATTTTGTTGGATGTAACATTTGATTTACTGTTTCAACTGAAATATGAGTTTCAATTCTGTCCATTTGATGATCTTCACAAATGGTGCTTGTGTCTATATTTGTACTGGAAAATTCTTCTTTTAAAGTTAGGAAATTATTGATCTGAGTGTCACTGTCAAACACCTGCCAGTTTTTAACATTGTCTGGAACAGTAGGTCTGTGTTTAATTTCAGCAGTAAAATGATGATTTGGCTCAAACGATAGTTTACAAGTGCTGGCAAATGTTGCCAAACTATGAGCATGCAAATTGTGGTTCCTTGAAATTTTGGTAAGATGTGATTCTAGGAAGGTATTGAGTATTTCAATTGCCGCCCCTCTATAAGCTCTTAACCTGAGGTCATTTGTGACAAAGTTGCCTTTCATATATTGAATAACCAAGTCAGAGTCTCCCAAAATTGATATCCTAACTGCCCCTAGAGTTTTGATCAATTTGAGTCCTAGCATAAGGGCTTCATATTCAGCCATGTTATTTGTGCATCTAAAATTCAGCTTGTATGCATGTCCTTCAGCATGACCATTTTGCACGTTGTGTATCCAAATCCCTGCCCCTGCTCCTAGTTTATTAACTGATCCATCAAACTCTAAATACCATAGGATTTCTTGATTATAGCTAGCATCAGGAGTTTTAAAAACTTGCTTAGTGGAAAGATTTGGATTTTGAAACTCATATGGTTTCCCTTGTGTGTCTGTTGTATCAATTATTTCAGCAATTTCTAGATCTTGAGCAATAGATTCTTCATTTATGCTTCTTCCTTGTGCTGATTCTAGAACCTTGTCATTAGTTTTGGGACAAATTTCAGCATTGTATAGGATGAAAGAGTCCATATCAGAATGCATGGAATAAATGGGGAAATTTTGGGGTTTCTCTTGACTACTGACCACATACTTCATCAACGTTTCCCGGTACAATCTCTTTGCCTGGCCAAAGACTGAGATGGTAGCATAAGACATGTCCAATTGCAAATATCCCTGGAGCTTTTCACCCCAAGATCTGGACAGATGCATTCAGTATTTTGGTGGGATATCAGCTACCACTACATCCATTAAAATTCTCTTGGTAGGGTATTGCACTAGAGATACACATAAATCTTTAATTAGTCCTAGACATCTGACCTGGCTGGAATCAAAAGAGTACAAGTCCTTGTATGGCCTAGTGATATCTAGGTCCAATTTTTCCATCACCGACTTAGGCATTAGATTATGGGAAGCTCCCGAATCAAACATTGCATTGTGAAGTACTTTGTCATGAATATTCAGACTTACATAGAATGGAGGAACACCTCCATCTACTGATTTACCATTTACTTCAGGGCCAAAAATTAATTCTGGCTGGTCATCTAGGACATTCACTGCATCTCTGTTTTCTGAAATTTGAAGTGACCTACTGATTTGTTCTCTATAGACATCATGTTTAGCCAACTCAGACAGTGGAATGGCTATTTTTAACTTGCCTATTTCGGTTTCAAGATTGAAAGGTTTTTCTATTTGAATTCTTGCATTTTGGGCAACAAGCTTTTCTTTTTCTGCTATGTTTTCAATGTTTTTTCCTTTATCAAGAGTGCTGTTAAGAACTGAATCTGCTTTAAAATTAATTTCAAGAGATTTGTTTGCATTTTCTTTGGGAGGAAAGGAGGTGGATGGCTGACTGTTTAATGGTGGGCCATCTGATATGTCCTCAACCGTGGGTTCTTTTGGGTTGAGGTCTGTTCTAGCAGGGAGTTCTATAGGGGAAGTATTAACCTTTGCTTTTTTAGGCTGCTTGGTATCTTTCTGCTTGTTGGTTTCAGGGACATCTATTGTTCTGCTCCTTAATTTGTATTGTTTGTGAACCTCATAGATAGCTGCATCATATCCCTCTCTGAAATCAAATGATTCCCCGGATTTGGTTTGAAATTGATTAAAGGTGTGAGATTCTTGATCATCTTGGGTCAAAAAGATTTGTTGTTCAGTGTTCAGACCCATAAAATTAATTTGAGTGTCCTCTGTTGGCTCACTAAAAGTTGAAGCTTTAGCATAGTTTTCCTGGAATGGAGGTCTGATGTTTTGGTCAGGACCAGCCTTTCCAGCATTGGGGTTCTAATTTTTCCTGAAGTTTGGATTTCTTCTGGTGTTACTTGGTTGACCATCCCAAGAGGATTTCCTCTCAATTGTTTCTACTCTATCACCCAATCTATCCATTCCTTTGATAATTGCATCTAGTTTTTGCTCAAATGTAGAAAGTTCTTCTTTGAAGGGAGTCCTCCTTTCAGCTCTAGCCCGAGCTCGTTTAGAGATCATATTGGCCTCTACACTGACAGCTATGCTCTACTTGTCTTCTAAGCTTGGAGGAGCTCTTTCCCTAATCTGATAAGCCATGTCAAAATCAAATCCATCGGGGAATTTGATCAAGGCCAAGTCTGGTGGAGGTCTAAGGTTTTGAGGAATAACATTGTACACATTATTAAATCTGGCATAGTAATCTTGAACAGTTTCTTGTGGGCCTATTTTCAAGCTTTCATATTTTGATAGGATATGTAATGGGTCCTTCTTCTTTTCCCATATGTTCAAGAAATTTTGATAAATGGCATCTAGGTCAGCAATAGTGTTTACAGGGAGTACCCTAAACCAGGTCTTTACATCACCAGTTAGACTCTGAACAAGGATTTTCATTCTGACATCATTATCATCAATCTCATAGTTCTCAAAATAATATATCATTTTCTTAGTGTGTTGTTGAGCTGTATAGGTGCTAGTACCATCAAAATAGGTAATTTTTCTTTGATAATCTTGAGGCATAGCCCTTGGATTTGCAGGTAACTACAATGGAGCATATCGATTTTCCATATTAACAGGGATAAATGTGACAGCTGGGAGAATGGGGATAACAGTGGAAATATGTGCTATGGATGGGGGAGTGGAAAATATGTTCTAAAGTGATGATGGTGAACTAGAAGAAGCTACAGCAATGGAAGAAAGGACTGCTGCTTTTCCAGGAGTAAGCTCAGATTGGGTAAGGTTCTGCTGAGGTGTGTCAAAGTCTAAATCAGCAGAATTTTCTTGATTGCCTCGGCTTATGAGGTTCTTAGGGATCAAATTAGGATTTTCAAAGATAGTTGGAGGATTTGGATCTGGATTTGATCTAGTGTAATGTATTTTCTTCTTTGGAGCCAGCTTCTAAATCTATTTTTTGTTTTTCTGGGAGTATTCGAAGAACACAACTTTTGACAATATCTTTCTAGAGAATTTTGAATTGTGAGAGTCTTGAATTTTCCCAAAGATCTTTTAGAAACAAAAAGGAAACTGATCAATTTTTTGAGACAGCTGTTCAAAGCTTAAAACTAAACTGGAGATACACTGAAGTAGCATTTATTTACTCCTGTAATTGCATAGCAAAAACAGTTTCAAAGGCTTCCTGGCTAACTTTAGGCTCCATCTGTAGCTTTAGAAAATAGACAGCAGTAACCAACACAGTCACTCAATCCCCAACGGAGTCACCAATGATGTTATCACTCAGGTTGTTTCCCAAAAGTTGTGAGAAAAGAGAATACGGCCGAGGTAACCACAGACCAATGTTTTAGATGCAGGTTCTAGCCAATTTGCATCCAGAGAGGGCTCTCTCTTTTTTATTTAGCTTTGTTTTTAAGGTATGTTAGGCTAGTTATGAAGTACAGGGGTTTGTTTGATTTTTGGATGGTGACATCCAATAGAACAGGGGTGTAAATATAAGAAGTTTAGTCCATTGGGTTAATGGAGTCCATGAAGATGAACTGCTGGATATGGTTCTTTGACAGAGGGAGGTACTATAGAGCAAGGTAATCAACCATGAAAGAATTTGTAAGCTGGAATCAGGTGAAATGGAGTCAGGGGGTGAAGGGCAACTAAGAATCCTTCATCATGCTGATAAAGGGACAGTGAATGAATATTGCTAGGGAGCAGTTAAAAATTCCTTAGCTATATTCAATATGTAAGAACCAAGGGAAACAAGAGTAGTTAGGAATTCCTGCTTATGCTAATTCTGAAGAAAACATAAAAAATAACAGAGATTGAACACAGAGTACAGTTATGCAAGTTCTGGGTTATTCTTTTTCCCTGTTATTCAGGTAATGAACATAGATAATATATATATATATATCTATATCTATATCTATATCTATATCTATATCTATATATATATATATATATATATATATAGATATATATATATATATATATATATATATATATATATATATATATATATATATATATATATATATATATATATATATATATATATATATATATCTATATATATAGAGCAGTTAGGAATTCCTGCTTATGCTAATTCTGAAGAAAACATAAAAAATAACAGAGATTGAACACAGAGTACAGTTATGCAAGTTCTGGGTTATTCTTTTTCCCTGTTATTCAGGTAATGAACATAGATAATATATATATATATATATATATATATATATATATATATATATATATATATATATATATATATATATATATATATATATATATATATATATATATATATATATATATATATATATATATATATATATATATATATATAAACACAGAAACTATAAAACATGAGTTAAAAAGACTTATTTATCCATGAGATAATTCGAGAATTCTGTAACATAGTCCTCTGCCATTAATTCCACAACCAGAGAGTTCAGCAGCAACGCATTCCAGCAACCTTTTATTAAGAAGAGTTCTCAAAGTTACAGCGCAGTGCCAGAACTGTATCACCAACCCCTAATACTTTGCTTGGGGAGGTATTTGTACAAAATTTTTTATAAAATATCTGAAAGAGATAATATCTAGTAATAACTTCTTCTACCTACTTTATAGGAGAAGTAAATGATCTTGAAGAGAGAGAAAATAAATTCATAAATAAATGTTGTTGTGCTGGCTGCTCGGTTGCTGAGATATGTTGACTGTTAGCTTGGTGAGTCGGCCGGTGGATATTTCCGCTGATATTGCACGTTGCTGCCCCGATTCTCTCGGCTGTATCTGGACCGTCTTTACTACGCTATTGTTCTAGCTTGATTCTCGTCCCTTCCTGTTTTCCACTTTATGGTGTGTGACACAAACGGTTGATTTCCCAAAGATATAAAGAAATTAGAGATATGCCTACAGGATCTCTAACATTCTTTGCCACCACTGGTCATCTGGTAATTGGTGTCTATGTAGTTTTATTAGAGTTTCATCAGCATCCGTGTACCTAAAGAAAGTAGGCTGGACTGTGAAAAGATGTCTCACTTCATGCTCAATATAAAACAGATTTTCTAAATTGTCATACAGGCTCTATCTAGATGGGAGTGCCTTCTCTTCTGCAGAACTTGATGATGTTGTGACTTGATTAGCCACATATGTATTCAACCTGTGAGCATAGTCTGCATGTGTCATCAGTCTATAGTCATTGGTTAATAAACTGGGCAGACCCTTTTCCTCCAAAGCTATAAATTTCTGTGTGAAAGCATTTATCTCTACTTGCATGTCCTGGCACTTCCTCTCGAGATTTTGTATGAAGTTCTTCATGGTCAGAACTCTTTTGACTGTTAAAATGGTGCCTGTCCTGTCTCTGATATCCACTGCTGCCAGCTCTTCCTTGGTGTGGGTGTTCAAAAAATGTATTAGCCTATTGGCATGCTCGGGCATGTGTCCCACTAAATTCCTGGCCTTTTGAATTTCCACTTGAGCTGCTGTCACCAAATCAATCTTCTCATGAATTACCTATATTGATTTCCATACATCGGTGAGGGATTGGCCAATGTTGGTCCATAAAATTGTTTTTATTTCTGCCAAGGGTTTATGCAGGGAGAGATCCTTTTCTAAGGCTCTCACTTTGTTTTCCAATGCTTTTACCTCCCTTTATTTTTCTGCCACAGTCATTTTAGATTTGTCATAACTTATTTCCAACTTGGCCAATTTCTATTTAGCCTCTTTTAATTCTGATACTTGGAGTTTTAAATCCTCCATAGCTTTGATTAACTCCTCTGTGGTCATGGTGGTGCTGCTGCCAACAATGCCTTGTCTGCCAATGTGCAGTAAACCATCTCTCTGGTTTGCTTATGCAATTCAATCTAGTCCATTGGATGAATGTCTTTGGAAAAAACTTCCAAATTGGTCCTAATATAATTAGCAGCTAACTGTGGTTGTAGCATTTTGGGCTTAAAGTGACTAAGGATAATTTTTCCCTCTTGAATGTCATATGCTGACATTAGCCTTTTTTGGTTTGTGGGGGCCATCTTCAGCAAGTGATTATAAAGTTGAATTCTTATTGGTTCATTCTTTGCCTTTATTTCAGTGAATGTTCTCTTAATGTCAGAACCTTGCTTGCTTTGTGGCCTGGTGGATGAAAATTCCACACTATGTTGTCTTTCCATCTCCTGCCTGTGTGAACTGGTCAATGTTTCTATGACCCGGGATGTATCCTGGCTGACCATTCGTTCTTCCCTCAAACTGTTGGTGGTCTCCTCAGTAAACTCCTCCTCTGATAGGGGGTTCAATCTTTGCCTTTTCTCCCCTGGTTGCTCTGCAAAACCGTTGATCGATGTATCTTCTTGTCTGTCCCTTTTCTTGCCCTTTTCCTCATTTAGAGGGGTTTGTAGTGCGAGGATTTCTAGTGCCTTTGTTTGTGTTGGAGGTACCTGCCCTTGGCCTTGTTCCTTTGATGTAGCAAGTTGGTTTGTCATTATTTCTTGCTGCGTGTCTATTACCTCCTTGCCCTTGGCTGATCCTATGTTGGCTGCTGAGAAGTCCCAGCAAAGGATGTGTCACCTCATGTGTGCTGAGGCAGTTTGAAGGATACCTGTCCAAAAGAGTCCAGGTCAAGCATTTTTTCAAGCTCTTTCATGACCTTTCCCAATTTTTCTTCCTCAGTAATTTCTTCAACTAATGTGCCTTCTTTCCATTCTTGTTGATTAGCATACTGTTGAATTTCAGGGATCTTGTGGTGAACATATGCTGATAGTTTGTTTTTCACTTTTCTATAACTTATGAAATGATTGGGGTCATATGGTGCCCAATAAAAACTTTGTTTCAATTTAAGTTGCTCCCCTAGAATATTATTAGCCTCTTCCCAAAGCTTCCCTTTTATTGAAGACAAAAGGGCCCAATTGATTTCTTATTTTTAGCTGTGCCTTTTTCTTAGCACTACAGAAGTGGGTTAAGTCTACATGGATAAACTGCCTGAAATACTCCAGTGCAAACAGTCTCATAGGCACAAATTTGGGTATCTTGTAGGGGCACAGTTCACAGCTGTATATTCTGATTTTAGTGTGATTTTTAGTGTGATTCTGGTATAAGTACTAGTCACCTATACTGTAGTTTTTGGAGAGCTGTAAAATTTTCTACATTTCACCAGAGAGTCTAGTAGGAGGAGTTGTCATCAATAGAGATGAGGCTGGATGTATAAACCAATCAATGAATTCCCTGTAGGTATAAGGGGAATCATGAACACTGTGGAAGACTGAGGTCCAGAAGATTACAGACCTTCTCTCTCCCTTAACATCTAGTTTTCTGATACAGAACTAAACACTATCTGTTTGATAGTACAAGAATAGATGATATATATATGATGTGTACTTGAAGAGCCCCTCTCTTTCTAGACTCATGAATTGCTCATGTATTTTATTGGATATGAAAATGGAAAAATCATATTTGACAGTAGGGGACTGTCCTGGAGTAAATATTGATAAGATAACCAAGATGGTCTCATCAACATATTCACTTGTTTTAAATCCTAGAATGTAGGAAACCATGTCTACAATGAATATTCTTGCTTCAGTGAACCAAGAATACAGATAAGGTGGAGGTTGTTGGAGTTGGCAATTTGGTTTCATGAATAGTTGAGCTATTCTGGTTATCTCTGAATTGGGCAGTTTGGCACGTTGGTCACGCAAGAATCCCATGGACAGAGGGGCCAGAGGCTAAGTGGGTTTGAAGTGTAGCATTTCATTTATGGATTAAGGGGTAATGTAAAATAAGATAGCCCCATATGGAGCCATAACTTCTCTTTGAGTGGGTCCATAATTGGCACAGCATAGGCAGATTATATCAGGAAGCACATTTACTGAGGGGAGGTAGTACATGGGCATGTGGGACTCCCATATTCCATAGACATCAGTATTGTCGCGGTATGAATTCCTAATTTCACAAAAAGCTTGGAGATGGGGCACATCACCGATGAAGTCTTTAATCTGAAAATCCCTGTCAGCCAGGGGCAACCATTCCAACTCTTTGTGTGGTGCATTGAGAGGTGCAACATTGAGGGCCACAGGCGCAGGAGTTTCCATGTTTGCTCAGTGTGTTTTTAGCTATGGAAGTCAGGTTTTTTGCAGAAAATGGATAAAACAATGGTGGTTCACTCGATTTTTGGTTCTACGGGTATAATTCAGAGAAAAAACTAGAAAGACACAGGGTTTGGTGGCAATTGAGTAAATACCTGCGTTTTTAGCTGCGTGCGAGAGTAATTGGCAGGTTGGATGATGATTTGCAGAGTTGGACGCCAGATTATGGTGGTCGGGTGGCGGACTGGAGCTCCTATAGTTTTCTAGACGTAACTTGCATGCACAGTCTCGAGAAGGAAATGAGTGAAAAATGAACGAAAACGACGGTTTTCACGGTTTTTTGAACAAAAATTTGAATTCGCGGGCTTTTGGCATTTTTCGGTCGAGTGATGTCAGCATGACGCAACATTTTGTCATGTAGAGGGGGTATAGAGGCTGACTTGGTGGTGGCGTGGCAGATGACATGGCAGATGATGCAGAGGTGAGGTGGCGGACAACGTGTCAGATGACATCAACAAGGGGGTCAGCGGGGGTGGTAAGCAATATTATCCCGCACCGCTTTATCAGCCAGGGTGGTATTGGCAGAGGGGCAGCAATCATACCGGGCGGGTGCCACGTGTTTTCTGTATGGCGGAAATACTGTCCATTCCCCAGACGCTAATCTATGGGCATCGGAGGGGTTCCGATATTTTTGTGGGCCATCCAATGGGAACGCCCAGATCCGATGGTCGAAGGCTGACTGAGTTGGTGATGGATTATGCCGCGGGGACCCACCATATAGATCAATGTTTTATAAAGTTTGCGGGGTATTTGTTGTGGTTAGGTCTGTGGTTTCGGTTATTCATTTAACCAAATGTTAAATGAGTTCCAATGTTTTTATGTGCGGAGGGTTGTTAATGGCCCCGAATGGACCACTAACTCCCGTAACATTACCATATGGCTATAACAAGCCGAGGGTTAGGATATTTACACCTTTTGGGGTTTTTCAAATATTTTATATATAATACGAGCATGAGGAAAATATGAGGGTTTATATAGTATAGTTAATATGTTAACATGGGTTTATGAGAGGTAGGCACCAAGTTTACATGGTTAAATTAACTTAGGCTTCGGGGAAATGAGTGGGATCCAAGCTATGGACTTGGAGAACTTAGCATAATCGAAGAAAGGCATTTTTACACAAGAAATGTGTCTTTAATGTCCTAAGTAAAAAAAGAGTTTCACTTAGTCCTTTTCATGGAATGAAGTGAACTAGGAGCACTGAGCAGATCGAAATGTCCTTGTAGGGATGTTATTAAATGTTCCTTGGAGAAATGAGGAGGGAAGTTAGTCATGCTTCATCTGTTTTCTAGCCACCTTGCCATGGTACTTATGATATCCATGGGATAAATCACCTTTAAGAGACATAATTGCTTATAAATATGCTTCTGCAACATCAAAGCTGCCTACCCAGCCTAATACACCTAACATTTTTTCTTCCTTTTCCTTGGGTGCATTTGAAGTAGCAAACCCTTACCCTTTTCTTTTCTTTTAGCTGAAATCCTATCTAAGTCTACCCTTATTTCTTCCAGGGGCTCAGATTTAACTATTGAGCATCCTTGCTTCTCTACCTAACTACTTATCTGCCAAGCTTGAACTGTTTGGATAGAATTCACTCTCTATCTCTAAAACAAGAAATTTAAACATGGACTGGCCAAGATTGAGCTGTTTGGCTATCCATCAGTTGTGATAGAAGTCACCTAAGTGCACATATTGAACTTCTTTGCAAAAAATAGAATAGTAGTGGCACTTTGGACTAGCACACTTTCCTGGTCTTTTCTTTGGGGTTCATTTTCTTTCTTTTTGACCCATTTATTCCTTTTTCCCTTTGATCTTTCTTTTAGGGCACACCCTCTTTTCATTTTTTAATTTTGTTGAATTGTTTTATGAAAATATGGAACCTTTGCAGCATGGAAAGGATGAACATATTTGGCATTTCATCAGTCAATCATGAAATATGACACCTATTGTTATAGGAGCATAACACATACAACCATCATTCTAGCTAGGATCCAATCATCAATGCATGACCTTATCAACAACGCCTACCATGACCTCATGCATGACAACAACCACTACATCAATATACGCTTGACCACATGCAAACATTAACATGCATAAGCAATGCGTAACCAACCAAACACATGTATAAACACATGTAATCCAACATAAATGAACAAAACTTGTAACCAAACATACAAGAACGATACATGTAACCAAACATACAAGAATGCAACCAAGTGACATATAACAACATGTAAGCAACATATAACAACATGTAACTAGTCATACACTCATGATGATGCATCCCACAATAACAACATCAACTTCTACATGTCGACATTACAATGACCATGATCAACATTATACATTGGAACAATCATATGGAATGCAAGTGTAAGAGAGACAAATGAAAATGACATGCATGCATGTCCAACACACATCCCATCTAGTTTGAAGGGTGAACCATGCTCTAATACCAATCTGTAACACCCTCCTCACACATCTACCCAAGAAACTGACTAGCTGGGGTAAACATGTGATGAGAGGCCATTATGATATGATTTGACCTCCTAAGTCACGTTAAGGAAGTGGAACTGATAGAAACACACCATACATATATCCAACATCAACATTAGGACCCGCAAGAACCAATCCAACCTTTCTGCCAACAAGCCCTTAGGTCCTATTGAGATGTTGGACCACTTGACCTCTATACTCTCTCATGCTATGGGCATGCTAGCATCCAGGGATCTCTGGATGCTCTCATAGGCCTATGTTGGCTTATTGGGGCCTGACCCAGGTTCGGAAGAGTTATTAGCCAAGCAAATCCTGTGCTATTGGCCCTTTTGGCAACAATCTACGGAGCGCGGAATGAAGTCTCACCCGAGGTAGCAAGGGAGGGTGCTGGAACTAGGTTTCAGCACCCTTGGGATGTCTTGATGTGGTCTGGATGGGATCTTTCATCGTTTTGTACCCTTGCGCTACTCTGTACTATTTATTATAGATCTACTTTACTTCTTAGTGTCTTTAAGCAAACATTTAACAATAATACCCAGTGTGTGGAAGAATATGCATAAACTCGGAACATAAAGAATAGATATATTCACGATAAAACATACAATGATTCAGAAATTCTTATATTTATTGATCTCTTTCCCAGTACAAACAGATATTCCCTACACACTCAGCTGCAGGGGTCCACGCAAATAACTGCAAACTCTACCAGGCCTCTGTGCACACAGCTGCAGAGCCTCTATCTATCTACCAACACCCTTGACTCGGACATACAGATGCAGAGAGAATATTACCTTCATAAACCCATAACATTCAAGATCAAAAACAAGAAACTGCCTTCTAACCTTAGAGCCTTTCTCTATTTATACATTCATAGGCCGACTCACTTTCTGTTTTCATACATTATTTTCGGGTGGACAACCCTTTGACTTGACTCATTACAATTCATGCTCTACACATATCGCAGAGAATTTTACCATACTATTACCAAAATTGTGGGCTTTGATCCCCAAAACCGTTATGCGGGGCCTCTGCTACCCAACAAGCCCCCAACACAATCATCATGACTCATCCAGAGTCACTCGACTGGCACGACAAGCCTTGCACGAAGGTCCATCAACAACTTCTGTGCTTTGCTTACACTCGCTACAAATTCTTCTGCCATCTACTGCATCGTTTATATGCGAGCCACCAACATATCTATTTCAGGTGTTTGTCTGGGTTCATACACTGCCTACATGTGTGATAATTTCCCCTCAATGTTGGTCGAGACCGCGAATGCCTCATCAAGCCAAGGCTGTATGCACTTTTTAAGCACAGCTTCCTTCTAGTACATGATGTTAACTTGTGCCATGAGAACCTGGGCCTTGCTCATTTTGGCCAACCGCTGCGTGATAGCGATCATTTACGTAGTCCCTTAGACTTGGTCGTAAGCCTGCTGCAACTCCCGCACTTCTGCCTTTGCCTGTTGTAGCATTGGGTCTTCCTGAAGGGATGTGAGTGTAAGGAGGGACTGATCCAACAATCCTGAGCAATCTTGGACAGCATGCCCTATTACTTCCAATCCAGCTTGAATTTCTCTGCGACGTTATTCCCGTACTTCTAGAGGTGTAGGTGGCTGTGCCTTCATCCTTAGTTCCACAATTTGTAAGTTTAATTCCCACTAAGCTTTTGCTACTTCCTCTTGGGCCATACGAAAGCTTGTTGCCATGTGATGGATCTTGTTAGCTATTGGAAGTTCTGCTAGCACAGCCAACTCTGGTACTGTGCTACAAACCTCCACCACGGCCTGTTCCAATTCCTTGCTGTGCGCGACCAAGTCATCACGTTGTAGACTGACCTGCTCCAGTTTTGTCCTGTGCTCAATTAAGATTTGGAGGGTGCAACCTTCCCTAGCATGGAGCTCTGTGGTTACCCCATCCTACAGTGGATATAGGGTTTCTTTAGGAAGAGCAGCCAAATTCATCCCGCAACCCCTCATGTCACCTTCAACTTCTTCTATGATGGCGCCAACTGGTAATACTAAAGTGTGCATAGTGGAGGCACGCACCATCTGCTCCCCCAACACAGTTGTCTACGCTGTCATCAATTCCTTCAGAGCACTCGGAGTGAAATCACACGTCGCTTCACTGCTGTCAAGAAATTCTTTCTCCAAAGTCTTTACTGTTTTTGACTTTTTGCACAGTTGTGGTGACTCCTTGCTGCATGGCCTCTTGGCTTGGGTTGATTTTGGGGGAAGGTTTGTGTGTGCTTGTGTATCTATTTCCTCCTACATGTCCTGTTTTGAAGACACTTCCCGATCTTCCCTTATCTCCTCGGTGGTTACTTCCTTGGTTTCCTCCTGCTATGAAGCTGCCTTTTGTCCCTGACGTGTCTTTTCGACCAGTTTAGTGAGTCGCAGTTGGATGTCCTTCTTTCGTTGCTGGGCGGCTATCCTTTCTAACATGACCATGTCTGGAGCGCGCCACTTTGGAGGCCATGTTACCAATACCTCATAAATTGCATCGTCCGTGGTGATGAATAGAAACTTTACCCATGTTCGCTGCGAATCCTTCCATGCCCGGATATATAGGTTATGCATGTCCACTTTGAACTCGGTCGTGCTTAGAAATTTTTTATATATTGTCAGGGACAACCACAGTCTGTGAGCGATCCTTTTCTGGACACTTGCCTCCACGAATATCCAGAATATTTTGTTCTCATGGACCCTCGTGGCGTCCTTTGTAGCCCAGATCGAGTTATACTGTACGGCTTCAGGTAGGTTCTTCTCAATGCTGGGAAACCGGCTACCTTGTGGCAATTCTCCTATAACCAGAAGGATTGATAGTAGCAACCATGCATAATGGAAAGTCTTACCTTTCTCATGGGCTTCCTTACAATTTGTCAAAAATTCGTTGCATAGAAACTACGCCCAGTTGAACTGAACCCCTTCTGCACACTACTCTACAAGTGCAATGATAGGGGCTGGCACCTCATCGGCACGGCATTTCCTCATGAGTTTACTGGCCAGTAGCTGGGTGGCGACTCACACCCCTCGATATTTGATGCTTGCTATTACATACCTGTGCTTTCACTTTTCCAGCTTATATTTAGCCTTCATTACTTCTACGAGACCTACATCGCTACTTGTTCTAGCTATGTCTGTGGGGTCATTCCCTTTAATAGGCAGGTGGGTAATGTGGTGTACTAAATCGGCCGTGATGGGAATCGACTCCTCAACCCAGAGATACCCATCATGTACTAGGCGTAGCAACTATTGGATAACAAAAATGGTGATGGCCACATGGTGATAGTGGGGTATCCACCTTAGATTGAGTAATCTTGCCTTCTCCAATTCTAGTAACCATTTCCACGGCAATAATTTGTCTTTGGCCAACTGGGGGAACTTATTGCTGCTCACTAGATCCTAATATTCAAATTTTATACTTGGTACTCGGCCCAGGGACAAACTGTCAAACCTTATTTCATCTGGAAGGAGCGGGCTCTGAAGGGTACTCTTCATAGCGTCTAGGTCCTTTGGTATCTTGGCCGTCTCATTCCAGGGAGAGATATACAGTGGTAGTGAAGGTATTTGGAAAGAATCCTCTTCTTCCTCATCCTGTGCTTCAATCTGAGCAATCAGGGCCTACAAGTCTTCCTCATCCTCATCCATTTCAGTGGTGATTGCTTTGCCCTTTGCGGCCACTGATAATTTACTGAATCGCGGTGATGTCCGGATGGGTCCCATAGTCTGCTTGTTTTTCTGGGGTCGCAGTGTGCATGGGGACTTTGGAACTTTGGGGGTGGCAGCCACTTCTTCTGGTTCCTCCTGGGTCAGATATAGCTCTTCTGCGAACCGTGTTCAGGTTCTAGCCATGGTACTCATGGGGGGCCTAGTAGCTGGATGTTCACTATTTTGTATCGGCTCAAATCTCAAATATCCCAGTGTTGTCCAAGGGTGTTTAGATGAGTGCGTAAATTTGAATGGAACCCTTCCCTCCTTTTTCACTTCATTAATATCTTCTGGGTGGCAGATCTTTCCGTATCTAGCTCATGGCCCCAGTCTTAATGACACGTCACCCGCTCCTTGCTACTGTAACTCAAACTTTTTTTCATGAACAGTGATAGCAACGGTGACCTCCAAGCCTGTCCACGCTGCAGCACAGCCCCCAAGGCACGATCGCAATCTTACTGACCAACTAGCCCTGCATGGAACCCTCCTTCCGCACAGGCCTCCTATAGACTTGTTTATAGTCTTGTGCCTCCTTTCAACTGCTTGGGGCATTGAGACTGTGCTTTCCACCGCTAGTCAGGTGGTCGCACCCCAGGTGTGAGATTTCCAATTCCATGCTAGCCCGGGCTACGGGCACCTTTTGAGTGCCTTCATATCCGTTATACTATCATGCACTACTGTAAATGGTACACTGCTTCATTGGTATGGTCACAACCATGATAGCAGGGTCACAGCTCATTCTAGTACCAAGCTAGACCTAGCCAGTCCTAGTTCCCTTATTTGCAGATTCATGTTGCATGCTTGTGTGACGTTGGCTTTTACGTTGCTAATATCTTCATCCAACATTGCGCTTTTCTCCTCAGTCGCACCTATTCTTCCTCGATTTCGTGAAGCCTGCTACTGCTGCATAGAATAGCTTCTTGTAACCATTGAATTTCTTTGCCGAGGACCTCGTGAACTGCAAATTTTGTAGTCTGAGTAGTTACTTCCATCACCTTCATCCCCCTCCTTTTGCTACTGAGTTTAGAGGCCCATCAAACCCCTGGTATCCGCAGATCCTTATTGGATTGTCTTATCAGATGGATGTTGTTCCTGCTCCCCCTAGTTTTTGTACTAGCTTTGTTGCGATCAGCTGGCAGACTGCATTGCTGTGGTGAATTCGGATTCTTGATTCTTAGCTGGTTCGGCACATGCACCATATACACCTATATCCTACGCTACCAACGGGCGCTCCCCCCGATTTTTCCTCCTCTAACATGTACGTGCACCTGCCTTCTATGTCCGCACCACATTCTCTTAGTCTTGTGGCATGTCCTCCACCCTTGTGTAGTTGTTTCGCACAACGCCCCTGGATGTGCACCTTGCTGCTTTTTCTCCAGAATTTCCTTTTCGTAGCGGTCTACCAGTTCCTCCCTATGCGTTGTGTCGGTTGGTAACTCCCTTGCTTCTATCGTTACGCGGCATAGTGATCTAACCATCATATTACAATTTAGCGTTGTGACCTCATGTAACCAGTTCTACCACCGCTCGATCTCTTCATCTGAGTCCAATGTGCAAGAACTGTCACGTTCCCATGAGATTCTCCTGTCTGTTGTTGGGTTCACTCGATCCTGGTCCTGCGCTGTGATTTGGTAGATGCAGTCCAATTCATCTTCACTATCCTCATCACGCACAAGCTTAGTGTAGTGCACCCGTTTAGCTAGATCCAGCGAGACTACTACGAGGAGAGACTTTTTCTGAAATATCATTTTTCGTCTCTTCAGGTTGATGACCCCATTCATGTCCGTGGCCCAGTCTATCCCTAATAATGCAGGGTAAGGATTACTATCATCCACAATTTATATTACCTCAAAATCAATCTGTGTACTTACACCTTCGATGTCCACTGTGACTCCTTATAGTCTCCCCATAGGCAGGATCTTTTGTTGGTTCACCATCCGTAATTGGATAGGAGACCATTGTAGTGTAGGCCTACATTGTAGTGCGGACCTACCCATGCGCTCCCAGGTCTATTTAAGTAGGAAATTTTCATCTGATCCCAAATCCAGAATGACCTGATCCATCTCATAGTCCCCAATCTGGGCAGTCAACCGCATTTCCTGCTCGATGCGCAAAGCATGCTTGCCTAGTTTCCGGACCATGCGCAGTTCGTCCGACCCTGCGCACCTAGTTATCAACTCTTGCAATCCCTTCACTACTTTAGTGTCCCATAGTAGCTTCATGCATGTCTCTAAAAAGGTAGTTAGCATAGAAGTATCCATCTCTGGCTTAGTTTGATCCTTGCTACCCGAAGTAGAAGCCTCCACGAAGCTCTTCTTAGCTTCCATAAATGTTTCCTTCGCACACTCCAAATCAAATTCAGGTTGCTTTGTAGGGGCCTTGCGAACCCATGCATCCTCCTCAGGTTGCTTCCCCTTATCTTCTCCTGTAGTTGCACCACTTCTAAGCATCATGTTCACGTTAGGATCCTCCTCGCATGGTTCAGCCTTCATCATTTGAACATTTTGAATGGGAGTAACCAGGAGCACCGCCTTTTCCCACATCTGTGCAATTAGTGTGGAGCACTCTACTACTTCGTGATCAAATTGGTAACACTACGGGCAACATGTTATGGTTGGATTCGTGCAATCACGCGCGTAGTGCCCTGGCCCTCCACAATTGTAGCAGATTAATTGTACCTGCCATCGTCTGGGTCCCATTCCTCCTCATCCCCGTCTACGTCCCTGGAATCCACCTCGCGCTATTGTTGCAGTGGGATCCTAACCTCGCGCCTCAATCTGCATCCTGTAAGTAGGTGCTTGTTCCATCAATAATTCATAACTTCGACAATTTCGTTCGTCATGGCCCATTGATCTGCAAAAGTTTCAAAATAGCTACTGAGGGGGTTGTATAAGTTTCTGCAATAGATGACAGTTGTCTGTGGTGTGCTTTCCTCCCACCTAGTAGATTTGTCATGCGGAAAGAGTCGTTAGTGCGGACACAACCGACCTCCCTATAAGCCTAAGACTTTCTAGTGACAAACAAGACAAAGAAGAGCAATCCTTCTCTAAATATGCATTTACAATATGAGAAATCAAGTGTTTAGATCCTACCTGTAACCCAACGCTGTTGTAGTAGTCCAGCTTCGTTGATCCGGATGAGCTCCTCCTTCTCTTCGAAACCTGCATTCACTAACAATCAAACGATTAAATAGCACCTGAATATCACATAAAATAAAACATATTTAACATATAGACCAAGGAGTATATGAAACAACTCATAAATAACAAATTGTTGAGAAGAATGGACTTATTTGTATTAAAAGGTAACAAAGGGAACCATTACAACCAGAGCCTTGGTGTTGTGCAGGTCCCTCCCAGGGTCTAGAAGAGTTCTCCTTTACTCTGATCAGCTCACCCACTTCCAAATGAAACAAGCAAAGATGGTAATCTCTCCTCACAAGCTTCTACAAGGAAGTCCTAATTCCAGCAGCATCTACCCTTAGGAATGTTCAGCTTTCAACCTCCCCTCCCTTTGGCCCAATGCCTGTATTTATAGTGCTCTAGAGGAAGTTATTCAGGTCCACCATCAATGGGATAAGCCCCTCTTTGGATGGGATAGCTCCCCTCTTGATGGGATAAGTTCCTCTTTGGTAGGGATACATGAACCATCTAGAGGCGCTTCATACACGTCAAACAAGCTTCTAGAATGCTCTAGAAATGACAACAAGTAACTTTTTAAGATGAAACTCGCGCCTTTTGACCTTTACAGGGGTACGCACCCACCCCTTTACATACAGAGCATACAAGTACGCAGGTATTGTGAACTTGGGTTGCGAACACGCAGGTAAGGCTAAGAGAAACTGCGTACCAGAGATAATTGACTTTAAATTACTTTTCTCTCTTTCTTGAAGTTTGACATGAAGAGCAGAGGCATGAGACTTGCCAAGGAGGATAGTATGACAGTGGATGGAGCCATACTAACTGCAAATAGTCATGATGACATTTTTTAGTGTAACAGATTGCCCCCTAAAGTGCGAAGCCTGTAGTAGATTAGGGTTTTATATGATCTAGGAAGGGTGAAGTACTTTATCATTTCAAGGAGCTTGTGGAGAGCCCGGTCAGAACCTGCAAATGTTCAACACAAAATATATATATAAGATGATATCATCGCTGAGGTAGGCATTCCCATACTCAGATTGAAAATTTTAACTAACAATCTAACTACTGTTCTGATACAAGAATGATTTTGCAGTACATCACAATCATAGACTTTTGTAGACACAATATGGACGCAACCATCTGTTTATGGTTAGTCTACTATATAATGAATACAAAACTCCTCGCAGCCTGGATGGTGGAAACTAGATCCAGGGTCTCCATCTCTACTTCCTGAATTGGTACGATTCTATCCATGCGAATAAATGAGTTGATGTCGAACATGGTAGAAACCACTTGATTACCAGTCGATGATGTAAACTGTTAACAAGTGTGAGAGAGACCACCAGTGATGTCAATGGTTCTCAAAGTACCCAGTACAATCCATGAAATGTGAATGAATGGGTTGATGTCGAACACGTCACAGAATCCTTTGATCGAAAGTCAATGATGTAAACTGTCGTCAAAGGCGAGAAACCTGCCATTGATGCATGCAGACTTCAAGGTACTGACGATTTCTAAGTCATCTTTCTAGATAATGTGCTGATGTCGATAGAAAGCGACCCGTTGCAGGCAAGCCCACAACACGAAATCATTGCTCAAGTTGAAGAAATGTTGCTGTAAGGACTGACTTAGGGATGGTCAAATGGATGACAAGTATTTTGCATATGAATGGTTTATTTGTAGAGACCTCTTGAACACATAACGACACGACAGATGGCTTTGGCGACGATTGACCCAAAGTTAATACCCAAAAACGGTTGAAGACTTTCAAAGTGGTTTTATCAGCTTTAAGGCAAAGGATTTCCCGACCCAGGTGAATGAAAAGTGTCGTGTTCAAGAGCGGTGATAAGGTTCTTCTGTAACAAAGGATAACAAATAGGTTCATTCTTCTCTCTTTTCCCCCACCATTTCTAGCAAGTACCTCTTTATTTTTTACAAGCTTGAGGAGGATAACATATGCTTGATTATAAGCTCATCCTTCAGATGAGTCCAACTTAGTTTAGATTCGGACCCTAAGAAGGAGTGGTCCGTTCCTGTTTGTAATCGAACAGGTACTTTACTGTGAAATTTTAACGAGTCCAGTATAGGAGAAACTCGGCGTTTTTCAATTTTAGAGAGTCTGAAAAAACTAAAGAAGACTCCAAGGTGAACTTTTTCGTAAATTTGTGTCTCCCAAGCCTGAAAAAGTATAAAATAATACCTGAGAGAACTGCTTGATCTTGCGACCAAGGAGTACTTTCATGATTAATGCCTTTGACCGAAAAAGTAAAAAGCGATCAGAGGCATGTCGTTTTATTTCCAGTATCGAATTTGAAACGACAAAAATCCGACAATCTTTCTTGTTTTTACGGTCAGAAAAGGGCTATAAGAGGACCATCTTTTAATTTCATTTTAACGAGTGTAAAAGAAACGCTCGGCAATCTTTTCATGTTTTAGGAGTCAGAAAAGGGCTTAAAAGATGACTCTGATGTCTTGGTTCGTGAAAAATGATGATTTTACCCTAAAGTCCTTTTGTCCTGCACAAAAACAACACATTACTCATACCTGTTTAAGATGGGAAAAAAATACATTGAAAAATATCTTTTCATGGTAAAAAATAAACAAACTTAGCATTCATTTATCCAAAAAACCTATAAAAAGACTTTTTACCATGTCATTTTTACCATTTTACTGTTGAGGGTGAGAAAAGGGCTTTTGACAAGAAACTTCCCATTGACTTTGCGGAGAATCCGACCGTCGGAATCGAGCGCCATCTCTTTCAGGTATTTCACAACATCCTCCTCTTCAATTTCATCCGTTTAGAATTCCATTTTAAGTTTTAGTTTGATTTTTTTGAGGGTTTGGGGTTTTAGGGTTTGCTTTTCGGGGTACGCAGGTGCCCTATGGGTGACCTGCGTACCCCGACATTTTCGTATATGGGGAAATGGTCAGAGTACGCAGCCCACCTTCAGAACAACTGCGTACCCACGCCCTGTTTTCTGAACGCGGGGTGCGTACTCCGCGCAAAGCAGATTTTCAAAACCCAAACTCAAAACCTAACCATCAAAATTTGATTTAATGAATTCTAATCAATGTTTTTTGGTGTGTAGATTATCCACCATGCTAGATTGGCGCGAAAGAGAACACGAAGATGTCGATTTGGCCGCAATAGGTCATCAACCTTCCATTGATGCTTTAAAGGTATGCGGTCTCTACAAGCACTGGGCCATACCTGGCATGAGGGCCTAGGTGCCATTCTTAGAGTGGTTGGTTGAAAGGTGGAACATTCAGGATCAATGTTTCTATATCGGAGAACACCAGCTCGAGATAGAGCCCTCCGACATATATTTTCTCACTGGCTTGCCTAACAGGGGCGAGCAACTGTCTCTATTCAGGACTAGGCCGGGTGGCCAATCCCTTGCTAGTCTCCGGCTAGAGTGGTGCAACAATCAAAACCAGGAGAAGGGGATAGAAATCAAATACATATCCTGACCTGAACTTATGGTAATTGCCTTTACAGTTACCAGACTTTGCGGTGTTGCCTCTTTGCACATAGCCACTGGTTCCCAAATGCGGATGGCTATAGATTGCTTCCGAGGCACCATTTTCAACTGGTGCGAGGCTGTACTGGCCAATATGAAAGGCCAACTGACTAGGGCAAAGAACGGACAATTGAAGACCTTTGGATATGGGCCTTTAGTTGTGAGCTTTTCCCTAGAGAGAGTTCCAATGCTGATCCCTCAGCATCTTACTGTTCCAGTTGGGCCTCCTCGGGAACCTAAGTTGACGCGGTGGGTTTCGGTAATGGCCCGGCATCTTGATGAGGGAGCAAGAGTTGTCCGATTTCCTGCGGGTTACTTTCACTGGTTGGAGAGCCAGGTCTTTGCGATTCAGGATTTTCCTTATGCCGGAATGGATTTTCGCAATGATCCGGACATGGTTCTTCCACAGGGAGAACAATGGGACGACAGAGGTACTTCATTTTTCACAAGTTTTTAAATTATCTATTTTTGTTTTGTTTTTTATATATCGTCTCAAAACTGACAGAAAAATTTTTCAAAATGCAGATGTAGGCCCACGGCGTCTGACCAATCTCCGGGCTTTTGAGAGGAGACATCCAGCTGCACCGGCACCGGCCCCACAGGACGCGGCTGCAGAGACACTAGCTGAGTTGGAGCAGGATCTAGAGCGTCTGACGGCGGGTATACCAGAGACTACTATAGATGATATTCCTATCAGACTTCAGCGCTACGTAGTCGCAGTCCCAGGACCTTTTAGGAGGTTTTTGTGTAGAGTAGCCCGTGCAGTGGTGTCGTATAGAGAGCACCACTAGTGATTGGATGGTCATTTGTAGACACATGTGACATTTTGGTTTTTGTACTTATCATTTTTGCCGATCATAAGGTGTCTTTCAACCTATGATCTAAGACGATGTATATTTTTTGACACACTCCTATCTATATATATCAATATTACCGGCTTATTTTGTTAAACATGTGTGATGAAATGTTTATAAATTTACATTTATGATTGTTACAAATGTCTATTTAACATTCGAGACACCATTTCATCTGCTAATGTGTTTAAAGACCTTGGAATATGCTGATATTCAATGTAATCAAATTCACGTTCCAAGAGACGCACCCTCAAAAACAATCTTAATAACACTGGATTTCTAATGGCATAGACTCTATTAAGCTGTAATACAACGAGTTCAGAATCTAACCTCACTATCAAACTCCGAATCCCAAATGAAATAGATTCAGATAATAATTCAATCACTGCACTGTATTCTGCAATGTTTTTTGTTGATTGACCGAGGCTCACCCCATGCATGGAAACTAACTCGTCAGAGGTCGAATAGATAACCCAAGCTGCGGAAGAGATATTCCGTGTACTACGACAAGCACCATCAACAAATCCAATGTACATTTGGAGAGGCGTCGACATCTGCAATATCAAGAGTAAAACCAAGATAAGCCAGAATAACGACGAAAAACACACTCTCTAAACTAAGCACACTTGTCTAAACCAAACACACAGTCTAAACTAAGCACACATACCAGCTAGAAAGAAAAAAAACTAACCTAACTAAAATCTCCATACCTGACATTTAAGCATAAAACCTCTTTAGGTAAAGTCCATTTCTGGGTTTACCCAAAGAGTCCCCGTCAAAGTCTACCAGCTCATAGGCCCCTTTTGCTAGCTTGCGCTTGACAATGTAGGGCCCATGCCACATAGGAACGAATTTTCTAGCACCTAACTTATCATTAGCTTGATCATATAACAACACTAGGTCTCCTTCCGAAAAATTTCGAGGGGTCACATTCCAATCATACTGAGCTTTCATTCGTTTCGCGTGAGTCTCGATTGCTAAAGCAGCTTCACGTCGAGTCTCATATAATTTAGCTAAGTATAACAGACGCTTCTCCTCTTCGGAAGTAGCTGGAAGTAATTCGATGGCCATTTGCAGTGACGAGATTTCGCATTCAATGGGTAGCACGGCTTCCAAACCATAAACTAGTTGGAAAGGAGTGAACCCTGTTGATGTTTTCACTGAGGTTCGGTATGCCCAAAGTGCTGAAAATAACATGTTGTGCCAATTCGACCGATGAATACCAATGATCCGTCGGATCATGATAACTAGAACTTTGTTGACAGACTCAACCAGACCATTCGCTTGGGGATAATAAGGAGTAGAACTATCATGACGTAAACCAAGCTGGCCTGTAAGTTCTGTCATCATAATGTTCCGAAAATGGTGCCCATGGTCAGTGATTATCACTTGTGGGACACCAAACCTAGCAATAATGTGATTGAAAATTGCTACTGTCTTGCCGTCTTCCTCGAATGTAGGCATCGCCTCGGCCCACTTAGTAAAATAATCAACCGCAAGGATGATATACGCATGCCCCCCGGCCGAGTGAGGGTTACAAGTAATAAAGTCGATACCCCATTTGGCGAAAGGACCAACGGCAATTATAGGGTGGAGAGGAGCAGGTGGCGCGCGCATCTTTCGATCAAACACCTGACAGTTGTGGCATTTTCGGACCGCAATAATACAGTCTTTAAACAAGGACGGCCAAAAATAGCCAGCGCGCAATATCTTTTGGGTTGTGGCATACCCAGACATATGACTTCTGCTTCGACTTCTGCTTTAATCGCAGCTGCTTTCCTAGGGTGTATCTGACGGAGACGTTGCCGAACGGGTTTAGCGTCCGGGTAGGTCTTAATCTCATGAACAACAATGGAGGGATCAATTCCTGGCATTTCCTCATAGGACCAGGCAAACATGTCACGGAATTCTTGAAATAGGACCTTGTATGTTTGAATTTCGTCATCTGTACACGAGGCACCTATATGAATGTTCTCAATAATTCTGGTTTTGACTGAAATGTCAATGGCAATAGTTTGGGAAATGTTTCCCAAATTCAACTCTGAATTAGGATGTTTCATGGGATTCTGAGTGTCCTTGACATATTCAGCTGTAAAAATTGATGAAAAATCATTTTCAAAGTCATCACCCTCAGGTAAAAACGAAGATCTATGATGAAGATCTTCCCATGGTAGATCCTCTACACTTAGGACTTCGCGAAGCTGTTCGTCAGATGACACAACTTCAGGAAACGTTATCCGTTCTGAGGTTGATGTGAAAAGTGATTCCTCACGGAGGTTGTAGTCTAGAGGGGCATCAACCACCTCCACATCCAGACTAACGGTTTTTCCTTCAACCCCTATAGGCAAATCCTGTAGAATGCCAAACGGATGGAACCCACGGCCATCAAAGGCCTTAAGAATCGTCGGGGATTGGTTCAGTGAAGGAGAACCAAGCGATCTCCAACACTGAATCGACATAATACACGTAGAAGCTCCTTCATCAATTACAGTCCGATGAATAGGCCTGTTTTTGACTATCACTGGGATCTGGAAAGCCATCTGATGAGGGAGACGCGGAGTACTATTTTCTAGATCAAAGATTATCAGGTTCGGGTCCTGAATATCAATAGCTCCTATAGCCGACAAGAGTAATTTTCGTTGTGCTGGACATGATTGCAGCACTTCCAAAGCCGACATTGCTGAGGGTGAAACAACTAAATCCTCAACAATGTTATAATTCTGAGCTGCTCTCGCATGTGGATTGAAAGCAGACTTTCGAAGTATACCCTTGGTGGGCGGTTTGATTACCAAGTCTGGGTTAGGTTTCTCGATCTGTAGTGGATCGGAACTGGGAGCTGAGGTTGATGGATTAGAATGAGAAGATTCTGCTTCTTTGCCATCAACAGGACTCTTACTACCGTAATCTTGTGATCGAGTCGCAATCCGTATATGAGACATCATCAATATGGGTTCTTCACTGGCACTTGAGGAAGAACCTATCATTTTACTCTCCTGCTTTGGAAATGGATCTTTCAAAACAGCAGGAGTTGGGGAACCTTTAATGATTTTCACAACCTCTGCCCGATGAGGGCAATCTCTTGTGAAATGATCTTCTTCACAAATTAAACAAGGATAGCGAGGTTTGCGCTTTTCGTCATTAGATTCCGACTTCTCTTTTTTCTCCTTTGGAGCCTTATCTGCTTTATCTTTCTTCTTGCCTTTCTTCTTACCACCGTTTTTTTATTTAGCCGTAGATGACTCTACAGCGTGAACGTCGGCGGTAATTTCAGGAGAAGACTCTCCTGTCAGGGAGTCTGGTAAGGTTATTATTGGAGAAGAATTCTTTGAGGATTTCTTCTTACTTTTAGTATTCACCGTACTAATCATGCCATCAGTAGCATGAGACCTCGAAGGGGCAGCAGCGATTTGATTCGACTTAGGAAGATCTGGGATCTTCTCGTGCAACGTACCCAACTGAGTGTAAACTAAGTCAAGGTACTGGGCTTGAGCAATGACTTGCTCCTCAGTAACTACTCCAGCCTTAGCTACGTCTTCAGTAATCTTCGGTAATAATGATTTAACAAACTATTCAGCTAAGATTTGGTCCAGGATAAAAACTTTCACTAAACGCCTTCGACGTCTCCATTCATGGATATGATCGGAAATATAAGTTGACGTCGATTGTTTTAATGAAGTTAATAGCTCAGTACCATTATCGTATCTGACCGGCAACTAAAAATGAGTTAGGAACGAGGTAGCTAGCTAGCTGAAATTATAAAAAGAGGACCGTGGTAACTCAATGTACCACTTGGCCGCGAGACCAATGAGCGTACGCTGGAAAAGACGTAAGCGGATCGAATCATTCGAGATGGAATTTGAGGCACACCAGAGGTGGTAAGTCATCACGTGATTTGACGGATCCTCTCCAGACTTACCTTCGAACTTGGGCATATCACTGGGCAACTTATTAGGCATTGGCGGCCAAAACGGAAGATAATTGATTGGATCGTTCATTAGGCGCGTCAAGTAGGGTAAATCCAAAGTTGCAATAAACGGTAACTGCCGGTTAGGATCTCTAAAACTCTGGGTCACAATGCCAGTTCCAGGAGGAGGATATCCAGGATAACTAGGAATAGGAATCGCATTCGGGATATTATATCCTCCTGGAAAACCAGGATTAACCGGACCGTACTGGGGTTGTTGAGGTTGCTGATAAGTGTACCCAGGATACGGTTGATACTGGTAAACCGGTTGTTGGACAGCAGGACCGAATTGGTACTGTCCCTGGTACTGTTGATAAGTGAATTGTGGTTGACTTGTTACAACAGTACTTAAACCAGGCTGCCCTACAGGCATCTGAACCGTGGTTTGAATCGTAGATCCGGACAACAGTAAAGATTAGATATCATTTTTGGGATTCAACTGCGTTAAGTAAGTCATTCAAACGTATGACCATTTCCATGAGAGGTAGTCGTAACTGACTAATTTCTCATGATTTTTGAATAGTTCACTTAGCACTCATTGCATCGGGTGATGCTCACAGGGGTGAAGAAGTGGGATTGAAACTAGTGAAATGTGGAGAACGAATCACATAGCATCAATCATCACTTCCGGGGCTTGCACCCGGTAACCAGGACTTCCCAGGAGGTCACCCATCCCAGAACTCCTCTGGCTCAAGTGCGCTTAACTGTGGAGTTTTTCCCACAATCAAGCCCACTTAGCTTGCTACCCCATTTGCAAAACCTTAGCAAGTATTGTGCCTCATGAACCATTCAAGTAGAGATCCCTTGACTCTTTTTGAATTTAAGTATGGGGAGTGGTTGCAGAGACAGTAGAAACCGGAGCTGTCGATACTCCAGAAGTAAGTACGGTAGATGTTGTGGTAGTTGCAACAGTCGTTTGAGATGGAGTACTAGGTGCAATTGGCGGCTGAGTAACTACCGAAGTTACAGAAGTTTGAATATTTGACTGGACAAGTTGCGGTTGCTGGGGTGAACCAGAAACTACGGGCTGTCCAGTTTGAGGTAACAACTGTATACTTGGCTGCAACACCTGTTGACCATGTGATGGATCCCACACTATCATCCCGGGGTATTGACTCGTAATAGGTTGAGGATACTGAGATTCGTGACCAGGTTGAGGGTAAGATTAATAATTGACAGGTACATTTCCCATACTTTGAACATAAGCTTGACCTTGAGGTGGTTGATAACCTTGACTCGAGTATTGACCTTGAGGTTGATAACCTTGGGGTAAATACTGATACTGGGGTTGACCTTGACCTTGAAGTTGATACCCTTGAGGTAAATACTGATACTGAGGTTGACCTTGGGGTACATATTGAGGCTGGGGTTGACCTTGAGGAATGTATTGTACTATGGGTACATACTGTCCTTGAGGTTGCCCCCCAGACACAATTTGCGTACCTTGAGGTTGCCCCCCAGGCGTTAATTGAGGCTGCCCCCCAGGCGGTAATTGGCCACCTTGAGGTGGAGAACCGGGAACTGAACCTGACATCATGTAAATGTCTCCTACGCCCAACGGCTTATTACCATTGTTTCCAGTTAATAACCCATGTTCAATGGGTTGAGGAGATGCTCCCGCAAAAGTACCAGAAAGTGACTGATACCCGGAAGGAACAGAAGGACCGCCGTACAAGAAAGATTCAGGAGATTGAGTGAACACGGACGACTGACCAGACATATTTACAGGAGTATAAATACCTCCAGGTGGAAAAGGAGTTCGAGGTGGAGAAAAACCTATCCCTGAGTTGTCTAAATAATTGGTTAACGAAAGGTACCAAGTAGTACTTCTAGGAGGACTGTAAAAGATAGATTCACGCTCTCTGAGATCAATAGTAGGTTGATCTTCAAGGATAGATACGCCTAATTCTTCCTCTGGAGCAAGTTCTTCAATAGCTATCAAACCAGCAGGAAGATTTTCGGTGATGACTCTTTCTACCCTAGGTGAATCAGGTGCACTAGAAGTTGGAGTAACAGGTTCAGATACTTCAGGTTCTTCGCCTATATCACTAGTAGATGAAAAACTACCAGCAAGCTCGGAAACTGCAACTGCTTCAGGATTATAACCTGTTTCTAGACCTTGGTAATCTGAATGGACTACCAATGACGATTCTCCTTCTTCAGGTGAACCTACTTTACTGCCACTAGGAGTTACAAGGACCTTTAAACCTTCGTAATGACTCGGAACCTCTTCGGGAGGTTGGCCTCGAAGTCTACGAGACCTCCTCAACAAATCGGCCACGGTGACAACTTCAGGAGACTTGCCCCGAGATCCAGGGGACTGTCTCGGTAATTCAGCCACAGTTAAAGACTTTTAACTACTGCACACGCAAACAAAGTAAAATCTCAGAACAAACTGCCTAAAGTCTCTAAAGAACCAAACAAATTTGAATCACACGCCTAAAGAATCTAGGGCGTCAAACCAAGCACAAACAGTAGCCTTCCGGACCAAAAACGCTAGTTGGAGATGAAACCCAACATCGCCGGATTCAGTACAGAAGTGGCGGGTGGAACAGTTACCCCGGCAACCTGCTTAATGAATAGACCGGCACAAGTTCCTCCACTTTAACCGTCTCGAGTGAAGTGAACCCCCCGGAAAATCCAAGTGAGTCTAGCCGACGTCTGCTCCAGGTACAGTGGGATCTTCCCTCCACCGTCACCTCGGTAGAATCCTAAAGATAATGGTCACTAAGGTTACCAACAGCAACAAATGCACCTGGGGGAACAGTCTACACTCCAACAGCACGCAAGGGCAGAGTATCAAGCTCAATCCCCTTGTCGGCTCCTTGACAATAATCCAAGGTTTACCGACAAGTGACCCCTGGCTCCTCGACAATGGTTAATCCGAGGTTTAACATTTGTAATACGTGCGTGTCTAGCATCGTTCCCAACGAGGGAGGATTGATCCCCTCACTGGTTCGGACACAAGCTCGTGCTTCTCCTTTAAGAGGAGCTTTCCCAGAGTACAAATGAAACAATTGGATTTATTCTATCACAAGATAAACTACTTGTTTGGTTTTGTTGTCTTGGAGAATTAATTACTCTCCTACTCCAAGACACTAGCCTGATCTATATTGGTGTTTCAGAGCCCTAGTAAATAAAAGTTACTAAGTTGATTTTACTTTAAGCGTTAACTTTATGGTTTTTCTTAAAGACAAAAGGTAGTGGAGATGAAACTGGTGGTGTGTAGACTCGACTCGCAACCACTACAAAGATGCACCTAAGATGATTTACACTACTTTTCTTTTTCAATGAATCTCCTAGCTAAGAGAGTTGGAAAATGCAAATTTTATAGAAAACAACTTTCTTGGCAAAGATAATCAAAGAAACAATCTCTTTAGCTTTTCAAAACATACAACTCATGACCACTAATTACTTCACGAAATTTCCTTTCTCTTCCAAAAGACTTCAAATGTTACCAAAGCAGCCCACGGGGCTTTGGATTGACGGTGAATGGGTGCATTGTTAAGGCACTCCTTGCGATAGGTCACCGGTTCAAATCCCCCGTGGGTACTTAGGTTAGTCTTAACTTAGAAAAAAAAAATGTTACCAAAGCAAACTTTTTCCAAAAGAATTTTTTGTGTTTTTTCTATATTAATAAAGCATGTAAAACTATTTATCAAATCAAATTTAACAAATCTAAGACAATCAAATCAAATTCACTCAAAAGCAAATTAAAAGGAAATTTACCTAAAAGCAAAAAATAATGAGGACAAAAGCCTACAAGGATAATTCCCGGATGTTTTACTCAGTCAAAATGCAACTAAGGATCAGTTCATGCAGAATCATAAACTAATCAAAAAACAAAATCGAAATCTTTTTGTTCTTTTTTTCAAGGATGAAATTCAAAGCTTTAACCAACAAATTTTTCGAGATTCGCAAAGAGAAGACACAAAGGTAGGTCTCTCACAAGGGTGACTTCTATGACAGGCCCGACTCCTAAGAGGACTGAAAAAAACCAAGGAGATCCAAAGTTTGACAATCTCTAACGCCAAAGTCACTACAGGACCAGTTAAAAATCAAACCCTAAGGCAAAATCCCTATGAATTCCACCAAAACCCTCGACACTAACGGGACAAGTTCAGGTGAAGATCTCTGACAGTAAACCAATGGATCTGGGCAGTAAAAACAAATTTAAAACAAAATCTAAAGAGCAAAAAGAGAAAAAATGAAATTTTCTCAAATTTGACAGGGGTACGCAGGTGATCTGTTGACACAGGCGCAGGTACGCCCTGTGCACAAAGACGCAGTGCGTACAAGTACACACTGTGCCTAACTCAGAGGCTGCGTACTGCTGGCAAAGCTAAGAAAAATAAAAATCTAATTTGACTCTAAGCTAACCCACCCAAACACACAGTTAGACAGCCAAAAATCAGAAAACAAGCGATTTTTCTCAGACCAAAATATCAAATCAAAAAGAACACATTCATGGATTCCCCAGTGGAGTCGCCATTTTGTCATGCGGAAAGAGTCGTTAGTGCGGACACAACCGACCTCCCTAGAAGCCTAAGACTTTCTAGTGACAAACAAGACAAAGAAGAGCAATCCTTCTCTAAATATGCATTTACAATATGAGAAATCAAGTGTTTAGATCCTACCTGTAACCCAACGCTGTTGTAGTAGTCCAGCTTCGTTGATCCGGATGAGCTCCTCCTTCTCTTCGAAACCTACATTCACTAACAATCAAACGATTAAATAGCACCTGAATATCACATAAAATAAAACATATTTAACATATAGACCAAGGAGTATATGAAACAACTCATAAATAACAAATTGTTGAGAAGAATGGAATTATTTGTATTAAAAGGTAACAAAAGGAACCATTACAACCAGAGCCTTGGTGTTGTGCAGGTCCCTCCCAGGGTCTAGAAGAGTTCTCCTTTACTCTGATCAGCTCACCCACTTCCAAATGAAACAAGCAAAGATGGTAATCTCTCCTCACAAGCTTCTACAAGGAAGTCCTAATTCCAGCAGCATCTACCCTTAGGAATGTTCAGCTTTCAACCTCCCCTCCCTTTGGCCCAATGCCTGTATTTATAGTGTTGTAGAGGAAGTTATTCAGGTCCACCATCAATGGGATAAGCCCCTCTTTGGATGGGATAGCTCCCCTCTTGATGGGATAAGTTCCTCTTTGGTAGGGATACATGAACCATCTGGAGGCGCTTCAGACACGTCAAACAAGCTTCTAGAATGCTCTAGAAATGACCACAAGTAACTTTTTTAAGATGAAACTCGCGCCTTTTGACCTTTACAGGGGTACGCACCCACCCCTTTACATACAGAGTGTACAAGTACGCAGGTATTGTGAAATTGGGTTGCGCACACGTAGGTAAGGCTAAGAGAAACTGCGTACCAGAGATAATTGACTTTAAATGACTTTTCTCTCTTTCTTGAAGTTTGACATGAAGAGCAGAGGCATGAGACTCGCCAAGGAGGATAGTATGACAGTGGATGGAGCCATACTAACTGCAAATAGTCATGATGACATTTTTTAGTGTAACAAGATTGTGCACCAGATTACGAGCGCCGCGCTTGGCCCCACTTGTGCCTCTGGTCGCAATGGCATTGGTCCCTCCCTGCCAAATAGTTCATGAATATCAGACAATGATCCTTATCATGGCCCTGGCCTTTACTCCTTATGGACCACACCTCTACACGCGCCTCTGACCGGGGAACCTTATCTTGTTTCAGACTTTACATCTCTAGGCATAGGTTTTGTAGTTGCGCATGGATTTGCTGAACTCCCAACCCTAGATCCTATATTGGAGTTTCATGAAACCTCATCGCTGTCCCTAATGCTTCAGCTTTGGTTGAGATATTTTATTGTGATAGCACCGTCCTCAGATGTGGTGTCAACGATGCCATAAACCACACACAGTGCTGCACATCCGTCAGTGTCATGTTAGCTTTGAGGATCATACTATTCAATCTCTGATCTAGATCCCACGGGGTTTCACTAGGTAACATCATGATCTCCTTGAACCCGATGATCGATTGTGTCTCAGATTTTGGCTGGCTAAATTCTTTGTTTAATGCATCATGGATCGCCGCTATTCCTGCATTCCGATGATCGCTCAAGTACTTTATATACCACATCAATGCATGGTCCTGCAGCGCACTAACCAAATTAGCCTTTTTGATGTTATCATCCGTTACGCCATGGGCTTCCCATATAGCCTTTACCATGAACCAAAACTAACCTAGTTCCTCATTTCCTATGCCTCTGAATACCGGCAACTTGATCGCACTCGCCATTCCAACCCTTGGTGGTGGCAGAGGTGGGGTAGGTGAGGATGGGTTTGACATAGGTGAAGTAGATGATGGTGTGGACAGTGGTGGTATCAGTGGAATGCACTGATTTATCAGTCGGACTGCTCTCCTCCAAGAGAACCTTGCGACCTCCTCCTCGCTTTCTTGTGAGAGTGAAATCAGAGGACTGTTTTCCAATCCCTCGATCCCTTGATAGCATCTTCTGCTCCTCGTTACCCCAAACATTAATGGTTGCGCATAGCCTATTTTTTTACATAATAGAATTTTAATCCAAGTATTCAACGATTTGATGTACTTACCTCATGGCCCTTGGAGAAATCACCTTTCTGCTTCGCTGTAACTCACAGTTGTGTCTATCGCGAACTCAGTGATAAACCCTCCTATTATCCGTTCCAACCAGTGATCTACTATGTGTGCGATTTTATCTTCAGATGCCTCTAGCCTACGCACCAATTTTGGATTCCACATAATGGGTTGATCTAGTCTGCACCTTCCCATGCTATTAGCTAGCCTCACGATCCACTCGTACAACTCCAGCGAGAAGGTCACAAAGAAGATCTTGTGGATTTATGTGTATATGTAGCGATCCAGCCACCTTTCCTCAGACATCCATGGATTTCTATTCTCCTGTACTACAAACTCGTGCAGTTTCTAATCCAACCAATTTTCAATCTCTTTCTTCGTAGGGTTTCAGTGTTCCGACATCAAACATCCCTTAGGCAGATCCTGGTCCCAACAACAGAACCATTTGTTGGCTTATTAGGGCTTGACACAGGTTTGGAAGAGTTATTAGCCAAACAAATCCCATGCGACCGACCCTTTCGGCAACAGTCCGTGGAGTGCAGACTGAAGTCTCACTCGAGGTAGCAAGGGAGGGTGCTGGAACTAGGTTTCCGCACCCTTGGGATGTCTTGATGTGGTCAGGATGAGATTGTCCACCATTTTGTACCCTCGCGCTACTCTATACTATTATCAGGCTTTCGATCCACACCAAAATGTTCTTTTTATTATGAGTTTATTATAGATCTACTTTACTTCTTAGGGTCTTTAAGCAAACATTTAACAATGATACCCAGTGCGCGCAAGAATATGCATAAACTTAGAACATAAACAATAGATATGTTTGCGATAAAACACACAATGATTTAGAAATGCTTATCTTTATTGATCTCTTTCCCAGTACAACTAAATCCGCCCTGCGCACTTAGCTGTAGGGGTCCACACACATAGCTGCGGACTCTACCAAGCCACTACGCACATAGTTGTAGAGCCTCTATCTATCTACCAACACCCTTGACTCGGACTTATAGATGCAGAGAGAATATTTCCTTCATAAACCCATAACATTCAAGATCAAAAACAAAAAATTGCCTTCTAACCTTAGAGCCTTGCTCTATTTATACATTCCCATGGTCGACAGACCATTGGCAGGCCAACTCACTTTCTATTTTCTTACATTATTTTCAGGTGGACAACCCTTTTACTTGAATCATTTCAATTCGTGCTCCATGCATCTCGCGGAGCCTTTTACCATACTATTACCAAAATTGTGGGCTTTGATCCCCAAAACTATTACGCGAGGCCTTTGCTACCCAACTGATCTGAAAATCACCCTATGAGTGACCTCAGTTAAGATTTATTAAACAAAAGGTATTACAAACTCATGTGCTAGTGTCTGTTCTGTGTTATTGAAACAACAGATCGATTAGATTTCCAATACACAGAGAGTTTGAATGGAGAGACAATAGAGAAATACAGTAAGCAACACAAAGACACAAACAATTTTAATAAGGAGTTCACCCTATTCTCCAGGGCTATGTCTCTGGTCCAGCTTCAGTGGTGGCCTTGTTTTATTATTTCTTTGAGCAGATAAATTACAATACAGGGACCCAATATGAGTTCTCCTGAAATAGATTTTGCTCGGCTGGGTGGTTCTTGGATTCCCTGAGCCACTGGGAGTACACAGACTCTCGTTCTTCCTACCAGCTCTGTAACCCTCAGTCTACAGTGGAAAGAGCCAACTGTGATGCTCAATCTAGAAAGATTCCTCTATGGGATGGCTTGATTCTTCAATCTCTCTGGTGCTCGATGCTGCCTGTGGTCAGCTCGACCCTCTGTCTCCTCTGCTTGGCTTTACTTCTCTCGGTGCTTAGTCCTCCCCTTAGGGTTCACTGTTTAGTGTCTCTCTTGGTGGCTTGGACTCTTCGATCTAAATCTCCCTTCTCCGATCTCCAATCTGAATTCGACTGTCTCCATTCATGGCTTTAGTCATTAAATCCTCGGCCTATTCAGTTCCTCTCTCGCCTGCATCGATTCGCCTGTCGCCTGTGTGCCTGGAATTCCCTGTTCGACATCAGCATGAATGCTTGAGAAGTAGCCATGTGTCCTCATTGGAACAGCGCCAGCCCGCTCATCGATTCGTTGCTTTCTCCACCATGGCAGTCAACGGATTCCAAATCCTCTTAAATCGTGGCTTAATCCCTTGTCGATTCCACTCTGTCTATCGGACGCAATCTCAGTCATCCGATTTGGGCTCCTCCAGATCCAACGTCATTCGCACGTCAAGCGCGGTTGACTTGCTCAATAGATAATGTGCGATCATGGCGGTTTTTCTCTCACCTCCACTGCCACGCATCGATCGCTAAGGGTGCTCACTACGTTTTCTCCGAAATTGCTTACCGTTCAAGGGCGCCCCGATCAATACCGCCGGTTTCCAGGTTGTGGGTCCCACCTTCGTTCGATGGCACTTTACCTTTTTCCACCCACGGTCCTGTGGCTCCCAACGTGACCGAGTGCTTAAGCTCTACCATTTCAGCCCTATTTGCCTAGCGATGTACGTTAGCGCTAAGCGCTAACGTGCATCGAAAACCAGCTCCTTTTCCCACTCCGGGGCTCCCAGGGGCTATTTTGACCTCCTACACAGTCTCCATAGGCCTCGGTCAGCGTGCTTTGATCGAGGTCCTCGTCATTCCACGCCAGCTGCCATGGCCACTAGTTCAGGGGGTTTTCGAGCGCTATTTTGGATTCTTTAAGGATTTGTCTCGTCCCGATATGGTCATGGTTTTATGATAGTCATTTGTGGATCTGATTTGGATCACGTCCTCCCAGCTAAAAAGATTTTGGACCATCAAAAGTTGGTTTTTCTTCAAGCATCGACTAAGTGAGGAAACTGTTGTCTCACTTGTCCAATCTCAATCCACTTCACACTTCTCGGCTTCGAATCTTTAAGCCCAATTCTGAGGTATTCCACCTGTCCACTACGCATCGTCCTTACCTTCCTGTCCAGCACTATATCTTCCTGCTACTAATTAAGATATTCAAGTAGTAAGTCATCAATAGAAGGTAATTGACTCTGCTCTTCAGGGTCCTCAATCATTGAAGGTTCAAACAATCTCATGAAATCTGTGTTCACGACTGAGTAGATGTGCATGTAGGCTGGCAGATCAAGGCGAAAATCATTTTCACCAATCTTCTCAAGTATCCTGAAGGGTCCATACCTGATAGGTTTTAGCTCTTTACCTTCACCTTGCATCCTGTCCTTGCTAATATACAGCCAGACTTGGTCTCCAACTTGAAAACTATGCTCCATCCAATGCTTATCATGCCTAGCCTTATACTTGGCCTGGCTCTTTTCCAGATGTTCCTGTACTGCCTGGTGGATCTCCTGGATCTGTTCAATGAACCTAGTTACTTTGTCCACATCACTCTGTCCATCAACCATGGTATCTTTACCAAAGACAAAATCCAAGGGAGACCTTGGTATGAAACCAAAACAGGTCTCAAAAGAAGATCTCTGTGTAGAAGAGTGTTTGGCTCTATTGTAAGCATGCTGCACATAACACAAGTGTTCATCCCAAAGCTTAGGGTGTTTGCTGCAATATCCTCTCAGTAACTAGATCACTGTCCTATTAACTACTTTTGTCTGGCCATCTGTTTGTGGATGAAAAGCTATGCTTTTCTTTAATTTGGTGTCCATTAGTTCCCACAGACTGGACCAAAACTTTCCCACAAATCAGGTGTCTCGATCGGATATAATAGAAGTGGGTAATCCAAAATGAACCCATACATGTTCATGTTGGCATTATGATACATATGTTGTACTTGATGGCAACCCACTCATCTCAGATGATAAATTATAGTGCAGCAAAGTTCACACACTTTCATGAAGATAAAAGTTTATTTCATGTAGAGAAAAGTTCACGCACTTTCATGAAGATAAAAGTTTCTTTCATGTAGAGAAAAGTTCACGCACTTTCATGAAGATAAAAGGTTCTTTCATGTAAAGAAAAGTTCACGCACTTTCATGCAGAGAAAAGTTTCTTTCATGTAGAGAAAATTTCACGCACTTTCATGCAGAGAAAAGTTTCTTTCATATAGAGAAAAGTTCACGCACTTTCATGCAGAGAAAAGTTCCTTTCATGAAGAGAAAAGTTCACGCACTTTCATGGTTGGCTCATGGTATTAGTCCAACAGTTTTTTATCCTATGGTTTTGGTCCATGGTATTGCATCCAAAAGTGTTGACCCCAAGTATTGGGTTCATGGTATTGTGTTATTATGGTTTTGGACCGTGGTATTGTGAAAGGCCTAAGACTATAAAAGAGGAAGGAGATCATTTGGCAAGGCAATCAATTTGAATGAATTGAATATCTAATAAGTGCTAGATCTAAAATATTTGTGATTGGGGTTATGGTGCAGATCTGGATCTGAATGAAGGAGGAACCTTAGTGCATAAAGAAGGATAAGTTCTATTGATGGGTCATAATCTTTAAGATTGAATAATAGTATCTTTGTATGATTTTGATCTGTTATATGAGGTGCATGCTTGATCTATAAATCTGACAATCTGGGTTAATTAGTGTCTGAATATTTGAAAGAATGAATTATTCTTTATAGATCTGTACACAGGTTCAGTGAAGTGAAAGAGCGTATACACGTTGGTTCAGTGAATGAAAACAATGTATATGCGGGTTGGTCCAAACACAAGAGCGTATGCACGCAGGTTTAAGGTTGTTGAAGTAGCGTATATCTTTTAAATTATGATCTAAATGCCTCTGTTTATTGCTGCAGTATTCTGGATTCAGAATTTGGTGTGTGGTTACTGTTACTGTGTTCTGGGTACAACTGTCAGAGAAGTGTTTACTTAATTCAGTGCTAATTGGGGAAAAGGAGATTGTTTGATGCAGATATACTTGATGATTGTTTGATGTTCATGGATCCAGTCTGAAAATTTATGAAACGTGGTCCTTGGAAGAAAGAGAAGGTTGTAGCCTTCAGTAGGCCAGCACCTATGTACTAGTATCTTGGCTAGTACAAGAGCTAAGGGGGTTGCAGCTCCCTTCCAGGAGAAGCTGGAAAATGAGAGAGGGTTGTAGCTCTCTGCAGGTTGTAGTCTGCATACTGGTAAAGGACTGCACTAGTACATTGTAAAAGGAAGTTTCTAATTAAAGAAAGATAGAGACGAATTGCAGTAGGTGGTTTTCACCCACATTGGGTTTCCACCTTATATCTTGTGTTCTTGTGTGTGACTGTCTTCTGTTCTGTTTTACTAGTCTGGTTACTGTCTATTTCACTCAGCTACACAGATTAATAATCAACATCTGAAAGATAAAGTAAATTATAAGTTTGTATTGTATACGCGGGTTTCCTTCTACATAGTTGCGTATATATGCGGGTTTTACTAACTGAAGTAGCGTATATCCTCTGAATTTTAAAAAAGGGAATATTTGGCTTGATAATACTGATTCACCCCCCCTCTCAGTATTATTTCCAAGAATTGGTATCAGAGCAGGTCCTTTTGAAGAAGCTTGATCTCTTGGAGGAAGATCCATCATCATGAGCAACTACGAGAGAGAAGCATCTATCAGGCCACCGATATTTGATGGGACAAAATTCGTATATTGGAAGGTAAGAGTTACTGCCTATCTTCAATCTCTTGGTACAGAAGTCTGGGATATTATCGATATAGGGTACACTTTTCCATCGACAAATCCTATAGATCTGGCTGAGAAGAAGAAATATGAAACAAATGCAAAGGTAGTCAATACCCTATTAGGATGTCTATCTCAATCAGAATTCGTCAAGGTTATGCAGTATAAATCCGCAAAGGAAATATGGGACAAGATTGTTCTGAGCTATGAAGGAGATGAACAGGTAAAACGAGAAAAACTTCAAACCCTCAGAATTCAGTATGAAAATATCAAAATGCACAATGATGAAAGTGTGGCTAACTATTTCCTTCGTGTAGATGAGATTGTTAATTGTATGAAAAACTTGGGTGAAGAAATAAAAGAGTTTGTTGTGGTTGGAAAAGTTCTAAGATCTTTGTCCCCTAGGTTTGAATCTAAAGTTTCTGCAATAGAAGAAAAAGAGAATCTATGAAACCTTACCATGTCACAGCTGCACGGGATTCTAACTGCTTATGAAATGAGGAAAGGAGGACCATCGGACAAGAGAGAAGCTGCTTTCAAGGCTTCAGGCAAAGGAGACTACTATGAGTCAGGACACGTGTCAGAAGAAGAAGAAGAATCAAATTTTGTCAAGAATCTTCAACGGGGTGCTGGAAGATTCCGAGGTAAGTTACCTTTCAAATGCTTTGCTTGTGGAAGAGTCGGTCATTATGCTGCCAAGTGTCCTCATAAGGATAAGATTGACAAAGGGAAGGAACCTGTTAGATGGAACAAGAAACAGAATGCAACTAAGAAAAGTTACTACACTCATGAAGACAGTGATGGCCTATCAAATAGTGACGAAGATGAACGAGGTAATGATTATAAACTTTTAATGGCTTTTGAAGATGATGATTACATGGACGCTATAGATGTAGATGGTTTTTATGAAGATATTTCTAGACTCAAAACATGTTTAGAAGAAAAAGATATGATCATTGATACTCTGCAATTCCAACTTGATGAAAAAGAAAAATTTCTTGAGAAGTTAGAATGTGAAATTGTTGGCCTTAGAAAAGAAATTGAGAAAACAAAGGCTCTTAATCTTAAATTTGTTAAAGGATCTGAAACTCTGGATGAGATTATCAATGTACAACGTTCTCCACTAATCAAGACAGGTCTGGGGTATAATGGAGAAGCATCTCAAGCATCCACCTCAAAGAGTTATCTTGATGTAGCAAGGAGGAATGAGCAAAAGCCCAATGGAGATCACCAGGTAAATAGGGATGAATTACATCAAGAATAAACAAAGACTACTAGGTAAACCAGGGGCAATCCATCTTAAGGGTGAACAAAAGCTACAACCAGCCACAGGTAAAAACTTCTCAATTTGCTTCAAGAATGGATGACAATAGAAACTACAATCATTTGGCTGGTAGATTTGATAATCGCAGAAGTTTCTTCAATGGCCAATGTTTCTCTTGCCATAACTTTGGTCACAAAGCAGCTCAATGTGTTGCCTATAAGACAATCATGACTAGAGAAGCTCAAAAAAAAAGAAGTATGACTAGGATTACGAAAAGGACCTATAACAACTTTTCGGCCCTTGAAAATGAAATTGAATGTTCTATTTGTAATAACTTCGGTCATGAAGATTCTGAATGCAGGAGCAGGTTTCGGCAGACAAAGGAACAAGCCTCAAGCACCAGAACATGGAGAATAAAGGAACCACAACCAGAAAGATGTGGGATAGCTTTTTATGCAGAAGGACAGGAAAATCAATGGTACATCGACAGTGGATGTTCGAAGCATATGACAGGTGATAAAGAAAAACTTGAATCATATAGTGTTTTAGAAAAGGGAAAGAAAGTTTCTTTTGGAAATGATACCCCTGCAGTCATAAAAGGCAGAGGCACTGCTCAGTTGAAAGAAATGGTCAAAGCTGGAAATGTTTTGTATGTTGATGGCTTGAAGCATAATATATTGAGTGTCAGTCAGATGTGCGATCAAGGAACTGAGGTAATATTTCGATCAAATGGATGTAGTGTTCGTGATCTTGATACAGGAAAAACAGTGATCAAAGGTAGAAGAACTCCAAATAATTTATACATATTTGAAGAAGGACAACAACAATGCTATTTGAGCAAGGATGATGAACACTGGTTATGGCATCGGAGGTTGGGGCATCTAAGCTTTTCACAAATAAGGAAAGCATGCAAATACCAGGCAGTTCGTGGTCTTCTAGATATCAAAATTCCAGACAACACAATATGCAAATCATGTCAATTTGGTAAGAAAACCAGAACTAACTTCCCTGAGAAGGAAGGATCAGCTAGCAGGCCTCTTGAGCTAGTCCATACAGATGTATGTGGTCCATTTAGGACAAGGTCACCTCGAGGAGAAGAATACTTTATATTATTCATTGATGACTTCTCCAGGATGGTTTGGTTAGGACTTATGAAGCACAAAGACGAAGCATTCGAAAAATTCAAATCCTTCAAAGCCTTGGCTGAAAACGAATCAGATCAAAAAATTAAGTGCCTTAGGTCCGACAGAGGTGGGGAGTTTACCTCAAATTAATTTTTCAATTTCTGTGAAGAACATGGAATAAGAAGGGAATTATCTACAGCTAGGACTCCTCAGCAAAATGGAGTGGTGGAAAGGATGAACAAAATGGTCCAACAAATGGCTCGTGCTATGCTTGATGAGTCTGGAACTCCCGCAACCTTCTAGGGTGAAGCTGCATTTGCTGCGGTTGTTATTCTCAACAAAACAAATGTCTGAGTGAAAAACACTCAAACTCCTCATGAGCTCTGGTATGGTGAGACTCCTTCGGTAAAGCATTTCAAAATTTTTGGAAGAAAATGCTATATTAAGAATAATGATGAACAACTTGGAAAACTTGAACCTAGAGCAGATGAAGGCATTCTCCTTGGTTATTCTCCCCACAGCAAAGCATATAAGTGTTACAATAAAAGACTTGGAAGAATTGTTGACAGCATTGATGTAGTGGTTGATGAAAAAGGATACATTCCTAGGCAAGTAAATTATGAAAATATCGAAGAGGATGAAGAATACTCTCCAAATTAGACTGATGATGAAGAAGAACCTCAAGAGGCACCAGAGGAATAGATAAGGATAGAAGAGAAGACTCCATCCAGGTACGTTAAGAAGAATCATCCAGAATCTCAGATTTTGGGGCAGAAAGAGGCAGGTGTACAAACAAGAAGAACAATTGCAAAAGCCTCAAGCTATTTGGCATTGCTCTCCTCCACTGAACCTCAAAATGTAAAAGAGGCATGCAAAGATGAATGCTGGGTCAAGGCAATGGATGAAGAACTTGAGCAGATCGAAAAGAATAACACTTGGGAGTTGGTTCCTAGACCAAAAGATAAGAATGTCATAGGGACAAAATGGATCTTTAAAAACAAGTTGAATGAAAATGGGGAAGTGATTAGAAACAAGGCCAGACTTGTTTGTAAAGGGTATGCTCAACAAGAAGGTATAGACTTTGAAGAAACTTTTGCTCCCGTTGCTAGACTTGAGGCCATCCGAATGTTCCTTGCTCTCTCAAGCTTTCAGAAGTTCAAAGTATTTCAAATGGACGTGAAATCAACCTTTTTGAATGGAGACTTAGAAGAAGAAGTGTACATTGAGCAACCAGATGGCTTCATCCTTGGGAATGATCCAAATCTTGTATGCAGACTAAAAAAGGCTCTCTATGGTCTTAAATAGGCTCCAAGGGCTTGGTACTACCATTTGGACAAATATCTTCATCAACAGGGTTTTTCAAAAGGATCAGCAGATAGCAATCTTTATATAAAAATTGAAAATGACAAATTGCTAATACTTGTTGTGTATGTATATGATATTATCTTTGGCAGCAATGAAGAAGCTATGAGTCAAAGCTTTGCCTTGGTAATGCAGAAAGAATTTGAAATGTCTTTGCTTGGAGAACTGACATATTTTCTTGGATTGCAAATCCAACAAAATGAAGGCGGTATATTTTTGTCTCAAACCAAGTATCTCAAGTAGATCTTGAAGAAATATGGCATGGAAGATGAAAAACCAGTATGTGCCCCTATGGTTACAGGATGCAGCCTCAGTGCAAATGATGAATTTGCAGCAGTGCATCAACCAACCTATAGATCCATGATTGGAAGTCTTCTTTATTTGACAGGTACTCGACCAGACATCATGCATGCAGTGGGAATAGTTTGAAGATTTCAGGAAAATCCTAAAGAAACCCATCTTCAGGCAGTAAAGAGAATTTTCAAGTATCTTCAAGGAACTCAAAACTATGGCTTATGGTATCTTAGAGATACAGATCTCACTCTACATGCTTATATAGATGCATATTGGTCTAGAAGCGTGGATGACAGAAAGAGCACAAGTGGTGGAGCATTCTTTATGGGTTCCAGATTAGTATCTTGGTTCAGCAAGAAACAAAGTTCGATTGCTTTATCTACAGCTGAAGCGGAATATGTGGCTGCTGCATCTTGTTGCACTCAACTTCTTTGGATGATGCAAACCTTGCAGGACTTTCAAATCACTTGTACACCACCTATCTCCATCTTATGTGATAATACAAGTGCAATCAACATTTCTAAGAACCCAGTCATGCATTCAAAAACCAAGCACATACCAATCAAGTATCACTTTCTCCGGGAACAAGTGTTGGAACAAAAGGTCAAGTTGGAGTATGTTCCTTCTAAGGAACAAGTTGCTGATATTCTCACCAAACCACTACCCAGGGAGACATTTGAATACCTCAGACAGAAGCTGGGGGTAGTTGATGCATCATCTTGCTGTTAAATCTTGTCTATTTCAGAGAAAAATGGGTGTACGCGAGTTTCCTGAGGAGGATCCGCGTACATACATAGGTTTGTGTAGATATAGTTGCGTATATGGATGCTTGATGGATATCAGTAGGGACAGGCTCTGGTTATGGTGGAGATAATCTGAATTGGGTCTGACAGAGACCTTTTGGCACAGGTTCAGGGGGAGCAGATAAACTTCTAATGATGCATTGTTGGCATTATCTTAGAAGCTTTTGGTTCTAGTTCACAGCTGTTGTTGGCTTCAGGTGGAACAAATGCAGATGGAGAACAGAAGGAAACCATGGTTGTTGATCTGAATGGTGATTGACAGATGTTGTTGCTATCAGTTATTGTGACTTTCATAAGCCTTGCTCTAGATATTTCGTCTCTATGTCATGTATCTCTTTTATGGTGTCAAGGTCCTATAACGGCCTGTTTTTGGTTCCCCACTATGCCTAGGATGAAGATGTAATGTATTTGGTTGTCATATGTAATTCTCTGATGTATCCCCACTTGGTTGGGCAGATGATCCCCACTTGGTTTGGTGATGGATGTATGTATTGAGTCTTTTGGTGATAGGAAGGTCTTTTATGATGTATAAGTCATCGTTCTTCTTGTAAAACATATTTTTGCAGGCCTTGCTTATAGTCAGGGGGAGCATGAACAACACACTTCAGCAGAGCAGAGACTTCAGCATGGACAGAGTTGTAGACCTTGGCATATACAAAGGGGGAGCTCATTCAGAGATTTCAGCAGGTACTCAGGGGGAGTATGGGCAGCGGAAGGTTTATCTAGGAAAGAGATTATCTTGGTCTGCCCTTTGCCCTTAATGACAAAGGGGGAGAGTGATTGGTTGTTGTTGCCATCAAGTCCAATGGGGGAGATTGTTGGCATTATGATACATATGTTGTACTTGATGGCAACCCACTCATCTCAGATGATAAATTATAGTGCAGCAAAGTTCACACACTTTCATGAAGATAAAAGTTTATTTCATGTAGAGAAAAGTTCACGCACTTTCATGAAGATAAAAGTTTCTTTCATGTAGAGAAAAGTTCACGCACTTTCATGAAGATAAAAGGTTCTTTCATGTAAAGAAAAGTTCATGCACTTGCATGCAAATAAAAGTTTCTTTCATGTAGAGAAAATTTCACGCACTTTCATGCAGAGAAAAGTTTCTTTCATATAGAGAAAAGTTCACGCACTTTCATGCAGAGAAAAGTTCCTTTCATGAAGAGAAAAGTTCACGCACTTTCATGGTTGGCTCATGGTATTAGTCCGACAGTTTTTGATCCTATGGTTTTGGTCTGTGGTATTGCATCCAAAAGTGTTGACCCCAAGTATTGGGTTCATGGTATTGTGTTATTATGGTTTTGGACCGTGGTATTGTGAAAGGCCTAAGACTATAAAAGAGGAAGGAGATCATTTGGCAAGGCAATCAATCTGAATGAATTGAATATCTAATAAGTGCTAGATCTGAAATATTTGTGATTAGGGCTATGGTGCAAATCTGGATCTGAATGAAGGAGGAACCTTAGCGCATAAAGAAGGATAAGTTCTATTGATGGGTCATAATCTTTAAGCTTGAATAATAGTATCTTTGTATGATTTTGATCTGTTATATGAGGCGCATGCTTGATCTATAAATCTGACAATCTGGGTTAATTAGTGTCTGAATATTTGAAAGAATGAATTATTCTTTATAGATCTGTACACAAGTTTAGTGAAGTGAAAGAGCGTATACACGTTGGTTCAGTGAATGAAAATGGCGTATACGCAGGTTGGTCCAAACACAGGAGCGTATGCACGCAGGTTTCAGGTTGTTGAAGTAGCATATATCTTTTAAATTATGATCTAGCTGCCTCTGTTTATTGCTGCAGTATTCTGGGTTCAGAATTTGGTGTGTGGTTACTGTTACTGTGTTCTGGCTACAGCTTTCAGAGAAGTGTTTACTTGATTCAGTGCTAATTGGGGAAAAGGAGATTGTTTGATGCAAATATACTTGATGATTATTTGATGTTCATGGATCCAATCTAAAAATTTATGAAACGTGGTCCCTGGAAGAAAGAGAAGGTTGTAGCCTTCAGTAGGCCAGCACCTACGTACTAGTATCTTGGCTAGTACAAGAGCTAAGGGGGTTGTAGCTATTGTGGGGAAAAATGCCTATGCAGGACAATCCTATCCTCCTAAGGCGTGATAGTGCCTTAGCAACAAACGAATGCAGCTATTTCGGTTTCTTCCTTTATGAAATATGAAAGAGAGGAGATTGGTAGACTTACCGTTATCTTCCGGTTGTCCCTCGATCTAAATCCTCTCCTCTTTGTGTGTCCACAGCTACTTGCCTCCTCGCTTTTGCTCCCACGAGATCACAAGAGAACAGCTACCTGTGACAAGAGAACAGCTACATGCAACAAGAGAAGGACACAATACAAAGGCAAATATACATATTCATAAATGATTCAGGATTAGAAGTAAATCAAATACACTAATGCAAATCATACAATAAACACCAGCATATAGGAAAGAACCGAGAAGCTTTATTGATTGATAAACAAGGTTCAGGAAGAGATACAACCCATAGGGTTCCAACCCAGCATCTCCTTCCCAGCAGAATGGAATTCCTTCTTCAGCCCCTTTCAAAGCATAAACACCCAATGATCCAACCACAAACCAACAACAATTCTTTGCAATTACAATCCAACCTCCTTAGACCTCATGAGAGAGATCTATATATAGGAATTTTGGAGAAAGGATGAGTCAGCTTGAGGCTTGCATGGAGCTGACTAGTGTCCTCTCCCACTTCATTTCTTGAGTCCACTTGGAGGTTCTTACTTCCACTTGGAGATTTGGAACCTCTTACTCATCACCAGTCGAATTCCCTGATCCAAGTGTCATTTTGGAAGCTTCCTGGGCATTGACACCTTGAGAAATGAGTCTGCCACTTGTCCAGTTACGCTCAGCGCAGGTAGCCTTCTTTGCAGTTGACATTCAGCACAGGTAGACAGTGGAGCACTTGACATTCAGCGCAGATGCTCAGTGGAGCAGTTGACATGATCTAGAATTGCCTTGTTTTTGAGTGTTTTCAGGTGGAGAACTTTTGTAAACTGCTGTGGTTTGCTGGCCTTGTTTCCTCTAGGGGTAGGAACAACATGTTTAGGGACTTTGGATCCCTTAATTATTGACATTTCATGCTCAGTGATGCAAGGCACAAAAATATCTATAACAGTTGCCCCTAAAGTATGAGGCCGTTTATCGGGTGAAATGCTTTATCCAGGGGAGTCCGAAGTTCATCCATTTGCTGGGAGGAGACCTGTAATAAGATACAATACAATACATTATGATTCATTCTGCTTTCATGATCTAGCTGAGGCGGGCATTCCCATGCTCAGCTTTATAAATACATTTTGGTACATAGAACAGACGATCGTCTGATGGTAGACTGATAATTCTGGCGAAACTATCATCCTTTGAGTAGGATGATCATCTGCTGCAATGATGTACATGTCAAATGTCTTTATTTTCCTGAATGTATATTGCAGCTCGGATGGATGAAACTAGATCCGGGGTCTTCAATACTCGTTTGATCTTCACTCTAAGTACAAGTCGATCCATGTGAGAATTGCGCTGAAGTCGAACATGGAAAGACATCGCTTGATTAGCGGTCAATGATGTAAACCGTTAACAAGCGCGAGAGGAATCACCGATAATGATAATGACCCTCAAGGTACTGCAGTACAATTCACGCGGTGTGAATAAAGGACTTGGCGTCGAACACCGCGCAAAATCTTCTGGTCGAAGGCCATTGATGTATACCTGTCGCCGGAAGTGAGAAACTTGCCATTGAGGCATGCAAGCTTCAAAGTACTGAGGGGGTTGTTCCTAGATCAACTTCTTGGATAATGAGCTGATGTCGACAAGAAGCGATCCGTCAAAGGAGGGCCTTAATGAATCCCACATCAGTGACACGGAACGGAGCTAATGATTTTAATGGAGGTGAAAATGATCTGTGACATATGATTCAGGGTGGCGGTCATGAATGGATGAAGGATAATGTATGGCAGTGGATGGGACCAGGTTGACTATTTCTGAACGACTTCTCTTGAACATATGGCGACACTGATGCGATGGATCGGTAGCATTACCCCAAGTATGGATGGTGTGGCAAAGACCATGGTGATGTGACCGGTGAATGAAACAACCCAACCCGATGTGATACGGAGGAAAAGTGTCATGTTCAAGAGCGACCTGCTACCATCAAAGACTTCTTGATTTTTTCCCAATTTTTCCCCAGTCATTGCTGACCAGTACCTCTTTATTTTTGTCAAGCTTGAGGAGGATAACATATGCTTATTCTATAACCTGCCCTTCGGGCAAGCCCATCGCTATGTTTTAACGAGCCTAGCGATAGGGAAACTCGTTCTCGTCTAAAGACAAGTTTGTCGCTATTTAGTGATTTTAACGAGTCTAATGACAAGGAAAACTCGGCCCTTTTCATTTTTAGAGAGTCTGAAAAGGTACATAAAGTTAACTCCAAAATTCCTTTTTCGTCATCTAATCCCTTAAGTCTGAAAAAGTATAAAACAATACAGAAGGGATGAGTTTTCGATAGTTTTAACGAGCCGAACAAAACAAGCGCTCGATCTTTTTGTGCAATAATCCCTCAGGTCCAAAAAGATTAAAATCTAGAGGAGGGATGGCTCTTCCGGTCGTTTAATGAGCTGGAAGGCCAAAACTCGGCAATCTTTTCATTTTTTACGAGTCAGTTGAAAAGAGCTTAAAGAAGACTCGTCTTTTGAGGAACGAGTGATGAACAGGGTTAGCAGCTAATTCCAGGTACAGGTTGGAATTTCCAATCACGGCAGTGTCACAAGGATGGCTAGGTGAAATCACTCTTCGCAGCTGTTCCTCAAAATGGGTAAACAATCATATGGAGGTAAACGATCGACCAAATGAACGGTGGAGGTGAAGGTGCACAAAACACAACCAAGGTCTTTTTACGGTTGATCAGGTTACATACTCAATAGTTATTTACTGGGATGGGTTCATTTTTTAACGAGCTTGAATGCGCCAAAACACTGCTCAAGCTTATGTTTATTTTTTAACGAGCATGAATTCCGCGTTAAAACTGCTCGGATCTTGCATTTATTTTTTAACGCGCATGAACTTTATGCTAAAACTGCTCGTTTATATGGTCAAATTTTGATTTTTTATCATTACTAGCTTTTCTCTTTTCAAGGATAGTACTGCATTTTCAATTGCTGCATCAAACTTAGTTAGAAATACATAATCATGGGATAAAAACCCTGATATTTTGCTTTGAACTACGTAAAAAGCCATTAAAAAGTGTTTTTACCTCTCATTTTACCATTTCATTTGCACTTGGTTTGTTGGAGCTTTGGAGGTGCCTCTTTCCCCTTGATTTTCACCAGCTGATTCCGGGAGATTCTGTGGACGATTCTCGGCGCCGTCTGGACCAGGTAGGAGCTAAACCCTAGCTCTTTCTTTTCATGGTTTCCTTTTTCATTTCTGTGCCTGTTTTCTAGCCTTTCTGAGCCTCAGGGGTTTTGCCAGGGCGCCCTCTGATCAGTGCAGGTTCTCCATTCGAAACCTGCGTTGAATGTCAAGCTGCCTTGAGGCAGCCTGACCTTCAACGCAGGTAGGACACTGCCTGCCTGCGTTGGGCTCAAAAAACTGAGTTTTCAGCACATTTTTTGATGAAATTTCGCCAGTTTCTCATCAAATTCAGGATCTTACTCATTCTCTTGTTTGTTTTGCAGGAACCTTTGAGAAAATGTCCCTTACATGGTGAGAACGAGAACATGAAGAAGAAGATATGATTGCTCTCCATGACCCAGTCACGGTGAACGCGCTGCGGAATTGTGGCCTGCTGAAGTTTTTCCGTATCTCTAGTATGAGAGCACAGATTTCTTTGCTGCAGTACATGCTTGATGCTTGGGATCCCATCAACCAAGTATTCCAGATTAGGGGAAAAACCATCCCCTTGACCATGGTAGACATTTACTTCTTGACTGGGTTGTCAAGGCGGGGTGCCCCCATTTCTTTGTCAGGTTCGGCCCGGGGGAATGACTCCGTGAGAGACTATGTTCGCCAGTACTGCAGGGAAGGTTCCCAGCCGAGCAGAGATGGCAAGGTTGTTATCCGTGAGATTACTGATAGGTCTCTCAGGTCCATTCTGTATACTATTGGTAGGATGGCTGGTAGCGCATCTCTACATGTTGCCAACAGGTCTTATGTGCAGCACGCCTTGGAGTGTCTCCAACCGAAAGTATTTAACTGGTGTGATGCAGTACTTGTTCAGATGAAAAGTCAATTGACCAAGGTAAAGGACGGGAAGTTGAAGAACTTTGGATTTGGTTCTATTCTGACTGCCTTCGCCTTGGAGAAAATCCCACTGATGCAGCCTCAGTATATTATACTCTACTTGCCTTCTCCGACCGAGCCACGCATGCAGAGGTGGGTTGATCACATGTCTAGGCATGCTGGTCAACCTCAGATTACTTTCACTGATGCCTTCTTCAGGTGGTTCGAGTGCCAGGAGATAGTCTTTTCCGAGTATCCATATGTGGGTATGGATTTCCGAGGTGATCCGGATTTGGTGCTACCGGATGGCGAACAGTGGGGCGCTATTGGTAAAATCTTTGACCATATCATTGTTTACTGTTTTTATTCATAATGTTTCTGTGCTTTATTCTATCAAGACTTTTAATCAAACTCTTGGGTGCGTGCAGATGTTGGTCCTGTTCGTCCAGCAGTTCGTCCGAGACCGCCAGTTGCTGCCCCGGCAGTGGATCCTGTTGGGAGAGATATTCTTCGTGACCTTGACGACACTGAGACCCTTACAGCTGTGCAGGAGCAGGTTGAGAGCCTTACTCTTGGTATTCCGGATGTACGGATCGATGAGTTACCTTTACAGTTGCAGCGGCATACTACTGGTGTGCCTAGACGATGGACTCGTCTCTTGTGCATGATTGCACAGGCTGTGACGTGCTATCATGAGCATCACTAGGCTAGGGTGCCCCCTAGCACTTTTGAGTTTTTGGGTCATATGACCAATTTTGTCTTGGTTACACAACATTATGTATAAACGATAAACAACTTTTATATATTTTGATTTTCGAGGTTTATTCTAGTTGATTTACGTGATCCACTTGCATAACACTGATGCATTTCTTTTTATAAATGTTCTAAATGTCTATCTAATACATAGTTTGCTAATGAATCGGTTAATGTGTTTAAGTTCCTGGAAATATGCTGGTATTGAATTGAATCAAACTGTCTTTCCAAAATCTTAACCCTTAGAAACATTCGATAAATAGCTGGATTGCGGACCGAATATATACCATTGAGTTGTAGTATCACAAGTTGTGAGTCTAGCCTGACGATTAGTCGGCGTATACCATGGGCGATGGTATCAGAGAGGAGTTCTATCAACGCGCTATACTCAGCGATGTTATTCGTTGATTGCCCAATACACACACCTCTGAAACTCACTAACTCGCCGCTTGGATCAAAAATGGCCCAGGTTGCGGAGGATAGATTCCGCGAACTACGACTCGCTCCGTCGGCATATCCCACATACGTGTCAGAAAAGTTCGACATCTGCAACAAATGAAAAAGGTGGATTACTCGACTGAAACAAACACTTTAGCGAAAACAAAATACAACAAAAGCACTCAGGTTACTACTTAGGCATAGTAACGCTTGAGGTACAACCCGTTGCGGGGTTGCGCCAGTGGTATTCCGTCATAATCCATTAACTCGTAGGCTCCTTTTGCTAACACCCGTTTAACAATATAGGGACCCATCCATAAAGAATTAAATTTTCCTGCTCCTAATTTGTCGGATTCTTGGTCGTAAAGCAAGACCAAGTCACCTTCAGAGAAGACACTTAGTTTGACATTTTTGTCGAACTGTGCCTTGACTCGTTTCTTATGGGCTTCGTTAGCCAGAACGGCATCACGACGGGTTTCATCCAACTGGATTAATTCCAAGAAACGAGCCTCTTCTTCTGAAGTTCCGGGGAGGAGGTCAATTGCGAGTTTAAGAGACGAAATTTCACACTGGATTGGTAAGACTGCCTCCAGGCCATACACCAGTTGGAACGGTGTGAACCCAGTGGCATTTTTTACCGATGTTCGGTAAGCCCACAAGGCTGAGTACAGGATTAGGTGCCACCTTCTTTTGTGAACCCCGATCATCCTTTGCAACATACGCTTCAGGACCTTGTTGATTGCTTCAACTTGTCCGTTGGCTTGCGGATAATACGGGGTAGAGCTGTCGTGAGATAGCCCTAGCTTGGCAGCTAATTCAACCATCATGTGATTGCGAAAATGCGATCCATGATCTGTAACTATAGCCTGCGGTACGCCGAACCTGGCGACTACATGATTGAAAAAGAAAAGGGCGGCTGTTTCACCAGTGTTATCCAATGTAGGCATCGCCTCGGCCCATTTGGTAAAATAGTCAACGGCGACTATAATATACCCATGCCCCCCGGTCGAGGTGGGGTTACATTGCATGAAATCGATGCCCCATTTGGCGAAAGGCCCAACAACAACTATTGGCTGTAAAGGTGCGGGTGGTCTTCTGGTTTTGCTATCAAAAATCTGACATGCATGGCAACTTTTGACTGCGATTATGCAATCTTTGAACATGGTTGGCCAGAAGTATCCTGCTCGTAAGATTTTTTGTGCTGTTGCATATCCAGATTGATGCCCCCCACATGCGCCTGAATGACACTCATTCAGGGCTTTTTCGGCCTCCTCATGGGTAAGGCACCTCCTCAGAACTGTATCGATACCACGACGGTAAAGCGTATCACCGACGATCATGTAGTCTTTAGCTTGGTATCGTATACGTTTCTGTTCAGAGTGAGAGGTGTTAGGCCTGAACTTTTGGGTTTGGAGATAAACTATGATATCTCCATACCACTCATCGCTTGTAGATATCAGAAACAAATTTTCATCCACGATTGACTCTTCCGATGTTTCATCGTTGGACGACGATGGGAGATCGCACAATAATTCCGCGAAAACTAGAGCTTTCTTTGATTTGGATTTTACAAATTCCAGATCAAACTCTTGAAGGATCGCTATCCATTTTGAATATTTGCCCCCCAGCAACTGTCGTGACAATATATATGTCATGGGGTTGCAATCTGATAAAATGGTAGTTTTTCGAAAGAGGACATAATGTCGAAACCTTTGAATCGCTTGAACAGCTGCAAGTGCTAGTTTTTCAACATAGGAATATTTACTCTCTGTATCATTTAAGTTTTTACTCAAATAATATATAGGATGTTCAATTCCATCGACTTCTTGTACTAAAACCATCGCAATGGTCGTATCTGCTGCAGCTAGATACAGGTTAAAATCTCTTTGATAGTCCGGGGCATACATTAATGATGCTCTTACTAGAGAATCTTTCAGAGCATCAAAGGAAGCTTGCGCCACCTGATCCCAGACAAAAGGTACATCCTTTTTCAAAAGACGAGTGTAACCTTTAGCAAGTTCTGCGTAATTTGGAATGAACCTCCTCAGAAAGTTTGCTTTCCCTTGGAGTTTCTGAATCTGAAGCACATTTGAAGGTGGAGGCAAATTAATGATTGCCTGAACCTTGCAAGGGTCGAGACGAATCCCATCCTTAGAGACTACAAAGCCAAGTAAACGACCAGAACCGACGCAAAACACACATTTGTGCGGATTGAGTCTTATCTTGTAGTGTCGGCAACGTAGAAATATCGCTCTTAAATGCTGCGGATGATCAGTCCGCTTTCGCGAATGAGCTGGAAGGTCATCGAGATATGGTTGAACTATGTTCTTGATGTCATGGAAGGCATAATTCATTGCCCTCTGAAACGTCGCCCCTGCGTTCTTCAAACCAAAGGGTAATTTTCGATAAGCGAATGTGCCCCACGGACAAATAAATGCAGTCTTTGACTGGTCCTGTGGGTGGATATTTATTTGATTATACCCGGAAAATCCATCCATAAATGAAAAGATTTCACATCCGGCGCATTCATCAATTATCTGGTCGATGAAGGGTGTAGGGTAGTTGTCCTTTGGACAGGCTTGGTTTACATCCCTATAGTCGACACACACTCTAATCGTCCCTTGTTTTTTCATAACAGGGACAATATTCGATACCCAATCGGTTAGAGGAACCGGGTAGATGAAACCAGCATGGAGAAGTTTTTCAACTTCTGTCTTAATGGCAGCGGCTTTCTTAGGGTGCACCTATCGAAGCCGTTGTCTTACTAGTTTGACATCAGGATACATTTTAATCTCATGTTCAACAATACTCGAGTCAATGCCCGGCATTTCATCATATGACCAGGCAAAGACATCTCTGAACTCGCGAAAAAGAGCGTTATATATTTCCAGTTCTGAAGGGGAACAACTTTTGCCGACATAAATATTCTCTACAACATCCGGTTTAGTCGAGATATTTATGGCTATAGTCTCTTCAATATTGGATAAGTTTCGCTTGGAATCCACCGTATTTACAGTATTTGTTAGGAATTCAAAAACTGAAGGGTGGTAAAGGTCGTGTTGAGTATCTTCTTCACATTCCGGAAGAAGGGAACGATGGTGGTGATCATTCCATGGTGCCCCCTCAATCAACATTGATTGTAAGATTCCTTCGTCAGTCCCATGCACTTTCGACCAAGGATCTAATGGGGTACCATATTCTCCAGACCTATCTACCCAGACACTTGACGAGCGTTGATTTGGGTTCGCCTCCCATGCCCGAAACATTGATTGCTACAATATTTCTATAGGGCTTGGTGGCAAAACCATCGCATGATCCATGACGACTTTGTCTTCTGCGACCTTCAAGGAAGATATCATGTTGCATGTTGCTACAAACGGAATATTTCCTATGTAGATAGGAGGTGGTAGTGCGAAAGTTCCCATCATTGTGGGGTCTTTCAATAGGCCCACTCCGATATCTTGAATTGAATGGTCGCTCCCATGGATCATGGGAATGCTTCCTGTAACTTGTGAACCATTAGGGAGGAAGTTCTGTTGGTCGACGATCGTAATCCCTCCTTCAAACGGGAATGCGATCTTCCTAAAATAAGTCGACACTACAGCTGCCATGGCATATATCCATGGTCTTCCCTAGTAGGATGTTATAGTCAAGATTGCCATCGATGACTTCAACATCAATTTCCACTGTTTTCCCTCCTAGTTCAACCTTCAAGTTATTTAGGATGCTGTACGGGGTGTACGTCCTTCCGTCGAATGCTTTTAGTGTCGTCGAAGATCGCGACAAGGTTGGAGACCCAAGAGTTTTCCAGCAACTCATTGACATGATACATGTCGATGCCCCCTCATCAATAATTGTTCTGTGAACAGTTTTGTTGAGGGCTTTCACTTGGATAAGGAAAGCTAGTTGAGCTGGTAACTGAGGATTATATCCTTTGTGATCAAAGGATACAAGATTGGAATCCTTAGGATCCACTCCACCAATAGCCGATAACAACGCCTGCCTTTGGGATGGGAAATTTTGTAGTACCTCAAGAGTCGACATAGCAGATGGCGATTGGGCCAAATCTTCCACTATGTTATAATGCTGCGCCGCCCTGGCGTGAGGATTAAATGTCGACTTGTGTACTACTCCCTTTGGCGGTTTTATTGTTAACTCAGGGATGATGGGTGGTACAACTTCTGCCGAAGTTGTTGTCGAACTACTAGGTTGATCTTTACCTTTGTCGTTCGACACCAGGGGATTCCCGTAATCTTTATTCCTTGTCGAAATAAAAGCATCATTTTGTTGCTTAGATATCGATAACATTAGCACTTGCGACGGGGAAGCATTTCCACTATCAACCATATTTTGACCTGGATTAGGAAATGGATCAGTTAACACAGCTGGCATGTGTGAACTTTTGAAGAACTTCTTAAGTTCAGCTTTGTATGGACAATCTTTCGTCCAATGATCCTCCTCATCGCATATTTGACAAGGATATTTCATCTTTCCAGGAGGGTTCGAAGAAGTTTTTTGAGGGGATGACTCACCCTGTTTCTTCTTCTTCCCTTTGTTTTGCTTCTTCTTGCTTCCTGGTTGATTGGAATTTTTGCCTTTATCTGTTGATACGGCATTTATTTCCGAAGCAAGAATTTCTTGATTTGCATTTTGATTCGAAGTCTTACGGGCTTTCTTATTCGAATCCCTTGTCGACTTTGCGTTTGCAGTGCCAATCACACCGTCGCCGGCATGAGAGTCACTATTTGATCCAGGAGGAGGAGGAATTGAAAATTCCGGTCTGGGGGCGTCAGGTATCTTGTCATAGAGCATGCCAGACTAAGTATATACTAAGTCTAAATATTGGGCACGAGCAATAACCTGCTCCTCTGTTACGACCCCTCCCTTGGCCACATCTTCTGTTATAGCAGGAAGTAGCGACTTTATAAACCACTCAGCTAATAGCTGATCTGGAACATATGTCTTCACCATTCTGCGACGACGACGCCACTCATGTATATGATCGGATATATGTGTGGTCGTCGTCTGCTTGAAGTTGGTTAAGATTTCCGTTCCAGTTTCATACCTTATCGGTAATTGAAAATGGGTTAAGAAAGTCGTGGCTAGGGAACTGAAATTGTCGAAAGAGGCTCTAGGTAATTCAATATACCATTTAGCCGCTGGACCCGTCAATGTCCTCTAAAAAAGGCGAAGCCTTAGCGAATCATCGTTCACGGTGTTCGACGAACACCACAGATGAAAAGTCATGACGTGATTCGATGGGTCTTCACCTGGATTTCCATTGAATTTAGGAATGTCCGATGGAAGTTTATGCGGAATCGCTGGCCACCAAGGGGCATAAGCAATTGGATCATTCGTCAGCCGGTTTAGATCTGGTAATTCTAGAGTTGCTACAAAGGGCAACTGTTGATTCAGGTTAGGCGGAGCATACCCAGGATAAGATGGAATCGCCTGAGCAGTGGGTCTTTGCATACCAGCATAATGTATTTGATGCTGGGAACTTTGACAAGTTTGATGGGTATAACCGTTATTATACGGTTGCCCATTACTTACAAAGACTTGTTGCTCGGGTCCTTGATATGATTGCTGGAATTGCGGTTGTTGAGTTTGAACCAGCTCCGGTTGTTGGACCATTTGCTGTTGTCCAATACTGGATTATTGACCAAGATGAGGAGTCATAGTACTTGTTTGAGCCTGAGTCGCTCCAGATAAGGAGGCACTAACCGGAGGTTGTGATTGAGTTGTCGAGACAAGAGGCTGTTGTATGGCAACCTGAGAAACTTGTGGTTGACATACAACAGGTATCGCTTGTACTTGCGACGCAATCAACATACCAGGTATAGTGGCAACATTCGACACAGGGTGGACCCTTGGTTGTTGAGGCAGTATTGGTACCCATCCGCTGGATGTAATTCCAGTTTGACCTAAACTTTGTTGTAAACTCCCATATGGTTGTTCTCCGGGGGGGAACAATGAAAAGGCATACTGCCCTCCATATGGTGGCAATCCAGTGCTTAAAGGGTAGATTGGCCTTTGAAGACACATTGGATCAAGTTGTTGAGTTTCAACATAAGAAATACCAGATGATAATCCGAATGAAGAAATAGGAACTAACCATGTTGTCGAAACAGTCTCTGATTGGACTCCAGCTTGTTGTTGACAATTTGCCGGGACAGATGGTATACCAACGAACATCGTTGGAGTAGCAGCAGGAGGCTCTGCCGCTGCTGTGTCGGATGACACAGCCCTGGATGTCGACGGTTGTTCAGACAAATTTAGTCTATCCAAAAGATTTCCTAGCGATTCTACAAGAACTTTGTGATGAAGGTAGACTAACTTCGAAGATCAACGCAGGAATAAAGGGTGATTGTTCCGTTTAAAATAAATTGTTAACGACGGTTTAGACACAACTTGCTTTTTCAGTTTTAAAGAGTCGAGAAAAAGCTAAAGATGACTCTAGTCTCCTTCGATGTTTTAACGAGCCCGAAGTGACAAATGCTCGGATGGACTTTTTCTGTTATAGAGTCTGAAAAAGGCCAAAAGAAACTGCTCTAGAGATCTAGGCAGAGGGTGTGCCAAACTTTTCGCAAAACCACGGAATACTTTTTACAGTACGGGTGGTCGATCTTCGTGAATGCTGTGTTCACTGCATTGCGATCAGTAGGGCGGCCGACACAACTTCCTAAGGATAATGGATATATGCCTATAGGGGTCTCCCAATATATACGCGACGGTACGTGGGAGCACAAGTCCGTATTAGCGCTATCGTCCCTCAGGAGGAATCACCCACCTTCCCCGAGATCGACAGTCACTAGGTTTAACGACGCCGGAACACGTCTCTACCTAGACCTCTATTTTGTGCGTTATGTTGCAAAGCGTTGTTAGGTTCATTCAGTTTATTTGAAGTTGATCTTTTTAAAGTTTGTCTTTCAGGATCACCACGAGATGTATGGTACAATTCCTAAATGTAGTCTAAGATGATAAGCAAGCTTTATAATCTTTCAACTTTGAAAATCCTAGCTACTAAGGGAAAAGAGAGCGACTATCTTTTCTCAAAGAGCAATCAGCACACTCTAATGCACTCTTCCTAAACCAAGCATGCAAACTTATCAAAATGAAAATGCACAATGCAGGTGTTTGTTTTCCACTTTCTTAGTATAAATGCCTACAAAGAAAGCTTTTTGTACAATTTTGAATTTGCTTTTAAATGACTGAAACAAACAAGTTTACTTTTTCCAAAATCAACAAGGGTAGAAGAGATTACAAACACTTTGCGATTTTCGAAATGAATACTTGTTTTGACATTCAAAAGTGACAAACTCAAACCAATAAGCAAAAGCAAATGTATAATCAAACTGCAAACAGCCAATGAACTCTCTCCTAAGATCACAATCAATCAATCAATCAGATCTGAATCAAGGGCTATAGGATGATTACTTTACTCATGCAAAGGAAAACTGTAAATGACGCCACAAACACATAAAAAAACTTACAGTCTTTTTGTACAAAAATGAGGTGGAATTTAAGCAAAGAAAAGGGGTTATCAGACTGGTACCTATGCTGGTTAAAGGCTGCAAAAAACAGGGATCAAAACAGGGCAAAAGACAGCAGAGAACCCCAGCTGCACAAGGAAAAACTGGTTCAGCGCAACCTCAACACTGTGGTTTTGACATTCAGTGCAGGTAGCCTTCACGGGACCTGCGCTGAAATGCAGAATGCCTTCACAGCAGTCGTGCTGAAGGGGAAACTCTCGTTTCTCTTGGTTTCCGGGTCATAAAATGCTCAAAAATCAACTGTTTCAGGCCAAATCAGAAACACAAGCAAGGTATAAACAGAGGGATGCTTTGAAAGGGTACTAAAGACTATCACAAAGGATCATCAAGTCATTTGTGAGTCCATTGTTGAGATCATAGACAAAAACCCAGTGAAGGATCAAAGCAGCAACATTCTACTTTGCAAAGCAGTTCGATTGTTGCCGTTGAGTCTATGAAGTAAACAATGATGCAAACTCAAACAAAATGACTAAAACAAAGTTCTTCCCCAGCGGAGTCGCCAATTTGTTGTGGGGAAAAATGCCTATGCAGGACGATCCTATCCTCCTAAGGCGTGATAGTGCCTTAGCAACAAACGAATGCAGCTACTTCGGTTTCTTCCTTTATGAAATATGAAAGAGAGGAGATTGGTAGACTTACCGTTATCTTCCGGTTGTCCCTCGATCTAAATCCTCTCCTCTTTGTGTGTCCACAGCTACTTGCCTCCTCGCTTTTTCTCCCACGAGATCACAAGAGAACAGCTACCTGTGACAAGAGAACAACTACATGCAACAAGAGAAGGACACAATACAAAGGCAAATATACATATTCATAAATGATTCAGGATTAGAAGTAAATCAAATACACTAATGCAAATCATACAATAAACACCAGCATATAGGAAAGAACTGAGAAGCTTTATTGATTGATAAACAAGGTTCAGGAAGAGATACAACCCATAGGGTTCCAACCCAGCATCTCCTTCCCAGTAGAATGGAATTCTTTCTTCAGCCCCTTTCAAAGCATAAACACCCAATGATCCAACCACAAACCAACATCAATTCTTTGCAATTACAATCCAACCTCCTTAGACCTCATGAGAGAGATCTATATATAGGAATTTTGGAGAAAGGATGAGTCAGCTTTTGGCTTGCATGGAGCTGACTAGTGTCCTCTCCCACTTCAGTTCTTGAGTCCACTTGGAGGTTCTTACTTCCACTTGGAGATTTGGAACCTCTTACTCATCACCAATCGAATTCCCTGATCCAAGTGTCATTTTGGAAGCTTCCTGGGCATTGACACCTTGAGAAATGAGTCTGCCACTTGTCCAGTTACGCTCAGCGCAGGTAGCCTTCTTTGTAGTTGACATTCAGCGCAGGTAGACAGTGGAGCACTTGACATTCAGTGCAGATGCTCAGTGGAGTAGTTGACATGATCCAGAATTGCCTTGTTTTTGAGTGTTTTCAGGTGGAGAACTTTTGTAAACTGCTGTGGTTTGCTGGCCTTGTTTCCTCTAGGGGTAGGAACAACATGTTTAGGGACTTTGGATCCCTTAATTATTGACATTTCATGCTCAGTGATGCAAGGCACAAAAATGTCTATAACAGTAGCTCCCATCCAAGAGAAGCTGGAAAATGAGAGAGGGTTGTAACTCTCTGCAGGTTGTAGCCTGCGTATTGGTAAAGGACTGCACCAGTACATTGTAAAAGGAAGTTTCTAATTAAAGAAATATAGAGGCGAATTGCAGCAGGTGGTTTTCACCCACATTAGGTTTCCACCTTATATCTTGTGTTCTTGTGTGTGACTATCTTCTGTTCTATTTTACTGGTCTGGTTACTGTCTATTTCACTCAGCTACACAGATTAATAATCAACATCTGAAAGATAAAGTAAATCATAAGTTTGTATTGTATACGGGGGTTTCCTTCTACATAGTTGCGTATATACACGGGTTTTACTAACTGAAGTAGCGTATATCCTCTGAATTTTAAAAAGGGAATATTTGGCTTGATAATACTGATTCACCCCCCCCTCTCAGTATTATTTCCAACAGTTCAAAGAATAATTTTGCAATTTGTTCAGTTGTAATCTGTTTGCTACAGGGTATCAAAATACACATTTTGCTGAACCTATCCACAACAACATATAGATAGTCATGACCTTTCCTAGATTTAGGCAGTCCTCCAACAAAATCCATGGAAATGCTCTCCCAAGGGTGAGAAGGAACTGGCAATGGAGTGTACAAGCCTAGTTTTTTGTTGCTGGGCTTGCTTTTAGCACACATAGCACACCCCTTTACATATCTAGAAACTGTCTCACTCATTCTTGGCCAATAATAGAACCTTTGCAGCTGTGAAACTGTTTTACTTACCCCAAAGTGACCTGATATCAGAGAAATGTGTGCTTCCCTAATTATCTTTGCTCTCTCAGTTTGTGGAATGCAGAGTTTCCCACAATGATATAAGAGTCGACCCTTTATATGATAGTCCAATTCTTCTACTCTTTTGCCTTGACTCAAAGTTGCATATACATCTTTAAAGTCCATATCCTGAGGATACTATTCTATGTAGCTTTCATGTAGTACAAAATTATGCTTAAGTATGGTAGATGCATTTATAATGGGTCTAGATAACATGTCTGAAACCTTGTTATGTATGCCCTTTTTATATCTGATGACTAAATGAAACTGTTGTAGAAAACACATCCATCTATAATGTTGTTATGAAACCAGCTCACAAAAAGATAGAAAAGAGAGATCCACGCCTTAGAATTCAGCCTCTTCGAGGGGGCAACCTCCTTTACATTACATAAATGAACAATTCTTGGATGATACAAATGAAAAGACCTCCTTTCTATATATAGGAGTCTAAGGGGTTATAACATAATCAGAGCCGACATAACAATAATAATGTAAGGGCACAATAATAATGATAGTGGGCTTCTATGGGGCACAATAGTAACAATATGGGCACTACATGGGTACATTAATATAATAAGTGGGTTATACTAATAACAATAAGGGGTTACACTAGTAATATAGGGGCCTAACATGCCCCTCTCCTTCAAAAAGCGTTGTCCTCAACGCTTGAGTAGTTCTTGATGCTTATGTATAAAATTCTTGTCCTCCCATGTGGAATATTCAGCGGGTAAGTTCTTCCACTTGATGAGATACTCTGAAATTGATCGATTTCGTAGCTGTTGGGTTCTTGTTTCTGTGACTGCTCCAGGTTCCAATATGATTTTTCCTTCCTCTTCAATTTCTGGCAATATTGCTTGAATTAGTATCTTTTGCAACTTTTGAATAAGTAGCCATACTTCTTCGTCCTTCTTCCATTCATCCCTTGCTTCATTTATCCAATTTGTTTGGATAATATAAATAGCACAAAACAATGCTTCCACATCCTCATCCTTGAAGAGTCTTCCCATTCGGTAAGGTCGCCATTTTTTAAGTGCATGTAGTATTGCCAACATTTCCTTCTCATAAATAGCTTGATTGAGATGTAGCAGTAAAAATACCCAATCACCTACATCAAAACGATGTTGATCTACCTGTTGTTTTGTTTGATTTTGCACCGGAGTGGCGTTATCCTTTAAAAGTTGGAGAACTTGTTGTTGATGCTTGATGTGATCTTTCTCTGCTTGAACCTTTTTCTTCTTGATATGTCCTTCTATCTTTTGAGGAGTGGTAATTTCTTCCAGTCCTTTACAAGATATGGTCGGATTCATTTGTTGATGCTCGATGTGATCTTTCACTTCTTGAACATTTTTCTTCTTGATGTGTCCTTCTATCTTGATAGTTTGAGGAGTGGTAATTTCGTCCATTGAATTACAAGATTTGGTTGGATTCATTTCTTCTTTCTCGATGTGATCTTTCACTTCTTGCACCTTTTTCTTCTTGATATGTCCTTCTATCTTGAGAGTTTCAGGAGTGGTAATTCTTGCCAATGCTTTACAAGATATGGTCTGATTCATTTCTTCTTTCTCTGGGGTGATGTCCTGGCGTATATCCTCTTCTTTTGATGTTTCTTGATCCTTTTCTTCTTCTTCTTCATATTCAATGTAAAATAATTTCTTCTCAGCACACCTATGACCTTTAGTGCATTTGCTATCACAATTGTAACAAAGCCCTTTTTCTCTTTTTTCTTCCAATTGTTGTGGTGTAACCCTTGTAGGTTGTGGAAGGCTGGGAGAAACAACACTTCCATCTTTATAGTTGTGAGGGGTATGCTTCCTGGTTTCCATAATTTTGCTTTCCATTATGTCACAAAGCCCTTTTACTCTTTCCAATTGTTGTGTTGTTGCTCTAAAGAAGGTGTTGCTCTTTATATCCTCATAATGTGCTATCATTTCCTCCGTGAAAATTGACCACGTAACAAGTTTTTTACGAGAAAAAAGCCCTTTGTACCATAAAAATTGATCTGGTTCTAAATATGAAGATGCAATACATACCTTTTGTAACAGTTGTACACCATGTATATCAAAATATTGCTCCATCTGAAGTATCCAATTTACCGGATCCTTGCCATCAAACTTCCTCATCTTGCTTTTTCTTGATTTTAGGAGCTCTACCTTGAAACGACTGTAACTCTGTACTTTCAGATCTTTAAGTTCTGAACTTGTGACCTGTAGTAGCCCTCTGTGTCCTTTTTCCAATGCCACAAGTCTGATCCAAATTGGATTCTCCAGGAAAAAGTTATGCACAATCTCCCGCAGTGACCTGATTATAGACTGGTTCAGTAGAGCGAACTTGTATGACGTGCCACGTGTCACTGTTTCAACCTTTGACTCTAAAAAATATATAAACAGAAACTACAGTCCATTCTCTTTCTGTACCTTCTTACGAAATTTCAATCCGATGCTCAGACAGAAAGTTTTGACGATTTTCCCCAGGTCACTTGTTTTGAGTGTAATTCAGGAGTCTGCAAAAAGACCAACTTCCGCAGATCATATCTCCGAAAATATCGCGCGAAAAGATCTGAAATTCTGACCCAAGGTTCAGCGCCTATTCTTCTCAAATGGGTTTTTTTTTGTGACTTCTGAAACGTCACAGAAAAAACGTTATAGCGAAAATTCCACGATGACCTGTTTGGAGCAGCGAAACCCTAGAATCCAAAGCTCTGATACCAAATGTTATGAAACCAGCTCACAAAAAGATAGAAAAGAGAGATCCACGCCTTAGAATTCAGCCTCTTCGAGGGGGCAACCTCCTTTACATTACATAAATGAAAAATTCTTGGATGATACAAATGAAAAGACCTCCTTTCTATATATAGGAGTCTAAGGGGTTATAACATAATCAGAGCCGACATAACAATAATAATGTAAGGGCACAATAATAACGATAGTGGGCTTCTATGGGGCACAATAGTAACAATATGGGCACTACATGGGTACATCAATATAATAAGTGGGTTATACTAATAACAATAAGGGGTTACACTAGTAATATAGGGGCCTAACAAATGTCTTGATTGTTGCAACTTAGTTTGGGAGTGTAGATATTGAAGTGGCTGATGATAAGTATGTATTACTGTTTCTTTGCCCATTAAGTAATGTTTCCACTTTTTCACACTCTGAACTAATGCATACAATTCTTTATCATAGGTAGGATAGTTGACTACTGCAGGATTAAAAGTCTCAGAATGATAACATATGGGTTTATCGTGCTGTGTCAACACTACTCCCATGGCATAGTCACTGGAATCAATTTGGATCTCAAATGGTCTTTGTAGATCTGGCATTGCTAGTACAGGTGCTGTACTAATTTTTTCTTTCAAGGTGTCGAAGGCTTTTTGCTATTTGCCTCCCCACTGAAACACTTTGTTCAATCCTGTCAAATCATGTAAGGGAGCTGCAAGTAAGGAGAAATTTGAAATGAACTTCCCCCAATACTGTGCTGCTCCTAAGAAGCTTCTCACTTCTGTAGCAGACTTGGGCTTAGGCCAGTTTACAATGACTGCCACTTTAGAGGGATCTATTTTCAATTCACCTCCCCCTACTATATGACCCAAATAATTTAGAGAGGTTTTGCCAAATTCACATTTGGAGAGTTTAACATGAAGTTTTTCTCTTTTCAAAACATCTAATGTATGCTTAACATGCTTTAAATGTTCTTCCCACGTTTTACTAAAAATTAGAATGTCATCCAGATACACAATAACAAAATCATCAAGAAAAGGTCTGAGTACATCATTCATTAATCTCATGAAAGTAGTAGGGGCATTGGTCAAGCCAAAAGGCATAACCAGCCATTCATACAATCCTTGCTTTTTTTTGAAAGCAGTCTTCCATGCATCTTGCTCTGCAACTCTCACTTGATGGTATCCACGGTGCAAATCCATATTGGTGAAATAAACAACTTCCTTCAGTTGATCTAAAAGATCATCTATGTGAGGAAGGGGATAACGATTTTTGATCGTTATTTTATTTAGTGCTCGATAATCAATGCACATTCTCCACGAGCCATCTTCCTTTCTCACCAAAACGATTGGTGACCCACATGGTGATGTGCTAGGTCTGATGAATCCTTTCTCGAGCAACTCTTGCACCTGCTTCTAGATTTCAACATTCTCTAAAGTAGATGACCTTTCATACCTGTGGCTGCAATGATTTTTTCATCTCCCGAGTCTAACCCCAAATCTTTCTAAATAGCTACAACAACTTTCTTCTTCTTGCCCTTGGACTTCTTAGGTCTCAGCTCTGGATGCAGAATCCAACAGTGCTCATCATCATGCCCCTCCTTTTTACAGTGAGTGCATGAGGCTTTGCCTTTTTGTGCAGTGTTAGCCTTCCTTGCTTTCCATTTCTGCTTTCTTTTCTCCTTGATTTTTCTTACGGTGGGTTGGGATGGTCCCCCAACTTCCTGATTTCCATTCTTGCCTCTAGCTTCTAGATGAGTAGCTTGTACAGATACCTCATCTATACTAGTGGGATTAAACATGAGGATGGTATGCCTCATGTAGCTGTGTAGACCCCCAATGTGCTTCAAAAGAGTTTCTGGTGAGTCTAATGAAATACCCAACATCAATGCTCTCTTTCGGAACTCTTAAGTATACGCTTGTACACTTTTCCCTTTCAACTGCCGAAGAGTTTTCCAACTCATCATGGCATGTTGCATGTAGGCCAATGGATAGAACTACTTTCTGATGGCAGAAGCAAAGTCACTTGAGATAGAGATGGTCTTACCATGCTTCTTCATATTAGCTTGGGTTTTGCCTTCCCACCAAACCAAGGCAGTGCCTCCTAGGCGAAGTCTTGCCAGCTGAATCTTGCTCTTGTCTGAGTCTATATTTTGTACTCTACAATACACATCAATTTGTCTTATCCAATTGTCCAACTTTTTAGCATTTAACTCTCCATCATATACACGAAAATAAAATTTAACATCTAACTTAATCAGAGATGCTTTCTTATTATGCACAGGGCTACTAGGAGGTGTAGAGAAGTTTTCTTCTTTCCCCTTTCCTTTGGAGTGGTCTTGGGAATGAGATTCATCTTCTTCTTTATCTTGCTTAGAGCCTGATGAATCTTCACCCTTATGCTTTCTAAAGTCCCTATACATTTCTTCTACCATGGACTTTATAGCTAGGAAACTTTCTATGAATTAAGAGTCTGGCCCTACAGAACCTTCTTCTGACATTTTCTTTCGAGAATAGACTCTCCCAATTTTAGGATTAGTTTCCACCAACTCTCCTTCTCCTAATTTGAGCTTTGATCTAGTGATCATTCACAGCTAAACCAACACAAGCTTGTCCAACCTTACAGCCTAGAGCTCTGATACCACTTGATCTGAAAATCACCCTATGAGTGACCTCAGTTAAGATTTATTAAACAAAAGGTATTACAGACTCATGTGCTGGTGTGTGTTTTGTGTTATTGAAACAATGGATCGATCAGATTGCCAATACACAAACATTTTGAATGGAAAGACAACAGAGAAATACAGTAAGCAACACAAAGACACAAACAATTTTAATAAGGAGTTCACCCTATTCTCCAGGGCTACGTCTCTGGTCCAGCTTCAGTGGTGGCCTTGTTTTATTATGTCTTTGAGTAGAGAAATTACAATACAGGGACTCAATATGAGTTCTCTTCAAACAGATTTTGCTTGGAAGGGTGGTTCTTGGATTCCCCAAGCCACTTGGAGTACACAGACTCTTGTTCTTCCTACCAGCTCTGTGACCCTCGGTCTATAATGGAAAGAGGCAACCGTGATGCTCAATCCAAATAGATTCCTCTATGGGACGGCTTGATTCTTTAAGCTCTCTGGTGGTTGATGTTGCCTGTGGTCAGGTCAGTCCTCTGTCTCCTCTGCTTGGCTTTACTACTCTCGATGCTCAGTCCTCCCCTCATGGTTCACTGTTCACTATCTCTCTTGGTCGCTTGGACTCTTCAATCTGAATCTCCCTTCTCCGATCTCCAATCTAAATTCGACTGTCTCCATTCATGGCTTTAGTCATTCGATCCTCAGCCTATTTGGTTCCTCTCTTGCCTACGTCGATTCACTTGTTGCCTGTGTGCTTGGAATTCCTTGTTCAGCGTTAGCATGAATGCTTGAGAAGTAGGCACGTGTCCACATTGGAACAGCACTAGCCCGCTCATCGATTCATTGCTTTCTCCACTATGGTAGTCAACGGATTCCAAATCCTCTTAAATCATGGCTTAATCCCCTGTTGATTATGCTCTGTCTATCGGACGCAATCTCAACCGTCCGATCTAGGCTCCTCCAGATCCAAGGTCATTTGCACATCGAGCGCGGTTGATTTGCTCGACCGATAACACGCGATCACGGCGGTTTTTCTCTCACCTCCGCTGCCACGCGTCAATCACTGAGGGTGCTCGCTCGGTTTTCTACAAAACCGCTTACCATTTAAGGGTGCCCCGATCAATACCACTGGTTTCCAGCTTGTGGGTCCCACCTTTGTACGATGGTGCTTTACCTTTTTCCACCCACGGTCCTCTAGCTTCCAGCGTGACTGAGTGCTTAAGCTCTACCATTTCAGCGCTGTTTGCCCAGCGATGCACGTTAGCACTAAGCGCTAACGCACATTGAAAACCAGCTCCTTTTCCCATTCCGGGGCTCCCAGGGGCTATTTTGACCTCCTACGCAATCTCCATGGGCCTCGGTCAACATGCTTTGATTGAGGTCCTCGTCGTTCCACGCTGGCTGCCATGGCCACTGGTTCAGGGGGTTTTTCAGTGCTGCTTTGGATTCTTCAAGGATTTGTCTCGTCTCGATATGGTCATGGTTTTATGACAATCGTTTGTGGATTTGATTCGGATCACCAACAGCCTACAAGCTAACATCCAGGGACTCTTTTCATCAGTGTTGTGCCACTGTCCCTAAGATTTGAGCCCCTCTTTGAGGCCTGGAGCCCAGGTCATTACCCAGAATTGAATCACATCTTTAGAACAATAAAATTACAAGAAAATGACAGTATAAATGAAATCACTTGAATGAGACCTTGATTAGACCCCTACTAGCCATGACAGGGATTTCATCGAACATATCACAAATATGTCATCTACAGGTGTAAATAATAGAACTAAGCATAGGGGTCCCATAATTAGCTGAGAATCACTAAGAGACATTGATGCCTCAACATATTAACTGACATTTCATCCATTAGGTCTTAGATACATTGATCATTCACTTACAAGTAAAAACATAATGAAATCCATACATAGCTATTGTCATAAAAGACATATATAATCGACATAATGAGCATCAGAAATACCAATGAAATCATAGCCATAGAAACCACATATAATCTAGTATAATACTTATAGAAATATGAGGAGAAATAATCTCGTATTGATGATGCAAAATCAAAATCCTTTATGGGACTTCCACATTCCACTCGACTGAAGAATGGTTGAGTCAAATCTCTCTTCAGCCGTTCACCCCCATTCCATATTCCAAGCATGAATGTGAGATCTCATAGAAAACACCAATCAAAAACCATCCAGGGCTTCCAGACTCACCATCCACCTCAACCAATCAAACAGTGATTCCACCTCATGGTCGGAAATCACAAAACCATCATCAGATTGTCTCTATCCAAGCCTTCCATGGCTTCTAGAGCATTTATCCAACCAAGGTTTCTAGGACTAGTAACTCAACTCACAACTTTCACTAGACTTCCAAAGCATTTGCCCAACCATGCTTCCAGGACTAGTAACTCAACCCACCAAGGGCTTCAAGAGAGTTTTCCCAACCAAGTATTCTAGGACTAGTAGCTCAACCCATGTTGTTACAGGGATTCCAGAGCATTTGTCCAACCAGGCTTCTAGGACTAATAGCTCAATCCAAGCTAATTAAACATGAGAACCAACCAAAAAAAACAAGGAAAACAAATCCACAATCACCATGGCTATCGAGGAAATGGCAAGGTTAGCTAATCCATGGTCAATCTCGGCCATCCTCCACATCCATGATAGATCACAATGAACAAACCACATGCATATGCCATTTATGCCAAAAATAGTGATGGAAACATACATGTAACTCGGTACCTGCAAGAAAAATGTGATGTAGTTATTGATCCTGATGTCCTCTTGTGCCTTCCTTCTCTTCTTTTTCCTTCTTTCACCAAGAATCCAAGTATGCCACACCTTGCAAGAGTGCTCCAAGGAAACTCTAAGTCCCCAAGAATATTAGAGAAAGAGAGAGTAATGAGAGAGATCCAAAACTAAACTCACAAAAGGTTACCAATTGATCCTCAGAAGCCATTTTACGAATGAGGCCTCTATTTTCTCCATTTTTGAATATTTTCCTTCAATTTCCTCCTCATATGCAACCTGTGACCTTTCACCCCCCTTTTCTCCTAATTTCCATTACATTCATAAATAAATGTGCCAAAAATGCAATTTTGTCTTTCGAAAGCCTTATCCATTTCCTTTGCCAATTTTCTTAGCCATTAAACAATCATAAGTGATTCCCATCACTAGGATTTTTCCCAACATTCAACTTTGAATAAGTGTCCCATCAATTGTGGTTATTATCTTTCCTTTATTAACTTTTCTTACATGGAATTTTCACCAGGGTTTTTACACATGGAATAGTAGAGGTGCTTGTGAGTAATGTATGAGATGAAATATTTATTGGACATCAGATCATTCAACTAATAAATACTCAATAATGATTAATTTTAGATTCAAAGAATATGCCTGCCATAATTTTAAATATTAGGCCCCTATAATACTAGTGATTCCCCCATTACTATTGTCATTGTAGCCCTTATTGTTATTTTCGTGCCTCTATTGTCCCTATCTTGTTATTATTGTGCCCCATAGAAGCCCACTATTTCTATCGTTGCGCCCTTATATTATTATTGTTATGTCATCTTTGATTATATTGTGACCCCGTACAATCCTATATATAGAAAGGAGGTTTTCTCATTTGTATCATCCAAGAATTATTCATTTGTGTAATGTAAAGGAGGTTTCCCCCTCGAAGAGGCTGATTTTGAAGTCATTGATATATATTTTCTTCTATTTTGTGAGTTGGTTACATAACATTTGGTATCAGAGCTTTGGATTCTAGGGCTTCGCTGCTCCAAACAGGTCATCATGGAATTTTCTCTATAAAGTTTTCTCCGCGAAGTTTCAAAAGCTAATAAAACAATCCATTTGAGACGAAATATTTATAAACCTCTGGTCCAAATTTCAGATCTTGTCTCGCTACATTTTCAGAGATATGATTTGAGGAATTTAACGTTTTTGCAGGCCCCCAAATTACATCCCCAATAGGTGACCTAGGGAAAATCGTCATAATCTTCTCTCTGAGCATCATATTGAAATTTTGGAAAACGTTATAGAAAGAGGACGGCCTGTAGTTTTCATCATAGTCAAATTTCTTTCTTTGCTCCAGTAGTATTGGTGCACAAGAAGGATGGGTCATGGCACATGTGTCTAGATTATAGAGAGCTCAACAAGCTCACTACTAAAGATAAATTTCCCGTTCTTGACATTGATGAATTGTTGGATGAATTGCATGAATCAATTTACTTCACCAAGTTGGATCTTCGTTCTGGATATCATCAAATCAGAATGAAGACTGAAGACATTTCAAAAAGAACATTTAGAACTAATGAGGGTCATTATGATTTTTTCGTCATGCCTTTTGGCCTTACCAATGCACCTTCTACATTTCAAGGTTTGATGAATTTCATTTTCAAACCATTCCTTAGAAAATTTGTGTTAGTATTTTTTGATGATATACTAATCTACAACATGTCTTGGAAGGATCATGTTCAACATGTTGACAGGGTGCTCAAACTATTAGAGGAGAAACAATTATATGCAAAAAGCTCCAAATGTTTCTTTGGAGTACAAGAGGTGGAATATATGGGTCATATTGTATCTCATTAAGGTGTGAAGGTAGAACCTAGAAAAATTAAAGACATTAAGGAATGGAAAATCCCCACATCCATAAAGCATTTGCAAGGATTTCTCGGGTTGATAGGGTATTATCACAAGTTTGTTAAGAATTATGGGCGAATAACAACACCTCTAACAACATTATTAAAGAAAGATGCATTTTCATGGACTCCAGAAGAAACAAAGGCCTTTGACCATTTTAAGGAGGAAATGTGCCAAGAACCAGTCTTAACTACGTTGGACTTCACAAAAAAATTTATTGTAGAATGTGATGGCTTAGGAAATGGAATTGATGTTGTTTTAATGCAAGAAGAAAGACCTATTCCTTTCAAAAGTCATCCAATCAAAGGAAAGTATTTACACAAAGCTATTTATGAGAAGGAAATGTTGTCAATACTACATGCACTTAACAAATGGTGACCCTACCTAATGGGAAGACACTTCAGGATAAAAATATATCATGATAGTCTTAAATACTTTTTAGAAAAAAATTATCTTCACAAGAGTAGAAAAAATGGGTCACAAAGATGATGGGTTATGAATTTGAAATCATCTACAAAAAAGGGAAGCAAAAGGTTGTGGCAGATGCAGTCTCAAGAAAGGATGAGGATATGGAAGCATTGCTTTGTGCCATTTCTATTATCCAACCAGATTGGATAAATGAAGCAAGGGATGAATGGAAGAATAATGAAGAAGTGTGGACACTCATTCAAAAGATACAACAAGATCCCAATACATATGATACATTTAGTTGTAAAAAAGATTCGTTATGGCACAAAGATCACTTATACCTATGTCAGAATTCCCAAGTCAAACAAAATATTTTTATGGAATTGCACACCTCTCCCTTAGGAGGGCACTCAGGATTTTTAAAAACTTACCATAGGGTTAAGAAGGAATTTTTTTGGGATGGCATTAAATTGAATATTCAAAAGTTTGTGGTGGAATGTTTGGTTTGCCAACAAAGTAAAGTTGAAACAATTAAGACCCCTAATTTATTACAACCTTTATACATTCCAAGCCAATGTTGGGATGAGGTTTCAATGGATTTTATCATAGGATTACCCAAGTCTGAAGGAAAGAGTGTCGTCATGGTGGTAGCTGACAAACTTACCAAGTATGCACACTTTTGTCCATTATCACATCCATTTAAATCCAGTACAGTTTCTATTGCATTTATGGAAACAATTCAAAAGCTACATAAAAACCCAAATATTATTGTAAGCGATAGAGATCCCATTTTCACTAGAAATCTTTGGACATACTTGATTTCTTGTCTTGGTACTTAGTTAGCTAATAACTCATCTTATCATCCTCAATCTGATGGGAAAACTGAGATAGTAAACAAATGTTTTTAAGGATATCCTCATTGCTTTGTATCTGATAAACAGACACAATGGGTCAAATGGTTGCCTTTGGCTGAATGGTGGTATAAAACTTCCTTCCATACTACAGCAAAAATGGCCCCATTTATGGACGTTTATGGATATCATCCACCATCCATCACATCATATTTAAGAGAAAATTCTAAGTTTCAAGTAGTGGAATATCACATCAAGCATCAACAACAAGTTCTCCAACTCTTAAAAGAATAACCTCACTTTGGCGTAGAATAGAATGAAATAACAGGCAGATCAACATCACAGTGAAAGAATTTTTTACGTAGGTGATTGGGTATTCCTATGAATAGAACCATATAAACAAATGTCCCTCAAGAAAGCTAAGAAGGATAATAGATTATCACCAAAGTATTATGGTCTGCACAGGGTGTTGCAAAATATTGGTACTATGGCATATAAATTGGCGCTTCCTACAGCTTCCCGAGTGCACCCAGTTTCCATGTTTCATGCTTAAAGAAGGTTATAGGTGACAAACTCCTAGTTCAAACAATATTTCCATAACTTAATGAGGAAGGAAAAATCATATTGGAACCTGAAGCAATCATAAAAACAATAACTCGATAACTACGAAATTGATCAATTTCAGAGTATCTCATCAAGTGGAAGAACTTACCCCCTGAAGATTCCACATGGGAGGTTCTGAATTATTTACAGAAGCATCTAGGAGTACTCAAGCATTGAGGAAAACCGTTTTTTGAAGTAGAGGGGCATGTTAGGCCCCTATAATACTAGTGCTTCCCCCATTAATATTGTCATTGTAGCCCTTATTGTTATTGTTGTGCCCCTATTGTCCCCATATTGTTATTATTGTGCCCCATGGAAGCCCACTATTGTTATTGTTGTGCCCTTATATTATTATTGTTATGTCGGCTTTGATTATATTGTGACCCCTTAGAATCCTATATATAGAAAGTAGTTTTTGTCATTTATATAATCCAAGAATTATTCATTAGTGTAAGGTAAAGGAGGTTGCCCCCTCAAAGAGGTTGATTTTGAAGTCGTTGATCTATCTTTTCTTCTATTTTGTGAGTTGGTTACATAACATTGAACACCATAAAAATTTTAAAATTGTAGGTGTTCTAATCAAGAAAAAAAAAACTATATATATGAAACAATAAGAAGGGAATTTCAAAACTAAATAGAGATTGTTGAAATAATGATCATAACACAACTACAAAAAAATATAACCTAGTGTAGAATTGAAATTATTGCAATTAAAGGGGTTCCTTGAATTCCTTTGAGTAGGCCCTACTCAAAGTTACCATAGTAACCCTTAAGGAAATCACCATGATACTCAAATGTGCAAAATAAACTATTCTTTATGAAAAAACTCACATCATAATAGCACAATATATTTACAATTTGAATGTGTTATGGAAGTGTTACACTAGGTAAACCATCCTTCATTGTATCCTTACTTAAAATGAAAAAAAACAATTTAAAGACTTTCAATCAATCCTTGATCAGAGGAGTATTGTCTCCTTGATGCCTAAAACTAAACAACGTTGTTCAATGGGAGATATATTTTTCCTCTTATGCTTCAAATTTCTCTAACATAAAATTGAATGAAGATTATAGTTGATTGGTTTCTTTAAGTGTTTGGATTCCTAGGATATTTGTTATGCAACCAACTCACAAAATAGATAAAAATATAGGTAAACGACTTCAAAATCAGCCTCTTCAAGGGGGAAAACTCTTTTACATTACACAAATGAACAGTTCTTGGATGATTCAAATGACAAAACCTCCTTTATATATATAGAAGTCTAAGGGGTCACAATATAATCAAAGCCAACATAAAAATAATAATATAAAGGCACAAGAATACCAATACTGGGCTTTTATGAGGCACAATAATAACAATGTGGGGACAACTAGGGCACAACAATAATAATAAGGGGCTACAATGACAATAGTAATGGGGGAATCACTATTATTATAGGGACCTAACATGCCCTTCTCCTTCAAAAAAGTGTTCTCAATGCTTAAGTAGTTATTGATGCTTCTGTATAAAATTGTCATCCTCCTATGTAGAATCTTCAGCGGGTAAGTTCTTCCACTTGAGGAGATACTCCGAAATTGATTGATTTCATAGCTACTGAGTTCTTATTTCTATGACTTCTTTAGGTTCCAATATGATTTTCCTTCCTTGTCAAGTTCTGCCAATATTTTTTGAATCGAGAGATTTTCACTTATAACCTTCTTTAAGCATGAAACATGGAAATTTGAGTGCACTCGGGGAGACACATGAAGGTCCAATTTGTATGCCATAGTACCAATATTTTATAACACCTTGTACGGACCATAATAATTTGGTGATAATTTATTATGATTCTTAGCTTGCTTGAGGGACATTTGTTTGTATGGTTGTAGTCATAGAAATACCGAGTCACCTACATCAAAACTTCTTTTGCTGTGATCTTGATCTGGATGTTGTTTCATTCTATAATACGCCAAAGCGAGGTTTTTCTTTAAGAGTTAGAGAACCTATTGTTGATGCTCAATGTGATCTTCCACTGCTTGAACCTTAGAATTTTCTCTTAAATATGTTGTGATGGATGGTGGATGATATCCATAAACTGCCATAAATGGGGTCATTTTTGCTGTAGTATGGAAGGAAGTGTTATATGACCATTCAACCAAAGGCAACAACTTGACCCATTTCATTTGTTTATCAGATACAAATCAACGAATATATCCTACCAAACATTTGTTCACTATCTCAGTTTTCCCATCAGATTGAAGATGATGAGATGAACTATGAGATAACTGAGTACTGAGACAAGAAGATAATTCAGTCCAAACATTTCTAGTGAAAATGGGATCTCTTTCGCTTACAATAATCTCTGGGTTTCCATGTAGCTTTTGAGTTGTTTCCATAAATGTAGTAGAAAATGTAATGGCTTTAAATGGATGAGATAATGCACAAAAGTGTGCATGTGTGGTAAGTCTATCAACTACCACCATGATGACATTCTTTCCTTCGGACTTGGGTAAACCTGTGATAAAATCCATTCAAACTTCCTCCTAACATTACCTTGGAATTGATAAAGGTTGTAACAGATCGAGTTCTTATTTGCCTCAACTTTATTTTGTCAGCAAAGAAAACATTCTGCCACAAACCTTTGAATATAAAATCTAAGGACATTCCAAAAAAATTCCTTCTTAACCCTATGGTAAGTTTTTAAAAATCCTGAGTGCCCTCCTAAGGGAGAGGTGTGCAATTGCAAAAGAATATTTTGTTTAATTTGGGAATTCTTATAGAGGTATAAGTGATCTTTGTACCATAACGAATCATATTTCCAACTAAATGTATCAAATGTACTAGAATCTTGCTGCAACTTTTGAATGAGTGCCCACACTTCTTCATCATTCTTCCTGTTATCACTCAAAAGTCTTCCCTAGAAGTTATAAAAAGAAGGAATAATCTGAGGTAACCACAAACCTAATCTTTTAGACTCGGGTTCTAGCCAACCTAAGTCCAGAGAGGGCTCTCTCTTTATAATTTAACTTTGTTTTGGTGGGATTTTAGGCTAGTTCTTAGTGCTCATAAGGTTTTGAATTTGTTGGGTGGTGGAATTCTAGGAACAGATGGACAGAGCAAGGCTTTCAAGCCATTGGGCTATGGATTCAATCAAAGGATGGCTTAACTGGATCAGATCAATCACTAAAGGAAGAGTTCATAGGGCAGGCTAGCAAAGCAAAAGGAAAATCTTCAGGTTCCAATGGATGAGGTAATCCTAACCAGGGTGAAAGGGCAATGAAGAATCCTTAGACCGGGATCAAGATGAAGAGCATGAAGTGATCATGAGCAAAGGGCAACTAAGAATCCTTTACTATAGACTTAGGGGGGGAACTACGGAAGTAAGGGAGCAATTAAGAATTCCCAGACTAAGATAGTTTAGCAGAAAATATTAAGAATGTAAATAGTCAAGACAGAAAGCATTCAAGTCAATTCTGAAATACCATTCCTAGTTTAACATTCAGATTTCATAGAGACACATATGATTATTTATAAACATGAAGAGAAACAGTAATAAACATGAGATAGAGACTACTTATTTGATTTCCGCTTTACACAAGAATCATGTGAAATGTCTTTACTTTATTCCTTGATCTAGCAAGCCAATCCAGTCTTGATTACAATAGCTCCTTAACTTGAGAAGAAAATGTCTATAGAAATGTCTTTGAATCCACCCTAAATACTTCGAAATGTGAAGTATTTATAAAAAATTATTACAAAATATCTCATAACAATTCGAGAAATAATCTAGGAAATTAAAATATCTTCAAGCATGAAGATAAAGACAGATGGAAAACTACATCATGTTGTCCCTTTTATTGTGATTGTACTGGCTATTTGCAGTTTGAATTTTGAGCTCTTTAAGATGGCTAATATTTGTTTGCTGGAATCACATTTGTCTTTAATCTTTTACTGATACTCTTTAACCTGTTACTCTTTGACCTTGTTTACCTGTTTCATCTGCTTTCATATTTACTGTGGTAACTTATAGTAAATTTATCATTGTTACCCACCATTCATTTTCAGGAAACTTCACCTTCAGCATCCTTCTATATATCTTGTCTTCCTCAGTGTATTTTGAAAAATTTGGCTTGATGAAAAATAGACGCTTCACCCCATGCTCTAGGAAGAATAGATTTCTAAAGTATCGTATAATACTTTCCCTTTTGACAATGCTTTGATTCCTGAAGTGTTTTCCTGTTCTTCGAATAATTTCTCTAGTCTATCAATATAATCCACTAGGGTCATAAGTTTGTCATTGATTACCCTGGGATCGGGAAGGCCTTTACTTATCAAAATTTGAAATTTTGCCATGAATCTATCAATACCAACCTGCAAGTCATGCCATTTTTTCTCTAAGTTAAGCATAACGTTTCTTTTAGGGAGAACCTTTTTTATTTTAATGATGGTTTTTGTTCTATCCTCCACACCCAGCTCATCTAGTTCATACATGTTCTTTCTATTCAAGAAATGGATGAGTCGATTAGCTTGCTTAGGCTGGTCTCCTATATTTTTCTTTACCTTTTGTATTGCTTCAGTGGCCACTTTCACCAGTTCTATTTGCTCGAATATTATTTGAATTGATGGCTAAATATCATTGACAGAGTCAATGATATTGGCCGAGTGCATCTCCTTAATTTGTCCTAGTGGCTTTTGCAATGTTAAATATTTTTCAAGGAACTTTATCCTCTCACCCATCCTTAGGGATTTTTGTGCTTCTTCTTTCTGCTGTATTTGGGCAAGCTGACTGCCAGTTTCTAAGCTTGTCACTTTCTCCTTAAGTCTTTTAAGCTCTATTGCCCGGATGGACATTTCTTCTATGGATTTCACTAACTTTGTTGTTTTCTCCATTGAAGTACCTGTAGTTGTAAACTCTGTTCTGACTGGAAGTGTTGTAGTAGGTGGAGCTGTTGGTGCTAAATAGGCTGCCAATGTTGAGGGAACTATAATGGAGACTGTGGGAATAAAATTCTGCGGAGTGGTGGCCAACTCACTCTATTTAGACTGAATTAATCTGTCCAGCTCTTTCTCAACTACTTTCAGCTGATTATTTATCTTAAGGACCAAGTCCATAAGCTCTTCTTGTTCCTTCTAAGTTTCTAAGACTTCTGTTGTTTGTGGATGATGAAGATGTGGAATTTTGAGCTGCTTTTCCAAAGAAGCTATGTCATCATTCTTCTTTCTTATTAACCTTTTTGCATCTTTCACATATTTGGGATCATGTACCAACTCTATGATTAATTCCTCCAAGGACTTGATTCTGGTATCCTTGGCCTGTGAGGAGGCCTTTTCTAGTTGAAACTGTGCTGATCTATTATTCAATGAATTTTGTAACTAGTGGGCTGCAATGAATTTGCTTGTTAAAGTGGAATGTACCATCTCTCCTATCTGTTTATGCGATTCAATCTGGTCAATAGGATGTATGTCCTTTGCCAGAACTTCAAAATCTATCTTCTAGTAGTCAGCTACTAATCTAGGCTGCTGACTAGTGGGCTTTATGAAAGTCATCTGCATTTTTCCTTCTTTCACATCAAAGGCTTATATAAGCCTTGTTTGGTTGGTGGGAGCCAAATTTAGGTACTGGGCATAGCTTTCGGCTTTTAGCCTTTCATTCCTGGCCTTTATTTCCTTGTACTTTTCTTTGATATCTTGGTCTTGGTCAGCTGGATTCCTTAATCAGGACAATTCCACTCTTGGTTTCTTTTCCAACATCTGAGCATGTGATGTGGAAGGTTCTTGTGTTCCTCCAGAGGGAGTAGCATGCCTTCTCCCTTCTCTTTCCATGCTTGTGGCTCCAACTGTTTCTTCTGTGAATTCTTGCTCGGAGAAAGGATTTAACCTTTTCCTTTTGACATATGTTTGTGAAATGGCTCTGCTTGAAGGAGTGGTCTCTTCCCTGTCTCTTTTGAGGTTTCTGTCCTCATTAAGAGGAGTTTGCACGATAGGGGAAGTACTCATGATGTGCTCTGGTAGTTTTTTTTGAGTCAATTCTTCTGATAAGTCTGGTTTTTCTGACTCCTCTTGCACCTGGGGTCTTTCTTCTGCATGTGGTTCACTGTGTGCCTGTGATTCCCTTTGGGCTTGGGATTCTTCTAGTACCTATATGAAAGAACCTTCATCAATTCTCCTCTCTAGATCAATTAATTCATTTTCAATAGCAAGTTCAGTGCTATCTTTGTCCACGAGAGTATTCTCCAACCATTCCAACTGTTTTGCATATTTTTCTATCTTAGGGATTCTGTGGTGGATATAGGGAGGAAACTTTTTTTTTTGTATTCTATTGTAGATGAAATCAAAGGGGTCATATCTCCATATGAAGCTTTGTTTCAGTTTGATCCTTTGAAGAATTTCTTGTGCTTCTCTTCCAGCTTCTCGACTATTGCACACAAAGGGGCCTAGTTGATCTTTGATTATGAGTTGAGCCTTCTTTTTTGCTTTCACAAAATGTACCTCATATGAGTTGATTATCTTTCTGTAGTACTCGAAAAGCAAATAACCTCATTGGGAGGTATCTGGGTAACTTGTATGGTGCTAACTCACAGCCATAGATCCTGATTTCTGTGTGATTTTGGTACAAGTACCAATCTCCCACTTTGTGTTTTTTTGAAAGTTGTAAGATCCTCCTGATATCTGAACTGATCCTTGGAGGAGGACTTCCTAGCAGCATGGTCACTACAAGATATACAAAAATATATATGAAGTCTGTGTATGGATATGGTGATTCATATTTGTGGATCAAAGGAGTCCAAAAGAATACTGACCTAGGGTGGCCTCTGGTATCAAGCTTTTGAAGAGTAAATGGGAATTTATCAGCTTGATAGTATAAGAAAAGGTGGTACAAAATTGAAGAATACTTAAACACTCTTTCATTATCCATTCTCAAAAATTGTTCATGCATCCTATCATATATGTACTTGGCATAATCATACATGACAGCAGGGTGATGTCATGGAGTAAAAATGGACATGAAGGCTAAAATGGACATGAAGGGTAGAAATGGATAGCATTGATACAATTTCCTAGCCAGGTTTAGAAAATATCGTCCACATGTATGGGGGAGGATCCTTTGGAATATGTTTCTCTTCCACAACAAAGTTTTGGAATATTTCAGCAAGTCTAGCAATGGTAAGCTTGGACAATTGGTCTAGCAGGTCTCCAATGGAAATAGGGGTTAGATTTTGTCCTGGTTGCAATTGAAGCATTTCATTGATGGATTTAGCGGTGATGGTAAAGAGTACATACTGGTTTGGAGACATCACTGCTCTTTGACTGGGGCTGTAATTGGTATGGCAATAATGAACAATTTCAAGGAAGATATGCACCTCTGGGAACTGGTATGTGGGCAAATTGGATTCCCAAAGCCCAATTTGGTTAGATTTGTTTAGGTATTGGTCCCTGTATAGGAAGTATAGTTTAATAGGGGATTCACGGACAACAGTATCCTTGATTTGGAAATCTTTGTCCGCCAAAAGGAGATGGTCTAAATCCAGATGGGGAGTGGTAATTGGATGGACATCCATTACAACTAGAGCGGCCATTCTTGTGGATTTAAGAATGGGGAAAAGGGTTTTTAGTCAAATTTCGGCAATTTGGTTCAATTACAAACCAGTTTGGGGTTGTTGTGGAGTTCTTTTACCTAATTACTTAATAATTTCAAGAAATTGAGTAACGGGTTCAGGAATGAGACAGGGTTTCTCGGTGTATTTGGATAAATACCTCTAATTTTTGGCTCTGATGGGTCAATTGACGACTGTGCACGGTTCTAGGTCGTTTGTTTGAACTGGAGGGTCAACTGAAGTTCAGTGGCTTCTGCGGGTCGGCAGATGGATGTGGGTTGGTAGTTGCACGTAATCTATTGCTTTCATAGAGGTTTGAGCGTATTTTTCACAATAAAACCAAAAAATAATGAGTTTTTTAGTTTTATTCACAAAGTAAACTGTTGGCGGGCACATGGGGAAAAAGGTACATTTGGCTTTTAGTGGGAGATGGGATGTTTTGTCATCTAGCAGGAGGTGGTAAGCCGGTTTGATCACATCGCTTTTGGGGCCATAGTGGTTTCGGGAAGAGGCCACTCGATGCCATTCATCAGGCGCTATGTAGCATCGGGGCCCAAAAGAAAACTGCCCATGTCAAGCGGGTAAAGGTCGGGCTTTGGAGGCCGCCTGATACGATCGTCCACCATTGGATTAACGGGGGGCCGATCGCACGGTGATCGGGGCGGGGATTTTGTACTAAGGGAAATGGACGGTCCCAGCCAACATTTAAGCATGGAAAATTTAATAAAATGGTGGTTTAAGGTGGGGGTTAGACTATTAATTAGCCGCAGATCGGTTAATTAACTCTTTTATCAGTGTAGGGGTTTTATAAAGTTTATGTTTCAAACCTTTTGGGGGCGGGGTATTAATACATAGGGATTTGTTATATAATTATCCGGGAAGGGTTATTTTTCTTTGGGGAATTAATATATACATAAACATTAGAAATTAATATGGAAATGGCGAAGAATGGGTTTAGCACTAAGTGTAATGTATCTAATTCATTTGCTTTTCACATAAACACATTATAACTTAGGCTAAAAGTATTTTTTGGGTTTTTTGAGAAAAGGGGCCTTTTTCATGTGGGTAATCTCTTTTCCAAGGAAAATAGAGTTTTATCTTTTGAAAAAGAGGTTTATTAGGGGAAAATGACTTTTCCTTAGGAAAATGATGGTTTTTTCTTAGGAAAAGGGATTTTTTTGGGACTATGAGTGAATTGAAGGGGGTGAATGTTCATGAGGGGACTTTTAGTACTTAAGACCTATAAGTCATTGGGTTGAGCGTCCGGTCCCTCCAAAAGTCAGAGAAATGCTCTGAGCCCCTTCGACTTAATATTTTGGGTACTTAAGACTTTTTATTGCTAATTAGTTAAGTGAAAGGTGTAATGAGTGAGGGAAGTTAATCAATTTGACTTCGTAGACTTGATGCATGCCCAATTTTAATCCATACTTAGAAATTTCAAGATGAAGATGATCAATATTCTTTTATCTAACAATCATCACAATTCTGCAGCCTTTCTTCTACTTACCCACCTACTCATCCTACCATTTTTACTTCTCTTTATTAGGGTGCAATTAAGCTGGAAAACCCTTATCAAAACATTTTCTTTTCTTTTACAATAGTAATCTAACTAAGTATAAACTTATTACATCCAAGGGCTCAGATTAAAAAATTGAGCTCCTTTTTATTTACACTACCTATCTAATTATCTGCCAAGATTAAACAGTTTGGTCAGATTTTATTCTCTATCTATAAGCATGAAATTGAAAACATGAAGTAGTCAAGTTTAAAAATTTTGACTATCATGGATTGTGGAAAAGGTAACAAGCTGCACGCAATCATTTATTCTGTATCAAAAGTAACTAGGAGTGGCATTTAGACTTTCTCACTTTCATGGTCTTTTCTTTTCTTGGGGTTCATATTTTTTATCTTTTTTGACCTTTTTATTCTTTTTGTCCTTTGATTTTTCTTTTAGGACATACCCTCTTTATATTTTTTAAATTTTTGAATATGGAAAACATTTGCAGAAAGCAAAGGTATGTACATATTACAGGTTTAGTCTCATCCATTCAAAAATTATGACTCCTATTAGTATAGGAACCTAACAGTGGCTCCACTTGGGGATGGAATTTCCTGGTGAAATGTCAAGAACTTGTAGATCAATGGCCTTCTGAATTGCTGTGATGTTCTTCTGCAACTTTTTCCCTTTCACTTTTCTGCCTTATTACTATTTATGACAGTGAAACCTTTGAAGCTTAGGGCCTTCTCTTCGGGCTTCAACTTAAAAAATTCACTATCCAATCAACTCTAAACTTTTGAAAAATAGAATATGTATAAGTGATTAGTGAAATCAGTAACTAGAATCTATGTAGTGCTTAAGCATTCAACCATTAACTGGTCCTCCTTCTACTTCTATTCCATCCAATTCTTTGAGGAAAAAAGAATTATTGCCCCTAAAAGCATAAATGATATAAGGGCCTTTCCATAGGAAGTCAAACTTTCCATGCTTACCTTTATCCTCCCTTCTTGAGTCCCATTTCAAAACTTTATCTCCTAGGTAAAAATCTTCTGCCTTAGTCCTTTTGTCAAAAGATTTCTTGATCCTTTCCTGCACAACTTGGGATCTGATATACACTTCTTCCCTAGTTTGCTGTAAGTGAATTATCTGGTTGATCCTCCTTTGAATATCATTTGCCTCAACCTACACCTCTTGGAGTAATTTCATCACTAGTGTTCCGAAGGAAGATGGGAAAACAACCTCCATTCCATAAACTAATTGATAAGGACTAGTGCCAATGGATTTCTTTATGGTCAGCCTATCTGCCCACAAGGCATTTACTAGCTTCTTGTTCCAGGTCTTCTTGTTATCCTCCAACAATTTTTTGATGATATTCACTAAGCTCTTATTGGAAGACTCTGCTAGTCCATTTCCTTGGGGATAGTAGGCTGTGGAGTGACCCAGGGTTATATAATATTTGTTATAGAAGTCAATAATTCTCTTGGAATTGAAAGTTGTTGCGTAGTCAGTGATTATTTTTGTGGGGCATCCAAATCTGGACAGAATGTTGGCCTCAAGGAAGTTTATTATGACATTATTAGTGGCTTGTCTTGAGGGTATGGCTTCTATCCATTTAGTAAAGTAATATGTAGCAGTGAGAATCCATTTATGCTGGGCAAAGGAAGGTGGATGGATTTCACCAATGAAGTCAAGACCCCACTGTTGAAAAGGTGGTTTAGTAGATATTGGCTACAAGGGTAATGGTAAAAGTTTTTTCTTTCCTTTAAAAATTTGACATTTATGACATGAGGTTACAAATTTCTTTACATCAGAAAACAGAGTGGGCCAATAAAAACCAGCTCTTAGAATCTTATCAGCTGTGGTTTTCCAGTAAAGATGTTCCCCACAGTCACCTATATGAAACTCTTGTAATATTTTGTCAAATTCTTCTTTTAATAAACAGTTAAGAAGGATTCCTTTGTGATTTTTCCAAAATAAAGCATTGTCAAATATGCAAAACTTCAAATATTTCATTTTTAAGAACCTACTTTTAGTCTTGGATAATTCAGGAGGAGCGTGTAAATTTTGTAGAATGTATATAATGTCAGCATGCCATGGTGAGTCAGTAAATTCTTGGCTGATCAGTGGAGTCGCCATCTCCTCTTCATTATCCAATTCTGCAATAAAATTTATGTCTAGGGCCTGACAGTTCGATTCAGCCATGAGCTTGGCTAAACCTTGGCCTTTGATCAATTTTGTAGGTTTAATTTCTAAGTCATATTCTAATATAGTAGCTATCCATTTCCCTCTCTTCCCATTTGGACCATCCTGTGTTAGGATGTCTTTGACTACAACATTGGGAACATAAGCTATTACATGAGAATATAGGATGTAAACTCTGAAATATTTGATGGCTTTGACTAGAGCAAAAGCTTTCTTTTCCATTATATTGTACTTTAAAGGTGCATCCCTTAGGGCTTTGCTAAAGAAGGAAATGGGTTTTTCGAAACCCTGATCATTCTTCTACAATAGGGCTATAGAAATTGTGTGTTTTGAGGCGAAAGAAAATATAATGAAATCCCTATCAAACATTGGACTGATTAGAACTGGTGTTTGTGTCAAGGCTAGCTTAATATCTTCAAAATACCTTTTAGCCTTAAGTGTCCATTTAATAGTCGAATCTTTCTTCAGCATGTTATGTAATAATCTAATTAGTTCTGCTAAGTTAGAAATAAATCTTCTAAGAAAGTTTATTTTACCTAAAAAGGCTTGTAGTTCTCTGATGCTCCTAGGATGTGGTATCTGTAAGATGGCTTGAATTCTTGTAGGATCTATTCGGATACCATATTTAGAGATTATGTGGCCTAACAGTTTTCCCTCTTCCAACCCAAATAAATATTTTTTAGGATTCAAAGAAATTCCATACTTCCTACACTTGGTGAAGACCTGCCTTAGATGATCTAAGTGTTGTTCATCAGATTTAGAGAATACTTTGATATCATCTAAGTATATTACAAGGAAGTCATGGATTTCCTTAACAAAAGATATATCCATAGCTCTTTGAAAGGTAGCCCCTGCATTATTTAGCCCAAAAGTCATCTTCACATACATGAAAGTGCCTCAAGGAGTGGTGAATGCAGTTTTTTCCTGATCATCTGGGTGGACTAAAATCTGGTTATAACCAGAAAACCCATCTAACAGTGAGATTCTGGTTGAACCTACTACCCTCTATAATATGTGATCCATCTTGGGAAGGGGGTAGTTATCCTTGAGTGAAACTTTATTGAGATTCCTAAGGTCAACACATAGTCTAATTTCACCAGTTTTCTTTTTGGTGGGTACCAAATTAGAAACCCAATCAGAGAATCTAATTGGTGCTATGATCTTGGCTTCGTACATTCTTTTGATTTCCTTTTCAATAGAAGGCAATAGAATAGGATTAATCCTTCTAAGCTTCTGCCTAAAAGGTTTCTGGTTTTCTTTTAGGGGGATAGTGTGTTGTATTATGCTGGTGTCATAGGACTTGAGGTCCTCATAACTCCAAGCAAAAACATCTTGGAATTCCTTTAGCAGTTCTATGTATTTCACCTTTTCATTAGGAGGTAAAGACTTTGAAAGTTTTATCAATTTAGGATCTTCCTCAGAGCCTATGTTACAATCCTCTATGTCTGATTTTAGGGGTTACATTTTTAGCTTTCTAGGGACATCATTTGAATCAAACAAGTCTTCCAAAGTAGTTAATTCTTTGGGTAAAAAATTATCTTTGAGATTGATGATTTCAGAGTCTTCGTCAACTATCTCATCAATTTCAATTTGCTTTAGGTTTTATATATCTGATTTTGTAAAATTTGTGGGATGGAATCTATCTATCCCTTCCTCTTCTAATTTGTTAATTTTTATTTTATTTGTAAAATCAAGATCTAATGTTATGTCAGTATCTATGTTGCTATTTACAAATTCTTCATCTAAATTTAGAAAATTGTTTATTTGCTGGTCATTAGTGAATACTTGCCATTATTTCAAGTTGTCAGGGATAGCAAGTCTGTGCCTAACCTTAGCAGTGTATTGATGGTTAGGTTGAAATGGTAACTTACAAGTGCTGGAAAACATAGCTAAACTATGAGCTTGCATATTGTGTTTTCTTGGGATGACTGCAAGCTTAGTTTCTAAAAAAGTATTTAATATTTCTACAACTGTTCCTCTATAAAAGCCTAACCTAGGATCTCTAGTCATATATACAACATTGATTTGTTTAATAACCAACTCAGAATCTCCCATAATAGAAACTCTTATGGCTCCTAACCTTTTAACTAATTTGAGACCTAAAAGAAGTGCTTCATACTCAGCCATGTTGTTTGTGAATTTGATGTTTAGTCTATAGGCATGGCCCTCCAAGTAATCATTCTCTAAATTATAAATCCACACTCCTACTCCTGCACCTAGTTTGTTTACTGGCCCATCAAATTCAAGATGCCAAAGTATTTCATGTTCATAATTCTTACTGTCCGGGGGAACAAAATCTTCTTTGACTAAGGTATCTTGATCATATTTTTTATCTGAAAGCTCTTGAATTTGGATAGTTTGATTTTCTGCTGCAACTGCAATTTATTTCGTTTATGAAGTAATTATGTTTGAAGTAATTTCTTGGTTTGTTTCAGCATTGTACAGAATGAAAGAATTGATGTTAGAATGCATGGAATATATAGGAAAGTTTTGAGGCCTCTCCTGGCTACTCATTACATACTTCATTAGGGTCTCTATGTATAGTTTTTTAGGATGTCCAAGGACAGAAATTGTGGCATATGACATGTCAAGTTGCAAAGATCCTTGGAGTTTGGCCCCCCATGATCTAGACAACAACATGTCATATTTAGGTGGTATATCGGCAACAACTATGTCCATATGAATGGTCTTAGCAGGGTATTGCACTAGGGAAACACACAGGTCTTTTATAAGTCCTAGGCACTTAACTTGGCTTGAATAAAATGAAAATAGGTCCTTATAAGGCCTAGTTATATCCAAGTTTAGTTTCTCTATAACAAATTTAGGCATTAGATTGTATGAAGCCCCAGAGTCAAGCATAGCATTGTGTAGGATTTTATCGTGAATGTTAAGGCTAATGTAAAAGTGTAGTATCCCTCCTTCTACTAGTTTTCCATTAACATCAGGACCGAAAATTAACTCAGGCTGATCAACGGATAAGTTAACAGAGTCTTCATTCTCAACGAAGTTTAAAGATTTGCTTATTTGAGATTTGTAAGTTTCAGGTTTAATCAGTTCTATTAAAGGAACTGATATTTTCAGTTTGGCTACCTCTGCTCTCAAATTGAAAGGCAAAGGGGATTTCTCTGTTTGAATGTTTGGAATTTTAACAACAGGGTTTGGAGTAGTTTGTTCTTCTTTTTCAGTGTTTGAAGTCTTTTTTGGTGGATTTTCTAATACAATTTCTAGAGTTTCTTCCATTGTCTCCTTGGAAGGGATTGAGGTGGGTGGTTGATTATTAGTGGGTTGGCCATTTGTCACATTTACAATAGTGGGACTAGGAGGGTTCTGATTCGATGTGGAGAGGATTTCGAGAGGTTTTGTAATTGGAACTACTTTAACTTTCTTAGGTTGGTTTGGTACTGATTTCTTGTTTAGGTCAAGAGTGTCAGGGTTCTTCTTACTCCTCAAGTTGTACTGTTTGTGCACTTCGAAGATAGAAGAATCATACCCTTGCTTGTAATCGAATGATTCTCCTGATTGGATCTGCAACTGCTGAAGCATGTGTAATTCCTTATCATCTTGAGTCAAAAAGACAGTTTCCTCTTCATCTAATCCCATTAAATTAATTTGTGTGTCTTGTTTAGGGTCTTCTAAATGGGAAGTTTCAGCGTAGTTTTCTTGAAAAGGTGGCCTAATATTCTAATCAGGTCCATTTTTTCCAGTGTTTTGATTTTGATTTTTTCTGAAGTTTGGATTTCTCACTGGAGGTGCCTGTTGATTATCCCAGTGAGGCTTTCTTTCAATGTTCTCCATCCTATCCATTAGTTTTTCCATTCCTTTGGCTAGGGAATCCATTTTAAGGTCAAAAGGTGAGGCTTCTTCTTTCAAGGGTGTTCTTCTTTCATTCCTAACCCTAGCTCTTTTTGCTAGCAAATTAGCTTCTACACTAACTGCTACACTCTGCATATCTTCTAGAGTTAGAGGGTTTCTCTCTCTAAGTTGGAATGCCATATCAGTGTCAAACCCGTCAGGAAACTTTATCAGAGCTAAGCCAAGTGGGGGTCTAAGGTCGACTGGTATTGCATTGTATATGTTGTTGAATCTAGTACAGTAATCCTGGACTGTTTCATTTGGTCCTCTCTTGATGTTTTCATATTCTGAAAGGATCTACAGAGGGTTCTTTTTCTTTTCCCATCTATTTAAAAATTGCCAGTAAAATGCTTCTAAAGTGTTTATACTATTAACAGGTAAAGATCTAAACCATGTTCTTACATCACCAGCTAAAGTCTGGGAAAACAGTGTCATTTGGACATCTTCAATATCAATTTCATGTAATTCAAAATGACCTATCATCTTTTTTGTGTGCTGCTATTCTGTGTAGGGTCCTATGCCATAAAATTGGACAATTTTGTTTAGTTAGTCTTGTGGCATGGCACCTAGTGGAGCAGATAACACAAGAGGAGCATATCTGTTTGCCATGGCTCTAAGTTGGGCAGGACTTAAAAGTGGAGTTTTGGTGCTAGAAGATGATACAGTGGGTAATGGAGAACTGGGAGTGATAGGTGTTTGATGGGTAATAATAGGTTGATGGGGAAGTGAAGGTATAAATTAAGATGAGGAATGAATTTCAGAGATGGAAGGGAACAATGGTGAACTAAAGGAAGTTGAATTTGTTTCAGAAAGCTCAGGGATCCTAACAGTAGTAAGGGATGACTGAGGGGAATTTAGAATGTATTGATCAATTGATAAGTTTTCCCTTTGGACTTCAAGTTCTGCTGTAAATTCTGGATCTAGAACTATGTCATCGAGTGCACTCTCAGACCTGGTTCTAAATAGGGAAAGGTCAAAATAGTCGTCAAAGGGGAGGTCTTCTAAAAACAACCTCTCATCTGGGTAGGAATCTACTTTAATGGAAGGCGTGGGACTGCCTAAACTTTCTTATCTTCTTGATATTCTTGAAATCATATTAGGATTATCAAATACTTGGGGAGGGTTTGGATCAGGATTGATCCTAGTATATTGATTTCTCCTTGAAGCCAAATTTCAAGCTTTTTCTAATTATTTCTTTTTATGAGATTTTATAAATAACTTCTAATAAACCCTTAAAGAGGCTTGAAATAAAAATTTGAAATTGCTGAAAGGTTTATTAAGACTGAGGGTTTGACTCCCCAGTATGGTTGACACTATGTTATCACTCAGAAGTCTTCCCTAGAAGTTATAAAAAGAAGAAGTAATCTGAGGTAACCACAAACCTAATCTTTTAGATTCGGGTTATAGGCAACCTAAGTCCAGAGAGGGCTCTCTCTTTATAATTTAACTTTTTTTTGGTGGGATTTTAGGCTAGTTCTCAGTGCTCATAAGGTTTTGAATTTGTTGGATGGTGGAATTCTAGGAACAGATGGACAGAGAAAGGCTTTCAAGCCATTGGGCTATGGAGTCAATCAAAGGATGGCTTAACTAGATCAAATCAATCACTAAAGGAAGAGTTCACAAGGTAGGCTAGCAAAGCAAAAGGAAAATCTTTAGGTTCCAATGGATGAGGTAATCCTAACTAGGGTGAGAAAGCAAGGAAGAATCCTTAGACCGGGATCAAGATGAAGAGCAGGAAGTGATCATGAGCAAAGGGAAACTAAGAATCTTTTACTATAGACCAAGGGGGGAAACTACAAAAGTAAGTGAGCAATTAAGAATTCCCAGACTAAGATAGTTTAGCAGAAAACATTAAGAATGTAAACAGTCAAGACAAATAGAATTCAAGCCAGTTCTGAAATATCATTCCTAGTTTAACATTCAAATTTCATAGAGACACATATGATTATTTATAAACATGAAGAGAAATAGTAATAAACATGAGATAGAGAATACTTATTTGATTTATGCTTTACACAAGAATCTTGTGAAATGTCTTTACTTTATTCCTTGATCCAGCAAGCCAATCCAGTACTGATTACAATAGCTCCTTAACTTGAGAAGAAAATGTCTATAGAAATTTCTTTTAATCCACCCTAAATACTTCGAAATGTGAAGTATTTATACAAAATTATTACAAAATATCTCATAACAGTTTGAGAATTAATCTAGGAAATTAAAATATCTTCAAGCATGAAGATAGAGACAGATGGAAAACTGCATCATGCTGTCCCTTTTATTGTGATTGTGCTGGCTGTTTTCAGTTTGAATTTTGAGCTCTTTAAGCTGGCTGATATTTGTATGCTAGAATCACCTTTGTCTTTAATCTTTTACTGATACTCTTTAACCTGTTACTCTTTGACCCTGTTTACTTGTTTCATCTGTTTTTAGATTTACTGTGGTAACTTAGAGTAAATCTATCATTGTTACCCACCATTCATTTTCAGGAAACTTTACCTTGAGCATCCTTCTATATATCTCGTCTACCTCAGTGCATCTGGAAAAATTTGGCTTGATGACAAATAGATGCTTCACCTCATGCTCTAGGAAGAATAAATTTTCTAAGGTATCGTATACTACTTTCCCTGTTGGCAATCCTTTGACTCCTGAAGTGCTTGCCTGTTCTCTGAACAATTTCTCTAGTTTATCAATATAATCCACTTGGGTAAGTTTGTCATGATTACCATGGGATCGGGAAGGCCTTTACTTATCAAAATTTGAAGTTTTGCCATGAATCTCTCAATACCAACCTACAAGTCATGGCATTTTTTCTCTAAGTTAAGCATAAGCTTTCTTTTAGAGAGAACCTTTTTGATTTTAATGATGGTTTCTGTTGTGTCCTCCACATCCAGCTCATCTAGTTCATACCTGTTCTTGCTATTTAGGAAATGGATGAGTCGATTAGCTTTCTTAGGCTGCTATCCTAGGTCTTTCTTTACCTTCTGTATTGCTTTGGTGGCCACTTTCACCAATTCTTTTTGCTCGAAGATTACTTGAATTGATGGCCAAATATCATTGACAGAGTGAATGATATTGGCCCAGAGCATCTCCTTAATTTTTCCTAGTGCCTTTTGCAATGTTAAATATTTTTCAAGGAACTTTATCCTCTCACCCATCCTTAGGGCTTTTTGTGCTTCTTCTTTCTGCTGTATTTGGGCAAGCTGACAGTCAGTTTCTAAGCTTGCCACTTTCTCCTTAAGTCTTTTAAGCTTTGTTGCCTAAATGAACATTTCTTCCATGGCTTTCACTGACTCTGTTGTTTTCTTTGTTGAAGTACCTGTAGTTGTAAACTCTGTTCTGACTGGAAGTGTTGTAGTAGGTGGAGCTGTTGGTGCTAAATAGGCTGCCAATGTTGAGGGAACTGTGATAGAGACTGTGGGAATAACAGTCTGCAGAGTGGTGGCCAACTCACTCTATTTAGACTGAATCAATCTATCCAACTCTTTCTCAGTTTCTTTTAGCTGATTATTTAGCTTAAGGACGAAGTCTATAAGCTCTTGTTGTTCCTTCTAAGTTTCTAAGGCTTCTGCTATTTGTGGATGATGAAGATGTGGAATTCTCAGTTGGTTTTTCAAAGCATCTATGTCATCATTCTCCTTTCTTATTAACCTTTCTACAACTTTCACATCTTTGGGATCTTGTCCCAACTCTATGATTAAGTCCTCCAAGGACTTGATTCTGGTATCCTTGGCCTGTGAGGAGGCCTTTTCTAGTTGAAGTTGTGCTGATATATTATTCAACGAATTCTGTAACTAGTGGGTTGTAATGGCTTTCCTTGTTAAAGTGGAATATACCATCTCGCCTATCTGTTTATGCAATTCAATCTTGTCAATATGATGTATGTCCTTTGCCAGCACTTCAAAATCCGTCTTCTGGTAGTTAGCTTCTGATCTGAGCTACTGAGTGGTGGGCTTTAGGAAAGTCATCTACATTTTTCCTTCTTTCACATCAAAGGCTGACATAAGCCCGCTTTGGTTGGTGGGAGCCATTTTGAAGTACTGAGCACAGCTTTGGGCTTTTAGCCTTTCATTCCTAGCCTTTATTTCCTTGTACTTTTCTCCTATATCCTGGTCTTAGTCAGCTGGAATCCTTAATGAGGACACTTCCACACTTGGCTATGTTTCCAACATCTGAGTGTGTGATGTGGAAGGTTCTTATGTTCCTCCAAAGGGAGTAGCATGCTTTCTCCCTTCTCTTTCTGTACTTGTGGCTCCAACTATTTCTTCTGTGAATTATTGCTCGGAGAAAGGATTTAACCTTTTCCTTTTGACATATGTTTGCGAAATGGCTCTACCTGAAGGAGTGGTCTCCTCCATGTCTCTTTTGAGGTTTTTTTCGTCATTGAGAGGAGTCTACATGATAGGGGAAGTATTCATGATGGGCTCTGGCAATCTTGTTTGAGTCAATTGTTCTAATAAGTCTAGTTGCTCTGACTACTCTTGCACCTAGGGTCTTTCTTCTGCTTGTTTTTCACTGGTGCCTGTGATTCCCTTTGGGCTTGGGATTATTCTGGTACCTGTATGAAAGAACCTTCATCAAGTCTCCTCTCTAGATCAATTAATGAATTTTCAACAACAACTTCAGTGCTATCTCTGTCCACTAGAGTATTCTCCACCGATTCCAACTTATTTGCATACTTTTCTATCTCAAGGATTCTGTGGTGGATATAGGGAGATAACTTATTTTTCTGTCCTCTATTGTAGATGAAATAAAAGGGGTCATATATCCATATGAAGCTTTGTTTCAGTTTGAGCCTTTGAAGGATTTTTTCTTCTTCTCTTCCAACATCTCGATTATTGCACAAAAAGGGGCCTAGTTGATCTTTGATTCTGAGTTGAGCCTTTTTTTGGCTTTCAGAAAATGTATCTCATCTGAGTTGATTATCTATCTGTAGTACTCCAGAGCAAATAACCGCATTGGGAGGTATCTGGGTAACTTGTATGGTGCTAACTCACAGCCATAGATCCCGATTTCTATGTGATTTTGGTACACATACCAATCTCCCACTTTGTGTTGTTTTGAAAGTTGTAGGATCCTCCTGATATCTGAGCTGATCCTTGGAGGAGGACTTCCTAGCAGCATCGTCACTACAGGATATACAAAAAGATCTATGAAGTCTATGTATGGATATGGTGATTCATATTTGTGGATCAAAGGAGTCCAAAAGATTACTAACCTAGGGTGGCCTCTGGTATCAAGCTTTTGAAGAGTAAATGGGAATTTATCAGCTTGATAATACAAGAAAAGGTGGTACAAAATTGAAGAATACTTAAACACTATTTCATTATCCATTCTAAAAAATTATTCATGCATCCTATCAAATATGTACTTCACATATCATACATGACAGCATGGGGCTGTCCCGGAGTAAAAATGGACATGAAGGCTAAAATGATTTCATCTACATACTCACTGGTAGTGTTATAGACATTTTTGTGCCTTGCAACTCCAAGCATGAAATGTCCATAAACCAAGGGCTCCTAAGTCCCTAAAAGTGTTGTTCTAACCCCTAAAGGAACAAGGTCAACAAATTACAGCTTCTCCCAGAAGTTCTCCACCAGAAACTGCTCAGAATAAGTCAAAATAGGATCATTTCAGCTGCTCCACTGGCTAGGTGCGTTGCATAGCACCTAAACACACTGGCTGGGTGCGTTGCAACACACCTAAATGCACTATGAGGGTGCGTTGGGTGAGAAATGACAAATGGCAGTGTCATTCCGCGAGGTGGAGAGACAATGGAAGCTTCCAGAATCTTCTCATATGACACTTGCCTCACTGAATTCGACCAAGGATGAGTAAGAGGCCTTCAGTCTCCAAGTGGAAGCAAGAACAGACAGAGAGAAGACACTAATCAAATCACAAGCTGACTCATCCTCCTTACATACATCTATATATGGATCCCTCATCCCAGAGATCCAGAGGCTGGAATTTTCCACATTGTAAGGAATTGCTGTTGGTTTTGAGACAAACATCAGAGTATTGGGTGATCTATGCTTTGTTGGTGGTGAAGAGGGGCTTCTTTGCTGGGAGGTTGATGTTGGGTCAGGAACCATCGGTTGTAACTGCTCCTGGATCTTTTCTTGTTTATCAATAAAAACTATTTGAGTTTTCCTCCATGATTTTGTATCATTGATGCTTGTTACATTTGTATGGTTAACTTAAATCTGATCCTAAGTTGTTTATGAATATAGATCCATGTCTTTGTATAGTTTTCTTCTTCTGTGATCTTACAGGTACTTGGTGAAGCTGGGCAAGTAAGGGAGTAGGTAGCTGGAAGTTGTCAAAGGAGAGAGAGATTGGATCAAAGGATTAGCGCAAGACACAGGTTAGTTCTTCCTATTCCTCTCTATCTATAGTTCATAAAGGAAATGCAAAAGTAGTTTTTCTCTGTTTGTTTCTAAGGCAGCTGTCACACCTTAGTGGGATAGAGCAGTTCTAAATAGACACTTTTCCCGGTAACAAAATGGTGACTCCACTGGGGACGATTGTCTAATTAGTTTGTTTGTGTATCTCTTTGTTGTTTGTTTCATAAACTTATAAGTAGCATTCGAACTGCATTTGCCATAACAAATGCAAAGTAGACATCTGCTACTTCAATCCATTCACTGGATCTATTTATGATTTGAACAGTTGATTCACAAACTATCTGATTGCCCTTGTGATAGCTCTTAGACCCTCCTTAGATCTACCCCTGATTGTGCATTACTGATTGCTTTTACTCGGCCAAAAACCAAAGACTGAACTGCAAACTGTGATTCAGAACCCGGACAGATTCTCGTTTTTGGGCCAGCGCAGGTACTGTTAAGAGATCCTGCATTTCAACGCACTTTATGAAAGGGCAACCTGCGCTACAATGCAGTTTCTCTGTGTTACAGGTGCGCTGATTAGACTAGCCCTGTGCAGCTGAAGTTCTTGTGCTTCATTCTTTTCAGTTCTGTCTCTGAATTTTGCTGCCTGTGATCAGTATATGCCTATTGAAAACCCCTTTTCCTTGCTGTTATTCCGCCTCCTTTGTACAAAAGAACTGTAGATGTTTTTATGTGTTTGTTGAGTCGTTTACAATTTTCCATTGCAAAAGTAGAATAGTCGTACTGTCGTCCTTTGATTTAGATCTGTTGCAAGTGTCGATTTCGATCATAGGAGAAAGTTTGATTGCTGTTGATGGTCGATTATACTTTTACTATTGCCTTTGGTCTGATTTTGTGATTTTCTAGTGTCAAAAACGAGTATTCATTTCAAAATCGTAAAGTGTCGTAATCGTTTCTATCTTTTGATTTTGAAAAGAAGCTTGTTTGTGTTTGTCGCTTGAAAGCAAATTCAGATTTGTACATCAACTTTATTTTTAGCATCAATACTAAGAAAGTCGAAATCAAATACATGCATGTGCATTTGCATATAGACAGTCTGTTTGGCTTGATTTAGGAAAGTGCATTTACAGTGTGCTCTTTTCTCTTTGTGAAAAGATTGTGTCTTTCTTTTCCTCTAGTAGCTAGGATTTTCATTGCACAAAAGAGATAAAAGTTTGTTTATCATCTTTAGATTGCATTTTAGGAATTACATCTACATCTCGTGGTGAACCCAAAAGGAAAACTTCATAAGCAAGATCAACTTAAAATAAATTCAATGAATCTAACAATGCTTTGGAACTTAACGCACAACATTTAGAGGTCTAGGCTAGAGATGTATTCTGGCGTCGTAAAGCCAGGTAACTGTTGTCCTCACTGATGGTTGGGTGATTCCTCCACTTTGAGACGATAAGTGCCAGTACAGACTTGTGCTCCCACGTACCGTCGAGTATATTTTGGGAGACCCCTATAGGCTTAAATCCTTTATCCATAGGAAGCCGTGTCTGCCGCCCTATCGATCGCAATGCACTGAACACAGCATTCGGGAAGATTGACTGCCGTACCGTAAAAAGTATTCTGCAATTTTGCGATTGGTTTGGTACTCCCTCTACCTAGACCTCCAGAGCAGTCCCTTTCATTCCTTTTCAGACTCCTTAACGGAAAAGGTCCATCTGAGCACTTGTCACTTCAGGCTCATTAAAAATCGAAGGCAACTAGAGTCATCTTTTGTTTTTTCTCGACTCTTAAAAACTGAAAAAACAAGTTGTGTCAAAGCGTATTAAAATTTATTTTAAACGGAATATTCATTACCCTTTCCTACGTTGATCTTGGGTTGAGAAAATGGAGTCTACCAACCAAGGAATTCCCCTTGGAGGAAATCCTAGTCCCTTCTCCTCTTGGGGAGATGTTGGTGTGCCCCATATGGCCACATTGTCACTGCCAGGACTGACAATTGGTTTGCCTGTATGGCTCTTCTCAACCTCTGTCGTTCAGAACACCACTATTCCTGAACAATCGAATCAGCAATTAGACGAGTCCAGAGTTGCCTACCAGCCTTCTACTTCCTCTAATTCTTCCTCTCCTCCTTCCTCTTCGCTTGATGGGGCTGGTAAAGCCAAAAGTCAAGTTCCTAAGGAGAAGAAGGAAAAGAAGAAGAAAGAGAAGAAGAAGAAGGAGCCAAAGGTGAATGGGGGAAAACGAGTGTCGTCTAATGAAAATCCACACACTGCACCGACCAGGCCTAAATCACCATGTGTCATTTGCAAAGGAGACCACTTTCACAGAGATTGTCCTTGCATCCCTCGGATATTAAGGGACTGGTCTCCTCGTTTGCACAACCCGGTGTCGTCAACCTCTGATGATCATGTTGAAAGTACACCATCAACTAGTGAAAGTGAAGCCCCAGGACAAAAAGGGAAATGTAGATTTCCTTGTAAACTGTGCGAAGGCGATCATGCCATCTACCGTTGTCCCTTCTTAGACGAAGCTAAAAGAGTTTTGGATGATTGTCCGGTTTCACCGTTACAACTTCCTCCTGGATATAAAAACTCTTGCCGAGTCTGTCACTAGTTGAAAAGCCGGTTGGCCCGCTCAGGTGGTCGGCTGAAGCACCTATCATTGAAGATAAACCATCTGGATCCATACCAGACAAAAGTCAAAAGGTCGAGGCAGCAGTTGACCCGGTCTTGCCTTCAGAGGTTTCATCTTCAGATGATACAATCACTGAAGAGAACAAGGATGACACCGTCCAAATTCTTTTCATAAGCACAGACTCCAACAAACATGGGGGCAATTTACCCATTCCTTTACCGCAGGAAGGAAGTTTGTCAGAGTCGTACCCGGCCATCTATTCGGTCCCACCTCCAAGCAACCTAGTTGTCTCCTTCGACTGGAATCAACTAGGCAGACCCCGTTTACCAGCTAGCATACCATTCCGAATTATCGTTAAAATATATAGAATGGTTATGGTTGGTACCATCATAGATGAGGGGGCTTCTGTGAGTATCCTTTCCTCAACTGCTTGGAAAGCGCTTGGTTCACCATCACTTTTGCCTGAGATGAGAAATTTGACAGGCTTTGATAAAGGAACCAGTCGACCTTTAGGGATCCTTCCCGATGTGCCCATAACATTGAGAGGGAAAACCGTTCACATGAACGTAATGGTAGTTCAAGGACCCCTAGATTACAATCTACTCCTTGGACGAGACTATATTTATTGCATGAGAGCCATTATCTCATCACTCTTTAGAGTGATGTGTTTTCCGCATGAAGGAAGAGTGGTCAAGCTCGTGGACCAACTTTCATTTCCTGGATCACGCATAGAAAATAGTCATATACCATCCCTGAATGGTCTTTTCGCGCAAGAAATGTCCCATTCTCCAATTCGTCCACCCGATGAGTGCGAGCAATTCGGGGGGACATGGCTGAAACCCAAGGGGCATGCACCCTGGTCTGCTTCGATAGGAAAACTTCGGGTATAGAATAGGTTTCCACGGGAGAATATGACTAGTCTGTACCCCCGTCCGTGATTGGAAGAGGGGGTTATTCTAGAACAAGATTCTCTTGTCAAAGTTATGTCAGGGATGGTCTCACTATATCATCCGTTCACCTTGGTTTATCTCGGTAGACATCGCCGAAGAAGTGTTTTGTTTACGCCTCGAATAGAACAATCTTTGGGTAACCTGTAAGAGGTAAGCCTCTCTCGGTAAAACAAATGTTTTGGCGGAAAGAAGTAGCGGTAACCTTGAAACTCTGTTTTATACCTGGGGGCATGCAAACCTTTTGGAATGCAAGCGAAGAGCAACTATTTATTTTTTAAATTTTTAGGACCTCTAACCCTTTAAACTCGTAGGATTGGTTGTTTCCTAACTTGCATAAAGAAAGGATGTGGGGAAAAACTCTAAAAATTGCCGTTTTATATGAGACATTCTTATCATATGACTGGATTAATCGAGCAGTGTTACCACAAGGTTCAAGCTCGTTAAAAAATAAACCCGCACTGAGCAAATGTTTCCACCCACGTTTAAGCTCGTTAAAAAATGAACCATTCCTTGGTAAATAACCATCGTGAATGTAGTACTTCAGCCATTAAAGCCTTGGTCATGTTTGCACCGTCACCTCCACTTTTTCATTGGCCGATCATTCACCTCCACTTGATTGTTTACCCATTTTGAGGAACAGCTGCGAAGAGTGATTTCACTAGCCATCCTTGTGACACTGTTGTGATTGGAAAATTCCAAACCTTACCTGGAATCAGCTGCTGCCCATTTTATCACTCGTTCCTCAAAAGACGAGTCTTCTTTAAGCTATTTTCAACTGACTCGTAAAATATGAAAAGATTGCAGAGTCCTTGGCCTTCCAGCTCGTTAAAGGGACAGGAAGGGCTATCCATCATCTAGATTTTAATCTTTTTGGACCTGAGGGATTATTGCACAAAACGATTGAGCGCTTGTTTTGTTCGGTTCGTTAAAACTATCAAAAATTCATCCCTTCTTTATTGTTTTATACTTTTTCGGACTTAAGGGATTAGATGACAAAAAAGGAATTTTGGAGTTACCTTTACGTACCTTTTCAGACTCTCTAAAAATGAAAAGGACCGAGTTATCTTTGTCGTTAAACTCGTTAAAAAGATTAATAGCGACAAACTTGTCTTTAGACGAGAACGAGTTTCACTATCGCTAGGCTCGTTAAAACATAGCGATGGGTTTGCCTGCAGGGAAAATTATAGAACAAGCATATGTTATCCTCCTCAAGCTTGACAAAAATAAAGAGGTACTGGTCAGCAATGACTAGGGAAAAATTGGGAAGAAAACTCAAAGAATCTTTATTGGTAGCAAGTCGCTCTTGAACATGACACTTCCACTCCGTGTCCGAGTCGGGTTGGGTTGTTTCATTCACCGGTCACATCACCATGGTCACACCATACCATCCACATTTGGGGTTAATGCTACCAATCCATCACATCAGTGTCGTCGACATGTTCAAGAGAAGTCATCCAGAGAGGCCACCTGTGTCCCACCCACTACCATACATTATACTCCATTCTTTCATAACCGCCACCCTGAACCGTATATCATCAGATCGTTTTCACCTCCATCAAAATCATTTGCTCCGTTTCGTGTCATTGATGTGGGATTCATTAAGGCCCTCCTGTGACGGATCACTTCTTGTCGACATCAGCTCATTATCCAAGATGTTGGTCTAGGAACACCCCATTCAGTACTTTGAAGCTTGCATGCCTGAATGGAAAGTTTCTCACTTCCGGCGACAGGTTTACATCAATGACCTTCGACTGAAAGATTTTGTGTGGTGTTCGACGCCAAGTCCTTTATTCACACCACGTGAATTGTACTGCAGTACCTTGAGGATCATTATCATTATCGATGATTCCTCTCGTGCTTGTTAACAGTTTACATCATTGACTGGTAATAAAGCGATGTCTTTCCATGTTCGACTTCAGAACATTTCTCACATGGATCGACTTGTACTTCGAGTGAAGATCGGACGAGATTGAAGACCCCGGATCTAGTTTCATTCATCCGGGTCGCGATATATATTCAGGGAAATAAAGACATTAAATGTACAGCATTGCAGCACAGATAATCATCCTACCAAAAGGATGATGGCTCTATTAGAATCATCAGTCTACAATCAGACGATTGTCTGTCCTATGTACATAAAAATGAATTTATAAAGCTGAGCATGGGAATGCCCGGCTCAGCTAGGTCATGAAAATAGTATGAAGATAATTTATTGTATTGTATCTTATTACAGGTCTCCTCCCAGCATTGAAAGAACTTCGGACCCTCATAATAAAGCATTTCACCCAATTAACGGCCTCATACTTTAGGGCGCAATTGTTATAGACTTTTTTGTGCCTTGCAACTCCAAGCATGAAATGTCCATAAACCAAGGGCTCCTAAGTCCCTAAAAGTGTTGTTCTAACCCCTAAAGGAACAAGGTCAACAAATTACAGCTTCTCCCAAAAGTTCTCCACCAGAAACTACTCAGAATAAGTCAAAACAGGATCATTTCAGCTGCTCCACTGGCTAGGTGTGTTGCATAGCACCTAAACACACTGGCTGGGTGTGTTGCAACGCACCTAAATGCACTATGAGGGTGCGTTGGGTGAGAAATGACAAATGGCAGTGTCATTCCGCGAGGTGGAGAGACAATGGAAGCTTCTAGAATCTTCTCCTATGACACTTGCCTCACTGAATTCGACCAAGGATGAGTAAGAGGCCTTCAGTCTCCAAGTGGAAGCAAGAACTGACAGAGAGAAGACACTAATCAAATCACAAGCTGACTCATCCTCCTTACATACATCTATATATGGATCCCTCATCCCAGAGATCCAGAGGCTGGAATTTTGCACATTGTAAGGAATTGTTGTTGGTTTTGAGACAAACATCAGAGTATTGGGTGATCTATGCTTTGTTGGAGGTGAAGATGGGCTTCTTTACTGGGAGGTTGATGCTGGGTCAGGAACCATCGGTTGTAACTCCTCCTGGATCTTTTCTTGTTTATCAATAAAAACTATTTGAGTTTTCCTCCATGCTTTTGTATCATTGATGCTTGTTACATTTGTATGGTTAACTTAAATCTGATCCTAGGTTGTTTATGAATATAGATCCATGTCTTTGCATAGTTTTCTTCTTATGTGATCTTACAGGTGCTTGGTGAAGCTGGGCAAGTAAGGGAGCAGGTAGCTGGAAGCTGTCAAAGGAGAGAGAGATTGGATCAAAGGATTAGCGCAAGACACAGGTTAGTTATTCCTATTCCTCTCTATCTATAGTTCATAAAGGAAATACAAAAGTAGTTTTTCTCTATTTGTTTCTAAGGCAGCTGTCACACCTTAGTGGGATAGAGCAGTTCTAAATAGACACTTTTCCCGGTAACAGGTCGTATGGCCTAAGACACTAGATATCATTGACACAATGTCCTAGCCAGGTTTAGAAAATATGGTCCACATGTATGGGGGAGGATCCTTTGGAATATGTTTCTCTTCTACAATAAAGGTCTAGAATATTTCAGCAAGTCTGGTAGTGGTAAGCTTGGGAAATTGGTCTAGCAGGTCTCCAATGGAAATAGGGGTTAGATTTTTTCCTGGTTGCAATTGAAGCATTTCCTTGATGGATTCAACGGTGATAGTAAAGAGTACATCTTGGTTTGGAGACATCACTACTCTTTGACTGGGGCTGTAATTGGTATGGCAATAATGAATAATTTCAGGGAAGATATGCACCTTTGGGAACTGGTACTTGGGCAAATTGGATTCCCAAAGCCCAATTTGGTTAGATTGGTTTAGGTATTGGTCCCTGTATTGGCAATATAGTTTAATAGGGGACTCACAGACAACAGTGTCCTTGATTTGGAAATCTTTTTCCGCCAGAGGGAGATGGTCTAAATCCAGATGGGGAGTAGTAATTGGACGGACATCCATTGCAACTAGAGCAGCCATTCTTAGCTCTTGTCAATTTAAGAATGGGGTAAAGGGTTTTCAGTCAAATTTGGGCAATTTGGTTCAATTACAGAGAATTTTGGGGTTGCTGTGGAGTTCTTTTATTTAATTACTTAATAATTTCAAGCAATTGAGTAATAGGTTCAGGAATGAGACATGATTTTTTAGTGTATTTGGATAAATACCTGGAATTTTTGGCTCTGATGGGTCGATGGGAAACTGTGCATGGTTACAGGTGGTTTGTTTGAACTGGACGGTCAAATGAAGTTCAGTGGCTTCTACAGGTCGGCGGTTGGATGTGGGTTGGAAGTTGCATGTAATCTGTTGCTTGCTTGGAGGTCTAAGTGTCTTTTTTATGATCAACCCAACAGAAAATGAGTTTTTTAGTTTTATTCACAAAGTTAACCATTGGCGGGCACATGGGGAAAAAGGTACATTTGGCTTTTAGTGGGAGATGGGATGTTTTTTCGTCGAGCGGGAGGCGGTAAGTGGTTTTGATCGCACTTCTTTTGGGGCTAGAGTGGTTTTAGGGAGAGACTGCTCGATGCCATTCATCGGGGGCCACGTAGCATCAAGGCCCAAAAGAAAACTTCTCGTATCAGGCGGGTAAAGGTCGGGCTTTGAAGGCCGCCTGATATGATCGTCCACTGTTGGATTAACAGGGGGCCGATCGCACGGTGATCGTGGTGGGGATTTTGTACGAAGGGAAATGGAGGGGCCTGACCAATGTTTAAGCGCAACGAGTTTAATAAAATGGTGGTTTAAGGCAGGGTTAGATTATTAATTAACAACAGATCGGTTAATTAACTCTTTTATCGAGGTAGGGGTTTTATAAAGTTTATGTTTCAAACCTTTTGGGGGCGGGGTATTAATACATAGGGATTTGTTATATAACTATACAGGAAGGGTTATTTTGCTTTGGGGAATTAATATATACATAAACGTTAGAAATTAATATGGAAATGGTGGAGAATGGGTTTAGCGCTAAGTGTAATGTATTTAATTCATTTGCTTTTCACATAAACACATTATAACTTAGGCTAAAAGTATTTTTTGGGTTTTTTTGAGAAAAGGGATCTTTTTCATGGGGTGATCACTTTTCCAAGGAAAATAGAGTCTTATCCTTTGAAAAGGGGGTTTATTAGGGGAAAATGACTTTTCCTTAGGAAAATGATGTTTTTTTTGTTAGGAAAAGGGATTTTTTTGGGACTATGAGTGAATTGAAGGGGGTGAATGCTCATGAGAGGACTTTTAGTACTTAAGACCTATAAGTCATTGGGGTGAGGGTCTGGTCTCTCTAGAAGTTAGAGAAATGCTCTGAGCCCCTTTCGCTTAAGATTTTGGGTACTTAAGACTTTTTATTGGTAATTAGTTAAGTGAAAGGTTTAATGAGTGAGGGAAGTTAATCAATTTGACTTCGTGGACTTCATGCATGCCCAATTTTAATCCATACTTAGAAGGTGATCAATATGCTTTTACCTAAAAATCATCACAATTCTGTAACCTTTCTTATACTTACCCGCCTACTCATCCTACCAGTTGTACTTCTCTTTATTAGGGTGCACTTAAGCTGCCAAAATCTTATCAAAACATTTTATTTTCTTTTACAATAGTAATCTAACTAAGTCTAACCTTATTACATCCAAGGGCTTAGATTAAACAATTGAGCTCCTTTTTATTTACTCTACCTATCTAATTATCTTCCAAGATTAAACAGTTTGGTTTAGATTTTATTCTCTATCTATAAGCATGAAATTGAAAACATGTAGTCAAGTTTAAACATTTTGACTATCATGGATTGTGGCAAAGGTAACAAGCTGCACGCAATCATTTATTTTGTATCAAAAGTAACTAGGAGTGGCATTTAGACTTACTCACTTTCATGGTCTTTTCTTTTCTTTGGGTTCATATTTTTTAATCTTTTTTGACCTTTTTATTCTTTTTTTCCTTTGATTTTTTCTTTTAAGACATACCCTCTTTACATTTTTTAATTTTTTGAATATGGAAAACATTTACCAAAAGAAAAGGTATGTACATATTACAGGTTTAATCTCAGCCATTCAAAAATTATGACTCCTATTAGTATAGGAACCTAACACTTCCATACATCACTTGCTTCATTTATCTAATCTGGTTGGATGATAGAGATGGAACAAAACAATGCTTTCACATCCTCATCCTTTCCTGAGAGTGCATCTACAACAACATTTTACTTCCTTTTTTTGTAGATGATTTCAAAGTCATAACCCAACATCTTTGTGACCCATTTTTATTGCTCTTCTGAAGATAATATTTGATCTAAAAATTTTTTAAGACTATGATGATCTGTTTTTACCTTGAAGTGTCTTCCAATTAGGTAAGGTCGCCATTTCTTAAGTGCATGTAGTATTTCCAACATTTCCTTCTCATAAATAGCTTTGTGTAAATACTTTCCTTTGATTGGATGACTTTCAAAACCAATGGTTCTTCCCTCTTGCATTAAAATAGTGCCAGTTCCATTTCCTGAGGCATCAAATTCCATAATAAAGGTTTTTGTGAAGTCTGGCATAGCTAAGATCAGTGCTTGGCACATTTCCTCTTTAATATATTCAAAGGCCTTCGCTTCTTCTGGAGTCCAAGAAAATGCATCTTTCTTCAGTAATGTTGTTAGAGGTGCTGCTATTTTCCCACAATTCTTAACAAACTTGCTATAATACCATGTCAACCTGAGAAATCGTCGCAAATGATTTATGGATGTGGGGATTTCCCATTCCTTAATCACATTAATTTTTTTAGGGTCTACCTTAACACCTTCATGAGATATAATATGACCCAGATATTCCACCTCTTGTGCTCCCAAGAAGCATTTGGAGGTTTTTGCATATAATTGTCTCTCCTCCAATAGTTTGAGCAACCTGTCAACATGTTGAACATGATCCCTCCAAGACTTGTTGTATATTATTATATCATCAAAAAATACTAACACAAATTTTCTAAGGAAGGGTTTGAAAATGGAATTCATCAAACCTAGAAATGTAGATGGTGCATTGGAAGGTGAAAATGCATGACCAAAAATTCATAATGACCCTCATGAGTTCTAAATACTATTTTTAGAATTCCTTCGGTCTTCATTCTAATTTGATGATATCTTGAATGAACATCTAACTTGGTAAAGTAAATTTCTCCATGTAATTCATTCAATAATTCATCAATGATAGGAGTGGGAAATTTATCTTTAATATTGAGCTTGTTGATCTCCTTATAATCTGGACACATGTGCCATGATCCATCCTTCCTGTGCACCAATACTACTAGAGCAGAGAAAGAACATTCACTAGGTTGAATTATACTAGCCTCTAGCATTTCTACAACCATACGTTCAATTTCACTCTTTTGGTCATAGGGATATCTGTAAGGCTTGATGTTTGGATGAATACTTCCTTGAATCAAATGAATAGCATGATCATGATCACGAATAGGTGGGAGGCCCTTGGGAGTATCAAACACCTTGGAATGATCGTCCAAGACTTTTTGGAGATTTGGAGAAATAGATGATTTCAATGTGGGAACTTCTAGTGAACATAATTGTGCAATTATGCCTCATTGTTCTTTCTTTAGAATATTTGTCATGCCATTAGAGTTGATTATCTTTCCTGGTTTCCCTACAATACCCCTTAATTCAACTTCCTTTCCTTCCCAACAAAATTTCATGAAAAGTTCTTGAAAATTAAAAGCTATCGTACCCAAAGATTGTAGCCATTGGACTCCTAATACAACATCAGCACCAACCATTGGAATAGAAATCATAGGACTATTCAATACATATTCTCCCATGGATAGCTTGATATTATGGCACTTTCCAGAATAATTTACGGTTCCTCCATTTGCAACCATCACTTGACACTCTGGTGTTGGATGTAGGAAGAAATTCAATTCCTTGGATATCTTATAATGAATAAAATTATGGGTACTACGCGAATCAATAAACACTATTACCTTTTTCTTCTTGATATGTCCTTCTATCTTGAGAGTTTGAGGAGTAGTAATTGTTGGCAATGCATTACAATATATGGTTGGATTCATTTCTTATTTCTCTAGGTTTGATTCTTGATGTATATCCTCTTCTTTTGACGTTTCTTGTTCCTTTTTATCCTGCTCTTCACAATCTATGTAAAATAATTTCTTCTCAACACACTCATGACCTTTAGTGTATTTTGTATCACAACTGTAATAAAGCCCCTTTGCTATTTTTTCTTCTAATTGTTGTGTTGTCAAAATTGTAGGTTGTGGAAGGCTAGGGGTAGCAACGCTTCCATATTTATAGTTGTGAGTGGTAGGCTTCCTTTTTGCCATAATTTTTCTTTCAATTGTTCTTGCCAACCTGAATGCCTTCTCCAATGAATTAGGTTCCCAAAGGTGAACCTCATGTTGGATGTTGTCCTTTAAAGTCCCTATGAACACATCAATCCTATGCTCATCTGGAATATCATTTACCCTTATATTCAATTTTTGGAAGTCCTCAATATGCTCCACCATTGAACCCTTTTGTTTGAGATTTATTAATTGGCTAAACAAGGTGTTTCTCTTTGTATCCCCATAATGTGCTATTATTTCATCCATAAAAAATGACCAAGTGACAATTTTTCTACGAGAGAAAAGCCATCAATACCATACAAACTGATTGCGTTCCAAATATAAAGTTGCAATGTGTACCTTTTGTGTGTTTTTCACATTGTGGAGATCATAATATGGTTCCATATATAGTATCCACGTTACGAGATCCTTGCCATCAAACTTCCTTATATCGATCTTTGGAACATGGTGGGTCTTTATTACAATGTTAGAGTCTATGAAATCATGATTAACATTTCTTTTGTTATTGTCATGAGTTTCCTCTACTACCTTTTAGCCATTAGGAAGCCTTTCTTGTAGAAACTTTGTGAAACCTTCCTTTAAACCTTCCACGTCTTTATTCAAGTCTTCAATGTTGTCCTCCTTTGAATCATGATTAACATTTCTTTTGTTCTCATTATGAGTTTTGTCTAGTACCTTTTCATCATTAGGAAATATTTCTTGTAGCAACTTTTTCAAACCTTCCATCCAACCATCCATGTCTTTCTTCCAATCTTCAATGTTGTCTTTCAAACCATCCATCTTAGCTTCTATTACTTTTTTTTAGAGAGAAATTGGTTGCACTTGGTCTCGTAATATTGATATATCATGTTGCATTTCTTCCTCTTCTTCATGTGTCATAGTAGAGATTTCGGGTTGCTTACTAGGTGTTGTCATTATCTTTCTTCGAGGCATCAAATAATGATAATTTTCTTCACTATTACCTTTTAATAACTTCAAATAAGTTTTCAAGTAATAATTATGCAAATTTTTAAAAATACTACACACCTTTTTTTTCTTTTGTAGGAGCTTGATATTGAATCTGATGTATCTCTATAATTTTGAGATCTCCAAGGTCTAAAATTTCGAATTGTGGTAGCCCTCTGTGTTCTTTTTCCAACACCACCAATCTGATCTAAATTGGATTCTCCAAGAATTAGTTATGCCCAATCTCCCATGATGACATGATTATACACGTTTTCAGTAGAGCGAACTTGTACGAAGTGACACATGTCACTATTTTAACCTTCGGACCTAAAAACGATGCACATAAAACTATAGTCTATCCTATTTCTAAAACTTCTGATGAAATTTCAATCTGATACTCAGAGAGAAAGTTATGACGATTTTCTGAAGGTCACGTATTTGGTATTTAATTCAGGATCCTAGAAAAACCTTGAATTCCTTGGATCATATCTCCAAAAATATAGTAATACAAGGTCTGAAATTTGGACCCGAGGGTAATAAATATGTTTCATCAAATGGGTTTTGGTTTTATATTCTGAAACTTCGTCTAAAAAATATTATCGCGTAAATTCCACAATGACCTATTCGGAGCAGTGAAACCCTAGAATCCAAAGCTCCAATACTAAATCTTATGCAACCAACTCACAAAATAGAATAAAAGATAGGTAAATGACTTATAAATCATCCTCTTTGAGGGGGAAACATCCTTTATAATACAAAAATGAACAATTCTTGGATGATTCAAATGGAAAAACCTCCTTTCTATATATAGGAGTTTGAGGGGTCACAATATAATCAATGTCGACATAACAATAATAATATAAGGGCACAACAATAACAATAGTGGGCTTCTATGGGGCATAATAATAACAATGTAGGGACAACTGGGGCACAACAATAATAGTAAGGGACTACAATGATAATATTAATGGGGGAATCACTAGTAATATAGAGACCTAACAATATTTGAGAGGGAACATGATCCTATTTTTCTATTACGTGAAGTTAATTTCTCATTGATGGATATTAGCCAAAAAAGGTTCCTAAGATTCAAGTTTCTTACTTGAACATTATTCCATAATCTAAAAAATGTATAAATTCATTCAAACAATCATAATGCACATCACTTAAACTATAAGAACTCAGGAATCCATAACATCCAAATATGCATAACCTAAACGTTGAACATTTTTTTTATAATATTTAGAGATTTAAGTAGGATTTATTTTATTAGGGCCCAAAATAAAAAATGAAAAATGTAATATGGGCATTCACATCACACACACACACACATACATAAAACATTTAACTATATATATATCTATCTATCTATATATATATATATATATATATATATATATATATATATATATATATATATATATATATATATATATATATTCAAGTTTCAACAATGCATTGATCATTGATACATGTACATTAAATCCATGATGAAAAGTGCATTTAAAGTGAATAAAAGAATTTCAATGATTTTTTTTCTAATTTATACCATATTATTTCATTATGAGGCGTGTTGTACCAAAAACATTGCCTTCATTTGCTTGCACCTATTACATGTCATGTGTCGAAGTCAAACATTATAAGAACTTGTCTTATGGAATATTTGGTTAGCATGAAATTTTATCAGTTTTGCAAATAGGTTTATTTTATTTTTTTACATATATTTACATGTTTATGCTCTATGAATAAAATTCATTATTTAGAAATGGAAAAATGTGTGAAGTTAGATTTGATCACCTCTTTCAATTATGCAATAGTTTAGTCAACATTTTATTCTTGGATTAGTTTATATGTATTATATGTATTATATGTAATATGCAGAAGAATATCTGTAATGCCCCCCAAACTGCATCCCATTAGAGTGTGGGAGGATCTATTGTACATGGTCAAGCTCGTCATATATCATGTATCCCATGCAGAGTGCATGTACAACTCGTAGATCCTGCCTCTGAAACCAGTAAGAGTGTTAGAGGCAATGTTTTTGTCTCTATGATGATCATATTACCAATAGTGGACCTTCTTCACCTATTGTAGGTACACCTCCTGCATTTTTAAATCCTCTTTAAACTTTATGTGCTTATGTATTAAAAATGTCTTAATTTTTAAATTGTCTTCAATTGATGTGTTTGAATTTAATGTATGCGTTATTATGCTTATTTTTTTATATATGCTATTAAATTATGTTTATGAGTTACAAATCGTTAACATGGTGAAGCTCAATATCATCCTGCAACATTGATCCCTCCATGGAATGAAACTATAACCATGATTACAGTAAATTATGTTAGGGAATAACACACATGGATTGCAAGAGAGCTATGTAATATACCTACTACAGTACTTACTAGGTGTAGTTTGACTTTGATGTTGGAGAGAATCAAGAGGTTTATTGTTGCATATGAGAGAGAAGACTCATAGAACAACCTCATACTTTTCATATAGAGGATGAGGAGACTAGAGATTAATTGGGAGGCGGTGAAAACCACCACCCAGGACATTGATGATTATAGGGCATTGTTTGACATCCCTCTGGAGTGTCATACTAGACATGCTGGTCCAATTCCACTCAGATACTTTAGCAATGTTAATGAAAATTCCTTTTTTTTATGATCGATTTATTGGAGCTTGGGTCTAGTTCCCCCATCATGACCAAGAACCATTTACTTTTCTCAACATTTAGATGAGGAGTTTGTGCTAAATATCAGGATAGATTACAATGTTTTCAAATTAAAGTTTTATGAATCTAGAAAGGGGTGCAGTTATAATCATGACAAGGTTTGTAGGGACCCTACGCATGTACCACCACCTCCAAGACTGCTTCCACGTCTGTCTCACAGGATGGTATTACCAATAGAGCTAAAGGAGATGTCACAGCTTATCACTGGGACTAGACATACCATAGTAGCTAGCATGCAGATGTCATTAACTAGTGCGCAAGTCACAATGCATGGAGAGATGAAATGACCACCATCATTGCTTTGTGACTCGCTCGTTCCATTATATGATGATGCATATCTTGAGAGCCTACCCTCTAACTAGATTTTTTCATATGCACGTATGTGTCAGCATGCCATCCATGACACTTAGAGGATGCACGAACCATGTGACCCAGGACAAGTACATATATATGGAACTTTGACACATATTGGCAAATTATACATTATTTATATTAATTAATTTTTATAAGCTCATATTAGATTTCATTTATATTAATAAGTTCATGATTACATGTAGACATAACTTGTCAACATAGATGAGGCTATGAGGTCATCTGAGGTGGAAGTTGATCAACCAGAGCTACCTTCACTAGTGTGTTTTTGCATGGATTCTCCTCCACCTCGACCTCCACCTCTAGTGCCTTAGAACTCTCATGTGTAGGAGAGTCGATATGTACAGTCTCATGGATTGACAATTGAGCTAACTTTTTTAATGAGATCATAATATTTTAAAATTTCCTTTTTCTGAGTTACACATGCATGCTAATTAATTCATATACTAATTATAATTTGTCTTCAATGCCATTGTGTACATAGGCCCATATGCAGAGTGGTGTTGATGTCACAATTATGTGGATGCATGACTAGGGTGCTAGGTATGTAGGCATTGACGATGCAGGTCCATCAACATAGGCCCTAATCATTGAGCCATAAGCAGGGGAGCAATAAACCTGGATTGATCAGACCCCCTTCCTACCTAAATTGCATTTGGAGTTGAATGATGTTAGTAGATTCATATGTAATTTAGTGTGGTTCAAAAGAATTTATTTATAGATAATTTATTTTATACAAATAATGATCTAATTAATTTGGATTTGAATGTGTTATATTGTAGTACATGGATATAGATGCTTACTTTGCACAGTGGGACTCACATAGGAGTAAATCTAGAAGTGATGCTTTCTAGAGTGGATCATAGATAGTTTATATATTTTCAGGCCCATCTCATATAACACATTCACATGTGATACAAACTTTGTATATTTTCATAAATGGAAAATTTATGGATGTGTGAACAATATTTCACTTTCTCCATTCTTATTATTTCAGTTTATGGATGTCCATGTAATGTAATTTGTATATATTATCATATGGACACTTTAGTGATATGGACAATTTATTAATATTTTCATTTATAGTATATATTTGCATAAATTTTCATATCAACATGTTTATTAATCTCGTTTATAGATGTTTATTAAATTTCATTTTATGGATTTTTTAATTATTTCACTACTTTAAATTTTTTTCTATAGTATAAAATTTATTAAAAAAGACAACAATTTTGATTTCTAGTTTCATAGACTAAGAATTTAAGTCCAATATTACTATGATGCATGTCGATTTGATACTTAAAATGAACTAAGATATATAGTGTACATCAATTTAATATTGAATTTGTAGAAAGTGTGCTTTAGGGAAATCAATGAATGTTAATTTTTAAACAATTAATGGTATGCTTCTATACTTTTATATTACTTTATGAACATTCCTAAATTTACTTTCCTATCAATGTATTTCAATCAATTTCTTGTCTTAAGACCTTCAATTAAGAACATTCAAGATGTAAAATTCTACAAAATAACAATTTTGATTTCTAGTTTCTTAGACTAAGAAAATAAGTGCAACTTTACTATGATGCAAGTTAATTTGATACTTAAAATGAACTAAAACATATCATGTACATCAATTTAATATTGAACTTGTAGAAAGTGTCTTTTAGTGCAATCAATGTATGTTAATTTAAACAATTAATGATATGTTTCTATAAGTTTATAAAATTTTATGAACTTTCCAAAATTTACTTGCCTATCCAAGTATTTCAATGAATTTTGTATCTTAAGGCATTCAATTAAGAACATTCAAGATGTAAAATTCTACAAAATAAGAAATTTCATTTATGGTTTCATAGACTAAGAAAATGAATACAATTTTACTATGATGCAAGTCAATTTGATATTTTAAAAATGAACTAAAATATATCACATGTACATGAATTTAATGTTGAACTTGTAGAAAATGTCTTTTAGAGAAATAAATGTATGTTAATTTAAAAAATTAATGACATGTTTCTATAATTTTATATAATTTTAATAACGTTCCTAAATTTACATGCCTATCTAAGTATTTCAATCAATTTCTGATCTTAAGACCTTCAATTAAGAACATTCAAGATGAAGAATTCTACAAAATAACAATTTTGATTTCTAGTTTCATAGACTAAGAAAATAAGTACAATTTTACTACGATGCAAGTCAATTTGATACTTTTAAAATGAACTAAAATATATCACATGTACATCAATTTAATATTGAACTTGAAGAAAGTGTCTTTTAGTGAAATTAATGTATGTTAATTTAAACAATTAATGATATGTTTCTATAATTTTATATAATTTTATGAACTTTCCTAAATTTACTTGCCTATCCAAGTATTTCAATCAATTCTTTATCTTAAGACCTTCAATTAAGAACATTCAAGAAGTAAAATTCTACAAAATTTAACAATTTTGAATCTTTCTAGTTTCATATACTAAGAAAATAAGTACAATCTTACTATGATGCAAGTCACTTTGATACTTAAAATGAACTAAAATATATCATGTGCATCAATTTAATATTGAACTTGTAGAAAGTATCTTTTAGTGTGCAATCAATGTATGTTAATTTAAACAAATTTTAATGATATGTTTCTATAAATTTATTTAATTTTATGAACTTTCCTAAATTTACTTGCCTATCCAAGTATTTCAATCAATTTAATATTGAACATGGAAATAATTACAAATGTGTTGTCATATTGGCTTGTAGAAAGTGCCTTTTAGTGCAATCAATATATGTTAGATTACAATGATTTAAATAATAATAATAACTTATTTGAATTCTGAAGTCACACACACAAACACACACACACACACACACACGCACACACATATTTGCGACCCACTCATATACTATTGTATGGTTAACTATTTTAAGTATTTCAATCAATTTCTTATCTCAGAGTTCAATTAAAAAAAAACAAATAGGTTTTAAAGATGTCTTGTAAACAAAAAATAAGTTTTATATATTCAATATTATTCCTTTTGATATTATCTACAAAAGCTTAGTCTTAACATGATATAAGAGTCATGTGTATTGGAATTTAATATACCAAAAATCAATTCCTTATCTTAATGTTCAATTTAAAAACTCAAATAGGATCGAAATATTGCTTTATTCAATTTTAAAAGATGTCAAGGTGTAAAATAGAAATAAGTTTTATTCAATTCCTATCAAGATGTAAATTATATACATGACATTTAAAAATATTAATATCAAAAATTTTAATTAAATCTAAATCTGAATCCCTTTTGATTCTAAATTTTAATGATGGAGATTAGATTTTTGAGGAGAGCTCCCCCGTGCGCGCGCCCTGGCCATGGCAGCCATCTGAACCCCGCTGACCCGTGCCTTGCAGCTCTGCTGTGAGGCTCTCGACCTCTGGCTGGGCCTCCTGCCCTTGTGCTCTCCCCGCGTTTCTCGTGACCCTTGCCTTCTGAGCTAGTCGCTTTTCGTTTTGGCCCGCGCCTAGCAGCGTTGCTGCTAGGTCGCTCTTGTCCTCTCAGCCCTTTTTCATGGCAGCCATGGGCTCCTCTGGTCCGGATCAGGACGATCTTATGAAATCATTTGCCTCCCTCACTCAGGAGAACTCCACGGAACGAATCAGGCCTGTTACTTCTCGCTTTGTTAAAAAGATGGATGAGGTTCCTGAAATCCCAATTCCCCCTGCCCTTCCAAGGAGAGCGGCGGTAGCTCTTGCAGAAAGAGGTTTAGTTGGTCAGTTCACGGGCTTGTGGCCCTCCCCTCGCACTGTGCAGCGATGGGTTGAAAGAAATTGGAACTCGATGGTTCAAGGAAAGATTGCGATTCGTTTTTGCGGAAGAGGGTTCTTCACCTTCCTCTTCGAAACAGTAGACGACCGAAACCTAATCTTCAGGAACGGTCCATACTTCATGGACACAAGAGGCCTCTATCTGAATAAGTGGACCCCTGGTTTTGACCCGGAGATGGATGTCCCTAATGCTGTACCGGTCTGGGTCCGTCTCCCGCACCTGCCTCTTCATTGCTGGGGAGACGAGTCAGTAAAAGCCATCGGAAACGGAATAGGGAAGTACATAGACAGATCTGAGCCCAAAGAGAACATGCATGCATGCGCAAGAATTTGTGTCGAAGTGGACTTGGGGAAGGGACTGCCCGAAGCCATCAAGCTCAGAGTCGACCAATGGACGCACCTTCAGCAAGTCGACTACGAACAACTCCCATTCAAATGCAAGGTATGTCATGAGTATGGCCATTTCGCTAATAGATGCAGTAAAGCTAATGCAAATCTCTCTGAATCTAACACTGAAAAAGCAGAGGAAGCCTGGGAAATTGTCAAGAAGAAGAGAACCAACCCCCCACATGGAAACAACAAGAACCCAACAGCCTCCCCTCTCCCTCCTACTCAGCAAGGCCCGACTATTCCTTCATCCTCTAATCAGTTCGAAACCCTCTCAGAGGTTGAGCCTCCTTCCCCCCCCCCATCCCCGAGAGCCCCCCCTGTCATCCCCGCCTCCCCTCCGCCCTCCTCTCCCCCGCCCTCCTCCCCTCCTCGCACTGTTGAGAGAATTCTAACCAGGAACAAATCCAAGGAAAGCAATACCTCTGTAGACCCCCCAAGGAAGGTTGGAAGGAAATCAAATAAAGAGATAAGGGACGAGACCGCAGCCAAAGAAATGACCACAGGGATTCAACAACCAATGGACACCTACTTGGATAAGACAAAAGGAAGTGGAGAAAAAGGGAAAGAGAAAGGGGGTTCCCAAGCCAAAATTAATAAATGATGAATCTGGTCTCTTGGAACTGTAGGGGGATGGGCTCCTCCCTTAAGGCAAACGCAGTCCGTGATCTCCTCAAAGCAGAACTACCTGACATTCTCCTTCTCCAGGAGACCAAAATCAATGAACAAGACTTCCAAAACTACCTAAAAAACAACAAAATCTATGAAGGAATAGCAGTAAGTGCATCGGGCGCATCAGGTGGTATAGGTACCATCTGGGATAAAAGAAAATGGACTTTATTAAACCAAAGACACAGCAACTGGTGGATTCGTTCAGATATTCAGAATGCAGCTAAGACAGAAGAATATACTATCTATAACATTTACGCTCCTCCCCAAATCCATGACAAAGCTGCCTGCTGGAACTCCATCAAAGAAGACCTCTTGGAAACGCAAGGTAGAAGCATCTTTCTAGGGGGGGACCTGAACCTGATAAGAAATGCGGAAGAAAAAGTTGGAGGGAACTTTTTGGCAGACCCCTCAAGGGACACCCTGGAAGAAATCATCCTCAACCATAATTTGGTGGATTTCCACCCTCAAAACGGGCGCTTCACTTGGTCTAACAAAAGAGCAGGAAGAAACAACATCAAAGAGCGCTTGGACCGCATATTAGTTCAAGAGGGCATAGTGAACAGTTTTGCTTGCATCAAAAGCTTCATTCTGCAGGGTTACTTCTCAGACCACAAACCAGTGACCCTAAGGCTAGATAAGGGAACGAATATGGGGCCGCTGCCTTTTAGGTACAATAGAGCGTGGGAAAATCAGGAGGATTTCCGAACTCTAGTTCAAGAACAGTGGCAGTCAGATATTAGAGGGTCCCCGCATTTCGTGTGGGAATCCAAGATCAAGATTCTCAGATCGGCTATTAAGCGCTGGGCTAAGTCTCAAGCAATCGCAGAGAGAAAAACCAAATCAGACCTCCAAGCGCAGTTAACATTGTGGAACCAAGAGAAAGAAGCGAGGCAAGACACGGAAGAAGAGCTGAGCAGGGAGACGGATCTTCAAAAAGAATTGTACAAGCTAAATAGGAAAGAGGAGGAAGAACAGAGGCAGAGGTCAAGATGCCTATGGCTCAAGGCAGGAGACAAGAACTCCTCTTTTTTCCATAACAGTCTAAAAGTGAGAAGAGCAGCGAATAATATTGGGAAGATCTCAGTGGATGGTGTAGAACTAAAAGAACAAAACGAGATTATGGAGGCCGCGTCTTCTCACTTTCAAATCCTCCTCACAGAGGACCAGCATGACAGAGGAGGCTTGGAAATCCTAGACACTTTGGAAAGCAAAACCTCTGCTGAACAAAACAAAGAGCTGGACAAAGAGATATCTGAAACAGAGATAGAATCAACAATTCGTAACATGGCCTCAGACAAAGCGCCGGGACCAGACGGGTTCACGATAGACTTCTACAAGGCTCATTGGGACATAATTAAAAAGGATTACATTAGAGTTGTGAGGAACTTCTTTCAAAAAGGCAAGATGGGTAGTGGTATTAAATCTTCCTTCCTGGCCCTCATTCCCAAAGAACCTAACCCTCTCTCCTTTAACCGCTTTCGCCCGATCTCTCTTTGCAATGTGTCCTATAAAATCATAACCAAAATTCTTGCAAACAGACTCAAGCCTATCCTTCCCTCCCTCATCTCTGAAAACCAAGGCGGTTTTGTCCCGAGAAGGCAAATAGCAGATAACGTAATTCTCATCCAAGAAGCCATTCATAGCAGCATCAACCGGAAGGAAAAGGGTATGATAATGAAATTGGACATGGCAAATGCGTTTGATCGAGTAAATCACTCCTTTCTGCAAGCCGTCCTATCAAAGCTTGGTTTATCAGACCTCTTTATCAGCAGGGTAAGTGAATGCATCTCAGGTAATTGGACAGCCCCTCTCATTAATGGTAGACCCAGCAAAGCCTTCAAAAGCACCAGGGGCCTGAGACAAGGGTGCCCTTTGTCCCCCTTTCTCTACATTCTTATGGCTGAAGCATTCAGCTCCAAGCTGGAAAGCATGAGAAGGAAAAAAGAAATATTGGGAATAGAAATCATAAGAGGCTCAAAAGGTATTAACCACTCTTTGTTTGCTGATGATACCCTCCTCATTGGGGGTGCCTCATGCATCATGGCGAGGAGATTCAAAACAGCCCTGGACCTCTTCCTTCAGGCCTCAGGGGGCAAACTCAGCAACAACAAATGTATGATATATGCTTGGAACGTCCCCAATCATCTCATTCAGCGCATATCCCGAATTATGGAGATTCCAGCCAAGTTAAATTGGTCCCACTTCACATACCTGGGGCTGCCTTTGGCCAAAGATAAAATCAAATCTGAAAGCTGGGTCAAGATCATAGAAAAACTCAGAAGCAAACTTCAAAATTGGGGAATGCACTGGTTAAATCTAGCAGGCCGCATGACCCTAATCAAGTCCATTCTCGCCTCTCTCCCTATTTATCAGTTCGCCATCACGCTAGCCCCAGCAAGCATACATAAACACATGGAGTTAATCATGCGTAGCTTCCTGTGGCAAGGAGGCAAACAAAACTCAAAGAAGTTCAGTTTGGTTAAGTGGGAGAAAGTGATCCTCCCAATGGAAAAAGGTGGCCTAGGTATCAGGATCCCAAGGCTTGCCAATCTAGCAATGGGCTTCAAACTCATATGGCGAATCCTAAATGAAAAAGATTCTTGGTGGGTTGATGTTCTAAAGAAAAAATACCTTAATGGTCCATATAGAAACATCCTCACGGACAACATCCCTGAAAGACAAGGCACCCCAACCTGGAATCTCATTAAGAAAGCGCTCCCCCTCTGCAATTCTTTCTTTTCCAAGGCTCCTGGAAATGGCAAAGAGGTAAGCATTTGGAATGACAGTATATTGGGATCTCAGGCCAGAAACTCAATACCTCACCTATATCCCCTCCGTAGGTGGATGGAAGAGGCCAATCTCACCTCTCTCTTCGACATTTCTTTGTGGGAAGAGGATCGCTGGGCTGGGTGGATTCCCCTCGCCCTCCCTCACGAGCTTGTTCAGCAATGGACAGACCTTAAACTCTCCCTCAGTGGTTCAGCCCCAATTGACAGAGGGAAAGAGGATAAGTTTGTCTGGACTCCGAATGGTGGCAATTACTCGGTGAAAGAGGGATATAAAGCCCTCCAAGACATCTCAGCAGTAAACAATTGGCCCCTGCATAAAGCAGTCTGGAGTCCGGATTGCCTGCCCAAGATCAAACTTTTTAATTGGACCCTCCAGCACGGGAAAATCCTAACCGCTGAAAATTTAAGAAAACGAGGTATTCAAGGCCCCTCAATGTGCTGCATGTGTAGACTTGCCGAAGAATCTATCTCTCACCTCTTTTTAGAATGCCCAATGGCCAAAGCATGCTGGAATTTTTTCTCTGATTCCATCTCTTCGGAATCCATCCCCTCTCAGATTCACGCCTTACACAAAAGCTGGGACAAAAGACTCTACCAGCCCAAAAAAGGCAATTCTGTAATGAAAAGGCTCTGGAGCAGCATCCCCTCTAATGTGTGCTGGCAAATCTGGAAGGCGAGAAACAATTGCATCTTTAACAATAATAAGCCAACCATATCAGGCATTGTGGCTAAGTCCATTGCTCTTATTGCGGAGTCTCTAGAAGCGAAAGGGGTTCTTCAGACAGAGATAGAGGCTGCGGAGGACAGGTACAGGGTTTGGTTGGGGAAATTCAAAATCAATCCCAACCCCAGAACTCAAAGGAAAGAAAAGCAAGGTAACCAAGATTGGAAGCTTCGAGGCACGGAGGTGGAAGTGCAAGACTGGATCAGTAATCAAAACAGACATGTGTTGTATTTTGACGGGGCCTCTAAGAAGAATCCGGGCCAAGCTGGTGCTGGCGGAATTATAAAAGATTTGCAAGGGAACCTAATGGTTTCTTTCGAGTGGGGACTAGGCCTAATGTCCAACAACAAAGCAGAAGCCTATGGCCTCCTCCTAGGCTCTCATATTGCTAAGAAGCTTGGCCTCAAGGACCTGCTGATCCTTGGAGATTCATCCATAATCATAACAGCCATGATCACAGGTAAAGATTATAAACAAAGGGCCCTAAACAACATCAAGATCCGAACCATGGAGAATATCAAAGCGCTGGGTGAAGTGACATTCAAACATGTGCTCAGAAATAATAACAAGGACGCAGACCATCAGGCAAATCTCGCAGTCAGAAGGAGCATCGGTCAGGTTCGTGAAAATGAAAAAATCTATATCAAAGATATTCCGTAACTCCTCGTCTTCTCTTGACCATCATCAAGATCGAAGACTTCTCATGCACTCTGATCATTCTCTAATCCCACCTGGAAATCCTAAAAGCTGCACCGAGGAGCATTTTGGGAGCTCTCTTTGTTTTCGGGATTCGAAATGCATCTACGCATTCAGAGCATGCGTTCCCTCAAGCCCCATCACCGCCGGTCTTCTCTGCTCCACCAGTGCTGCATCTGTCTCAGGCACGCGCAGAAGCTTCACTTCTGTCAATCATTTTGATCGGGCTCATCCCGTCCTCATTCATCCCTCCCCCCGGTTTCTGATCTATCTTCCTTCTTTAAATTTCGACCGTCCCCCCCATCTTTCTGCACTCATCTTTCATGCCTCTGGAGCCCCTGCTATTCCTCGGCGCAGAGCGAGTTTTCTCCACCTACAGAACGACTGGTTACCGTGCTCAGCTGCTGTGGTAAGCCGCTTTCCTTCTTTGGTTACTCTGTTATCATCTAACAGTGTCTGTGTTGTCCGCAGAAGAGCCTTTTTGAGGTTCTGGTGTTCTACCCTCCTCCTTCCATCGCCTCTGCTCCTCATCAAGTGCACCCCTTCCAAAGGGTTCTCTCCAAACAGCAAAGCGCTCTCGCTCCCCTCTCATCAGGCCGCGTTAATGGAGGATAACCAAGGCCAGCCTTCCAATCAGGGCACTAACAGAGACCCGCTGGGCAATCTCTTTAACAGTAAAGAATGCAATATGTGCATGGCACACACTATAATGATCAATAGTGTGAAGAAACAGCTGAAGGAGTTAGCAGATGACTACCATGCTGACCGAGAATCCAAACGAAAGAAGCTGGGAAAACGAAAGAAAGAGATCGAAGCTTTGAAGGACCGCTGCATTCATATGGAGGCAGTAATCGACCATCTCCGCACTCTCACTGAAAGTCATCAAGCAGAAGCATCGACTAGAGCCAGCGCCCAGAAGGATGACTCGGTCACCGCCCATTTTCCGTGATTTATGCATTGTAAATTTGCTTGGTTAGGAGGATCCTATGTAAGGCAATATAGCCGTTTATTTTCAGTCTTGCTTTCAATTAAGAGAAGCCATGAGGAATGCGGGTCTGAGTACCCGATTTTGAACCTCTGCTCTCATGTTTTACCTCACTATGTAATAGCTCACTCTCAGAAAGTTTTTAATATATGAGTAGCCGACATTGTAAAAAAAAAAAAAAAAAAAAAAAAAATTTAATAAAATTATAGATCTATGGGGTTCACATAAGGATCCTATCCCTAAAATAAAATGAACTTGAAATCTGGAAAATTTTAGAAACTTAGGCATGTCAAGGAAACTAATGTTTATATTTAACACATATACACCAAATTATGAATCCATCCTAGACCAGAGGGAAACATTTCTCTATCCAAAATTACAGGTATTACAACAATATTCAACTATCACATTTCTAAATTATAAAAATCATATGTTGATCTCTTATACTAGATTATATTTGTTGTAGCTCTGATACCACTTGTTATAGATCTAACCCAAAGATATTGTGATAATAGAAATAATCCAAGAATAAAAAGATAGAAATAGATAGAAATGCTTCTTTATTGATCAAACCCTTAAGGTAGGGCAACACCATACATTCACTCCTTAAGGAAGGAGAGCACTCCACAAGCCATATGCCTGTTCATACAATAATCCTTCACTTTTTCTTGACTTGGAGTCTCTAGCCTCTATATAGGCCTCATACATACAATACCATGGGTCATTACCATGGTTACCTCATACCATCAACTAATACCATGGGCCCATTACATTATTATTAACTACTTGTGGTCCTTTACATGATATGGGTTAACCACCTTATTTATTACTATTGCAAATCCCATTATTACATTATTACCTTGGGTACCTCACTTGGTACCCCATATTATCCCCCCTAGGTATATAACACTCCACCCCCCTTAGCATGTTTCGTCCCCGAAACATGGGAAGAACACAAATAATAATATCTACTCAAAAGAGTAGTCCACTTGTACCATGCACATGCATCTAGCCATCCAAGAGAAAGGTGAACCCTCAATCTCGCTGGTGCCTCGCTCGCTTGAGATGGAAGTTGACCATGGCAACTCTTCTGTGTTGATGCGTAGTAGGTGAATCATCGCTCCTCGCTATCTGTCATACGGGGGTTGTTGTCCTTGTGGCTAATTGGTTGCCATCTTGTTGGTTGTTTTCTTACAGGGTGATGTGGGTGATGATATGTTGAAGTTTTAACCCACGGTGTCTTTTTCTTTAATTCACCCTGCTGTGGTGCCTGTTGTGGTGTCTTCTTTTCCAATATGACTTCAACCACTGAGCCCTCCTCTGATGTATCAGCACCTGTAACATTTTCTGCTTCCGCCTCTGTTTGTGTTTGATTGTCTATCATCACTGGCTCATCATCTAATATGTCAGACCCTGGAACATTTTCTGCTTCAGCCTCCTTGCACTCTACCTGTTTATTAATGGAAATATCCTGTAATGTAATTTTCTTCTTTTTATACCAGAGCTTTAGGAATTTCTTCTGTACATTAATATTGATAGTACCCACTGATTCCATCCAAGGGTATCCCAAAACCACATCCATGTTATCCATATCTGAAGCATAAAAATCACCATGCAACACATACTTATCCATAGAAATCTTCAAATCCTTATATAATTGAACATCCTCATCATCCACCTGTGTGTTTTCAATGTGTTTTTCTGGAACTTGCAATTTTTTTACCAAATTAACATTGATAAAATTATGCTTGCAACTAGGATTTATAGAAACAATGATCTTCTCTTTCTGAATCAATCCATGAACCTGCAATAAGGATATACCAGTAGGAAATAGCCCCACATGTTTCTCCTTATCTTGTTTTTTGGCATGAGACCATTTGTCTAAAAGTAATTTTTCAAATTCTTCATCGGACAGGTTGGAACACTTCTTTTGGTTAAGTAATCCCCACCATGTGGCTGCCTCGTCTTCAAAATTACACACTACAAAAGTTCTCCAATGATTTTTCCATAATAACTTGTGTTTTTGTATGTATTCTTCAATAGTAGGACCATCATCTTTCCCTGTAAAATATAGCATCTCCATGAAGAGGGTTTGAGAAAAATTCACTTACTTGGCGAAAATTTGAAATTGTCACAGTTTCGTCAATATTGCTCAGAATCCCTATTATGACCTGTTTTCAGAAATGGAACCATCATTTTGCATCTGCCCATGTGATAGAAATCCTGATTGAGGCATTAGAATTTCAGATCTGCGCTGCAACTCTCCCGCTGTCACCAAAATTTCTGCAAAAAAGAGCTGATTTTAAATCAGCGATATCTCCCTCATCCGGACTCCGATTCGACTGATTTTTTTTTGAATTTGGGTATTTTTTCACAAAAAATCCAGATCTACAATTATATTTTGTAGATCTTGCACCAGGACTTCCAGATCTGCGCTGCAAACTCGTTGCCCTAAAAAATTGTCTGCAACCCCACTGATTTTTAGATCAGCGATATCTCCTTCATCCGGACTCTGATTCAACTGATTTGTTTTTTGAAATCGGCTATTTTTTCACAAAGAATACAGATATGCAATTAGATTTTGCAGATTTTTCACCCAAACATACAGATCTGATCTGCAAACTCACCGCCCCCGAAATCCTGCAAAAATTTAAAAAAAAAAATCTCCACTTTTGTGCCCAAGAAAGTGCTCCGATACCACTTTTTGTAGCTCTGATACCACTTGTTATAGCTCTGATACCACTTTTTATAGATCTAACCCAAAGATATTGTGATAATAGAAATAACCCAAGAATAACAAGATAGAAATAGATAGAAATGCTTCTTTATTGATCAAACCCTTAAGGTAGGGCAACACCATACATTCACTCCTTATGGAAGGAGAACACTCCACAAGCCATATGCCTGTTCATACAATAATCCTTCACTTTTCCTTGACTTGGAGTCTCTAGCCTCTATATAGGCCTCATACATACAATACCATGGGTCATTACCATGGTTCCCTCATACCATCAACTAATACCATGGGCCCATTACATTATTATTAACTACTTGTGGTCCTTTACATGATATGGGTTAACCACCTTATTTATTACTATTGCCCATCCCATTATTACATTATTACCTTGGGTACCTCCCTTGGTACCCCATATTATCCCCCCTAGGTATATAACACTGGAAAATTTTAGAAACTTAGGCACATCAAGGAAACTAATGTTTATATTTAACATATATACACCAAATTATGAATACATCCTAGACCAGAGGGAAACATTTCTCTATCCAAAATTACAGGTATTACAACAATATTCAACTATCACATTTCTAAATTATAAAAATCATATGTTGATATCTTATACTAGATTATATTACATTTGAGTGTTATATACTTAGCTTCAGGGCTTGCCATTTGCATCCTCTACTCATTTGGCCAATGGGTGATAGATATGCAAATCCATAATATATTCATGGTCAAATTTTGTCATCTTCCATATCCTTGGTTCACCTATCTTTGTTTTTATTTCTATGAGATTGATCTGAGCTTCTATGATTATATGATTGCATTGGCAAGATATATATTCAAGCATAAAATCTCTATAGACAATGTGACCACCCTATTTTTTAACCTTTTCAAAGAAATGACCCATCACAACCATGTCACCAATTTGGTATGTGAATATTCCATATTCATCCAGTCGCACCAACCTACTTTTCACCTATTTTCATCTCATCAAGTAGTAGGCCATGTTCTCTTCATTTCTTGAGGTGGCAGTGACAGGGAAAAAATTGTCTACAACAAAAATACTAAATATGTATTAGTTATACATTCAAGATTTACATTAATGATGAAAACATTAATCATGGAAGCTACATATCTTCCCTTACAACATCAGAGACTCGATCACGATTAAGTGAAATGATGGCCTCTTCATCATGCATCTCTTGCCACATCGAAATTGGATGAGGTCCCCTTCGATTAAGAGAGACATATTTCCATCCTTGCATGTACACATGTTTTTCATATTGATCAAGTCCACATCAATTTCCATCCTTTCATGTGAGTTTTCTTGTCTCAGCGACAAATATTCCCCCCATATCTTTACTTTTCACTAAGTGTAATTCCATTGTTCCTTCTATGCTAGTAAAATACCAAGCAATGGACCTATTCACATTGCCAAATTCAACATTCCAGAAGAACCTATGCATAGGTATAATATATTTGTGACCTTCATGTCTTAAATGGGATCTGCACCAGTTGACCACCTCTAGTGATGATTTGAGTTGAATTGCATGATGACTCATTTTGTACCTCCTAAGTGCTTGTTTCACACAAACACTTGCACTATCATGTTCACCTTTTCCATGCCCTGTTTCAAAATAACTCCAAGTATGCTGAATATTTGTCTTCTTGTGTACTCGAATCATCCAATAAAAATTGCATGCTAACTTGAACTGCCTTGCACAACCATTTGACCATATCCAATGCTTTATGAATGATATGCCATTTTTTTAAATGATTCATAAATCGCGTCAACACAATTTTGCACGAACAATGTGTCATGCTCACAATCATTGTTGATGTAGAAGTTGTGATACTCCTTAATCACATCATATGACTTGTTAGTGCTATTCCTACCAAAAACATTTAATTGTGCATGTTTGTACATAACATTTATGAATATAGACATTTGGTTTGAATGATAATACTCACTATGGATCTCTTCTTGAGTAGAAAATGTGTAATTCTCAAAATTGTCTACTAATCATAAGATTGTTTGTCGCTAGAATACTTCGTGAGAATTCTTAAATTCAGAAGCTTGCCACTTGGACCTATGCAAGTGTTTGAAATATTTATAAATATGGTTCTAAAACACCCCCATGAATTGTGAAATTGGAAACTCATCCTCAACATAGTTGATCCTCTTAAGCACTAGAGTTGAAGAAGATGGTTGATTTCCCATGGCATACTGATATCACTTCCATGTGATAGTGACATATGCCATGCCAAACTGGTTGGGATCAATAGGAAAGTTCCTATGGAATAATGCCAAATCAACACATTCAATTCATATTCTCCCACCTATACATATTTTCTTTAAAAAAAACTATTTTGGCTCCCTTTTACACAATATTGATGAAACAAAATCACGCACTGTAGGAGGAGGAGGGTCACCATGAAAATTCTTCTTGCAAAATTCCTGGAAATTGGCATAATGAACCTATAATTCAACATGATATCTACAACAAAATATGTCATAGATTGTGCTAGGCCTAACAAACCATGGTTTCAATTTCTAAAACATCCTTATGGATATCTTCACATGGTGATTGCTTTCTTGAAATTCCTCGAATAGTGCAACTTCTATCATTTCTACAAAATTCTTAGTGTGAACTACATACTGACCTTTAGCTATGTGATTTTGTACGACATGCTTTCTATATGAAATAGCATGGGAATGGCCCTCCTAAAAATATACCACAAATTCTTTGATTCTTGTTTTAAGCATCTCCTGGTAGGGTTTCCTAGTGATAAGAGCCCAACAAGCACTTTCATCATTTTCATTTACCCGAACCCTGAATTTGGTATGCTTGTGCAAATTTTTCTCGAGACATGAAGCAATTTTTACAAATTTTCCAAATTTTTTGTCTTGATGTACTTGGTGCAATAATAGCAACTATAATTTCCCTACGAGTAGCTCGAACATGAAGTTTTCTTGATTTTCGAAACATAGATAATTCCTTTGATATATTTTTAGTGACATTCATATATGTCTTCCTTCTTTTAGCATCTTACATACCCAAAATATTGTGGCATGTTTTAGTTTCTTATGTTTGATCAACCCATGTAGTTTCTGAACTTGTGCAACAAATGAATGTTTCTCAAAATATGTTTGAATGGTGTTATTGACATGCTCTCTAATAGTGTGACTAGGGATAGGATCTGCAAGCTCCTCTATTGTTATTGTATCCAATTTGTTTGCAAATCATCCACCCCTTTCCAAACCATTGTAGCTCCTTGTTATCCTATCAACTTGAGAGGGAACAACCCATTCTTGTGGTGGTTGATCAACTTGATAGGGCACATCTTGTTCCTCTAGTGGTTGATCAGTTTGATAGTACACATATTTTTCCTCTAATGGTTGATCAACTTGATAGGGCACATCTTGTTCCTCATGTGGTTGATCAATTTCCATCCCTACATAGTGGATTACAAAATATACTTGTAAGTATTAAGTGAATCATAAGTATTTAATAGTATATCTACATGTGTTTATTTAAGAAATCATCATAGGTGGAAGATCATGATATTATTGCTAGGATATTTGGCTTGTTTTCATTTGAATTTACATATATATGATGACAACGTGGTTGGCATGGAGGGAGATTTCTTATTGTGTGTATATAAGCTCAAACTATTGGGCCATTATTAGCATAAGATATTTATAAAATAAATCGAGGCAGAGGTCCTATGTTATGTTAAATTTACAAATTCTACAACACTTTCACCACCCATGGACATGGTCTAAAATGTGTGAGGAGGTCATCTACCAAAAGTGTGTTAACAATTCCATCCCAGTGTCATGACGAACTAGGAGTTGGAAGAAAGTAAGGAATGATTTGGAAGATTTATGGAAGCTAAAAATGTGATTCGAATGGTATTTTCCATTGTAAAGTGACTTTGAAATGCAGTATACAATGGAGTCCATTACGGGGAAGTATGAGTGGGACTACATGGAGAGGTAATATTTGGTATCCCGTGAGGGGTAGTAAAAGGATTACCTTAAGGGGGATGGGTCCTGATCAAGGTGGTAGCAAGAAATGTTGAGCCAATCAAGGTGGATGTTTGTTGCCTCATCCACCAAAACAATGATATACCTGACACACCTCTTGGTAATGGGGGGAGGTTTTGGATGTGTCTAAAGGGATGTGTGACTCTTGGCTATGGTAACCTATAAAGTGTGTGTTACTTATATATGGCAAGGGAGGATTTTCCAGAAAACCAAATGAATCAAATACATAAAGCAAAGTGAAAAATGAATGATTAATTTTCCCTTTATCTAACTAATATGTGACACAATCAACAAAAAAGGTTTTGTGAGGTTTTTTCATATGATAAAAATTATCCTATAAATACCTAAACATCCTTTCCACTCAAATAATAATTGGCCCTCGAGAATATTTTATAGTAGGATGTTGGGGTCACGTCCTGAAAGTATTGGCGACATTTCCAACAACAAAGAACCAACCAAGGTAAGAGAGGATTATAATGGGGGGTATTAGGGCTACATCCCGAAGGAACTAATGACCTTTCCAATAGCCTATGAAAGATCACCTCAGGTCACTGTGCTCCCACACCTTAACCTATAGGGAAAGATGCCCTAAGATTTGTCCACTAAGTTACCTGTGTCTAATGGGAATGGTTGAATCTCAACTTTTGGTTGTCAGTTTTGGACCCTAAACCCCTACCATGTGTTGGGAGACAACATGAAGGTTCATCATAATCTGTCGCCTAAGACTTACCCCATTCACAGGATTCTTTCCATGTACCATATTTTTCACTCGATGATGCATAATTTTAATCTCCCTAAAAGACAACTTTCTATGTTTCAATATGAAAAATAGCTTTGATGACTTACGCGCTACCTACCCCATATGTCCTGATCTAAAATATAAATTATATGGTAGGTTGTTTTTAGAGAGGATTTGCTTCACAAGGTGTGCAACAAAATATATAAGATCAAAGAAACTAAGTACAAATATTTCAAAGAGAGGATACCCTTTATACAATGTTTAAGTGAGCCTAGTGTGTGGGGTAAATGCATATGCAAGTGAAAATGTGAGTATACAAAGTGTGAATTGATATGGATATGCATTGATCCTTTACAATTATGCTAATTAAACTATATGTTATCCTTGTTCCTTGTAAGAAAAGAAATGATGCGTGGATGATGGGCCACTCCTTTCCTAATTATACTATGTGAGCTAAATCTTCCAAAAGAACCATTTAAAATATATGTGTACACACACTTATGGTAGCTAAATTAATATATGTATATTCTTAGTACATAAGTATTGTGATAATAAATAACCTATATAACATGCAATTACAAAGAAAAAAAATCTTCAAAGAGTTAATTTCTTAATTAAAGAAAATTGTTATTTGAATTCTTGTGTTTATAATTTTTAGAAAGTTAATTTGTTTATATGATTATTTATTTATTATTATATTAATTAGCACAACCACATTTATTTAAATAAATGTGGTTTATATACAGGGCTAGATGTATATCAATCAATCACATGCACAACCATGATAGTAAATGTGGTTGAAAAATGTTGATAGACATTAGTTATTCGTCTTCTTCTTATTATTATTATTATTATTATTTGATATTTAATGATTATTATATATTTATCAAAATCAATATCGTTAATGGTATAGATTGAATATCAATATTAATAAATATATTATAATCAATAAATATCAATTAATAAAAATAAAAATAATTATAATAATTCACTTTTATAATAATAATAATAATAATAAATTTCAGATATTAATATACTAAACCTTTGAGATTAATATTATTATTGATATAAACTTCTAATGACATTAATGATAGTTACAATAATAATGTTAATAAACCTAAGGGATTATTATTGTAAACTAAGTGGATTAATATTATAAACCCCACGGATTAAGAACCCAAGGGATTAATGAACTTGACAAATTATTAATATTATAAACCCAAGCGATCAATAAACCTAGTAGATAAATATTAAACATACAAAGGTAATATTATAAACCGTGTGAATAATATTAAACCCTACAAATTTGTATAAACTGGGTGAATAATATTAAACCCTATGAATATCAACCATTCAGTTAATAAAGTCAAGGGAGCGGTATTATAAACCCAAACAAATAATAAACCCAAGGGACCAATACTCAAAAGCCAAACACATTTTATTTTCTGTATAAAGACTATTCTATTATGTATAAAAAAGTAAAAAAATATTTACAGAGAGGTTTGAACCTCTGAGGGGGCTGTAGCCTGCCCTCTGTCAAAAAAACTGTTGCAGTTAACACTTGGCCCTCTGTTTACATAGATGAAAAACATAAACCCAAAACTCAATAGAGCTAGATTGGATCGACACTTTGTTGCGAGCCGCCCTATTACAAAATGCAGTTCTATGCATCTATTACAAAAAGCTGGAAAGCCAAAATCATAAGCTGGAAGATGAGAAAAAACCATACTGAAAATATCAGAAGCCATACCCACTGAGAATTACATCCAAAAAGAACCAGCAATCCTGAGATGACTTGCTGAGGCAGAGGAAGTTATGCCTGAGGTGGCAAGTCTGTATCTTTTTCATTTGCCTTGCTGGGAGAGCTAACCCAATGAACCATCACATTATCTTCTACTTCCATCTTGTTGCAGCCTGGAGGAGTCACAAGATGCAGAACGCTGCCAGAGAATTGCGTCGGCGCACAAGCAATGATATCCTCATGAGAAGAGTCTTGCTGATGGCGAGAATCTTCTTGTTGACCTTCAGCCTGCAACGCAGCGGGATTATTGAGGACATCACCCGCCATGCTGCCTTGAGAGTCACTAGAATTATGAGAAAGAGACCTGTCCTTGGAGGTTTCAACAGAGCCAGTGAGCTCATCTTCTTCCTCTGAGAAGATGACTGTAATGATAGCTGAGATAATTGGCTTGTTAAGCCTACTTTTAAATTTGAAGCGGGAAGAGTGAAAAGAACTGTTTAGGGACGGACCGGAGTGGTCTGATGACGGTGAGGCCGGCGAGACAGAGGCTAACGGGGAAATGCGCCGAGGACCAGATCCACCACGACCCCTAAAACCTCCACGAGCTCCTGAACTACTGCCCCGCCGGGAAATACCACGACGCCGGGCCATTGCAGAAAGGATTGATAAATTGAAAGGGCTAAAGGATTGAGGGAGAAAGAGAGACGACCCGCCACAATCTAAAAGAAACAGGAGTGAACAGACCTCTGAATTGAAGACCCCCAGGGATAACCCCGCACAGAGAGTATAAACAACCACGAGAAATAGCCCAGCACTGACGGACTGAACCCAACACCCTACCCAGACACCTTCAACAAAGACCGAAACGAGACCTCTTACAGAGATGGGCCAGAGGAGAAATGACTGACTATACCAGATACCTACAGGAAGAAGCAAAACCAAATACCTGAAGCTGGCTAGATGCGAGCGCTTATGGAGCCATGGTGGCTTCCAAATGCTCTGCACTGCGCCGAAGTTCTGAGGACATAACCACCAGAGAATGTCACTGCCTGAATAAACCAGAGAGAATGTCGAGGCCAGAACAACTGAACCGCAAATTGTGCTCACCATCCTGAAATCCTTACCCCGCTTGCCTTGAACCCAATGCATCATAAATGCGAGTAAATGTTCTGCCACGAACCGCCAAACCAACCCGCGGTAATGCCAAATGCCGGCGTCGCGTGCTTGAGCATTAACAGCTCATTAAGGCACCCACATCCGGGTCAAAAGCCAAACATAATACAAACCCAAGGGATTTATATTAAACCCAAGTTGTTAATATTATAAACCAATGTATATAAACAGTAACTATGCAACGTCAGAGCATGATCAACGACGGTTGAGCATGATGCATTTACATATGAATTCAATAATTTTTTATTTGTAAAAATTAAAATAAGAAGGACCCTATATACAAATTTATCTATTTTTTTCCCTTCTTTCATAAATAGTTTTTTTTTTGCAAAATTTAAAAAACAAATTGCAATATAAAGAGTGAAAAAAAATGTAAATTAGAGGTCGGAGGTCGGACCTTTCTATTTCAGAAAAGCATTTCTCAGGTTACCGACATTCCAACTCCTGACTATAGCTGGGTCAGGCTCGATACTCGAACAAAAAGAAAGAACCTTCTTCATACCCAACCTCCCAACTACTGACTTCCATCATAACGCAACTACGTTGCGTGTCAGAGTCATGGTCACCCCTAGTAGAAAATTTAATTTAACAATGTACTAACGTCTGACTACCCAACTGGCTTTTGTTGCCACTTGGGATAAAATACTTTATTTATTGGTTTGTGCGCTAGACATAGTTTTCTTTTAGCTTTCTTTAGTTTTCTATAGATTAACTCCCAAATGAAAATTAGCTATGTTTGAATAAAACATTCCCCGAACTCCAACCATGCAACCTCACCTCAATTATAATATTATTTTAAACCCAGAGGATTCATATTAGACACACATAATTTATATTATAAACCCTGTGAATAATATTAAACCCTGCGAATTTTATTATAAACCTTGTGAATAATATTAAATCCTACAAACATCAACCCTTAGATTAATAAATCCAAGGAAGCCATATTATAAACCCAAATAAATAATAAACCCATGGGACCAATACTAAAAAACCAAATGGATTACAAACCTAGGGGATTAATATTAAACCCAATCGATTAACATTATAAAGTGAATGTATATAAACCCCTAAGTATGTGACATTTGAGCACGCTCATCCATGATTGAGCATGTTGAATTTCCATATGAAGACAATATTTTTTTTTCTAAGAAAAAATTGAACTTCTATTAAGGCAATAAAAAGTTACATAGTATATGCACTTAATCATTTTGTAGAATGTATGTTTATCATCTAAACATAGAGTTTTATGATGAGCTGGTAAGAAAAAATAAATACTTTCCCAACCCAATGTATGAAAAAATTAAGCATTGATTCGAAATCCCGAGCCTCCTCATATGAGGAAAACAACCCAAATAGGAAAAGGAATTAACAACCATTTAGTTATGATGTTTTTCCACTATTTCAAAAATTCAAAATATCAAAATAAATACATAGGTTTGGTTGTTTGCATTAACCTTGTTGTCATTCCAAGTATCACAAAGAACTGTGGTACAAAATCAACAAGAAACAAAGCAAAAAATATCGAAAGCAAGGGCTAGAACTTGTATGAAGCTTAAGGCACAAAAGGAGAATGATCCGACATACAGATCTGGTCATGTTCTATTTCTTTTATGCACCAGCTGTCCATAACCTGTTGCACACCCTCCTTAGATACGATGTTTGTAGCCCTGTTCCTTTCCCTGTAAATATGGCACAGAGTAATAGAATTAAAATGCAATTTAAGATTTAAGGCTTCTTCTACCAAAGGACTTAACATATAGTTTTGACATTTGTACTCTCCATCAAACCACTTGATGACATTCTAAGAGTCACCAAAAATTTGAACTGATTTTTATCCCAAGTGTGTAAGCCAGCAAGGAAGTATTTTTAAGGTTTGTAGTTCAGCATATTTGTTTGTTCCTTCTCCTTGCCCCACTGAGGATTTTAAGAATCTATGTGCATTTATATGAATTACAATTCTTGCCCCACAAATGTTCCTTTGATCAGAGGCACTGTCAAAATAATCCCAAGGGATATTTCCCCTAATATGTTCCTCCCTATTCCCCCTAACACTTTATTTAGGGATTGGTACAAGTATGCTTTCATAGATGGAAGCACATTCAATCCCAATGTGTTCATGATATGGGTTCTAATCCTTGAAAATTCTCCTGTTCCAAGCCAACCATGTGACTCATACTATTATTAGAGGTAAATTATGCATGCTTTCCTTTGGGTTTCCATCCACCAGTTTTCCCACACCTCCCTAATAATTTGTCCATCCCATCTTTGGGTTTTCTTTGTCAACCTCAAGGTCTCGAGCCATACACCTCTATTGAAAGGACACTTTAGAAATAAATGTTGAATTGGTTATTCTTTTTTCCTACAAAAAGAACACCAACATGGTCCCATCTTGGATCTCTTTTGGAGATTGTCCCATGTTGGAATCTTGTTCCTTAGTATACACTAGAATTTTTTTTCTTTGGCTGGACATTTTAGTTTCTAGATATGTTTTTCTCACCACTCTAGGTTTTCCCATCGCTTCTTATACATAAGATAGTTATAACCATACTTTGGGGAGTAACTACCAGTGGGAGCATGAATCCATCACAAGGTGTTTAGGCTGTTTCTGAGGCGTACATTCGACCTCTGAAGTTCCATGGTAAAATTCTACTGTTCCTCCTCCCATTGGGATTCAAGGTTCAAATCCCCTCCCGATAACCAAGCTTGGTTCTAGATTTTTGAGTGTCCAACCTTCTCTATCTAACTCAAATTAAATACTCCTCTTGATTTTAAGTGGTCGATGATTCCCAGAGAGAAGTAAAAACCATCATTACAATGCAACCATGGGTCCTGCTCCACCCTTGCTCTCCGTTACCCACCTACCAAGACAGCCCTTGTTCAATTATCTTGATTGAGTCCAAAGTTGTGTTCCACACCACATACGTTTGTGAATTTTTCTTGTCTTACTTTCTGATCCACTCACTCATTGGAATTGGATCACTATATTTTCTTTTTACCACCAACGTCCATAGATTGTACTATCTTCATAAAAGAAACAAAATAAGGACTGTATGTAAACATTTATCTCTATTTTCCCTTTATTTTTTGTAAATAGTTATTTTTTTTGAAAAAAAAAAAATATTTGCAAAAAAAAAAAAATATGCAAGTCAAAAGTAGGAGGTCAAGCCTTTGTACTTCATAATTTCATTGTACAATCTTTTGACCTTCTAAACTCTGACTACAGCGGGGTCAGGAAACATACTCGAACAAAATGAAGGAACATTCTACATGCCTGACCTCTTGACTACCGACGTTCACCTTCTCTCGACTATGTTGGACACTGCGGACATGGTGATTGGTGGAAGAAACTTGAATTTATCAGCATGCCGACTTATGACTACCCCAGTGCCTTTCACTGTAACTAGGAATACAATATTTTATTTATCAGTTTGTGTTCCAACCATAATTTTCTTTTAGCTTTCTTTCCTTTTTTAAAATTAACTCCCAAATGAAAATTTAATATGTTTGAATAAAACATTCCTCGAGCTCTGACCATGCAAGATCACCTTGATTTTCACATGGAAGTGGTTGAAATATCTCATCACTTTAATGAATATTTAACACATTTCATGTGAATTTTTTGTAGCATGTCCCAAGGGTTTAGACAAATTTTAACAACTTTATTGCTCTCCAATTTCTATTTTTCAATCCCTTCTCCAGACCTTGTTTACACTGCTTCTCTAAAACTTATCTCTCATTACAAACAAACAAGTTCAAATTCACTGCAAGGCTTCTAATTTCTGGTAAACATGCATTGTCATAAACAATTCCACTAGTAAATTTCATATTTCTTATAGAAAGTTGATTTATTTTTTATTCCTTTTCAGGGCATAACATGGGTAAGAAAGGTAAATCTACGATGTCAAAGCAAGCTATTCAGCATATTAAGGAACTCTTGAAGGCAACATAAAATCCAGAACCAGATGATAGAAATGTCAACCCACCTCTCATTTTTTACACCACCTTCAAAACCCAGATGGCAGGTATGATGAAGTGGGAAAGAATTTATAATTTCTTTTCGAACAGGAGTTGCTTAAATTCTAAAACTTGTACTTAGGAGACAAACACTCAGTTTGAAAAAATTAGAGGCACAAAACTACACATAGTTACTGTTAGAGTAAATTGTTTGCCTTATTAAGACATGGTTGCATGGGTTATGTGACATCTAGATTTTCCTACCCGCACTGTAGTAGACTATAACACAAATTGTTATTGCCTCTTGGAATTTGCAAATAATTTCAGCAATTTACATTATTCCTCCCAAAGTGTTCTTAAAAACTCAGTTTCTGGATAACTTCAACAACCCAATATTCATGAAGTTTGGAGGGAATTATGATAAAGTTGTGAAACATTGGTTACGATAAGATAAAGAAGTGTTCAAACTTAAGTCATCAAAAGAATATACAATTTCTATTTTCAAAAGACCCGTTAGGTTCCTCATCAAAATGTGCACCTATCTACCTAGAATTTTGAATTGAAGCAAAATTTCCAGTAAAATTCAGAGAAAAGTTATAGGAGTTTTAAAAGGGAAAAAATGGCTTAGTAGGATGTAGAATTCTATAGGGCATTACTTTTAGCTTGAGTCCTAGATTGTTGCAAGTAAATAGTCAATAGAAATATATCGACAAGGAGAACAATTTGGTAAACCCATATTTTGGAATTAGGTAATATTTTTGGGATAAAATAAACAATAAAACCAACATGTAATTAATAGGGAAAAACTGCATAATGGTAAATAGGAATGCAAAAGATGCCCATGGACCATATATTGAAGAGGAAGGGGTTAGGGCTACAGATATCAACATGGGTAATGTTGAAACCAAATCTAATGGCCATGGAGAAAGTAAAACAGAATAAAGTAATATTGAGGAGACCATGAAGAGTCTCAAAATGGAAGTACTCAGCTACAAGGTTGATAATGAGAAGTTTATGAGGAAGAAATAATAGATTAACAACTACATTTTACAAAGCATAAAGAAAATTTAGAAAGAATTGGATCATCAAGATGATCCCAATCAGGCATATGAATACAGTGTTGGAATTAAGGAGAGAGATTTCGTAAGTTCAAGGAATTCTAAGAGTGTTGTTCAATGAAACTATTACCCATAAAAAGTGAAATAAAAATGGTTTACACCACTTCAAAATTTTCTAGTAGCCTTAGTTTTTCACCAGTTAGAAAAGATAAAAAAGGATATAATAGAGAAAAATTGCAAGGGGAGCTACTAAAAATTAAGCATCACACATTTAGTGGGGAGTACAAGAAAGGAGAAGAGGTTGAGGGCTGTCTGTTAGAGATGAGAAAATATCTTGAGTCATATAATTACTCTTGAAATTTAGAGGCTATAACTTCTATATACCATTTGAATGGAAAGGATAAATTATTGTGGGAGAAACTCAACGCAGTGAAGCACCTAGATGAAATGCATATCACTTGGAAGAAATTCAAAATATTTCGAAAGGAAATATTTATCAGAATGATATTATGAGTAGAAAATGTAGGAATTCTTCAACCTTTAGTTGGGAGGCATGATCGTAGAGGAGTATGGTTGGAAATTCACCAAGCTATTGAGGCATGTCATTTTTATTAAATATGAAAGGGTCAAAATACAAAGAAACATCAGTGGACTTTCATCCTTTTATGGAGATAATTTGAAATATGATCAACATAAAACCTAGAGGCAAACATTAGAAATGATGAGAAGTTGTATGAGAAAAACAAAAAATAAGTCAATCTTGTAGAGAACTCTAGGTAGAAAGGAAGAATTTTATGGAGTAAAGGAAAAAGGGGTTTAAACCCTCTCCATTCAAAATTAATTCTCAGTTAGGTCGGCAAAAAGGGCTAGCTCTTAACTGCTAGAAGGTGGTGATATTTCAAGAAAGAATATTCAAATTTTGCCCATTAAATGTTGGGGTTGTACAAGGGATCACATTTACCAAGTTTCCCTTGTAAGGCAAAAAAGATGATTGTACACCATATAAAAACATGAACTATTGTGGAAGATGTGGGCAGGGGTGTGCCCGGAATTTATGTAGTCTTAAATAATAGGAAAGTAGATCATTAGGCACATATGATTGAGGCTGAAATTAAGCTTAATAGTCAACCCATTTTTATTTTAATTGATTCATGATGTAGTCATATTTTTTTTGCCCAAGGAAAAATCATAATTTTACTCATAATGAGAAAAATTACATGTTGTATATGTTAAAGAAAATATACATAATAAGCAGATCCCATTTTGTCAGGATCTATAGAAATATATCCAACAAATTAATCTATTCTTTTCTACCTTTCTTTTTTTCCACTTTTCTCCAACCACTTGTGTTGGGTGTGGATTTTACAATGGACATTTGATTCTCTATTGTCGTTACTAGGATTTGTTTCTCAGAATCAGAGCCTTCTAAGCCATGTATTTGTTGATTTCGACTTACCTCTTCCCCATGGATGTGCTTCTCACTCTGCTGTTGTGGGATACTTGGATTTGGAATTAATTCAAAGCTGTGCTTGATCTCATCCTTCTGCGTGATGTTCTATTCATTGTTGATTGTGGTGTTTTCTGGGAGATCTACTTGATTTGCTACCTCTTCCATGGGATCAATGCATTGCCAACCTTTTATATTTTGTGCTTGTTTATTACCTCTTTTGGGATCTTTTTTAGCTTGAGGGCATGCGCTTTGAAGGTGGCCTATCTGTAGACATCCACGACAGTGGAATGCCGTATTTTCATAATCTAGTGGTTGTGTCTATTGAATATTGTTATGAACCAACATAACGTGATTACGTAAGACTTAGCTAAGATATACTTCAATTCAGACTTTGGCAAAGGTAAATATTCCTTTTGAAAGTATATCTACATCAATCTTAAGGAATTTCCCCAAGGAGTTCCAAATTCCTTATAATACCTTGTGGTGCCAAAAATGTAGTGGTAGACTATGTATCCTAACCCATAGAGGAATTTTGGAGACCACCATGGTGGTAGCATCAAATTCTGGGAACCAAGGTGCTATGAAGAGCCCCGCATTGCCCCAAAATGATGGTCCCTAATTTAGGGCATAATCTTTGTCTTTTATTGTTTCAAATATAACAATGAAAAACCCGTTGGAACAGAGATAATATCACAATTTGGTGTCCATGTAGAATATATCCATTGATGTAAGGTGTTTGATTTTGGCTATAAACCATTAAATCTATGAATGACTGTGTGGGTATAGAGATCCGCATAAAGTTGATTTACCTCAGGTAATGTGGTTGTCAAGGCTGGTATCTGGTCACTCTGTTCCACGATATATGGCCCAAGTAGATTTGGAGGCGGTTTTTGTTTGGCTTATGATTCCTCGATCATTTTGGCTGCATCCTTGAATGAGCCTGTGCCCTTTGAGCTAGTCCTATAGCATCCTCTTCACAGTCTCAAATTGAGGATGATGGTCGGATTAGCAACAATGACATAGTCATGTAGTGTGAGGTTCTCCTCTAGTATGTGCCCTACATGAATCAAGTTTTGCATACTTGCTAGTATACCCAGTTGTTTTTGAATCTCGTACTTTATCTCTTGTAGCAACATCCCCTTCGAGATTTGTTGGTATATAGTCTTCCCTTGAAAATTTCTGATAAAGATTTGAATCAAATCCAGATCCAGATCTAGATCGATGTCATGTGTTGTTTGTGTTGCCTGTGGTAGGGGACGTAATGCGAGGATTTCCATCAGCTATAAGTTCATTGCTATTCTGAGATCTATTAATTTTGAGAGTAGCTCCAAAGAGTAGAGATCAAGCGGTCCGAAGTTTGTAATGATAACTGTCATTGAAGTTCTACCAGATCCAGAACCAAACTTCTTGATCTCGCATTCCACCACTGTGCCCTCTATAACTTGTCCAAAAGCGATATGATTACCATCTAACCATGAGTTCTATGTGCTACAGATAAAGAACTGGGAACCATTAGTTTTAGGGCTAGTGAGGCCCATGGAGAGGATGTTGGATCCGATATGATTCTTTACAAAGGTCTCATCCACAACCTTATTTCCATAGATCAACTCCCCATCGGTTATGTTTCCCCTTGTAACCTCCCAATCTACTCCTGCTCGCTTCAGTATGAATAGATCTGGCTTGTAACAGTGCGATATAGAAAAGGATATCCAACCTTCCCATAGGATCGAGTTAGATTTGGCCTCGACAAGGATAGGATGATCATCCCCAGTCCCTTTTTTCCCTAATCCTTCCTGAACTGGGCAGTGGCTCTCGATCTACCTAACATAACTGCATCCTTCTCCCAATCTATCTTCGGGTAGAGATAATAAGAAGTGGTATATAGATAAGGTTGACTTCTTGTCATTTCCTTCACTATCAAATTTGAGGATAGATCTATCCTCTGCATGCTTGGGTGATGATATAAACAAATCACTGGGAAGGGAAGGTAGGGATCTCAAATTGGAAGCCTTGGCGCTATTGATGGGTTAGTGATATGAAAACATCACACAAAAATATAGAAAATATAGATCAATGACTTCAAAATTATCCTATTCGAGGGAGCAACCTCCTTTACATTACACAAATGAACAATTCTTGGATATACAAATGACAATACCTCCCTTCTATATATAAGAGCCTAAGTGGTCCCAATATAATCAGAGCCTACATAACAATAATATTGTAGGGGCACAACAATAACAATAGTGGGCTTCTTTGGGGCACAATAATAACATGGGGACTACATGGGCACAACAATACCATAAGGGGGTTGCACTAATAACGATAAGGGGCTACACTAGTAGTATAGGGACCTAACATTCCCCTCTCCTTCAAAAAGTGTTGTCCTAAATGCTTAAGTAGTTATGGATGCTTCTGTATAAAATTCTGATCCTCCCATGTGTAATCTTCAGTGGGTAAGTTCTTCCACTTGATGAGATATTCTAAAATTGATCGATTTCGTAGCTGTCAGGTTCTTGTTTCCGTGATTACTTTTGATTCCAATATGATTTTCCCTTCAACGTCAAGTTCTGGCAATATTGTTTGAATTGGGATCTTATCACCTATAACCTTCTTTAAGCATGAAAAATGGAAAACTAGGTGCACTCGGGAAGATGCAAGAAGCTCCAATTTGTATGCCATAGTATCAATTTTTTGTAACACCTTGTATGGACCATAACACTTTGGTGATAATTTATTATCCTACTTAGGTTGCTTGAGGGACATTTGTTTGTATGGTTGTAGTCGTATAAATACCCAGTCACCTACATCAAAACTTCTTTCGCTGCGATGTTGATCTACCTATTTTTTCATTCTATTTTGCACCAAAGTGAGGTTATCTTTTAAGAGTTTGAGAACTTGTTATTGATTTTTGATGTGATCTTCCATTGATTTAACCTTAGAATTTTCTTTTAAAGATGATGCGATGGATGGTGGATGATATCCATAAAGCTCCATAAATGAGGTCATTTTTTCTACAGTATGGAAGGAAGTATTATACCACCATTCAACTAGAGGCAACCACTTGACCCATTGTGTCTGTTTATCAAATAAAAAGCAATGAAGATATCCTTCCAAACAATTGTTCACCATCTCAGTTTGCCCATCAGATTGAGGATGATAAGATGAGCTATGAGCTAACTAAGTACCCAAATATTCCACCTCTTGTACTCCAAAGAAACACTTGAAGTTTTTTGCATATAATTATTTCTCCTCCAATAGTTTGAGCACCCTGTCAACATGTTGAACATAATCCTTCCAAGCCTTGTTGTAGATTAGTATATGATCAAAAAATACTAACAAATTTTTTCTAAGGAACGGTTTGAAAACGGAATTCATCAAACCTTGAAATGTAGAAGGTGCATTGGTAAGGCCAAAAGGCATGACCAAAAATTCATAATGACCCTCATGAGTTCTAAATGTTGTTTTTAGAATGTCTTTAATCTTCACTCTGATTTGATGATATCTTGAATGAAGATTTGACTTGGTAAAGTAAATTGCTCCATGTAATTCATCCAATAATTCATAAATGAGAGGAATGGGAAATTTATCTTTAATAGTAAGGTTGTTGAGCTCCCTATAATCTAGACAGATGCACCATGATCCATCCTTCTTGTGTACCAATAACACTGGAGTAGAGAAGGAACTTTGACTAGGTTGAATTATACCAACCTCTAGCATTTCTGCAACCATACATTCAATTTCACTCTTTTGGGCATATGGATATCTATAAGACCTTATGTTTTGGGGAACACTTCCTAGAATCAAATGAATAGCATGATCATTATCATGAATAGGTGGGAGGCCTTTGGGAGTCTCAAATACCTTGGAATGATTGTCCAAAACATTTTGGAGATGTGGAGAAATAGGTGATTACGATGTGGGAACCTCTAGTGAACATAATTGTGCAATTACACCCCATTGTTCTTTCTTTAGAAGATTTTTCATGCTGTTAGAGTTGATTATCTTTCTTAGTTTCCTTGCAATGCCCCTTAATTCAACTTCCTTTCCTTCCCCAAAAAAAATCACGAAAAGTTCTTGAAAATTAAAATCTATCATACCCAAAGATTGTAGCCATTATATTCCTAGTACAAAATCTGCACCACCTATTGGAATGGAAAGCATTGGACTATTCAAGACATATTCTCCCATGGATAGCCTGATATTATGGCACTATCCCAAGCAATTTATGGCTCCTCCATTTGCAACCATTACTTGACACTCTGATGTTGGATATATGAAGCAATTCAATTCCTTGGCGATCTTACAATGAATGAAATTATGGGTACTACCCAAATCAATCAACACTATTACCTCTTTCTTCTTGATATTCCCTTCTATCTTGAGAGTTTCAAGAGTGGTAATTCCTGTAAATGCATTACAAGATAAGGTCATATTGATTTATTCTTTCTTTTGGATCGGTTCCTGGTGTATATCCTCTTCTTTTGATGTTTCTAGTTCCTTTTCTTTCTCGTCTTCCCCATCTATGTAAATTAATTTATTCTCAGCAAACTTATGACCTTTAGTGTATTTTCTATCACAATTGTAACAAAGCCATTTTTCTCTTTTTTCTTCCAATTGCTTTGGTGTCAACCTTTTAGGTGGTGAAAGCCTAGGAGCAACAAGAGTTTCATATTTATAGTTATGAGTGGTAGGTTTCCTTTCTTCCATAATTTTGCTTTCAATTTTTCTTTCCAAACTGTATGCCTTATCCAGTGAATTAGGTTCCCAAAGGCGAACCTCATGTTAAATTTTATCATTTAAACTCCCTATGAAGACTTCAATCCTATGCTTCTTTGGAAAATCATTTACCCTTATATTCAATTTTTGGAATTCCTCAATGTGCTCTGTATTGAACCCTTTTGTTTGATATTTATCAATTGGCTAAAGAAGATATTTTTCTTTGTATCCTCATAATGTGCTATCATTTCCTCTGTGAAAATTGACCAAGTGACCAGTTGTTTATGAGAAAAAATCCCTTTATACCATACAAACTGTTTCGGTTCTAAATATAAAGATGCAATACATACCTTTTGTGTGTTTTGCACATTATGTAGATCAAAATATTTCTCCATCTGTAGTATCCATGTTACGGGATCCTTGCCATTAAAATTCTTCATATCTATCTTCGAAATATGCTCGGTCTTCAATCCAACTTTAGATTCTATGAAATCATGATTAACATTACTTTTTTTCTCATAATGAGCTTCCTCAACTACCTTTTTGCCATTAGGAGAACTTTCTTGTAGCAGCTTTGTCCCACCTTCCTTCAAACCTTCCAAGTGTTTCTTCAAATCTTCCATGCATTTCTTCCAATATGCTTCCATACCATCAATATCAGCTTCCATGGCATAGATAAAACTATTTATCTTAACTTTGATTGCATTCTTCAAATCCTCCATCCAATTTTGATTACTAGGTGTCTCTATTTTCTTGATATGAGTCATTCTTTTTCTTTCTTTCAGTATCTCGATATTTAATCTATTATATCTCTGAAAGTTCAGATTGCCAAGTTTGGAATTATGATCTTTGGTAGCCCTCTGCATCCTCCTTCCAATGCCACAAGTCTGATCGAAATTGGATTCTTTAAGAAAGGGTTATGCTCAATCTCCCAAGATGACCTGATTATATACTTTTTCAGTAGAGCAAATTTGTACGAAGTTCCATGTGTCACCGTTTCAACCTTCAAACCTGAAAATGATACAAAGAGAAGTACAATTTGTCCTCTTGCTGTAACTGCGTACAAAATTTCAATATAATGCTCAAAGAGAAATTTATGATGATTTTCCCAAGGTCACCTGTTTGGGATGTAATTCGGGAGTGTGCAAAATTCCTAAATATCTTGGACCATATCTCTTAAAATATAGTGAAACAAGATATGAAATTTGGGCCCAAGCTTCACCACAATTTCATCTCAAGTGAGTTTTAATTTCAGAGTCTGAACCTTCATACGAAAAACTTATAGCGAAAAATTCACGATGACCTGTTTGAGATGGAATTATGAAGCTTGCAAAAACACTAATTTCCTCAGTTCATATCTCTGAAAATATAGTGAGACAAGATTTTAAATTGTACCTGAGGGTCAAAATGATTTTGGCTCATATGTGTTTTTTTTTAGCTTCTAAAGCTTCATAGTGACAAAGTTATAGCGAAAATTCCACGATGCCCTGTTTGGAGCAGCGAAACCCTATAATCCAAAGATTTGATACCAAATGTTATGAAACCAACTCACAAAAAGATAGAAAAGATAGATCAACAACTTCTAAATCAGCCTCTTAGAGGGGGAAACCTCCTTTACATTACACAAATGAACAATTCTTGGATGATACAAATGACAATACCTCCTTTCTATATATAGGAGTTGAATTGGTCCCAATATAATCAGAGCCTACATAACAATAATATTGTAGGGGCACAACAATAACAATATTGTATGGGGCACAATAATAACAAAATGGGGACTACATGGGCAAAAAATTACCATAAGGGGGTTGCGTTAATAACAATAAGGAGCTACACTAGTAGTATAGGAACCTAATAGTTAGTATCAAGACCCTGATTTTCTTCGATTGGAAAGATGATGCTGCAAATCATCAGCACCTCATCCTTAGAGGCATTCCTGGCTTGTTCTTCAGCCGCGACCTTGAGGCAAAGAGTTTCAGATCCACAAATATCTACAATACCATAAACCATCACCACTTTGTAACTAGAATATGCCATTTCGCCCTCACCTTGGAGTTATAAATCCTCTCTTCACCATCTCCATGATCTAGTCATAGTTATATTGACTTGAAATTGTTTGAAAAAAATTTATATAAAGAAAACCAAAAATTGTAAAGCATGGTTAGTACAACTAGATACAAATGTAAAAAGGAAAATTAAAGAAATAACCAAGGATTGTTCAATTGAAATGAATGGGGTAAGTATAAAAGCTAAATTGAATGTGATTTCACTGGGATCTTATGATTTTTTGATTGACATGGATTGGAAAGTTCTTGATTGTTAGAATAAATATTTTTCTTCTATTGACACCGATGGACAATAGAGACAGGTCGAGGGAATTCCCAAACTGATATCCATGAGAGAGATATTGAATATGCAATTAAATGGGAATTTTAAGAAAGGATGCCAGACCTTTGCAGCTCATATGGAGGAAGAAAATATGGATCAACAACTAAATTCAAAAAATTTCCTAGTGCTATAGGAATTTGAAAATGTATTTGCTGAAATACTCACATGACCTTTGAGGACAGATGTTGATTTTTCTATTGATTTGGTGCTAGTAGTGGTTCTAGTGTGTAAGACACCATATAAAATGTGTACTCAATAATTTAAAGAATTGTAGATGGAGTGGGAGGAAATATTGAAGAAGGGACATATACATCATAGTGTATCCTTGTGGGGTGCTCCAGTTGTTTTTGTTAAAAAGAAGGATGGTACACTGCGGTTATGTGTAGATTTCTAACAATTAAATAAAGTTACTATTGAAAATAAATACCCATTGTCGAGAACATATGATCTGTTCGATCAACTCCATGGGGAAAAACTATTTTCCTAAATAGATTTAAGTTCACGATATCACTATTTGCATATTAAAGAAGAAGATAACATTAAAACAATATTTTGAACTTCATATAGGAACTATGAATTCATAGTGGTTCCTTTTGGATTTTGTAATGCACCAGGAGCTTTGGAACAATTTTATGCTGGCCATTAGAATCAGTGTTGTGGACAAGGGCTTCTTTTATATGGGAAATTAAAGCTACCCGAATATAATTTGTAGCTAGGAGAACAACCTCCTTTGAAGATCAATTATCATAACTGTGAACAATAAGAGAAAAACTTGGAAATGATTCTACTCACTGTGTAGTTAAAAAATTATGTGTTTGCAGAAGTCCTCTTGTATGCCTGGATATTGGTTAGTTCTTCTAATATGACAAGACTATTCATCTTCAATAAGGACGCCTTCAACAAAAGGAATGGACCTTTCTGTCTGTGTCTCATATGGTTCACAAAAGGACTTGATAATATGATCAAACTTCTTTTCTTCCTCATCAAAGTCCATTTCATACACAGGATGAATGTTGAAGAAAAAATTATAGGATCTTGCACTGTTCTATTCAAACTTAATAGGTAATGCTGATTGGAGATGCACATCATTATGGGTGCCAAAGTTTCTACTATATTCAAAATCCCAGATAGGAGCGTTGGTCTCTTCAACCTTGGGGGATCTTCAAGATTTCCCTTAATTAATAAGTGTCTTATTACTATCATTCTCAGGGAAACTAAAACTATAGTTTGATCCATTATCTCCATCTTCACTAAAGATTTTTTCATATATTGGTTTAATTTCAATTTTCCAGTGTAAGGAAAAGGCATGGCATGATACCACTGTCATCACGTTCTAAGCCTTCTCGGGTGATTGCAAGATTGGTCGAAAGTGGTTTCCTACCCTCCTGCTAATATTCCTCCTCTACATTCAGGACTTTTTCTCATACTATCAATCATTTGGAAATATTGATTATTTTCAAGGGATAATCAAATGAAGATAAAAGTAGCATATCCCTGCCCAAGTGTAGCAAGCCAGTTTAGCAGGCCAAAAAACTTGTATGAAATTATTCTTTTTCTTCTTCAAAATGGTGGTCATTAACGCTGCAACAAAATGAGTACTGGCTAGACTGAAACATCCCATTGTTTACACTTCAAAATATGTCTTAGGAATAAACCTCTCTTTATCTCTACCACACTCACAATCGACATCAAAATGCAGTGTAGGTGTTATATTTCTGTTTTGCTCAAACTTAGAATGTAATTTGAGTCGCCAAATGTGTTTCCATGAATGCCAATAACTTTATTACCCTCACTTGGCCTTCTACATGATCTATTTATATACATATTTATGAGGGTTTCCTATTCTTTTATTCTTCTTTGCTTCATTTTACCCTAGATTTAGCTTTGGAATTTTCTAGGAGTTTCATTTGCACTACCACGTTGTACTTGTACTACTTATGAGAGGACCTCAGCACTGGTCGAGTTACGAGAGGCAATCAGCACTCATAGCAGAGGCCTTTTCTAGATTTGATTCGTCCCTTATTGTTTCAAAATATAAAGCAAAGTTATTCCCAAGAAGTAAAAATAGAGATAATTGGTAAGAAGATTGTTTTTCTCCTCCTTTGTTATTTGGTGTTTGTATTTTAGCCTATATTTTTCTTATTCTGGAGTACATTTTATATTTCTTTTTCCTTAGGAAACAATTTTCCAATTGAATAGGATTAGGGGAAAGAGGTTGGTAGCATTTTGTAAGAATAAAAATAATTAATTTCATCCCTTTAAAACATACTCTCGAGTTCACCAACAAACTCTACAAAAGATTCCTTGTTGTGTGATTAATAACTAGTATGGATGGCAAGAAGTTGTAAATATATTCAGTTTGTCTACAAAACACATCCAATCAATAGGAAACAAAGTCATTTGAGAATAGTGAAATTAACGAAAACATCTGTACTTTTGCTTAGTACAATATGGTATGTCTTATGGACCTATTTTGATAGGTTTTTGCATTTCTATTGAGGATGCAAAGTATTGAGTTCTTGTGAATATGAAAACCATTTAGCTTCTAAATTGTTGAAATATAAAGGAGGAAGACAACAAAATCCATAAAAAAATGAAAGGACGGGAAAAATTGAAGAAGCTAAGTTGACAGGTTTGAAATTCGAATTCTAGTTGCTACTAAATTGCTAATAAACTATGTTGAATGGGTATCTTTGGGTGCAGGTACAGTAAGGTGAAAAGTTATTGAACAAGGGTTATGGGAGTATGTTAAATTTCATTTATAAACATGGAGAACATCAAGGTGCACGTGTGATAGGTATGGCTACATCTCATTGTGGGATAGAAGTTGTAACTATACTAATAAATAACAATCATAAATTCAGGACTTTAATGTGTTCTTAAAAACAAGGTACTGAAGAGTTGCATGAGTATGGTGAGCATTTTCTGTCAAACTCAAAATAGTCTAAGACTCTACCATCCAACAAATTTTTAAGATTGTAAATCTACATGACCTCTAAGATTCCACATTCACAGGTCTGTGTTTACAATACCTGGTTCTCTTGGTAATCATAGGTGAGGGATTCCTGTCCTCAAGGAAATCCTTCTTCTCTTCTCCTTAATATTCCTCTTGCTGTGATCCCTTGAGTGACTATCCAATACAATGAATCTTTTAATATTCAACCTAGCCACTGAATTTTTCTCTTGGCTCCTACACAAAATTCAACAAGTTGTCCATCTACAAAAAGCTAACTAACCTTTCAACGACTTGGACTCTATTTGGTTTGCCACAGAGAGTGGAATTTCTTGAAGATGAAAAACCAACATATCCATTGAGAACTAATCGACCTCAATTAGTTGGTCTAATGGAAGCATGAGAAAAATGCATTCACGGAAATCAATTGAGGATCGTCCTATGCTCCAAAAAAAAAAATGGACATTAAAAATTTACAGGAAGAATGAAATTACAACAGGCCATTTTTAAATAGAAGAAAGAAATATAACAGTAAACACATAATTCTTAGGTTAATGTGGTTTGGGAAAGGAGAAACCTCCCCTTATTACTATGGTCAAAGGGGTGGTACATGAAAAGTTGAATGAAGAATGCATTGTCAAGCCCAAGAGCTCAATCTAAGAGTATGTGGGCTCCCCCTCCCGTGACTCCTTCGGGTTCCCTATAGTTAGGCACCTCCTTTCTTCATGACACTCTAGATTTAAAGGATCTCATCCTTGAGCAGACGTGGATGGGCCCCAACTCCATGCTCTTCCTAGTGACAAGGAAATCCCATGGGCTTACTCCAATGGGGCTAGCTAAGATGGGGCTACATCTTGAGGCTTGGGTTTTATCATTTTTCATATCGAACTCACACTATTGAATATCAAGCCAGCTTCATATTTGACACAAAAAATAAGGGTGAGATTTCAGCATTGTTCTATGCATTGAAGATGAAAACGAGAAGGAAAATTATATATTTTTTCATGGATGAATTTTTGGTCATCAGTTGGAAGTTAGGGTTGTTGGAGGTGAATAATATATATTTGTTGGCACTTACGCAACAAGTCATAAATGTCTCCCTCCAATTTGATCATAGTAGTTTCTCTCATATCTATCATGAATTGAATGAGAGGGCAGATCATCTCTCTAAAGAGGGACTTCTTATGGCTGCTTTGCATTATTCTTGGTGCTAAGAGGGTAGATAGGTGGATGGTAGGCTGGATTTTAAAATATGTTGTAGGTTTGAAACTTTCTTTATAATCTGTTTAATCAGTCATTTATATAAGATGAGAACAATTATGATAGTGGAGAAGATTTTTTTCTTTTCTTTTCTTTTGTGAAGTAATGGTCCAAGGTCTGTCTGGTTTGAAGGGTTCCTAAGCCCATTTTCTAGTAGTGTCGAAGGCACCTCAAGAATGTACCTTTGAATTCATCTCAAATAAGAGGTATGTTTTTCCTTAGGTAGAAAACAATTAGAAAAAAAGAAACATAATGGTAAGTTGAAGACGACATAGATTAGTGAGCCAATTTCCTGATGGGATAATGATGATGATTGGTATTCTTATGCTATGATACCAAAACAGAAAATCATTCTCATGCACCCATGGTCTTTAGACTCAACTATGTCATTACAAGTGATTTTTAATTGTGGTTTAAGTTGTTTCACATGGTGTCTTTGAACGTAGCTTCTATATCCACAATACTTTTCTTTAACCTCATCTACATCACTAGAATCATATTGCATACTATAAATGAATAGCGACTCTCGGACAAATTGTTAATTAAGCACCCATATATTTTACTCTTTTGTATACTTTTTCAACCACCTATACTAGTAACCTTGGCATTGATAAACTCAGTAAGTTTAACTTGCATTCATTTCCTACATTATAACTTAGTGTTACAGTATTTCATGTCATCTCAATAGAAACCTAAAGCCCACCATGCTTATTAATATAAGCATTGTAGTGTTATTGTAAACTAAATATCTTGCCTTTCTTGTTGGACACGCTTCTTCTCAACAATTCTTGATCCTGTAACAACATTGCCTATTGGTATGGCACAAATTCTTCACCTCTAGGAATTAGCCTCAACTATCTGGTCAGACTTCCCAATAGAAGACTTCAAACCATCCCTTTTGCAAGTGCAACCACACTTTGGATGAGACTCTTACAAGATCATTTGTACTTGTTGGATTTGCCAAATTCACCCCAAAAACTTACAACCAACAGTTGCTGCTCTTTCTCATCGTTGTTTCCTGGGTTATGGAAATGATACTGTGCCATTTAATGAAGTCATAAATGGAGGCAAATCAATTCAATGGGTTGTGGCTCAAGAGCTAAGAACTTGTAATATTGAAACCAAAACATTGGCAATGCATTGGTTTTAGGTCTGGCAAACCCACAATTTTAGTTTGACATTGAAGTTGATCTCTCACCAATTCATAGTGCCTTTTTCCATCAATGTATATATATGAAATTTACCTTAGTCATCACCAAGACGTATATATACAACATGTCATGAAAACTTCCATTTCTTCATGTTATCTTGCAAGCTATGCTATCGAAAATTTGAAGGGTTTGAATTACTATCTCCCAAATGTCACATAGGCTCCTTCCATGTTTTCCTAAAAATTATACATCCAAATAACCAATGACCAAACGTATAAGTAATGGTCTCAAGACATCACATCAGTGTATAAATGTTGTTGAAGCACTCCATAAGCTAAATGGCATAATCAACAAATCATGCAATCCTTGCATTATTTTGAAATTAGTCTTCCAAGTATCATGCTACCCACAAAAATAGATGGAAAACAGAGCTACCAATATCTAGGAATAACCAAATATCAAGAAAAGTGTACTTACATTCGTTCCAAGAATTTATATATGCTACAAACATTAGGAAAATTAACAATTTAATATAAGATCGAGCAATCAATGGTCACCCATGTTATTTTGCTTCAATAAAATGTTTTTCAAATTTTTCCTTAACTTTGTCCCTGGTCATTTATTCCAAATAATAGAGTAATTATGATGCAACATTTCCACATTTAGATAGTTTCCACATGCACATGCTATCCCAAAGAAATTTCTTATTTATAAAAGGCCTCCAAGACACACAACCTTGAATTAATAATCATTCATGTCAGAGGCAACATTGTGCACCTCTTCACAAAGGGAAAGATTGTTCCAAATTGAGTACAAGTAAAACTATATTTTAGAATTGTTATATCTTTGGAAACAATGGAGAAATTCCATAATTATAATTGCCATAAAATATAGAATCACTTAAAATCATCTTAACTGGGATAAAGGTACATGCTATCATGAACAAAATAATACAATCTTTTTACAGGATCTAAGAACTTTGATCGTCGAACTTTAGAGGGGAACAAGAACTACTTCCTATCGCCTCCTTTTGACCAAGTGCTCCCAACCAATCTCTTTACCACAGTCACCACACGTAACTTTACCAAGGAGCTTCACTTCACTTTGAAGCAGGAGATTTGCATGACTCTTGTTATTACATTTCTGAGTCGTATTGTGTACTGGGCAATGTCACAGTTGTACAATCTCTGCTCCATAGGATGAATCTTGTTATTAGATTTTTGGTTTATGCCCTGTACTATAACTTTGTCTGCACTATTGAAATTTTGGTCATTAGCATGATTCCTGTTACTCCTACAAGTGTTTTCCAAAATAGCTTTAGCATACCCTCAAAATTCATGGTAAACTGACAAGTGGTATAGTGGTTTTATATCTAAAATACATGAATGGCATGATAAGCATAATACTGTAGCTTTGAGGTTATGCATGGCTAGTCATACTAATTGGTATGTCTTCCCAAAGTGTCAGTAGTAGCATTTGCAATAGCAGCTTCTCAAATTATTGGAGCTCTTTTGATGCTGAGATCCATTCATCATGAAGGACACAATCCGTTCTCTCTAGGCATTTCTTCTATGGAGGAACAACTGCAAGTTATTCATCTTGCTAGTCCAGTACTTCTAAAACTGATGTCTAAGGTGGAATTTTACACATTTATTATATACATGGGTACTTCCTTGGGAGAAATTACACTTTTAGCGCACTAGGTCATGATTGGGATCTATTTTATGTGCATTGTTTCTGGAGAACCTTTGGCACAAACACTCAATTATTCATGCCTAACTTGACTTCTAATGTTAACTACAACATAAGTATGGCACAATAGTTTCTTCACTCACTACTCATTGGAACAAAATTTGTATTTTCATTAGGATGTATTGCTAGAACAATGCCATAGTTCTTCCCCCAAATATATACAAGAGATGCAACCATTATTAATCAAATGTGAGGAGTAATAGTGCACTTTTTTCTTAGTATGTTGATTACACCACCCACACTAAGCCTAGAGGGAACATTATTGGGAGGAAGAGATTTGAAATACCTTAGCTTTAGCATGGTGCCATGCTTTTATTAGAGGGTGCATTTCACTTCCACTCTTAAACAACATCGGTTTTTTTCTCTTGGGAAGCTGGTGGAATGTTTTCCTTACACAACAACATGCATACTGATGCTTGGTCTCTAGGTTCATAGGTCCCTACTCAAAGGCTTAATTAGTGGATGATGTTGCAAAAATACTCAACTTGGACAACCATCACAAGGCAATTCCTCAGCCCACAATCTTTCCATCCCTGACATATGGAGTATAAACATTTAGCCCTTGACATGTCCAGGGTCAATTGTTTTAGGTGGAGTTGTGGCTGAAACCAGACTCCATCCTAAGGAATACTGGAGCAATAATATAAAATTAGATTTTACCCATTGTGAACTCTCTCACCTCTCAAATACTACAACAACATGACATTGGTCACTTTCTTAGTTCTCCTAAACAGAAGCTTGAATTCTAGAAGCTTGAATTCCAGTTTTGCCTGTTTTCTTTTTTCTGTCTCTGTTATTTGATAATACTTTCCATGTTCTTTTATTGAATCACTGAAAACATATTTGTTTTCTATTCTGATTCTTTTATATTCCCTAATATTAAGATTCGATAATAATCACTTTATTAGACTGAAAACGATTTCTTTTGGTTCATTGTCTACTTTGTTGTAGATTTTGTTTTCATAAATAGGTACTTTCTAGGAGCAGCTACAAGTGGTATTGGAGAAACCTTTTTTGTCTAGTCAAAGGAACTTCCAAATACTTGGGAGGACTGATAATCCAAGAAAATAAAAGTGTGGTAATGTTCATTCAATGTGATCTGGAGAAGGTCATCGATGATATACATTCTACATGGATTGTACTAATATGTCTAGAAAGATAGAAACTCAAGAAACTGGATATTAAGAACTAACATTAGAGGCAAAAAGTAATGGGGTTTATGGATGCAAATTATTGGATATTCATGGAAAAATGGTTGAGTGATTAATAAAGGTCCTGACCAAGTGTTATTTAGAAGAAAAATGGCATCCTGAATTTTTTAATGGCTGGTCTTTATTGCCTTAGAGTTTAGTTAAAACATCAAACATATTTTCATTATGGATCATACCATGTGACAAAGACATTTTACTGCTATCAGAAATTCAGAATGGAATGAGTTGCATTTGTATCATCACTATTTCCACCTAAAGAGGGATGACGACTTTAGTGGAGGCTAATAGACTATGATATGATGCACTTGGTGACATATTTTTCCCTTTCTACATATTCTGATACATGTTCTTCCATAGAGGAGAATCTTCTGATGTATTTCACACTTCACTAGGAAAAACTACATATTTGGAGGTGTTTCTCACCACTTGGCGCCATCTCACATTACACGAGTCATTTCTACATATTTGGAGGCATGACTCATCTTCTAGTGGGATTTATAAAGTAATGGGGAGGTTTATATAGAGCGTCATTCATGAGATGGTGGAAAGTGACATTTAAAACTCTTCTTTGAAGGTCAAAGATACATCTTAGGAGGAGCACCCATCATCTTAGAATATTTTTGGAGGAGTGTCACATGCACCAAAGAAGAGGAACACTCCAATATAGAAAGTCTCTATGGGTTTTCAAAGAAAATAAAGGCATGGTGAAATGCCAACATACCTTATTTGAGAAAATTCCATAGCTAGAGAGAAAACACATGGTACCTATGCATTATTTAAAGAAGGATTATAGCATAATTTGAGGAGAACTCCACCTTTTCTTGAGTTCTCTTGCTATTTTGTTAAGAGTAAACTTCTAGATGGTCATTCTTGAAGACCACCCAAGTGAGGAAGGTGACACATGCTAGCAAGGAAGTATCTAGGACATTCCCCAATCCTAAAGAAGAACCTCTATGAGCGCTCTCCTTCAAGGATGCTTCCATACCTTATGTATATTTTAGAATTATGTTTTGGAGGAAAAGGGGAATCCATAACTTTGTAGAGAATTCATGATAATATTTTCTTAGAAAGTGGTTGATGAAAGAAGCTACAAAAGGAGGAGCACTTCTCATTTGCAAGGCATGGTTGGATGAATGGGATTTTACCTCCAAGCTTAATTGTAGATCTCTTCATAGAAAGAAGTTAAGGGTCAAGTTTAATGTAGGGTTTCTCCATTTCTTCATTTTTTTGCATGGACAACCAGGATTTTGCAAGTATTTCCATTGTATGTTGTTGCTATAATATTATTTGTAGAAGGGAATTATTGCTCCAATAAGAGGATGTTAGGACTAAGGTAAAAACCTCTCCAACTCTTTATGTAACCTCAGATGGTTGAAGAAATTTTCTACTGGAATTCTCTGGTTATAGTTGTTCATTCATAGTTTGATGTTTGTTGTAACTAAGAAATTAGGTTAAGTGTGGTATGTTCTGGCTTCTTGATCTCGTGGTGAAATTAGATTTGAAGATATGATATGTTGTTAGTTGACCATTCAATTCAAATGTCATCAAACAAAATCTACTTCATCTAGGGTTTCATTTGTGGTGATTTGTCTATTGTTCATGGTTGAAAATTATTACTTACTAGTGATTTCATGGTTGTGACAGTGCGTTGGTTTTGGTAGTTCACTATCACTTTATTACCTAATACCTAAACTTGAAGGTATCTTCATACTACAAATTTGATTTTTATATATGATGGTAACTGAGGGTCCTCATTTTAATAAATGAATTTCTTAATTGAGGTGAATGGATGAGCACATCAGGGGCCATGGTCCACACTGCATGGCATGCATATTATCTTAGCAAGGGCATTTGAAAAAACTATTCATTCCATTGTCCATGATCCTGACTATATATATGTTTAAAATTAAATGATCTCTTTCCAGTTCAATCTCATGCATATTTTTACTATTTTTTCACTAGTTTGATTCTGTTTTATTTCTATTTGCTTTAGGTTCATATTTTTTACATGTAGGCTAGTTTAGTTAGTTTTTTTAAGGCTCGTGTGTTATGCATGTAGTGGGTCAAAAAAATTGAGATTTGTAAATTTCCATGGTTGGAATTGTTTCTTTTGTTTTAAATTCATTTTCTTCTAGGCCTCATAGAAAATGCCAGCTTGTAATGCTAAATTGTTATTATGCAAACCTTTGGTTCCTTAGAATAGCAGTCAAAACAAAATCATGTGGTGGTTCAAAAATTGCTTGATTTACAAAATATTCCCCCTCAGAGTTCATCTCAACTTCAGAAATACCCAGAAGTGCAGCCTCAAAACTGGACATAGGTTCAAATGGAGTCTAAACTCATGGAACCTCCACCCATTAAATAAATGAAGTAAGATTCTCAAGCACAAAATCAACACCAAGAGAGGCAACAAAAGGATTAGATTCAAGGACAACAACAATTACAATAGCAGGACCACCAGGAACGACAAATGCCATTTGTTTCTCCACTTCAACCAGAGGCACAATAGCTCAAGTCTAATGCTAATATTGAATGATTCATGCAAGGAGACTCTTTCTGGCACTGTAATGCTACTAGTGAAATTATCTAGGTGTGTTTCTATTAAATGGATGCTTGTCAAAACTGTTTGTCATGATTTCATATGGATATATGCATATGGACATGTCTACAATGCTAGAGAAAAAATAGTCAAAAGGAAAATATTTAACCTGTGTTTTAAATTTTTGTTAAAATGGTGGAAATCATCATGTTGTTTGTGATGTTTGGTGATTTCAGATTTCCTTATAGTTGATATTTTTGATTAATACCCTTGCTTCCATCTAGCATCACAATTCATCACTGGAACAGTTTCACAAAAACTTTCAGGGAACCAACTCAACATAACTTATAAAGGAAGCCAATTTTCTTATTGGAAAAATTAAGGGAATAGGGAAACTTTTTTGAATGTTTAGTTAAGGTGCTTGCGGTTACATTATTTTCTTCCATGAGAACTATCTTTATATTCCATATGAGCAGGTTATATTATTTTCTTCCATGAGAACTATCTTTATATTCCATATTAGCAATTTACATGTTTCAGTCCTCAAGGGACTATTGAGACTCAACAACACGGCTCCAAGCCATTACAACAAAGCTCATCATGTCACTTTCCAAATTGAACCTGGGTGGGGAGAATTACAATATTTCCTCCCAACCACCTGAGATAAACCCAATTAACTGCTTGTGCTTACATTGTCTTGATATTTGTCAATTTAAAAGTATTTTGTGCCTCTTACTTGCATTGCCTATGAATGGTAAAATAGTTTAAACTATGCTTAGTCATATGGATGTAGGGTTTAACATCATAACAATGTACAACATGAAGGTAATATTTTCAGCTCTAGTTAAATTTGACGTCTCTCATTGATAATTAACATTGTAACATGCTTGTGAATGTGCATTCAAAAGAGGATTTGTTATTCTATATGTGTTTATTTAACCTTTTTCTACTTTGGAGATGTTGTTGTCTGAGTGTTATTGTTCTTTTAATCTGCAACTATGGTCTTCACACATGCAAGACCTTAGCCTTTGTGAAGATGGTGATCATTGCAATGATTTTAACATGTCTGATGTTGATCTCAAATTTGAAAACTATGAAGACATATTTGTTGGTTCCAAAGATCAAACTGTATTCTTCTTCGAGGATGTAGGAGCATATTGTTCTTCCACATAGATGAATGTTTCTTTTGCTGATTCAAGTGACCACATTGAGAGTGCCCCTAAGGTTTAATTACTTATAACCACATATTGTGTGAACCAATGATTGATAAAATTATTTTGTTGGTATTAGTTCTAGTGCATGCCTATCCCCTGTAGGTTGTAATTGTACATGAAAGGGTCATTCTTGTCATCTGTAGCTATGGATTGGAAAAACATATTTTCCTTCGTTGTCCAAATCTGTGTAACATTGTAACCTATTATAAATGTAATTAGTGAAAAGACAATAATGACAATGATGGATGTTGTCTAAGGCTTCCTTAAAGTTACAAAAACAATTTAGCATAAAATACTTCTCTAAAATGTTCTATAGATTATATCAATGTTGTTCTAGTAGTTTTGTTGATTATATCAATATTCTAAAATTCTTTATGATACTTTCATTAGTATGAAGACAATTGGAGGCTTAGGGTTGAATCTAGTGTTGACATCGAAGACTCAACATCCTACAGATATTAATGGATCATCTAATATATTAGAGGCTTGTGTTTGACATAACTATACATGGATCGGTAGGTCATGTCATAAACACATCTTTGCTAGCCTCCTATTGCATTGGGAGAAAGTGCACATGTTTGTTTCCTCCCCTTTTCTTTGCCCTGCCTTTTGACCCTACTCCTACTCTTAACCCTACCTCCTATCAAGTTGAGAATGTTGTGGATGTGTTTCACTACTCTCTCTTTATTTCCTTTTAAAGTCTTGTTTAGATCCATGTAACCCAATTTATTAAAATATTTGTTCATTGAGTGATTGGTTTTTTGGGGGTTGCCTAATTTGAATGGATTATGATCTGTGCCAGTTTGTTAATTTCGATTCTAAATATTATGGAAACAAGACAACTAGAATTCATGTAGGAAAGTATTTGTATTTTTAGAGCTAAATTTATGCATATTTGTAATAATTGGGTTGGGGATGAATGATAGAGGTAGTTTGTGAAGAATCTGGATTGTGGATATCTATTCTATTGTGCATTGTTGCATTTTGTTGTTTAATACAATTTAGACAATGTTTTTTTGGATGTGATTTATTGTGGCATCTTAATTTTAAGTAGCCCTGCCTCTTAGGCATCCCCATATAAGATTTACCATTGGAAGTTTGAGACATTTGCATTACCAACTAAAATTTTTACAAAATAGCTTATGATCCTTGTCAACATTGGATAACTCCAAAGTTGGTATAAATCTAAGCAAGTACTTTTCACTTAGAAATGCTCTAATTATCTTATTATACTTGAAATGTGTGTGCATTTAAAAATTTCATTAACTTTTCATTACTAGCTTCTCAATGTTAGCTATGTTTTAAATTATTAGTTTGACCCACATAGAGAGATTAATTGTTGTAAAATTATTTGCAGGTCGAACAAAAGGGTTGTATAGGGATTACATTTGTCCACAAGTGGACTTTTCCTTATTCATCATCTCAGGAAGAACAAAATGCAACGTAGATAGCAGTTGATTTCATGCTCGAATGGTATTACTTGTGTTTGGTTTTAGGTCCTTACACTTTAATATAAGATTCTTTTGTGGTTAGTTTTTTTTTTGGCTTTTGTTATGTGCATAAATTTTCTATTATCATTTTTCCATATTTGTTTACAGTGCTTTGTTCCACCATTACTTTTTGTATGGCAGGTTTATCGATCTAGTAACATCAGGGGACTACCCATTTATAATGAGAGATAAGTTTGGTGACCATTTTCTAAGGTTCATTGAGCAACAATCTCAATAGTTAAAAGGATCCTTTGACTTCCTCAGAATGAATTATTACACAAGTTAGTACATTTTCATACATGTAATTTACAAGCCAACTATCATATATTATTTATTATATGTTGTCTTTTTCTTTCCATTTGTTTTCACTAGTTATCTACATCATGAGCTTTTTAGCATGTAACTTAGTTGACATGATTGTGCTTAAGCTTTCTCTGAAGGTTGAATACTCAGTTACTAAGGTGTTCTTTTCTATGGTGATGTTTTATTTGCTTTGTTTATACAGGTCATTTGGCCACATAATGGCCATGATTGCCCAACTGAAGAAAACTTGTTCGAGTTTCTTGCTTTTATGGGGGAAAATGGCATTGACATTCCTAATGTTGAGGTATATGTCGCATAAATATTTTATAGTCTACTTTAGTTTATATTCAAGTCTTCATCATCTTTCATGTCTTATACTCTGCATTGTATCTTCTTTCATTTTCAGGAGAGGAGCTCAATATTGATGGTAAGAAACAATAATTGAAGAAAGAGGAGAACAATAACACTGGAGTGACAATTGCAAAACGAGAGAGAAGAGAATCAGTCTAGTGATACCTTTAGAGACAATATCCTGCATAAGACACACACATAGAGATTGATGGTCAAGTCTTCAGAGTTGGTGAATTCACTTGCATTTCCTTGACAACACAGTGATAATGTTTTGAAGTGTTGAAACAATATTTCATTTGTAAATTTTAGTCCAACCAATATTATGTTGGAAACTCATACTGTAATATTTGACATTTTATATAATAAAATTTATATGGTTGAAATGATTTATATTTTCACTTCATATTATTTAGTATCATATGTAACTTTGTGTTTTCATATTAGATGAACCTGCACATTGTATGACATTTTTTTTTTTAATTTACTCACAAAATCATACTAGCTAATTTATGTTGATTAATAATGAACACATAAAATCAATCTAAAGCTATTAAATTAGTAGTTTATATTTATTAATGATGACCAAAAATAACATGAATATATGACTAAATTAGTCATTTATAATGATTATTAATGAAATTAAATGAAATGAATAGAAATTACTAAATCAATTGTTTATATAATGCATATGAAACTACCAAAAAAATTTAAATGACTACTACAAATGATAAATTTGTGATTACAAATGACGACTAAATTTTTCATATATACAACTATTAGTATCTAATTTAAAGTATCTTATAACATGACTGAAATTTAGTCATATTTCTTTGGTCATTAATTGATTTCAAACGATGACTAAAATTTTCATATATATGACTATTAATAGCTAATTTACAATATCTTATAACACGACCAACCTTTTGGTCATATTTCTTTGGTCATTAATTGGTTTCCTCGAGTTATTATATAGTAATATATTTTGTTGTATATTTGGTCATTAATTGTGTCAATTAATGACTAAATCAATGACTAAATTAATGACCAAATTTATGACTAAGGATACTACTAGATGATAAAATTGAGACAACTAATTAATGACTAAGCTAAAAATGACTAAAAGATGGCCACGTTATAAGATACTGTAAATTAGCTTCTATTGGTCACCAACTGAAAAATGGTCATTTATATGAAAATTTTACTCATTTTTTTAGTAATTAACTAGCCATTTTGTACTAGTGTAAGTGCCCACACAGTCGATAGGGAAGGGAAGTATGGACCATATGAGTAAGGAATGAGGCCCATGCCACACCTTGCCTCATCCGATGTGTTGGGAAAGTAAATACAAAAATTAAAAGAATAGTAAGGAAAAAGGAAAACAAAAAAGAAGGGGGTGGGTAAGTGAAAGAAAGAAAATTTGAAGCACATGTAGAACATGCAAAGAAAGAAGAGAAAGCAGAGAAGATAACAAAGGAGAAGGAGCCTTAGAGTAACACATTTGGAGAAGAAGAAGCTTTGAGCCAATGCCTTTTACTAGGATGTCATTCAATGTAAATTCATTGTGGATAAGGCTTGTATGTTTGTGTGGTATTGGCCAATGGAGACATGATGGCAATATTTATTCACTTATTCTTCCTAGAAAGTTGATAAACCGCTTAGATTTTGTTGTCTGAGCTAATAAACCAACTATATAGAGATATAACATTCTCTTAGAACTGATTATAACCCTTTTGTGCCTTGGATAAGTCCCTGGGATTGATTTTAGAGAAGAAAAAGAGTCACTATGTGTTATGAAGAATTTGGTATCTACGGATAAATACTAATTCCGTAGATAAGTAGCCATATCTAAAACAACAATTTAAAGCACTTTAACATTTTTCTATAAACAATAGATAAGAAAAAGAGAATTAGAGGACCTACTTGTACTTTCACTTTCCTCTTGCCTCCTTTTGTATCAGTCCTGTCACTCCTTCCCATACTTAACACGCTTGAGAAGTACCTGTAAACATCAACAGAAGACAAAGATGTAATCAAAGAAAAAGATCTATTGATTACAAGTAAATGGAATCAGATACACTCACACATATAAGCATCACATATGAAGATAACATATGGAAAAAGGTGTAAATACTTTATTGAATAGCAGGAAGAATTACAACCATGAAGCTTGATTCGAAGTCACTCCCCCACCTTTGGTTCCATCCACATCACATCATAAGCATGACAATTTGGCAGCATAACAATGCTTACAATAGTCTCAATTCTCAAACTAACATTATCTCCTTACATTTCATCAAAGTCCAGCCCCTGATAACTTAGATGAGTGCTCAATTTATAGGAAGAGGAGGAGGTTTTGTCATCAATGAGGGTATTGAATGGCCTTCCATAATTATAATTAGTTCTATGGTGGAAGGGATGAGAGGATAGGAGGTATCTTAACTCATTCCTCATCCATTTTCGAGCTCATAGGAGATTATAAGTGTGGGAATCTTCTAGAAGACTCCAAAAGACAAGAATATTTACCAAACCCTATGTAAATTTCTCTCAAACTTTCCCACTGCAGGTTAAAGAGGGCCTAAGTGCTCTGCAGAGCACCCTAGCATGGACTTAATGACTCTGCAGTGGACCATTGCATGGGCCTACCTATGTTGTTCCCTCTAGAGGTCATTTCGGGATGTCTTTAGGCCATGAAACTGTTTGGGAAGGAGGCATTCAAAAGGTTTACTTGTTTAGGTATGTAGCAACTGAAATTAGGGTTTGATGAGCCCTAAAACACTGATCTAGATGATGGGAGTGATGTGCCCAAATGGATATATAAAAGCTGCCCCCTAAATCATGAAGTCAAAAATGTTAATGTCAAGTGCTTTGCTTTACGATGTGATGAGGAGGTTCCAAAGTAGTTGGTGACCTGCATCGATTACAATACATAATATCATAATATTTTTAATTTTTCTCATTAATCACTAAGGGAAGGCATACCCATGCTCAGCATATAAACTTTCATTACAGGTACATAGACAGTCATCTATAGATATAGACCCATGATTGGAATTACCATCAATGTAAAGCCATTGTACGGATCATTTGGTACATTTCCTGCAATCGCATCCCGGATCGATGAAACTAGATATGGGATCTATCTCATTCAATCGTTCACTCAAGTACGATTCTAACCATGTGAATATGTGATCTGAAGTTGAACATGGGAAGACACCGTCTAATTACCACCCAATGATGTAAGTCATTAACAGACGCGAGAGAAATCACCGATAATGATAATGATCCTCAAGGTACTACAGTACTTCCTGCATGGTGTGAATGGATGTTTTGATGTCGAACACCATAAAAATTCTCTCGGTAGAAGGCCAATGATGTCAACCTATCACCAGAAGCGAGAAACTTGCCATTGATGCATGCAAGCCTCAAGGTACTGAAAGGGTGTTTCTATGTCAACTTCTTGGATAATGAGCTGATGTCGACAAGGAGAGAGTCATCGCAGGAGGGCCTTGATGTATACCACATCAATGACATGAAATGAGTGTAATGATTTTGGAGATGAAATTTGACTGATGACACAAGGTTCAGGAATATCGGACATGGAAATGAAGGCTTATGAGTATTGCAAAGGATGAATTTTAACTGAAGGTCTTCTCTTGAACATGTCAGCAACACTGAAATCAATTGGTAGCATTGACCCAAAACAAAGTGATGGATGGTGTGATAGATCGACGGTATGATAACCATCAAGCTGATAACCCAACCCAAATAGTCACGGAGATGAAGTGAAAGTGTCATGTTTAAGAGTGACCTACTACCAAAAGTGGTTTACCCCTTTTCCCATTTTCCCCAGTCATTGTTGACTAGTACCTCTTTTTTTTTATCAAGCTTGAGGAGGATAACATATTCTTGTTGTATAATTTCACCCTTCGGGTGAATCCATCGCTATGTGATGTTTTAATGAGTCTACTGAAGGTGAAATTTGGCCTTGTCATGATTGACAAGTTTGTCACTATTTGATGTTTTAACGAGTTTAATGACAAAGATAACTCGGTCCTTTTCATGTTTAGAGAGTTCTAAAAGGGATGAAAAGAAAACTCCACAAGTTCCTTTTGGTAGATTTCTCTCTCAAGCCCGAAAAAGCGTAAAACAATAAGAGAGAACCTATTAACCATGTTCAGTCAACGTATTCCTTTTTTGTAAATAATCTATCTCAACCCAAAAAAGGGTTAAACTTATACTGAGTAGATGTCATTTCCAATCCGTTAACAAGCTGAAAAGGAAAAGCACTTGGAAATATTTTCATATTTAGAGAGTCTGAAAGAGCTGAAAGAGGACTCCAAGGGGGTTCCTTTCTAGATGTTTAACAGAGCTCAAAAAAGAGATAAAAGTATGCTTGTGGTAAAAGATACAATTTACAATCGAGCACGTCAAATTCTGTAACTCAGTTGTAAAAACTACTCAAAACATCACCAAATGGATTAAAATACATGTTTCATGACTAAAAATAGGTAAATACTAAATTTAATTCAATTAATGAACATGAAATAAACATAAAACAAGTATTTACCATGTCATTTTTAGCATTTGATATTTACCATTTAGTTTTGTGCTCTAGGCTAGTTTTTTACCTTGAAATTCAACAGCTAATTGCGAGAGATTATGTGGACCATTTCTCATGCCATACAGACTATGTAGGGGATATACCCCTCCTCTTTCTTTTCATGTCACTATTTTATTGTTTCATGCAATTTTTAGGGTTTTTTGGGGCCTCTGGGTTAGATTTTTTCGCCCTGGGATCAGCGTAGGCTTGTATGTTGAAAACTGCACTGAAGAGCACTTAGATAGAAGGTTTCTTGCTTTATAGTGCATTTTCTCCTTGCATGGGCTGTGCTGGGGGAGTTTTCCAAACTTGTTTCACCTATTTGCTCCAAAATTTGTCCTGTTTTTTGCATGGAAGGGATCCTAATTAAGCTTATGGTTTTATTTCATGCTTTCATTGGATTAGAATGACTATTACTTAGCAAGAAAGAGAGAATGAAGAATAATACATGATTTCCCTAAATAATCCAGGTACGGTTGAGTCCCTAAAAAACGGTGGGTTGTCCAAATACTTTAGGTTGTCCAGAATGAGGCAACCAATAGAACTATTCCAGTTCCTAGTTCATGCATGGGATCCGAAAGATTAGGATTTTCACATAGGGGACAAAGTGGTCCCTTTTATGATCGATGATGTTTACTTTCTTACCAGGTTGTTGAGGCAAGGTGCCCCCATCTCACTTTCAGGATTTTCCCGTGGAGGTGAATCGGTGAGGGATTACATTCGACAGTTTTGTCGACCAGGTACACAACCTAGCAAGGATGGGAAAACAAACATCAGGGATCTAAGTGATTTTCCTTTGAGAACTATCCTTTTCACTATTGAAAATTTGGCTAGATGTGTGACACTTCATCTGGCGAATAGATCATATATGCAGTATGCGCTAGAGTGTCTTGAGCCAACAATATTCAACTCGTGTGAGGTCGTGCTTTCTTCACTGAAAGAAGAAATGACAAAGGTAAGAAGTGGTAAGACGAATAATTTTAGCTATGGTTCGGTCTTAATCACTTTTTCCTTAGCAATAATTCCATTGATGCAACAACATCATGTAACATTGGGTTTAGATGGTCCTAGAGATCCATGGATGCAGAGGTGGGTTGAATTCATGGCTAGACATGCGGGTCAGTTAATAATCATTTTTTCCACTGCATTCTTCAGTTGCTTCGATCGAAAACACATTGTTGTCGAGGAGCATCCATACTCAGGGATGGGTTTTTGTGGAGATCTAGATTTGATTTTGCCAATGGGTGCTCAATGGGGTGCCGTAGGTAAATTGTTTGACCAAGTGTTTTTGATTTTTTATGTTTCTACATGTTTTTGTGTTTTGATGTTCCAAGACTAAGCTAAAATCATTCTCATGCATGCAAATGTGGATACTGTTTGACCTATGAGGCACCAAAAGGAGGTAGGTGGGCCAACGAGGAGAAACATTGGGAGAGCGGTTCTCCAAGATTTGGATTTGGCCAAGACCTTGACAGAGTTGTAGGATCATGTGGAGGGATTAACCCTTGGTATTCTTGATGTCCAGATTGAGGAGTTAACTATGAGGTTGTAGCGCCATACTGTTTGTGTTCTAGGCGATTGGATGCAGCTCTTGCACATGATAGCTCAGGCTGTGACCTGTTATCATTAGCATCACTAGCTCTACTTAGGATGTTTTTGCATGCATTTTGAGTTTTTAGGTTAGATGACCAAACATGTCTTGGACACAAATTTTGTAAAAACTTTTAAAACATCTATCTGTTTTCACTTTCAGAGTTTTTATATGTATGGCTATATGAAATCCTATTCAACTAATGATGTGAATTGAAAATTTACTTTTACATGTGTCGCAATGTCTGTTTAACACATAGTTTGCTAATGATTTGGTTAATGTGTTAAAGTTTCTAGAAATATGTTGATATTGAATGTACTCAAAATGTCTTTCCAAAAGACAAACTATAAGGAACATACAAAGAATTATTGAATTTCGGATAGTATAAATGTTTGTTAGTTGTAGTACAATGAGTTGTGAATCTATCCTAATGATGATTCAGCGGATGCCAAGTGAAATGGAATCAGAGAGAAGTTCGATCAACGCGCAATACTCAGTGATATTATTCATCGATCGACTGATACAAATCCCTTGAAAACTCACTAACTCACCACTTGGAGTGAAAATGGCCCATGCTGCAGAAGATAGGTTCTATGTACTACAACTAGCACCACCGGCATAACCAACAAATGGCTCCAAAGGTTCTGACATCTGCAACAAATGCAAAGCAGATTACTTAACCATATAAAAACTCTATAAGACACACTGATACAGATGCATGCAATTAAAACGTATATACAGTGATTTTTAGTACACTTAATTAAGCATAGAAACATTTGAGATACAACCCATCTTGGGGCTGTGAAATTGGAATTCCATCATAATCCACCAACTTGTAGGAACCTTTTGCTAAAGCACACTTGACAATATAAGGACCCGTCCAAAGCAGTTCAAATTTTCCTGCTCCTAGTTTATCAGCTTCCTGATCATAAAGCAAGACTAGGTCTCCTTCTAAGAAAACGTGGGGCTTGACATTTCTGTCATACTCCGGCTTGATTCGTTTCTTGTGTGCTTCTATAGCAAATGCAACTTCATGACAGGTTTCATCTAGATGGATAAGGTCCAAGAAATGTGCTTCTTCTTTAGAAGTGTCAGGTAATAGGACAATCACGAGTTTGAGAGATGAAATTTCGCATTGTATCGGCAAGATTGCCTCCAGGCCATAAACCAATTGAAATGGTGTGAATCCAATTGCATTTCTCACCAAGGCTCGTTATGGCCACAAGGTAGAGTACAGGATTAAATGCAAGTTTTTTTTATGAACCCCTATCATTCTTTGAAGCATTCGCTTCAGGACTTTGTTGATGGCCTCAACTTGTACAGTCACTTGCGAATAATAAGGGGTAGAACTATCATGTGAAAGTCTTAACTTAGCAGTCAACTCAGCCATCACGTGATTACGAAAATGCGATCCATGATATATAACTATAGCTTGTGGTACACCAAACCGGGCAACCACGTGGTTGAAAAAGAAAAGAGTAGTTGAATCACCACTATTGTTTAATGCTGGCATTGCCTTTGCCCATTTGGTAAAATAGTCAACGACAACTATAATGTACCCATGATCCTCAACCGAGGTGGGGTTACATGTCATGAAGTCAATGCCCCATTTAGCGAATGGTCCAATAGAGATGATAGGATGCAATGGTGAAGGTGGTAATCTAGCTTTACGGTCATAGATCTAGCATGCATGATAGCTTCTAATGGAAATTATGCAATATTTGAATATACTAGGCTAGAAGTAACTAGCACGGAGAATTCTCTGCATGGTATCATAACCAGATAAGTGTCCACCACAAGCACCTTAATGGAAATCATTGAAAACTTTCTCAACTTCCGCATGAGTGAGGCACCTTCGTAAAATTGTATCGATACCACGATGGTAAAGAGTGTCGCCAACGATCAAATAATCTTTGGCGTGGTATTGGATACGTTGTTGTTGCGAGCGAGAGGTATCTGGCCGGAAGTTTTGGGTCTGGATATAAATCAATATATCTCCATACCACGCGTCAGATGACGAAATTAGGAATAGAGACTCATCCAGAATTGAAGGTTTTGATCTTGAATCGATAGAAGTCGAGGGAAGGTCACAAAGTAGCTCAACGAAAACTAGAGATTTCTTTGATTTGGACTTCATGATTTCCAGATCAAACTCCTACAAAATAACTATCCATTTTGCGTATTTTCCCCCCAGTAGTTGTGGTGACAAAATATATGTCATAATACGAAATGATAATGGTCTTTCAGAGCAGGATATAGTGGAAAAATCTCTCTACAGCTTGAACACCTGCCAAATCTAGTTTTTTGACATAAGAGTACTTACTTTCTGTATCATTGAGATTGCAACTCAAATAATATATCAGATGTTCAATACCATCTTCCTCTTGGAATAAAACCATTCCACTGCTTGTATCTGCAGTGACAAGATACAAGAAGTAGTCGTTTTGATAATTCGGGGAATACATTAATGAGGCTCTAATCAAGGTATATTTAAGAGCATCAAAGGAAGCTTGTGCAACCTAATCCCAATGGAAGGGTATCCCCTTTTTTAATAAACGAGTAAATCCTTTATCCATTTCAGCGTAATTGGGAATGAACCTCCTCAGAAATATCTATAACTGTAGTAGATTAGAAGGTGGAGACAAATCAAGGATTTCCTGAATCTTAAGTGGATTGAGTTGAATTCCCTCCTTAGACACTACAAAGCCAAGCAAATGACTAGAACCAACAAAAAACACACATTTGTGTGGATTGAGTCATATCTTGTAGTGTCGGCAGTGTAAAAATATAGCTTTCAAATGTTGTGGGTGATTAGTCTGCTTTCATGAACTAGTAGGAAAATCGTCAAGGTAAGGTTGAACAATATGTTTGATGTCATGGAAGGCATAATTCATTGCCCTCTGAAATGTTTCTCCTACATTCTTCAAATTGAAAGGGACTTTCCGATAAGCGAATGTGCCCCATGGAAAAATAAAAGTAGTTTTAGATTGGTCCTTTGGGCAGATATTGATCTGATTATAGCCAGAAAATCCATCCATAGATGAAAATATTTCACATCCAGCACATTCATCAATAATCTGGTCAATAAAGGGAGTGGGATAATCGTCTTTTGGAAAATCCTGATTAACATCCCTGTAATCAATGCACACTCGAATTGTCCCTTGTTTCTTCATGACAACAACAATATTGTAAACTGAGTCAGTAAAGGGAATAGGTAAATGAAACTAGCATACAAAAGTTTTTCAACTTCTACATTAATAGTAGCAGCCTTCTTTGGATGAATGGGTTGGAGGTGCTGTCGTACTGGTTTGACATCAAGATACATTTTGATTTCATGTTCAACTATACTAGAGTTAATTCTTGGCATCTCCTCATATGACCATGCAAATATATCTCGAAATTCACAAAAGAGAGCACGATAAATATCATGTTCTGATGGAGAACAAGATTTGCCAACATGAGTGTTTTCTACAACATTAGGTTTGGTCGAAATATTTATAGAAATGGTTTCTTCAATATTTGACAAGTTTCACTCGGAATCTACTGTATCTATGAAAACAGAATTTGAAAGGAAATTGACAACTGAAGGGTGATTATGTTCATTTGAATAATCTTCGATGTGATATGGAAGATAGGAACGATGATGATAATCTTCCCATGGTTCTCCTTCCATCATTATTGATTGGAAGATTCCTTCATCAATAGAAAATATACGTGAAAAAGGATTGGAAGAAGTACCAAATTCTAATGAATGATCTACCCATACAATTGACAAAAATGGATTTGGGTTCACCGTGCAAGCCAAAAAAATTGATTGCTATGCAAGTTCAATAGGGCTTAGCAGCACGATCTCATTACTACTATCAACTTCAAAAACTACTGGTAATCCTCCTTAAGTCAAATGAAGTGGAAGATATCATGTTGCAAGTCTCAACTTTTGCCACTTCCACCAAATTTGATGGTGGTGGTAGTGAAAAAGTAACCATTAGGGAAGAGTCTTTAAAGAGACCTACACCAATGTTTTGGAGAGATAGCGGGGGTCTGTGTACCAATGGAATGCTTCCAGTAACCTGTGAACTAGAGGCGAAGAATGCGAGTTGGTTGATAACTGTGATTCCACCTTTATGAGGAAATGCAATCATATGAAAGTATGTTGAAACCACAGTGGCCATGGCATAAACCCACAGTCCTCCTAGAAAAATGTTGTAGTTAAGGGATCCATCAACTACCTCAACTTCAACTGTTACCATTTTTCCTCCAAGTTCGATTTGCGGGTTACTCAATATTCCACAAGGCGTATATGTGTGACCATCAAAAGCTTTTAATGTTGTTGGTGAACATGACAAAGGTAGTGAGCCAAGTGTTTTCCAGCAACTTATAGACATTATACAAGTAGATGCACCCTCGTCAATAATGGTTTAATGAAAAAGTTTATTCAAGGCATTTACTTGAATTAGAAATGCTAATTGTGGTGGTAACTGTGGCGTATAACCCGCATGGTCGAAAACCTCAAGATTGGAATCAGTTGGATCGATTCCACCAATTGCTAACAACAAAGCCTACTTTTGGGAGGAATAGTTCTGAATTACCTCGAGGGTAGACATAGCAGAAGGCAACTAAGCCAAATCTTCTACTATATTATAATTTTGTGTAGCTCAATCTCGAGGGTTAAATGTCGATTTGTGTAAAACTCCCTTAGGTGGTTTTATTGTTAACTCTGGTGCAATAGGTGGTGGAATAGGGTCATTCAAAGTTGTAGTCGAAGGGTTAGGTCGATCAGCCTGATTATTTGACGATAATGGTAGATTTCCATAATCTTTACTTCGTGTTGATAACAAAACATCATTTTTCTGCTTAGAGGTGGATAGCATAAGCACTTGGGAAGTGTAAGCTTGGTCTGTACCAACCATATTTCTCTTTGGTTTTGGAAAAGGATTAGTCAATACTACAGATGTATTAGAAGTTTTCAGAAGTTTTGAGACTTCAGAGCAATACAGACAATCTCATGTAAAATGCTCATTGTTACAGATCAAACATGGGTAACAAGGTTTCCTATCCGAAGAAGAGGAATCAGATGATTTCTCTTGAGGGGAGTTATTTTGTTTCTTCTTGTTTTTCCCCTTTTTCTTACCTCCTAGATGCTTTTCATTCTTTCCCTTGTCAGATGACACAACATTGATTTCAGAAGTAAGAGTGTTATCAAGTGCATTTGTAGTTTGATTGGTAATGGCAAGTGTTTGACCAAATGGTTTACCTTCCGTTTGTGTGCTCGAAGAACCAATCACACTATTGCTAGCATGAGAATCCTTACTCGATGGTGGAGGAGGAACAGTGAAAGATGGTCGGGGTGCATTCGGAATCTTGTCAAAGAGCGTGCCAGACTATGTATAAATCAAGTCCAAATATTGGGCACAAGCAATTACTTGCTCTTCTGTGACAACTCCACCTTTCGCCACATTCTCAGTGATAGATGGCAACAAGGATTTTATAAACCACTCAGCCAGAGGCTGATCAGGAACAAAAGATTTTACCATTCGATGATGACGAAGGCACTCATGAATATGATCAGAGATATGAGTAGCAGTAGTCTGTTCAAAGTTGGTTAATAGTTTAGTTCCAGTCTCATATCGTATGGGTAACTAGACATGGGTTCAAAATGTGGTAGCTAAAGCAGTGGAGTTATCGAAAGAAGCTTGTGGTAACTTGATGTACCACTTCCCAGCTGGACCAATAAGCATTCTCTAGAAAAGACAAACTCTAACAAAATCATCATTCAAGGAGTTTGATGAAAGCCATAAATGAAAAGTCATGACATGGTTGGATGGGTATTCTCTAGCATTTCCATTGAATTTTGGAATATCGGAAGGTAACTTATGAGGAATCAACGGCCACCACGGTGCATAAAGAATTGGGTCATTGGTGAGTCAATGTAGATCTGGTAACTCAAGTGTTGAAATGAAAGGAAACTGCTTATTGAGGTCAGGTTGAGCATATCCAGGGTAAGATGGAATTGCTTGCGCAATGGGCCTTTGTATACCAGCATAAGTGTTGGGTTTGTTATATTCTTTCCATGAATAACCTACGTAGTTAACTAGGGAGTTAGAGGGGGGGTGGATTCCCCCCTTCATTGCACTGATTGCGTAGTGGGGGGGTCATGGGGGGGCGGCAACCCCCCTTGTCTCGGGGTTTGAGGGGGGTAGGTAGCCCCCCTCTACAGGCCTGGGGCAATGCCTCGGGAAAATTTTTTTTGGACCCTAAATTAGGTTGGGTGGACCTACCTATGGTTTTCAGTCCATGGTTTTGGACGCGATGGTTTTCGGTCCATGGTATTGGATGCTTCGGCATGCATAAATATGTATTGTAACATTGAAAGGAATATAATAAAAAATTAAGCTGGTAGTCCCGGTTTTGGGATCCAGGGGAAAATCTCTATGTATATGTGTTTTATGTATTATGCTCTCGCATTGTTTATTTTTTGTGTTTTAGAATTCATATGTAGGTAATTTCTATATGGGGTTAAAACCTACATTTGGTATCAGAGCTGTTTTGGCTTCAAGGGGACTCCTTTGTTGCTGAGGGGTTTTTCTCGGGCCTGTGGTAGACCCTTTTCAGTGGGAGATCTGTAGGATCGATTTTGGTGGTGAAAGGATATGGCGAGCAGTGGAAAGATAGAGATCAAGAAATTTAATGGTTAGAGTTTTGAGTTGTGGAAACTCAAGATGGAGGATCTGTTGGTGGATAAAGATCAGTGGATTGCGATAGATCCAGGTACTAAACCAATGGGAGTGTCCGATGAAAAATGGAAGAAGTTGGATCAAAAGGCTAAGAGCACAATACGATTGTATGTCTCAGATTCAGTATTGCTGAATGTATCAGGGGAAAGGCTTTGTGGGACAAGTTAGGGACTTTGTACCAATCTAAGTCTCTGTGAATAAAATATTCCTACGGAAAAAGCTGTATAACCTAAGGATGAAAGATGGAGACTCAGTGATAGAGCATCTGAACGCATTTAATACAGTGTTAAGTCAGTTATTATCTATTGATATTAAAATTTCAGATGAAGATAAGTGCATTAGTTTGTTTTGTTCTCTACCAGATTCGTGGGATAGTCTAGTTATTGCAATAGGTAGCAATGCAACTACCTTGCAGTTTGATGAAATAGTCTCATCCTTTCTAACAGAGGAAATGAGATGGAAAAATATGGAGAGTCGAAATGGTGATGCCTTGTCTGTACAAGAATGGTCCTAGAATAGAAACAAAAATAATTCATCGAGTGGGAGGTCTAAATGAAGAGGGAGATCTAAATCTCCAGGAAAACCTATAAAGGTGGTGTTCTGGAAATGCGGAAAGGAAGGGCACTAGAAAAGGGACTGTAAATCTAAATCTCTTGACAAAGGAAAGGGATCTGATGATGCTTCTTCTATAGAGGCGAAAACCACCTCAGATGAAGGTGGGGATGTGTACTTGGCTTCTTCAAGTACACATGTCGATCATGAGGCATGGTTGATTGACTCAGGTACATCCTTTCACTTCACTCCTCATAGAGAGTGGTTCTGCGAGTATGTTAAATATGATGGTGGTGATGTCTTCTTAGGGGATGATAAGAAGGCTAGAATCGTTGGTCACAGAAAAGTAAAGTTGAAGTTGCAAGGTGGAATGGTTAGAACACTTACGGGTATTCTGCATATTCCTGCATTAGCCAGAAATCTGATTTCTGTAAGCAAGTTGGATGATGCAGGTGTAAAAATAGTGTTCGAGAAGGATACCTGCAAGATGGTTCAAGGAGCACTGGTATTGATGCGGGGAGTTTGGACTGGAACTTTGTACAAGCTGCAAGGTAGCACTGTTGTTGATGGGTGCAATAGTTTTGTGGTTCCAGAAAGTGGAGCAGAAAATCTAGTGGTCTCTGGAGAGAAGACCATGTTGTGGCATCAAAGGCTTGGACATATTGGAGAGAAGGGCCTTTGAATACTTCATGGTAAAGGTATGGTATAAGGTATGAGTAATAGCTCTTTGGATTTTGATTTCTGTGAAAATTGTGTATATGGGAATCAAAATCAGGTGAGTTTCCCCTCTAGTGGTAAGAGGGTGAAACAGATATTATAGCTTGTGCACAGTGATGTGTTTGGACCTGTGAAGGTTCCATCACTGGGTAAGTCTATGTACTATGTATCATTTATATATGACTTCTCAAGGAATACATGGATATATTTCCTTAAGAATAAATCTAAAGTCTTTGACAGGTTTAAAGAATTTAAGGCTCTAGTGGAAAACCAGACAGAGAAGAAGATAAAGGTGCTAAGGACAGATAACAGAGGAGAGTTTTTTAGTAAGGAATTTGAAGAATTTTGTAAGAAGTGTGGTATAGAATGGCAGAAAACTACTCCATATACACCTTATCAAAATGGTGTTGCAGAAAGAATGAACAAGACATTGATGGAAAGGGCAAGAAGCATGCTTAGTGGTGCTGGGTTAGGACAAGAATTCTAGGCAGAGGTGGTGGAGACAACATGTTACCTGGTCAACAGATCACCTTCATCAATGTTGGAGGATAAAACTCCACAAGAGGTATGGACTTGTAAGAAACCCTCTCTTTCACATCTGAGGGTATTTGGATGTGATGCATATGTACATGTTCCGAAGGAGAAACGAGCCAAGTTGGATAGTAAATCTGAAATGTGCATCTTTATTGGGTATAAGGATGGTTTAAAGGATTATAAGCTTTGGAACCCAGCAACAAGGAAGGTTGTGTACAGCCGAGATGTGGTGTTCAGAGAGGCGAAATATGTTATTAAACATGAAGTCGAACCAAAGGAACCTGAGAAGATAGAGTTTGAGGTAAAGGAGGAAGAATCAAAATCTACAGGAAAGGAGGAATTAGAAGATGAAGAGCCACAAACTATGGGTGTAAGAAGATCAATTCGAGAAAGAAGGCAACCAGAAAGGTATAGTTCATCTGCTTTTTGTTCAAAGTTTGCTTTATCTATTATTGATGATGATCCCAGGACTGTGAACGAAGAAGTAGATTCAGAGGATGGAAAACTCTGGAAAGAGGCCATGGTTGATGAAATGGAATCTTTGCACAAAAATGAGGCTTGGTATCTGGTGGAGTTGCCGGATGGAAGGAAAGCCATTGGCGGCAAATGGGTGTTCAAGAAGAAGACAAATGCAGAAGGAAAGGTGGAGAAATACAAAGCTCGATTGGTAGCAAAAGGTTATTCCCAGGTGCCAGGAATTGATTTTGGTGATATTTTTTCCCCTGTTTCCAAGGTAACTTCTATTAGATTAATTTTATCTATTGTTGCTGCTTTTGATTTTGAGGTAGAATAGATGGATGTGAAGACAACATTTCTTCACGGGGATCTGGAAGAGGAGATCCACATGAAGCAACCTGAAGGCTTTGCGATGAAGGGTAAGAAAGAACTGGTATGCAAGTTAAAGAAGTCTCTGTATGGGCTAAAACAATCACCAAGGATGTGGTACCAGAAATTTGATACATTTATACGAGGACTTGGCTTCACCAGATGCCAAGAAGATCACTGTGTGTATTTTAAATTAATTGCTGACCGTGTTATTTATTTGGTCTTGTATGTGAATGATATGTTGCTGGTTGGAAATGACAAAGAAATTATCCAGGATTTGAAGACCCAATTGTCCTCCAAATTCTACATGAAAGATATTGGTGCTGCAAACTATATTTTGGGCATGGAAATTAAAAGAGATCAGGCAAAGAGGAAGCTCTGGTTAAACTAGAGGAAGTATTTCGAGACAATACTACAAAGGTTTAATATGCAGGATAGTAAACCAGTGAAGGTTCCTATTCCTGTAGGTGTAAAGTTATCTGCGTAACAGTGTCCCAAGACACAAGAAGAGGAAGAGGATATGTCCCGTGTTCCATATGCAAGTGCAGTCGGTAGCCTAATGTATGCAATGGTCTGTACTAGACTAGACATTGCACATGTAGTGGGAGTATTGAGAAGGTTTATGTCAAAACCAGGGAAGGAGCATTGGACAACAATGCAGCGGGTTTTCAGGTATTTGTGTGGCACTAGTGATTATGGTTTGTGCTACCAAGGAAGACCAGGATTGGACAAAGTTTTGGATATCTATGGCTTTTTTGATGCAGACTGGGCTGGATATTTGGACCAGAGAAGATCTACAAGTGCGTATGTGTTTAACCTATTTTGAGGTGTAGTTAGTTGGATGAGTAAGAAACAATCTGTAGTGGCACTATGAACTACAGAGGCAGAATACATGGCAACCACTCATGCAAGAAAGGAAGCAGTTTGGTTGCAAAGATTATGTTCAAGTATGGGGTTAGTACAAGGAGCTATAAGCATAGACTGCGACAGCGAAAGTGAACTTTTCTTGGCAAAGAACCCTGCTTATCATTCAAATACAAAGCACATTAATGTTCAGTATCACTTTGTGAGGGATATGATAGAAGACAAAAAGGTTTTGCTGGTAAAGGTGGACACTTTGAAGAATACTGCAGATGCATTAACAAAATCTGTGAGCTCTGAGAAGTTCTCTTGGTGTAGAGAAACAATGGGCATGGCTGGAAAAATGACTAAGCTCTCCTGTGGCCTGTTGTGGGAAGAAAACAACAAGTGGGAGAATGTTGGGTTTTGTTATATTCTTTCCATGACTAACCTACGTAGTTAACTAGGGGTTAGAGGGGGCGCGGATTCCCCCCTTCATTGCACCAATTGTGTAGCGGGGGGTTCACAAGGGGTGCGATATCCCCCCCTATCCAAGAGGTTTGAGGGGGGTGGGTAGCCCCCCTCTACGAGGTCCGGGGCAGCGCCCTGGGAAAAAAAATTTTGGACCCTAAATTAAGTTGGGCTGACCTACCTATGGTTTTTGGTCCATGGTTTTGGACGTGATGGTTTTTGGTCCATGGTATTTGGTGCTTCGACATGTATAAATATGTATTGTAACATTTAAAGGAATATAATGAAAAATCAAGCTGGTAGTCCCAGTTTTGGGATCTAGGGGAAAATTTTGTGTATATGTGTTTTATGTGTTATGCTCTTGCATTGTTTATTTTCTGTGTTTTAGAATTCGTATGTAGGTAATTTCTGTACAGGGTTAAAACCTACAATAAGGCATCTGTTGTTAGTAACCTTGATATGAGTAAGTTTGTTGAGCAAATCTAGTGTAAGGTTGTTATTTTTGTGCATCAGGGTAAATTTGTTGTTGTCTAAACCCGACATATGATTGTTAACCAGGGCCTGGATAAACTTGTTGCTGACCAAACCCATCATGAGCTTGATGGCCAAGTCCATGTTGATGTTGGTATTGCTGGAATTTTTGTTGTTGATATTGCTTCCAAGGCTATTGAAGCAACTATTGTTGTTGTTGGTACAATGGTTGTTGATTTAACAGTTGTTGTTGGCCACCAATGTAAGGTTGACTAGGTTGTGAATACACTAAACCAGTGTAAGTCTGATTCATTCCAGTAAATGGTAAACTAGCCTGACGTTGTTGGACTCCAGGCACAAGTGGTTGTTGTAAAACTACCTGAGAAGGTTGGATCTATATACCTGAAACTTGGGGGTCTAAGATTGAAGGGAAAGCTTGCATAGGTTGTGATACAACAATCTGGGCTTGTGATTGCGGTTACAATTGTAAAAATAGGCATTGTAGGTATGGATGAGATAGATTTCATAGGTTGTAATGGATACATAAGCCTAGGTTGAGCGAGCATGGTTGGCTTCCACTGACAGACAGTCATTCCAGGCTGACCTAAAGATGACGGCATACCAAAAACTGGTTGCCCCCCAGAATATGGACGATAAGGAGAATATGCATATTGTTCTCTGTATGGGGGTAGTCTAGTGTTAATTGGATACATAGGATGGTAACCAGATGAACTAGCTTGATGTGAACGTGATGGGTCCAGCTGTTTGGTACCCGTAAATGAGGAACCAGATAAAATTCCAGTAGACATTGGTGAAGACCAAAGGCTAGAAGAAACACTTGAGTGGGTTCCCGATAAAGATTGGTAACCTAATGGGACATACGTAACAACATACAAGTGTGACTCAGTTGTCATAGTAAATATCAAAGAGGTTGTGACAGAAGATTTTTCCATAGCCCTAACAGATGGTATGGTCTGGGATGTTGACTTTGCCATAGTCAAATTCCCAAATAAGTTTCCTAGCAAATCAACAGGTGTCTGAAAGTAATCAATATCAAAAGGAGAAGTAAAATCAAGAGTATGAGGATATAGATAAAGTCCAGTTCCAAAATGGAATGGAGTTCTGGGTGATTCTACCTAAAGTTCCTCTTCTATTGAAATCAAACTAGGTGGAAGAATTTCACCGTCTGGTCCATAATATATTTCCAGTTGTTGCTGAGGTAAATAAAAGGTCTCGACAGTTACGGATGTCTAAGGATCTACCGGTCGATCTTCTTCAGTAAAGTAACAACTTCTAATTGTTCCACCTCAAGATCCAAACGTTCTGGTAAAAGAACAAGTTTAGGTTAGGCATTGTGAACAACTTCTGGTTTAGAAGTAACTTCTGATTGAATAGTGATGGGTTTAGGATCTAGTTCTAGTTGAATAGATTCAAGTTCAGAAGTAATTTCTTGTTGAACAACTTCAGATTGAGAATCAACTTGTTGTTGAACAACATGGGTTACTGTTTCACTAGATTTAGCTTTGTTTTCTCAAGTAATTGTGGAGATTCCACTTCAGTAACAAATGTACCAATAACCGTAGGAGTAACTGGGGTCATAGTACTTATAGGTATAGGTGTTTCTGGTAATTCAGATGAAGAACCAAATGTTTGTGAAGCACTGGATCCAGTCAAATGAGACCACTTTGACCGAACAGGTGTAGCTTTGGGTGGTAAAGGTGATTTACTAGCTACTCTGCATGAACGATGGGGTAAGGGTTGATTTTACTCCATGATTGCTGATTGACTTTATTACAAAAAATAAATAGACAAAAAGGGGTAAGCTAGGCAAAAGGTTTACCAAGCAACTGAGAATTGTAGAATACCTCCTCGCAAACCAAGAAGTAGGGGCAAGAAATCTTCACGAATGTTGTGTTTGGTGTATCACAGTGTTCAAAGCGGCTGACTCGGTTACCTAAGGATGGATAGCAACCTAGTGTTGTCCTCCCATATATACCCGAAAGTACGTGGAGGCCCAATCCGTATTAGCATTGTCTAATGCAAAACCGTAAATGAGGGCATTCCTATATACTTTACATACTGTAACACTGCCTTATATACACAAAGGTATGTGGACGAGCTATGATATACTCATGTACGTGGAATGAGATATCACACTCGGGATGTATTGCAGACAAGTTAGTGATAGCTGCTATGTTTTATGATGCCGAAACATGTCTCTAGCCTAGAACCTCTAAATGTTATTCGTTAAGTGACAATGCTCCATTAGGTAAATTGAGGTTAATTTTAAGTTGATCTTGATTAGGGATTTTCCTTTCAAGGTTCACCACGTGATGTATTTTCAATTCCTATATTGCAACTAATATGATAAGCATTCTTTCCATTCAATTTAATAATGAAAATCTTAGCTAATAGGGATAGAAAAATTAGATTTCTTTCAATCAAAGAGAAAAGAGTACAATCTAATGCAATTTCCCTAAACCATTCCTTTGAGCACACACAAACCTTTTCAATGCACGATGCAAGTTTTTCTTTTCATTTCCATTAATGTTATTATGAACAAAAGGAAACTAATGCACATACAATCAATCAATCTTTTTACAAGAATGAACAATTTACGATAGTTCTATTTCGAAGGAAAAGAAGACTTTAATGACACTTTATTTTGAACAAAGATTAATTGACTATAATATAACTTTGATGATGAATCGATAATGAGAAAGAAATCATTTAAGAAAAATTAATCAATCAAGTCAAGGTAGGGCTAGAAAAGGAGATAGAATCTTGATTTCAGAGACATGACACTCATTCATGATTCAACAAGCAATCAAACAATAGAAATTTGGTAAAAAACCTTATCCAAAGGTGAAAAACTGACCCAAGGAGGATCAACGCAGCCCTGAATGGGAGACAATGCGCTTCAGAGCATTGTCCCTAAGCCAAGGGTGCTTGTAGTGCACTGTGTCCCTCTCAAGCCTATGTTGGTGACAATAAGTCATTTCAAGAGGCAACTAAACACAGTTTTGGACCAAAATTCACTTCAACAAGGCTGAAATACAATCAATGAAAGGAAGTAATGTCTGTTAGAGTGTCCTAGGATATGGATAAGCTACTTGGAATGATGATCATTCCCCAGTATGGTCGCCAATTTGTTATGAAGAATTTGGTATCTATAGATAAATACTAATTCCATAGATAAGTAGCCATATCTAGAACAATAGTTTAAAGCACTTTAACCTTTTTCTATAAACAATAGATAAGACAAAGAGAATGAGAGGACCTACTTGTACTTTCACTTTCCTCTTGCCTCCTTTGTATCGGTCCTGTCACTCCTTCCCATACTTAACACGCTTGAGAAGTACCTGTAAACATCAACAGAAGACAAAGAACCAATCAAAGCAAAAGATCTATTGATTACAAGTAAATGGAATCAGATACATTCACACATATAAGCATCACATATCAAGATAAGCATATGGAAAAAGGTGTAAATACTTTATTGAATAGCAGGAAGAATTACAACCATGAAGCCTGATTCGAAGTCACTTCTCCAGCTTTGGTTCCATCCACATCACATCATAAGCATGACAATCTGGTAGCATAACGATGCTTACAATAGTCTCAATTCTCAAACTAACATTATCTCCTTACAATTCATCAAAGTCCAGCCCCTGATCACTTAGATGAGTGCTCAATTGATAGGAAGATCGAGGAGGTTTTTTCATCAATGAGGGTATTGAATGGCCTTCCATACTTACAATTAGTTCCATGGAGGAAGGGATGAGAGGATAGGAGGTATCTTAACTCATTCCTCATCCATTTTCGAGCTCATAGGAGATTATAAGTGTGGGAATCTTTTAGAAGGCTCCAGAAGATAAGAATATTCCCCAAACCCTATGTGAATTTCGCTCAAACTCACCTAGTGTAGGTTAAAGAGGGCCTAAGTGCTCTGCAAAGCACCTTGGGATGGACTTAACTACTCTGCAGCGCACACTTGCATGGGCCTACCTACACTGGTCCCTCTAGAGGTCATTTCAGGATGTCTTCAGGCCATGAAACTGTCTGGGAAGGAGGAATTCAAAAGGATGACTTGTTTAGGGTATGTACCAACTGAAATTATGGTTTCATGAGCCCTAAAAAACTAATCTAGATGATGCGAGTGATGTGCCCAAATGGATCTGTAACACTATGGTGCTTACTATGTGAGGCAGATGATAAACCATCTGGACAGTGCACTCCCTCTCTTGTTTGGTTAAATTGACATCAGTGTGAAATTACCTTGAGAAATTAACTCCTAAGAATCGAAATCCAATTCCAGAGTGGTTAGTAGAAACAAATATTGTAGTGTAGATGGCCTATGGTTGGGAGGAGTTTTGAAGTCCCTCCTTCAATTGATAGCCTTCTTAAAACACACAATTAAGTAAATTTAATTATTGTTCAAATCTATGTTCATGGTTGGTGTGATATTCTGTATGTCTATGGATGTAATGTATGCTTGGACTATGTTTTTCACTAATTTTGTTCATGATGGGATATGAATCTATGTGGATATGCTCATTGTGACATGAATCTATGTGATATCAATCTAGACTCTATTGTTCAACATTTTTTTATGAATGACTTATAACACTGTATGATCTTAGTCCAATGTTGATAAGGGTTCCTTGAATGCTTTTAACAAATAGACTAATATGTTTTGTGTTAAAAAATATAGCGAGAAATTCTCGATTTGATTTTTCCTTGATTAAATTGAGAAAATGTGAGTTTCTACGTCAGCAGAAAACTTGGATGTAGTTAACTTGTGTGACATAGATTGTGTCACCCAGTTTACTCAGTAAATTCGAGTTTAAGGAGTTAGATTTCAGTTAAGCATGTGTGATTTCTAATTTGTAGTAATCAAGGTTAAGCATGTGTGATTTCTAATTTGTAGTAATCAAGGTTAGTTATCTCAAGTTGTTTCCAGTTAAACTAGTTCCAATTGTTTGATGAACTAATGGAATGCAAATTGTGCAATAGGAATTCAGTAAAAAAAATGATCATCTAGTTAACTGATCAATCAACCAAAAATAGCTAGTGCATGTATAGAATTCGAGTTCCCTAGCCATGGTGGAGATTCCAAGGTAATGCAACATCATTTGTATACTATTCTTAAGTTTACATGTGTTGCATGTAGTCATATGATCAACCTTGGGAATCACACAATCCATTTTGGAGAAATTCCTCAACAATAGGGGCCTAATTTCTCAAGGAATTGTAGAAGGAAATAGGGACTCAAGAAGAGGCAAAAATTGACCAAGTCTGGGTCAAATATTCTTAGTGAGAAAAGAGATAGGTTATTCACTTGGAGGTTCAGCTCAGTTGAGCAAATGAACTGTAACACATCTATATTCATTAGATTAATGTAAGCATGAAAGAGGATTTTCACATATTCCTTTCCCCTTGATCTGAAAATGGGGCACTAAAGGCTTCTTTTCAAGCTTACAAGAACCTCTCCCACTTCCAAAGCTTAAATATTCCCAAGACCTTATGATTAACCAATTGCGGAATTACTAATGCTTGAAATGGGTGTATGCTTATGTTTTCCTTTAACTGTTAAGTGCTTAAGTTTTGTTGCTTATGCTGATATTTAAATACATGTGATAGTAAATAATGCATCAAATAAACAAACACACATAACAACAATATTAATATGGAGTTCACGCAAACCTCTTAGGCTACGTCTCCTTGAGCTCTAGTCAACTCAACTAGGCTCTCTAGGATTATGGCATAAGTTCTTTTACAAGCTCCACACTCAACTCCATTTGATTACACAGAAACAATGGGCTTAGAACACCATCTTATCCCTGGCTCTGAAGCTCTTAGGATTTCTGGCTCTAACTCTGGCTCTGGCTCTAGCTCTGTTTCTGTCTCTCAGCTCTGGCTCTGGCTCTGGCTCTTAGCTCTAGCTCTTGCCTCTAGTTCTGGCTTTTGGCTCTGGCTCTGGCTCTGGCTCTGGCTCTCGGCTCTGGCTCTTGGCTCTGGCTCTGGCTCTAGCTCTTGCTCTGGCTCTTTGGCTCTCGCTCTGGCTCTTCGGCTCTGAGCTTCTCTTGGCTTCTGCGTGGCTTTGTAGTTCGCTTGACCTCCAAGCAACTCTCAACAACCTTCTAGTGACCTTCAACAACCACTTTCAGTAGTTGTGCTCTCTGAAACCAGAACTAGCCTACTTCACTTGGCTCTATGGCCTTTGAGGAACCCTTGGCTCTATGGCTTCCATCTGTTCCTCTATCCCCAATCATGAGGAATCATTCCCTTTCACCTCTGTGGCTCTTTGTGCTTCATAACGCATAGGTGTGATGGTTGCTCCCAATGGAAATGGACTAGCGGGCATGGAGAACCCGGTCGTTTGGCCTTCTTGTGCGGAAATCCTGAAAATGGCCAAATTTCCAATACACAGAGAATATGCACAGAAATACACTAGTGGGCGTGAAATCCAGACTTCAAATATTATCAAATCACACCTATAAACCCTATCGGGTCAACCTTTTATTGGCATATCGCAATCACATAAGTGGGAGGTCAAAAACCTCAATACACGGGAATACATTAAAAATCCTGAATTCCCATATTTCAAAACTTATGAAATTGGGTTTATAATCCCATCGGGTCTGGCCCTTTATCTCTTATCGCAATCATAGTTGCACGTCACATGTCAATAGCCTTTGTATTGGGGATCACCACTCGTCGATCGCCGATCGCTGATATCGGCATATCGTTATCGGCCCCATCAATGTATCGCATATTGCAATCGCAATAGGCTTGGGGGTCTTCCCTTTAGTTATGCCGACCGCTGATTGTCGATATCGCACCTCGCGTATCGTATTGGCGGGGTCTATGCCTTCTGCTCCTCCGATCGCCGATCACCCCGATAGCCGATTCAATCACATATCGCAATACTTGGGGTCTCGATATTGGGTGCAGCCTACCTCTGACCCAACATATCAGAGATCGCTAATTGAGGGTTCCTTCTGCCCTTGCATTAAGTCCTCCTCTTAACCCTTCTGATGTGATTTTCCTTTATAAGGCCTTAAGCCCATTTTTGGAAGAATTTGCCTCCTTTTCAAGGGACCATGACAAACGTATTTTTGCAAAAACTTCTTCATCCGAAGTCCATTTTAGCCCATTCAAATTGTGGTAGATTCAAAGTGAAAAGATCTACACAATGGAACTATTTCTAGGAGCAACCCTTGACTTTCATTTTCCTCTATGAGGAACACTTTAGACATAGAAGTCTAAATTAGATCCATTTTGGATCACAGCTTCCCACTAAAAGAACTTTTGGTTTCCAAAAGACTGACATACTGATCTGAATAGTAAATGAGAGTAACAACACCCTCTTCTTTCAACCTCCATACACTTACCTTGCATAGTGCCTCTGAACCAAAACCTTTGATCACTCTCCTTCCTAGATGTGTTGGTCCTCTTGGGAAGAACTGTTTTCCTTCTTGACTTCATGCAGAAATCCTACTAAGATGGTCACAGAAGGTAGTTTGAACTTCTCTACCTTGATCATTAATCCAAGGTGGCTCAAACAAATGTGAAGTTACATCTGCCTCACAAAATTTTCATTTGTACCTATTTGACAAGCTGTCAACAACAACTGTTAACAACAACAGAAATACATACAATAACTGGATGGCCTAAAACTCCTGCTTCAACAAAGAAATAGATCTCACATCTCATGAACACCTCCATGTCTTACATTTGCATACAAATGATGGACTAGATAACAAGCCCACAAAACATGCCTTTAAAACAAATGACCCTTCAAGTCAAGCATGTAGAAAAGATCTCAAGGATTCTTTTCAAAAGATGAAACACTTCATCATCATCTCCATCTTGGAGACCAAATCAACTTTTCTCAAGTCAATATTAACATTACATGCATGCCAAAGCAATCAACCCTTCAAGTTAATCACACATACATGTTTAAATACAAGGAAATCATCAACATCCCTGTGTTCATGCACATCAAGCTTATGCATGCATTTCATCCTTCAACTTTCGCTTAAGCACACTGTACTTTCGAAGATGAAATGAACATAATGTTGCAGCAATAAAGTGAGTCTCCTACTCAACTTTTCCATTCACCTTCTTGGTAAAATCCTACAACTTGCATTCCATTAACAAAGAAATGCAAATAGATGCATCAAATCAAAAGACATGCAATCTTTAATTGGATAAGAACTCTAACCATTTCTTACCAATCCATTTCAAAGGTGCTACCTTTGTCTACACATCAGCATCAACATGTGAATCATCCTGAAACACATCAATCATGGAATCTTTCTTTCCATTTTTGCCATTTTCTCTTTCCACCTTCTTCAAGTTTCGTGGAAGCATTGTTGGATTCAGACTCCAACATTTTGTAGCAACCTATCCTTGCTTATGGCAGTAAGTGCAAAAACATGTGCATCCTCTTGACAACATGATTTTCCTTCTCCAATGGACCTTTGGCTTCTTGCTTCCTTTCCTTCAAAAGTTTTTTGTATGTGGCCATTCTCTTCCAACATCTAGAAACATTATGGTTATCCAAACCACAAAAGGAACACGCAATTATTTTCCAATACTTATATGGAAGTTTACCATGCTGAACATAATCAAAAGGAGTATGATTAGAACCAGATTTATACCTTTCTCTTTCACCTTTATTTCCTTCATGAGGAGGTGAATCAAATGAATAAGTGGCTTCCTTTGGAACACCGTCAATCGCTTCAATGGTTTTAGAGTTTCCACAACTCTCTGGTTCAATTGCATGCTTATGAACACCTGCATGTTGCAAATGATGTTTCAAGCTATTACATTCTCCATGAATACAATCTTCACACTCTTGAGGTAGAAGACCTGCAATGAAACTCCTTCTTGGAACTATTTTAATGGCCTTCATGGAAGCTTTGGAACTTTCTCCATAATACTGTCCATAGCCAAGACCAAAATACTTAGGCCTTTCCTCAACTATTATTGGCTCAACAATACCCTGTGCATGTTTACCCTAGCCCTTTCCTTCATAGCCCATCTTGGACATTAACTTGGAACCTATGCCTCTAGTATGTTTTTTAAAAGAACCAATATAAGCATTCTCAGAGGAAATTGAAGATAAACTAAATTATTTACCTCTTCTTCAAGCTGATACTTGACTAAAGCTTCCTTGGCAAGAAATAGTTGTGTCTCCAACTCATGCATCCTTTCCAGGTTCATATTTGCAATATGAAGTTGCCTCTCCATTTCCTGCAATTTTTCAGAAAGCAACTGCTTCTCTTCCTCCACGGAATTCAACTGCTCTCTAAGTATGTTGCTCTTCCTTCCATCCTCATACATTTCTCTCACCATATCCATCATGGTGGACAAGTCTTGCTTCATGTCTTCATCAAAGACTCTTGTGAAGAAAGAAGAATTTGAGGACTCACTTGTAGAAGTTGTCATTATGCCAATGAACAAAAGAACTTCAAACAAGATTAATAAAGAGCTTATTCAACAACTTTTTGCAACAAACCTGTTGTGCTTCAAGGATTGCCTTAAGGTCCTTTGGGATAAGAAGAATGCCTTCAGCCCTTCTTCCTTCTTGTCATTTCCTGGACTGAGCTATCAATAGCTTTCCCTTCACCTCTACAAACTCAAACAATAGTCGGTCTGTAAACAATCAAACAATCAACCTCTGACTGTTTAAAGACCTTTCAGACAAAAAATATTTGCTCTGTCAATCAAGCATTTTGATTTGATACCACTTTCTCTTTATAACTAGCTTTGATATCACCTTCTTTGAAGGTGGGGTTAATCAAACTTAAGCTCTGATACCACCTGATCTAAAAATGAGGCACTAAAGGCTTCTTGTCAAGCTTACAAAAACCTCCCCCACTTCGAAAGCTTAAATATTCCCAAGACCTTATGATTAACCAATTGCAGAATTACTAATGCTTGAAATGGGTGTATGCTTATGTTCACCTTTAATTGTTAAGTGCTTAAGTTCTGTTGCTTATGCTGAGATTTAAATACATGTGACAATAAATAATGCAGCAAATAAACAAAGACACATAACAACAGTATTAATATGGAGTTCACGCAAACCTCTTGGGCTACATCTCCTTGAGCTCTAGTCAACTCAAATAGGCTCTTTGGGATTATGGCATAAGTTATTTTACAATCTCCATGCTCAACCCCATTTGATTACACAGAAACAATGGGCTTAGAACACCATCTTATCCCTGGCTCTGAAACTCTCAGGCTTTCTGGCTTTGGCTCTGGCTCTGGCTCTAGCTCTGGCTTTGGCTTTGGCTCTTGTCTCTGGCTCTGGCTCTGGCTCTTGGCTCTGGCTCTTGGCTCTAGCTTTGGCTCTTGGCTCTGGCTTTGGCTCTAGCTCTTGGCTTTGGCTCTGGCTCTGGCTCTTGGCTCTGGCTCTAGCTCTAGCTTTGGCTCTAGCTCTAGCTCTAGCCCTCGCTCTAGCTCTTCGGCTCTGGCCCTGGCTCTTTGTCTCTTAGCTTCTCTCAGCCTCTCCATGCCTCTGTAGTTCACTTGACCTCTAAGCGACTCTCAGCAACCTTCCAGCGACCTTCAGCAACCACTTTCAGTAGCTGTGCTCTCTGAAACAAGAACTAGTCTGCTCTGCTTGGCTCTATGGCCTTTGAGGAACCCTAGACTCTATGGCTTCCATCTGTTCCTCTATCCCCAATCATGAGGAATCATTCCCTTTCACCTCTTTGGCTCTCTGTGCTTCATAATGCATAGGTGTGATGGTTGTTCCCAATGGAAATGGACTGGCGGGCACAGAGAACCCAATCGTTTGGCCTTCCTGTACGAAAATCCCAAAAGTGTCCAAATTTCCAATACACAGAGAATATTCATGGAAATACACTATCGAGCACGAAATCTAGACTCTAGATATTATCGAATCACCCCTATAAACTCTATCGGGTCCACTTTTTATCGGCATATCACAATCGCATAGGCGGGAGGACAAAAACGTCAATATACGGGAATACATTGAAATTCCTGAATTCTCGGATTTCAAAACTTATGAAATTGGGTTTATAATCCCATCAGGTTTGGCCCTTTATTGCTTATCACAATCGCAGTCACACGTCGCATGTCAATGGCCCTTGTATCGGGTATCACTGATCGTCGATCATCGATCGCTGATATTGGCATATCGCTATCGGCCCTGTCGTTGTATCGCATATCACAATCGCAACGGGCCTAGGGGTCTTCCCTTTGGTTATGCCAACCACTGATCCGCTGAGCACCGATATTTCACCTCGCGTATCACATTAGTGGGGTCTATGCCTTCTACTCCTCAGATCATCGATTCAATCACATATCGCAATACCTGGGGTCCCAATATCGGGTGTGGCCTACCTCTGACCCGACTTATCGGAGATCACTAATTGGGCGTTCCTTCCACCCTTACGTTAAGTCCTCCTCCTAACCCTTCCAAAGCGATTTTCCTTTATAAGGCCTTAAGCCTATTTTTGGAAGAATTTTCCTCCTTTTCAAAGGACCATGGCAAACTTCTTTCTGCGATAACTTCTCCATCTGAAGTCCATTTTAGCCCATTCAAATTGCAGTGGATTCAGAGTGAAAGGATCTACACAATGGGACTATTTCCAGGAGAAGAACTTGACTTTGATTTTCCTTTGTGAGGAACACTTTAGACTTAAATCTATCTTAGATCCATTTTGGATCACCGCTAGAAAAAATATTGTGTTCATGTGTGTTATTTCTCATTGCATGTTTATGATTGATGTTCTAAACTATGAATTGAATTCTGTAGAGTAGTAGTAGGTTTGTTTATTGTGATTTTGATTAAAATTTCATGATCAGTTGCAAATATACACCATAATTTCTACATGGTATTGAAGCATGATTCACATTAGAGCAGGAATTTAGAACTTGTTTCTCAGGGGGTTTGAATTTTCAGTTCAGTGTGCAGGAATTTATAGGGTAAATTCCTTAGATAGAACACCAAAGGAAGCCACTCACAAACAGATCACAAATCATTACACCAATATTCTTGATGTGGTTAAAACCCTGAAAGAGGGAAACAGTCCATGGCCTAAGCCAACGTGGACACTTCAGGAAATTTATTAATAAAAGAAAGAAAATTTACATAAGCTTCTCTCATGAATGGTCACCCTACAAATGACCCTCCATGCTCCTTAAATAGAGATCATGGACCAATCAAGTGTTAAGCCATAGATCAATTATCGGTAATACCGAGGAGAGAATGAACCATCAGATCACTTCATGTCTAGAACATATCATGACCATCAGATTGTAAGTTACAAATGTACATAGTAAAGAAACACACTTTACCTAACTCTACACTAGACCAAGTTATACTTAACTATTTCCTATGTGTCGGAATATCCTAACATCTCCCCTTGAGAACAACTTGGGACAGGATTGAACGATGTATGAATATGACACAATAGGAGAAGGAAGGAGGCATTAGAACCTATCCCCCCTTAGTGATAACTTCCTGAACTCCAACCATAAATCGAAGTTTAGTAAACTTCGCCTTTGTGACATCCTTTGTAAAGATGTTTGCAACTTTATCATCGGTTGAAAAATATTGCACTTCAAGAACATGGTCATGAATTAGCTTTTTGATGAAGTGCATGTGTAGTCCAATGTGTCTGCTGCACTGATGTTGGACTAGATATTTGCATAGTTGAATGGCACTTTGATTATCACACCAAAGTGTAGTCGGATGTTGCTGTTGAAAGCCAAACTCTGATAGGATCTGACAAAGCCACAGGGCTTCCTTACTAGCTTCTATGGCGCCACGATACTCTGCTTCTACTGAAGAAAGAGAAATGACACTTTGTTTCTTGCAAGCCCATGTAATAGGTCCAGAACCAAGAGGGAAGACATAACCTGCAGTAGACTTACAATCATCAGGGTCACCAACACAATCGAAATCAGTGAAACCAACCAATAGAGGAGATGCTTCTACACTATAATGAATCCCAAACCAAACTATACCTCGAACATAACTAATTATTCTTTTAGCTGCTTTCCAATGACTTTCATGTGGTTTTATCATAAACTGGGCAATAAGGGCAACAACAAAGGAAAGGTCAAGATGGGTATGGGTCAGACACAAAATTGTTCCTGCAAGCTACCCGTATAAGGTAGCATCAACTTCAGGGGAAGTACAAGTGACTGAAACTTTGGCTCTCGACTGAAAGGGAGAAGGGGATGGCTTACAGTCTTCCATGTGAAAGTGGTGTAGAAGATCACAGGAATACTTAGACTAGGGAAGGGAACTACCTTCCTTGGATTACAAGAGTTGAAGACCAAGAAAATAATACAAGTGTCCTAAGTGTGCCATTTCAAACGGATTTTTAAGGTTGGACTTCACGTGGTTTATAAAGTTGGGATCACTACCAATAAGGATAAGATCATCAACATAGAGAACAAGAATGATAAGAGACTTACCCACTTTCTTGGTGTAGACAGTATTGTCAGAATGACACCTAGAAAAGCCAGTATCTAAAAGAAAGCTATCCATTTTGGCATACCAAGCCCGAGGGGATTGTTTGAGACCATAAAGGGATTTCTTAAGTTGACATAAAAGGCTGGAGTCCGTTTGTATAAAGACAGGAGGTTGTTCCATATAGATTTATTCATGCAAGTGCCCATGTAAGAAGATAGATTTAACATCCATCTGATGGACTTCCCATTTGAAAGAGGCAGCAAGGGAAAGAACAAGACAGATAGAGTTCATTTTGGCAACAGGGGAGAAGGTTTCAGTATAGTCAATGACTTCAACTTGTAAAAAACCTTTAGCAACAAGATGAGCTTTATGTTTATCAACTTTTCCATCTCTTTCGAAGTTGGTTCTGTAAACCCATTTGCATATAACAAGTTTTCGTCCCTTTGGAAGAGGAACAAGATCCAATGTATCATTTGCCATTAATGAACGATATCCTTCATTCATAGTTGTGTCCCAATCTAGATGGCTTGAAGCTTCTGTAAAGGTGTCAGGATCATAATTCGCTAAAGCTTGAGCCAGTAAAGAAAAGGCTCTATCGAACTGAGAACGTGTATGTCACTGATTTGTAGGATCACCTGCAAGAGCACCTGTTGCATCCTGAGTAGCACAGACCCATTTTGAAAGCTGACGAGCTAAAGGAGGATCCTGAGAAGGTGTGGGAGGATTGTCATCCTCGCTATCATCATCTGAAGAAGAATTATTTTCAGAAGTAGAAGGGATAGAGAGAGGTGGCACATCCGTCGAACTAGGCTCATAGGCCGATATATTATCGACAAACTTTACATCCCTTCTAATTATAACATTTTTGTACGTAAGTGGAATAAGTCTATATCCTTTGACATCTTCAGAATATCCAACAAAAAGACATTTTTCACTCTTAGGTTTTGTTGAAGCCTCATATTTCTGCTGCTATAAGATGGGGGATAACCACTTGGTTTGGACATTAAGACAACTCCTTTTCTGTTTCAAATGGTGGCTCCGATTGGGGATAATGGGACCAGTTTCCTAGTATGGGCCTTAAAATGATAGTGGGTGGTTTAAGAGCGATTACATTAAGGACAACGATAACTAAATGACCTATTCTATCATGCAAATATCTAGCTAATTTAATCTAATATAAACCCAGGTATTCTGTGCGATATGCGATCTAAAAAGATATTTATTTGACATGTGATAATAAAGATCAATCACGCATAAAACAGAGGTGATAACGTGTAAAGATAATTTCTTTGACTAAATAGTTAGTCAAAGAAATGTATAAACTATGTCACATATACCTAATGATTATATATGAAAATAAACAATTTCAGCTAGGCATCATACAATAGTGAATTTAACGCTTAACAAAAAGAACATATCTCATATACAATTCATGAAAATGAAGTGTTATCACTAATTAAAAAGAAACAAAACTAATAATATAAGATAGAAGTACCATGTGTGAAGTTCTAATCATTTGACTAATGATGTAGATCAACTCTTTTCTTCAGATCAAATTATCTTCCAAGTATACAATAGTGCATCAACAAAAGAAAGTAGTATAATATTTAAAAGAAACGACCATGTTCCATAATTTCATCAAAGCATTCAAAAACTTACATAAGTGCATTCTTTACAAATGTTTTTGATAAAATTCTAGACCCTCCTCTAAATGCATGAGAAGGGTGTCAATATTATTCTAACTAATGTTCAAAAATAGATTATACAAAAATTTGAGGAGGTTTCAAACAACCTTCCTCCTACCTAGTTAACTAACTCTAAAAATAAAAATGACTTGATGAGCAAAGGTTATGATGATGACTTCCTGTCTACCTGCTTCTCTTTTAAATTGCATATATCGGCCATCGGTTTGACTTGAGGAGGTGCCCCAAACTATGTTCTGACATGTCTTGTGAAAATAACATCTGCAAGAGGTGGCATCATTCGCTGAGTTGAATGGAGTGAGTAGTTAAGGGTCATGATTTGGCTGTGTGGCTTGACAAGGTATTGCCAATATGCCTCCGAGTCAGTCTTTTCTAATTTTGTGATCGCTTCCCTTTGAATTTCATCTCTTTTGTTCCATCTTTTATGCAAGTCATTTAAATTGGACAGTATTTTCAGGTTGCCTTCTTTCACCAGGTTTCTAGGATAAAAAGTTTGGTTAACCACTTTTACTGTGTTCTTTGACACCCCGACTACTCTTGCCACTGCTAATTCAGCTTGTTTGATCCTCGCATCCCAATCCGTGAATAGAATGTCCTTATGTGTCTCCTCAATCTCAGGCAGATTATCCCTCCTTCCCTCTTTTGTTTCTTGCCACTTGATGAATTCTGATATTCTTGTGTTCATATCAATAAATTCAGTTCTTTGGTCAATAGCCTTATCCGTTAGCTGGTCACTGTTGATCAGATATGGAGTGATATGTGACATATTTTGGAAAAATTTGTCTTGCTATTTTAATAGGAGGGAATTCAACTCTAGTGCCTCTTTGATGAATTCCTCGACAATAGGGACATCTTCATATTTTTCCATGGCCTCTTGCAATTCTTGAACTTGCACATTCTTCACAGAAATGTCTATTTCATGGCTTATCTTTAACACCTCCATATTCTGCTACAATTGAGCAATTTGTTCAGCAGCTTGCTGGTTCACATATTCTTTTTCAACTTGTAGTTGTTGCTTGAGCTGCACTATATTCTCGTCCTTTTCCCTTAACAAAATAGATATATCGTTAGCTTTATCCATGGTGGTAGTTGGATATTCCCCTGTAAACTGCAATAGTCTAGTCAAGTTTTCAACTCAATTGGAAGGAATATCCTTCCAAACTATGTCCATTGGCTCATTACCAGGTGGGATCTAAGGTGTCTCTATCCTCCTTCTTTTCCTCTATCTCCTTACTAAAGCCTTATGAAGTAGGTTGTAGAACACATCTAAAGGAGGAATTACAGTCACCTTCAGGACAATTTCTGATGTGGGCAAACTAGGAATGATTTCTCTTTACTGTGAACTTGTCGCTTTCTCATCCATCGGCTCAGACTCTGTAATCTTCTAGGTATGAAGAGGAGTGTGATATTCTGTGGTTTCCTAAACCTATGTTGTCTCAGGAGTGTATTGTAGTTTTTTATTGAATTGATCCCACTCCTACTCCAAACTATTGCTTTTAAGCTCAAAATCGGTATCTTTAGTTGGGTCACTCATACCCTGCTTTTCGGCTGACCTCCTAGCAGATTTTGTTGTATTCTCAATGCCTTGGTCCCTCCCTGTATCCAGTGTTTTCCTTGTATCCACCTTAGATTATATGCGAGAATTAGGTGCCTCGCTGTTGATAGTCACACTGGGTGTAGGCTTGTCCTCGATTTTTAACAAATGCAGAAAAATTATTTTGAGCCTTTTGTTTCTGAACTCCTGAAAGCTTTCAAAATCCTTAGGACTCAGATTTGCCTTTGCCCACTCGAACGCTTGTTCGAAGGATTCAACTGACTGTAAAAGGTCTTCAAAATTATTAGCCTCATGGTTAAAAGGCTTGATCTTTACTGCAGTAGTAATGTTATGTGCTATTTTGTCTAGATCAAATTTCCTTTTCGGCAAAGTATGGAGCCTAAGGCTTTCTAGGCTTACTGACTCCTTGGTTGCATGATTAAAATTTTCTAATGGAAAGGAATTACACCGAATAGGAAAAGATGGCCATAATGACTTTTTTTCTCTCCTTTAGGGTCTTCGTCAAGCCTTTTCTGATAGTCTGGTGAGCTATTTTGCTTCCTAATAATTTATCAGGGACATACAAAGGGAGGACATGCAGGTCCGTTGTATTGGCAAAATCCCTAATGTATGTAAACCATTCTTCAACAAAATACTTGCCCACTATGAGAAGGTCTGTAGCAGCTTCTTTAGAAAACCTGGGGGCTTTCTTACTAAAAATTAATTGATGCAATGGCAAAATAACAGCATGGCATATTTTATAAACATGGGGTATATAATGGGATTCCCAAATCTGTTTATGGCTGAGATGGATAGGGTAGGGGTCCTGAAAGGTCCATTTCCAACCCATGGTTGGAAATTTAGTGCAGAAACAGATGGCATCCATGATGTAGGCACTGAAATAGAATGGAGGAAGGTTCTCTGTGGAGGAGGATCTCCTCTGATGATACTCAGTGATGGTAGTGGCTAGGTTATCAGATAGGGTAGTGGCCCAGTTCATAATGTTGGAACTGACACAAACATCGATCAAAGGAATCCATTCTATGGAAAACTTATCATTGTTAGGTAATCCATATAGCCTACATAATATAGAAGCTGCATAGTTGTAGGGGTTTGCTAAGGAAGCTATAGGATACATACCCGTTTTGTCAAATTTGAACTTGTTCTCCAATACCCTCCAGCCTTGGATCATCTTGAAAGGTTCTTCATTTTTCTTTGCAAATTTGGCTAGTTATGACTTGTCATATATGTCCTGAGGGTCATGTGTATGGTACATTTGCTTCAGGTCTTAAGCTTTGAATGACCCCATGAGCTCCATCCTCGAATTCCTGAATTGCCTATCTTCAATAGTGATATTTTCCGCCATCCACCTAATCATATCAGTATAGGGTAGGATCTTTGCTCTCGCTTCTATTCGGTGAAGGAAAGAACATGTAGCATCTTTGAATTTGACTCCCGAAGGTTTTATTGTATGAGTGGTTGCCCTTACGATAGTAATTTTGGGACGCTCATCCTCAAGCCTATTGTATATGACCTCCCATGTTGTTTTTCCCCCATCGGCGCTGCAGACTATGTTAGAGAATTGTCACACGGAATTGGTCAAGGGTGCGGACACGACTGACCTTCCTAGAAGTCTAAGACGTTCTAATGACAAACAAGACAAAATGGAGTGATCTTTCTCTAAATACACCTTTTACAATATGAAAAATACAAGTGTTTAGGCTTACCTTATTCCAAAACGCTGTTGTTGAAGTCCGTTCTTGACGATCCGGATGAGCTCCTCCTTCAAGTCAATTCCTGCAACCACAAACAATCAAACAATTACCAAGCACTTGCATTTCATATAATAAAACATATATTCAACATGCAGACCAAGGAACACATGAAATAACTCATTAACACAAGCTATTGAGAAAAATAAACCAGTTTGTATTAATAACGAAACAAAGAAACTCTTACAACCTGGCCTTGGTGTTGTGCAAGTTCCTCCCAGGGTCCATCAAGGGTTTTCCTCTACTTTGACAAAGCTCACCCTCTCCCAAGTAGAATCAAGTGAAGACAATCTCTCCTCACAAAGGCTCTAATGGAAGACCTAAATCCTGCAGCATTTACCCAAAGAAAATGTATAGCTCCAACCTCCTTTCCCTCTGGCTCAATGTCTTTATTTATAGTGCTGTAAAGAGGTTATTCAGGTCCACTATCAATGGGATCATCCCCCTCTTTGGGTGGGATAGCTCCCTTATTGATGGGATAAGTTCCCCCTTAATAGAGATACATGAACCAACTGGAGGCGCATCCATTTCATCAAACCGACCTCTAGAATGTTCTAGAAGTAACCACAAGTAACTTTTTCAAGATAAAACTCGCGCATTTTGCCTTTTACAGAGGGACGCACCTGTCCCTTAACATACAGAGCGTCCATGGACGCAGATTTTGTGAACATGGTCAGCGTCCCCGCAGGTAAGGCTAGAGAGAACCTGCGACCCCAGAGATAAACATAGTTTTTACAAGACTTTCTCTCTTCTTTGAGTTTGAGATGGATAACAGAGGCATGAGACTTGCCTAAGAGGGTAGCATGACTGTTGATTTGAGCCATACTAACTGTAAGTAGTCAAGGTGACATTTTTTAGTGTAACAGATTGCCCCCTAAAGTGCGAAGCCTGGAATAGAGTAGGGTTTTGTAATTCTAGGAAGGGTGAAGCGCTTTATCATTTCAAGGATTGTCTTGTGGATAACCCGGTTGGAACCTGCAATTTTCAACACAAAATACATGGATAAGATTATATCATCACTGAGGTAGGCATTCCCATACTCAGATTCAAAACTTTAACTAATGGACTAACTATTCTGATACAGGAATGATCTTGCAGTACATCATTTTTATAGACTTTTGTAGACACAGTATGGACGCAGCCATCTGTTTATGATTAGTCTACATAGATAATGAATACAAAACTCCTCGCAGCCTGGATGGTAGAAACTAGATCCAGGGTCTTCACTTCTACTTCCCGAATTGGTACGATTCTAGCCATGTGATTAAATGATTTGATGTCGAACATGTTAGAAACCACTTGATTACCAGACGATGATGTAAACTGTTAACAAGCGTGAGAGAGACCACCAGTAATGTCAATGGTTCTCAAAGTACCAAGCACAACCCGTGAAATGTGAATAGATGTTTTGATGTCGAACACTTCACGGAATCCTTTGATCGAAAGTCAATGATGTAAACTGACGTCAAAGGCGAGAAACCTGCCATTGATGCATGCAGACTTCAAGGTACTGTCGATTCCTAAGTCATCTTTCTAGATAATGTGTCGATGTCGATAGAAAGCGACCCGTTGCAGGCAAGCCCACAACACGAAATCATTGTTCAAGTTGAAGAAATATTGCTGTAAGGACTGACTCAGGGATGGTCAAATGGATGACAAGTATTTTGCAGATGAAAGTTTTTGCTTGCAGACCTCTTGAACACATAACGACACGACAGATGGCTTGGTGACGAATAACTCAAAGTTAATCCCCAGAACCCGGTTAAAGACTTTCAAAGTGGTTTGGTCAACTGTGAGGTAAAAGATTTCCCAACCCAGGTGAATGAAAAGTGTCGTGTTTAAGAGTGGTAATAAAGTTTCTTTTGAGACAAAAGGTAACAAACAGGTTCATTCTTCTCTCTTTTCCCCCACCATTTCTGGCAAGTACCTCTTTATTTTTAACAAGCTTGAGGAGGATAACATATGCTTGATTATAAGCTCATCCTTCGGACGAGTCCAACCCAGTTTAAATTTGAACCCTAGGAAGGAGTGGTTCGTTCCTGTTTGTAATTGAACAGGTCCTCTACTGTAAAAGTTTAACGAGCCCAGTATAGGAGAAACTCGGCGTTTTTCAATTTTAGAGAGTCTGAAAAAACTAAAGGAGACTCCACGTTGAACTTTTTCGTATATTTGTGTCCCTCAAGCCCGAAAAAAGTATAAAATAATACCTGGGGGAACCGCTTGATCTTGCGACCAAGGAGTACTTTCATAATAGTGTCGTTGACCTGAAAAGTAAAAAGTGATCAAGGACACGTCGTTTTATTTCCTTATCGAGTTTGAAACGACAAAAACCCGGCAATCTTTTCCTGATTTTGCGGTCAGAAAAGAGCTAAAAGGGGACCGTCTTTTAATTCCGTTTTAACGAGTGTAAAAGAAACGCTCGGCGATCTTTTCATGTTTTAGGAGTCAGAAAAGGGCTTAAAAGATGACTCTAAGGTTTCATTTTTTCGTAAGTTTTAACGAGTTCGAAAAAATGATAAAAATGTACTCATGGTTTTCACTTTTTCGTAAGTTTTAATGAGTTTGAAAAAATGATAAAAATGTACTCATATGGCCGACTTTCAATTTAATTTACGAGCAGGAAAAGACGGAAAGAACTCGGCATTTTCATTTTTTTTTTACGAGAATGAAAGATAGCAAAATAATCTCGGGATTTTCATGAGTTTAACGAGTCTTGAAAATAACCAAAATTGACTCGAGATAGGTTTCATTTTTACAAAAGCTTGAAACAGATAAAAACTATGCTTCAAAGTAGTTTCATTTTTACACAAGCTTGAAACAGAGATAAAACTGTGCTTGATGCCCCCTAAGCATAACTGCTAGAGTGCATGCCCCCCTAGCTTCATTTCATTCAACCATTTGGATGAAATGAAGGTTTAGTGACGAGATCATTTAAAAGACTTTGACCTAAAACTGTAAGAAAATTATGCAAAACACCGAAACAACTAACCTAAATATACAACTTAACATTTACGAGATCTAGTCAATCTCTCGACTCAAGTAGAGGAGGATTTGTTTCATTTTTTAACGAGCTTGACACAGGAAAAGAACTATGCTCGGATTCGGTTTCATGTTTACACAAGCTTGAAACGAAAAACTATGCTTGTTACAAGTTAACATGCCCCCGGCATAATGATGCAAATCAAGGTACATGCCCCCCAAGCTTCATTGCATTCAATGAGGTGGATGGAATGAAGCTTTGCTTTCAAAATCTTGGAAAGACTCGTGGGAGTTGTTTCATTTTTTAGTGAGCTTGACACAAGACAAGGAACTATGCTCATAACTACTTTCTACAATCTACCTAACAAAAAACTATACTCTAAAAAACCTTGATTCATTTTTTAACGAGCTTGACACAAGACAAGGAACTGTGCTCTAAAAACCTTGATTCATTTTTTAATGAGCTTGACACAAGACAAGGAGCTATGCTCTAAAATCCTTGTTTCATTTTTTAATGAGCTTGACACAAGACAAAGAACTATGCTCATAACTACTCTCTACAATCTACCTACTTAACCTACCCTTGTTTCATTTTTTAACGAGCTTGACACAAGACAAGGAACTATGCTCAAAAAGTTCGCATGCCCCCAGCATAATGATGCGAAATGAGGTACATGCCCCCCAGGCTTCATTGCATTCAACCGGCTGGATGAAATGAAGGTTTACTTTCAATATTTAACTTGAAAAGGGAGTTGTTTCATTTTTAAAGAGGTTGACACAAGAAAAGAACTATCCTCATACCTGATTCATTTTTTAACGAGGTTGACTCAGTAACAGGAACTATCCTCAAACCTGATTCATTTTTTAATGAGGTTGACTCAGTAACAGGAACTGTCCTCAAAAAATCCTACTTTCTACAATTTATCTACATATCCTAAAATATAGCTGATTCATTTTTTAATGAGGTTGACTCAGTAAAAGAACTATCCTCATGCAGCCTATTTCATTTTTTAACGAGGTTGATACAGGAAAAAACTATCCTCGTACACACTGATTCATTTTTTAACGAGGTTGACACAGTAAAAGGAACTTTCCTCACACTCTTTGTTTCATTTTTTAACGAGGTTGATACAAGAAAAAACTATCCTCGTAACTCCTTGTTTCATTTTTTAATGAGCTTGACACAAGACAAGGAACTATGCTCATGACTTCCAGTTTCATTTTTTAATGAGGTTGAGACTAGAAGAAAACTATCCTCACACTCACTAATTCATTTTTAAAGAGGTCGACACAGTAAAAGGAACTTTCCTCGTCAGCCTATTTCATTTTTTAACGAGGTTGATACAGGAAAAAACTATCCTCGCAACTCCTATTTTATAACTATCTATATGACCTAAAAACTAGCTGATTCATTTTTTAATGAGGTTGACTCAGTAAAAGAACTGTCCTCATGACAGCCTGTTTCATTTTTTAACGAGGTTGATACAAGAAAAAACTATCCTCGTAACATTGATCATGGCTTCCAACTGGAGGAAAGACATGTCAATGGACACACCTTAATCATGGCTTCCAAGAGGTCTTCATCCGAAGGAAGAATACTTCTTGGGAAGGAACACATGTCAAGGGACTCAAAAGGGATAAGAACATCGTGTTCAAGTAATCCCATAGAGTTTTCCATGTCAATTACCGGAGCTAAATCAAAGGAAGATGAGCAAACAGTGAGAGGCTCACTTACATCAGTAACTGAAATCATGGGACCGGTTGCCACATAATTAACCCGTGGCAGGGTAGATACCACTTTAGAATCAGGAACATTTAGGGGTGTCATATTATTGGTAGTTGAAAAAAGACTAGGGAACGAAAGCTGGTCTACAGTCACAATACTGCCATTGTGAGGGAAAGACATCACGCGAAAGAGTGTCGATACGACAGCTTTCATTGCATAAACATAGTCTCGCCCAAGGAGTAAATTGAAATCCAAGGGACCTCGAACTACCATAAGATCAACACAAACAGTTTTACCTTCCAAGGTAATAGAAAACTTAGGAAGGATCCCTAAAGGTTCACTAATTGTTCTGTTAAAAGCTTTCAGATTCTGCGTAATAGGAGCAAGCTGAGGGGAACCCAAAGCTTTCCAAACAGCTGAGGATAAAATACTAATAGAAGCACCTTCATCTACCTGAGTACGATGTATGTCCCTACCACCAGCCTTGACAATGATTTGGAAAGGGATGGAGGAAGGAAGACGAGGTTCTGTCAGTCTATTCCAATCAAAGGAAAAGACCTCAGTACTTGGAGGGGGTTCTGTAGAAACAGGTGAAATGCCCCCCGGCATAGAAGAATCCGATGTAACAAGAAGAACATCAGCGGTATGAAATTTACTCTCGAAAAGGAGAGTGTGATCGACCGAATGTGAAATTGAATCGACCACTTGATCAACTAATGGATCATCAACCTGAGTGACATGAGTTTCACTCTCCAATGGGAGAGTGTGATCGACTGTACTTGAATTTAGATCAATCACTCCGTCAGTTGACGGTAGGTTGGGAGAAAGTTTACGGTAACCAGTTGGAAATTCTTGCTGTGGAACAGTAAGGTTTTCCAATAATGTTGAGGCTTCATCTATGTGAGGGCAAATGTGAGTTTGATGACTCCCTTTGCATAACTTACAAGGAAACCTAACTTTACCTTTTTTCCCAGGAACCTGACTATCACTGGTTGATGGATCAACGGAAAGTTGATGGGATTTTTCTGACCATACTTCCAAGACCTTTGGAATACCAGGACAATTGACAAGGAAGTGGTCACCCTTACAAAGCCTGCAAGGGTATTTGGGTTTACGATGCATGTCGGAATTTTCCTCAACACAACTAACACTTACAGCCATGGTTGGTTGGTTGACTTCTTTCTTATCCTGCTTCTTCTTCTTCTTCTTCTTCTTCCCTTTCTTCTTCTTCTTAGCCTCCTGGTTACTAGCGTCAAGGCTTTTACCAGGTGAAGAGGAAGAAATGGAGGAAGAAAAATTAGGCGAAGAAGGTAAAGGGTCAACAGAAGGTTGGTGATGTTGAGATGGTGAACTCTGTTGAGGTGAAGCATCTGGTTGAGGTGGAACAATTTGAGTATTTTGGGCCAACGAAGTTGAAAATAACCATATCGGTAAACCTATTGTAAATCCAGGTAATGACAAAGTAGCCATATAAGGAGGACCAACATTTCCAAAGTAAGGAAAAGTACTAGGATTCTCATTAGGAGGGGTTCCTAGGTTGATAAATTCCGGAACATTTGCCATTATATTCAACTTCAGTGAATTTTATTAACAATTTAAAACTAAAATTAACAATTCACAATTCACACTTAACAACTAAAATTCACAATTCACACCTATGGTCTCTAAAAGTAAAAACAAACAAATTAACACTCGCTATCAAATCTAGGAGTCAAACCATACACAAACAGTAGCCTTCCAGACCGAAAACACTAGTTGGTGATGAAGCCCAACATCGCCGAATTCAGTACAGAAGTGGTGGGTGGAACAGTTACCCCGGCAACCTGCTTAATGAATAGACCGGCACAAGTTCCTCCACTTTAACCGTCTCGAAGTGAAGTGAACCCCCCGGAAAATCCAAGTGAGTATAACCGACGTCTGCTCCAGGTACAGTGGGACCTTCCCTCCACCGTCACCTCGGTAGAACCCTAAATATTATGGTCACTAAGGTCACCAACAGTAACAAATACACTTGGGGGAACAGTCTAAACTCCGACAGCACGCAAGGGCAGAGTAGCAAGCTCAATCCCCTTACCGGCTCCTTGACAACAATCCAAGGTTTACCGATAAGTGACCCCTGGCTCCTCGACAATGGTTAATCCGAGGTTTACCGTTTGTAATACGTATTGTCTGGCGTCGTTCCCAACGAGGGGGGAATGATCCCCTCACTGGTTCGGACACAAGCTCGTGCTTCTCCTTTAAGAGGAGCTTTCCCAGAGTGCAATTGAAACAATTGGATTTATTCTACTCAAGATAAACTATCTGTTTGGTTTTGTAGTCTTGGAGAGTTAAGTACTCACCTACTCCAAGACCCTAGCCTAAGCTATGTTGGTGTTTCAGAGCCCTAGAAATGTAAAAATTACTAGATGAATTTTAATTAAGCGCTGTGTTATTAAGGTTGTTATTACTCAAATGGGTAAATGGAGATGAAACCAATGGTGTTATGACCCGACTCAACTGAATGCAATCGAATATGATAATGCAATCCTTTCAATTCGATGAATCCTAACTAGAGTAAGGAGAGAGTTTCCATTCACTTCCAACAATGCAAAAAATTGATCATTAAGAGAAAATTTAACAAATTCTCTAATGCACTAATTTCATCAAGAAAAACTAATGCAAATCAATTCCAAACCAATTTTTTATTTTTATTTTTGTGTAAATTCAAATCAAAGAAAGCTGATCTAAATCTACGATTGATTTTTCAGAATGTAAACTATGCAATTGTAATCTATGCACAATTCACATGAAAAGTATGCAAATGTAATCTATGCACATTTTTCATTCATATTCTGAAACTGAGAACTCTAATTATGCAAATGTGATCTATGCAAGAGAATTCTCAAACACAAGATGATTCTAATGTAATCTAAGAACCAATCAAGTGCAAGTCGAGAAAATTGGGTGAGAGTTCCAAAGATCAAAACATAAAAACACTCAAAGGCGATTAACACTCATACACAATTTAGCCCCCCCCCGGCGAATGAGGGGGAAATTTTTTTTGCAAAAACAAAAGCAAAAAGATGCAAAATTGTGAAAAGACTGAGAGAAACCTCCAAGTAATGACCAAAGGAAATCAAATTAAGAATTTCTCAAAAAAGAGACTCAAAACACCCAATTGATGAAAGCTAAAAGCAGGAATGCTAATGAAACAAGTTCAGGTGAAAATTTTTGACAGGGTACTAAAGGATCTGGGCAGAAAACACTAAGAAAAACCAAAATCTAAAAGCAATTAAAGCAAAAATGGAGTTTTCCTAAATTTTTACAAGAAGACGCAGGCAACCCGTTAGAACAGGCGCGGGCCCGCTCTGTGCAAACGGCAACAGCGCGTCCAAAGACGCACTGTGCAGTACTGCGAGGGTGCGTCCTTCTGGAAAAGTTAAGAAAAACCAAATCTAACTAAATCTAAAGCTAAGCCACCCAAATACTAATTCTCACAGTCAAAAACCAGAAAATAAACATGATTTTCTCAGAGCAAAGTTCACACAAAGGAAAAGACTTTCACATTAATGGATTCCCCAGTGGAGTCGCCAATTTGTCACACGAAATTGGTCAAGGGTGCGGACACGACTGACCTTCCTAGAAGTCTAAGACGTTCTAATGACAAACAAGACAAAATGGAGTGATCTTTCTCTAAATACACCTTTTACAATATGAAAAATACAAGTGTTTAGGCTTACCTTATTCCAAAACGCTGTTGTTGAAGTCCGTTCTTGATGATCCGGATGAGCTCCTCCTTCAAGTCAATTCCTGCAACCACAAACAATCAAACAATTACCAAGCACTTGCATTTCATATAATAAAACATATATTCAACATGCAGACCAAGGAACACATGAAATAACTCATTAACACAAGCTATTGAGAAAAATAAACCAGTTTGTATTAATAACGAAACAAAGAAACTCTTACAACCTGGCCTTGGTGTTGTGCAAGTTCCTCCCAGGGTCCATCAAGGGTTTTCCTCTACTTTGACAAAGCTCACCCTCTCCCAAGTAGAATCAAGTGAAGACAATCTCTCCTCACAAAGGCTCTAATGGAAGACCTAAATCCTGCAGCATTTACCCAAAGAAAATGTATAGCTCCAACCTCCTTTCCCTCTGGCTCAATGTCTTTATTTATAGTGCTGTAAAGAGGTTATTCAGGTCCACTATCAATGGGATCATCCCCCTCTTTGGGTGGGATAGCTCCCTTATTGATGGGATAAGTTCCCCCTTAATAGAGATACATGAACCAACTGGAGGCGCATCCATTTCATCAAACCGACCTCTAGAATGTTCTAGAAGTAACCACAAGTAACTTTTTCAAGATAAAACTCGCGCATTTTGCCTTTTACAGAGGGACGCACCTGTCCCTTAACATACAGAGCGTCCATGGACGCAGATTTTGTGAACATGGTCAGCGTCCCCGCAGGTAAGGCTAGAGAGAACCTGCGACCCCAGAGATAAACATAGTTTTTACAAGACTTTCTCTCTTCTTTGAGTTTGAGATGGATAACAGAGGTATGAGACTTGCCTAAGAGGGTAGCATGACTGTTGATTTGAGCCATACTAACTGTAAGTAGTCAAGGTGACATTTTTTAGTGTAACAAGAATATAGGAGACATTTCTAATAGCTCAGACTCTGTAATGTTCTACATTTTCTGCTTTTGCATCACCTTCTACGATGACATGTCTTTTGAAGCTTGCTCGAAATGGAAGAGATATATCAGTGCAGATGATATAGGACAATTAAGGTTGCAAGATTTCTGAAATGACTTTGAATTGTGGGAGGATTTCGAATGACATATTCAGCGTTAACTAGCCATAACTTGAAACATCATTACTTCTCCTCGGGATGCTAAACATTAATTACCCTATCAAACTGTTCATTATTATATTAAAACACAGTAACTTCCCACAATTGGTGCTTTATTCATGGATCACAACTTTTAAATGTTGTAATATAGCATTGCCTGCTTATAATGTGAAACGTGATTGTGAAAATCACAATAACGCATTTCGCAAATCGTTAAAGGATGACACAATGACATGGCTTATTTATTTGCGACTTTGCAAAGTGTGATCGTGTGTCCTGAAGGTGTTCTTATCAGTATATCGCAGTGGGGGCGTCTCATCGCATATCGCAATTCACAATTTACTTAAAGATGTTTATAATTATCACATGGGAAAAATGCAAAATGCGATTTGCGACAAGGATCCTAAACATGGGTCGTTTTGTAAGAGCTTTCAAGGCAATTTATTAGAGTTAGGAATTATTTTTTAAAGACTAAAATTTTTGAAAAGGGTCCCCATTTTTATGTCAAATATCAACTATTATTTGTATAAATGGGGGGGTTGTTACATAGTACAACAATTGGCGATTTACTTGGGAGAACCAGCTATCTCTAATTGATCTTTTGAAATTTCTAAAAACTTTCAAAATAAGAAAAGTTAGAGGGATAATAATTACATGATTTATAACCTAAACAATATTCCTATAAAATAATAATCACTCACTAAATCTATCTATTCAAGCACTTTACTCTTGTAGTGATAAAGATACAGATGTTTGCATTAGTCAATTCTAAGATTTTAAAGAGATATAGCAAGTGCTTTCTACAGATTAGTTTTTTGGTTTTCTCATTTATCACAGATAGAGCCTCTACTGCCAGCAGGCATTCATAGCCTTGACAGGGTTACCTTTTAACCAACAATGATTCATTGTCCCATCTAAAACAGTTTTCAAAATTCAAAATGATATTCATTTGCTTTTTCTTTTTCCTTAGGACCTTTCTTTTCTTTTCATGTAATTTTCTTTTGAAATTTAAAAGACATTGTCTAGGCTTGGTAACCTAATAATGACAATTCCATTCACCAGTTGTAACTAAACTGAACAAGTTGGCTCTTGATGAGACTCGTTGTCCTTTGATTGATTAGATCATTGGTTATTACTTTGTTTTGATATGCAGTTTTGGTAATATCAGTTTAATTATTCCCCTATGATCATGGTAAACAAGCTTGTAATGAGACTTATTATCTTTTAAGTTTTATATATTTTAGAATTACACAGTGAAAAAATAAATTTTATCTGATGGGGTAAATCACTCACCCTTTTACAGAGTTTTGGATGATAATGATAGAGTTTTGAGATACTCATCTATAGAGAGTCCTTATTAGGTTAAATATTCTTTTCTTTGAATGATAACATGACATCTCTACTTTATAAAGATAAGATCTTGTTCATTAAACAAATGTTTTTATAAAGGTCAAGTTTTTTCAAAGAAATAAGGTTCATTTTGATACTCAAATGCTCTAATTATTTCTTTAACTTTTCCTACTTATAGAAGCGAAAAATTAAAATATTACCAGAGACTTTATTTTGAGAAGCCAAAAGCAAATACTAAATTAACGTTTACTTTCCTAAGAATCTTAAAGACAATATGATACAAAAAGGAAAAGTATTTTTTCAGAATTTTCCCATTAACGGGAAAGCAATCCACTTTACCTAACAAGTCTTGCAACAGAAATGTTGATTGACCAATTTTCTCAATAATTTGGAATGGTCCAAGCCATAGCCTCTAGAACTTGGAATGCTTACCCTCGTGTGACTTGTCCCATTTCAAAACCAGATCACCTACTCCAAAAGTTTTACGACTGGAAGATGTTGTATCAAAAGAGGATTTGACTAACTGCTGATGATGGGAATGTGTAGCTTTAGCCTTTTCTCTTTCTTCTTCGAGTTTAAGGATCTAAAATTGTCTTGCTTGAAGAGAATAGGAAGGATTTTCATCGATAAAATACACTAGGGCAAGAGATGGGATTGCTATGTTTGTGGGGAGAACTGCTTCTTTCCCATAAACTAAAGCTTAAGGACAAGAACTGATTGAGGCCTTTTGTGTTATTCTATCTACCCAAAGAGAAAATCTCAATGCTTTGTGCCAATTCCTATGGTTTTGGTCTATAGTCATCTTGATGATTCTTATAAGGTTTTTGTTTGTTGATTCGGATAATCCAGTACCTTGTGGATAATAGTTGGATAAATACTTCCATTTGAAACCTCTTTTTAAAGAAAATTCTACCATAGAATTTCCAGAAAAATAAGATGCATTATCAAACATTAGTGTTGTGGGGAGGCCGAACCCGGTAATTATCTATTGATCAATAAAATTTGTAATACTTCATGTATTAGCTACCTTTAGTGGGATATCCTCTACCCATTTCGTGAAATAATCAATAGCTGTAAGGATGTATTTGTGTTTCTTAGAAGAGTTAGGAACAATCTCACCAATTATATCCAATCCCCATTGTTCAAATGGTTGTTGGATATTGACTAGCTACAAAGGGAATGCTGGTTCCTTTTCTCTTCCAGGCTCCAGCTGTAGTCTGACAAATTTTTAATTTTCTTGTATAGTCATGTGCATCCTTGAACAGTGTTGGCCAATAATAACCTTGTAGGATTTTATGAGTTGTGGTGTTTCCTCTGAAATGACCTCCAGCTGGTCCATCTTGTAACTCTTGCATAACCTTTCCAGCTTCAGGTTTCTCAAGGCATCTTAATAAGATTGAATCATAATTTTTTCTAAATAATACATCATAAACCAATTCACACTGATTTGATTTTAACCTTAAAGCACATTTTGTTTTGTAATTGAGATGCATAGGAGCATATCCATTCTTCAAATAAAACTTCAAATCAAGATACTGTGATTGTGCATCGCCAAGGGCTAACTCTGATATTTGCACTTTATTGCCTTGGTCCTCTTCTGTTGATAAGTGGGAATCTCCAGTTGACATCCTACAAAAACCTTGGCCCCTAACAATTTTAGCTGCCCGGATTTCTACATTGTATTCTTGAAGTTCAGTGACCCAATTGGCTCTTTTCTCCACCACTTCTCTTTGAATCAAAAGTTACCTTACTGCAAGGTAAGCTACTATTATTTTTGTTTGAGTTTTGAGGAGAAAAGGTCTGAAATGTTTTAACTTTTTAAATATAACAAAAGCTTGTTTCTCAACAGCTGAGTACTTTAACTCGACACCTTATAAATTTGAGCTAAAAGAAGAGATAGGTGCTTCTATGTTTTGATCGTTTAGCTATGTTAAAATTGTGACATATGATATATCAAATGAAAAAGTGCAACACAAAATGTTTGAGAAAGTCTGGAGTGGTTAAAGAAGGAGAATTGATGATGTCATTTTTTATTAACTCAAACGAATCTCTTTCATTTTTACCCCCTTTGAAGACTGCATTTTTTCTTATCATTAATTGAAGGGGTAAAACAATCTGTGAGAAATCTGGAATAAATCTTTTTACAAAATTGATCTGACCTAGGAATGATTGCATGGTATTTTTGTTATGTGGGAGAGGAATCTTTTCAATTTCTTGGATTCTATCAAGATCAATATAAATCCCTTTCTTGGACACTATGAACCCAAGAAAATTTCCTTCTAATAAAGCAAAGTATGACTTTTTGGGATTCAAAGAAATGCCATATTTCTTGCATATTTCAAACATATGCTTTAGGTCATTCGAATGATTCTTTATGTTCCTAGAGTAGATTGTTATGTCATCTAGGTAAATAACAACTGATTTATTAATTAGACCATTAAAATAAATAGCCATGGCGCGTTGGAATGTAGAACTTGTATTGATAAGTCCAAAACGCATCTTCTGATAAGCATATGTTCTCCACTTGGTCTTGAATGTCATCTTTAACATGTCATTTGGATGTACAAGGATCTGATTGTATCTTGAAAATCCATCTGAAAAAGACATTAACTTAGAACATGCAACTAATTGCAATATTTGTTCCATGGTAGGCAAAGGAAAATTATCCTTTTGACAAACTCCATTCAGGTTTCTAAAATCAATACAAATCCTAATATCTCCATTCTTTTTCCTGACCGAAACCATATTTCATACCCATTTTGAGTGTCTAACAGGAAAGACTATCTTTGCTTTAAGAAGTTTGTTCAACTCAGTTTTGATTTGACTTTTAAGGTTTGGATGAATCTTTCTCAGCTTCTCTTAAACTAGTTTCTCATTAGAAGTCATTGGTATAGTATGTTGAATTATAGAGGAATCATAGGTCTTGAGATCTGATTAATACCACACAAAGACACTCTTATATGTTTTCAAGAGCTTAATGAATGATATCCTTTCTTCAGGTGATAAACCAAGACCTAGGTTGACATTTTGAGGTTTTTCAGTTGTACATAGGTTTACCACTTGAAATTTCATAGTAGAACTCTGAGTCTTGGAGTTGGTAATCTTCTTAAATCTGTCTTTCACATCATAGAGATCTTCCATTTTGACTACAAATTTTGGAATTGGGTTTTGATCTTATTTATTGTTTATTTGCAAGTCGTGCTCGTGTTCATCTATGATTTGTTCCTCATAAGATCCTTCTAATGTTAGGAAATTGATTATATTAGCATCATTATTAAACACTCTCCAATTTGTTACATTATTAGGAATGGATAGTTTGAAAACTAACTCTATTGAAAATCTATCTGGACTAAACTCTTATGAAGGTATAAGTCTGGATGCTACATTGGAATGTAAATCAACACTTGCATTTTTTAATCTCGGGACTAAAGAAATGTTAAAAGCAGTGGAATAAGAACTAAGATTCTAGGATAAATATTGATAATGTTTGAGATGCCTAGACATGCAATGGATTGTGTTTCTTACGTGTTTAATAACTATTTTCGAGTCACCATATACTTGCAAATACTTGACATTAATGCCAATGGCTTTGTACCACTCTTGAATCAAAGCTTCATAGTCTACAGTATTGTTAGTGTATTGAAATTCAAGCCTGCAGGGTAGAGTGGTTTCTTCTCCTTGCATGTTGATTAAAATGCATCCTACACCTGCACCATATTTAGACTTGGAACCATCAAAATAAAGGGTTCAAAATAGTGAATTATTTACAACTTTATCATCTACATCTACACACTTGGAAGCATCTATTTGTGATAACTTTTCTATCTAAGATATTACAGCATTATCTGGAAAGGGAGATCTTTGAGCATTAAAGGATCCCAAGAATGACTCAGCTGAGTAATTTCCAATAATGTTATTGGTGAAGGCTACACGTTCATTGCTTCCTTCGAGATCAATGATTATGTACTTCATGAATTTTTCATGGTCTACTTTGATTTGGTTTGGTTTACCATTATGTGGCAACCACATGCGAGACCAATTAGTTGCAAAGTATCCATGCAAATTTTCAGACCAATCCCTACTTAGAATTAAACCATAAAATTCAAGGATATCAACAACTAGAATATCAATTATCTACAAAAATTTTGGATTAGAGGAAAGCCTGATTGAAACTAATATTATCTCTCCAATTACCTGTACTTTAGTTCTGTCTAGTTGAGCTATGTGTACAATGGATTTTTGAGGTGTAATATTCAATTTGGTGCACACAATTCTTCGCATAATATTTGAAGAGGCTCCTGAATCAACAAGACAATTATGGACATTTCTATTGAAAATCTCATAAGTAAGAAGAAACAGAGGTGTATGAGAGATAGACATATCACCTATCAAAACTAAATCTAAGGGATTTACTTTATTTGAAGATGAAGGAGGTTTTCCAATATCATAAGTAGCTTGAGTGACCATGGCGGATGGCAGAGGGGCTATAGGAAATGCTTTTAACTCTCTGAGTAGATATTTTTGTTTTTGTTTGAGTTTAGTCAGCTCATGTAATGAAATATTTTCTCTTGTCTTTTTCATATCTTCGACTATGTTATATTCTACTGTATCCAAGATCACTAATGTTTTGGAAGCAGTTGGAGGATCTAGTGGAATAGAATCAGTTTGATTAGTCTTATATTTCTTAGCTACTGTCTTCTCCTTTATAGGAGTAGTAGTTTTCTGTTTCTGAATTGTTTTGGGCATATCAGGAGAGTTTTCACTTCTTGTTGTTACTGGCATGGCTTGTGCTTCCTCTTCAGTTGGAAGAATGAAGTCCCATATTTTGTTTAACTCGACTTCTTCTTCGGTTTCAACTTCCTCTTGGATTAGGGAGACATCTTCTGTTTCTGGATCAGACTCAGCATTAGAAATAGTATTTGGTGGCTGAAATGTAGAAGAAGGATTTCTTTTAAATGAGCGAAAAGGTTTCTTGGGAGCAGATGATTCCACAACCTGTTTCCTGATTTTGACCATTTCATTGGACAAGATCTTTAACACTTTCTGAAGGCCTTCAAGGTTGAAAGGATCCTTTAGAGTTTTCCTTTTTGAATCATATTTGAATGTTACTTTCTTTGATTTCCTTTCATCTGTCTGTGACCTCTTTTCTAAATCAATGATTGTTCTCTCTACAGACAGATCTTCCTTCACGTTTTCTACAAGGGTAGCCTTACTGGCTCTATCTACAAAAAATGTGATATTAGAAGGGAGGTAGGATATGTACCATTCTATTTGTACATGGACTGCAAGTTTTGAGGTGGCTGGGATTTTGTTTATTAACTTGTTAAATCTAGAGTTGAAGTCTTTGATTCTTTCATCTAAATTTTCTTTTAGGTTATAGATATCATTGATTAAGGATGCTATGGTCCTGTCATCACCAAATTTTGCAAGAAATACTTCCTAAAAAGTATCCCAGTCCCTTATTGAGTCTACTGGATGGGAAAAATACCAAGATCCAGCAAATCCTTGGAAAGTATAAGGGAACAATCTTATTACAAGATTTTCATGTACAACTCCATTACGATTCATGACTAGCATAAAGTTATTTAGATGTTCTTCAGTAGGAAGACCATCATCTGGATTGTACTTAGGTAACCATTTTTCTAGGTTTGCTGGGAGAGCATTTGGATTAGCAACTAGAACAACACCAAGATTTGTCCAACGTTGAACGAGTTGATTGGACATAACTTGAGTCGGAGACTGGCAAGTTGGGAAGGTCAGTACAGAAGTAGGTATAGATGGTGATGAACTTACTAATGGGTTAGTACTACTAGTAGCAGTACTAGTTGGAGAAGTGGATTGTTGAGAAGAGGTGGATTGAGTAGAAGTGAATGGAGAAGTGAATGGATGGAAGAGTGATGTGATCTCACTGGTATCTGATTCATATCTTGATGCAATAACTTTTTTACGCAGTGGAGGAATAGGAAACTCAAAAGGAGTTAGTCCAAGCCTTTCACTTTGCAATCTAGTTAATAAACTAGTTTCTCGTAATAAGGAGGTGACACTTTCTTCAAAAGCTTCGGGCCTCTCTGGTTTCTCGGCAGAAATGGATATTTGTTCCAATTTCTATATCAAAGAGTTAAATTCAGGAGACTCGAGAGTGTAATCTAAAGTAGGTGCTTGTCTTACTACTTTAGGAGATGAGGGAGATGTTTCTACAACTTCAGATTTTTGATCCGAAGATTTTGAACAAGATCTAGAAGGTGTAGAAGTTGTGGATGGGTTTCGACTCTTATGAATGTTTTTCAATTGATATTTAGGTTGATATGCCATTCATAGTTGGATGGCCCTCCTTCTAGTGCCAAAATGTTGAAGACATAGATTTCTGCTACTCCAACATGGGGGATAACCACCCAGTCCGGACCTTAAGACAACTCCCTTTTCGTTTGAAGTGGTGGCTCCGACTAGGGATAATGGGACTAGTTTCCCAACGTGGGTTTTAAAATGAGAGCGGGTGGTTTTTGAGTGATTGCAGTAAGGATAGTGATAACTAAGTGACCTATTCTAACATGCAAATATCTAGCTAACTTAATCTAATATAAACCATGGTATTTTGTGCGATATGCAATCTAAAAAGATATCTATTTGACATTTGATAGTAAATATCAATCACGCACTAAACAGAGGTGATAACGTGTAAAGATAATTTCTTTGACTAAATATTTAGTCAAATAAATGTATAAACTATATAACATATATCTGATGATTATATATGAAAATAAACAATTTCAGCTAGGCATCATACAATAGTGAAGTTTTGTTGATTTGACTAATGACATAGATCAACTCTTTTCTTCAGATCAAATTATCTTCCAAGGATACAAGAGTGCATCAACAAAGGAAAGTAGTTTGATATTTAAAATAAATGACCATGTTCCATAATTTCATCAAGGAATTCACAAACTTATAGAAGTGCATTCTTTGTAAAAAAATTTGATAAAATTCTCGACACTTCTCTAATTGCATGAGAAGGGTATAAATACAATTCTAACTAATGTTCAAAAATAGACTATACAAAACTTTGAGGAGGTTACAAACAACCTTCCTCCTAACTAGTTAACTAACTCTAAATATAAAAATGTCTTGATGAGCAGAGGTTATGATGATGACTTGCTATCTACCAGCTTCTCTTTTAAATCGCATATATCGGCCATTGGTTTGACTTGAGGAGGTGCCCCAAACTGTGTTTTGACCTGTCCTATGAAAATAACATATGTGAGAGGTGGCAGCATCCACTGAGTTGAATGGAATGAGTAGTTAAGGGTCATGATTTGGCTGTGTGGCTTGACAAGGTATTGCTAATACACCTCCTAGTCAGTCTTTGCTAATTTTGCGATCGTTTCCCTTTTAATTTCCGCTCTTTCCTTCCAGCTTTTATGCAAGTCATTTAAATCAGGTAGCATTTTCGAGCTTCCTTATTTCACCAGGTTGGTGGCATACAAAGTGTGGTTTACCACTTTTACTATGTTCTTTGACACCCTGGCTTCTCTTTCCACTGCTAATTCAGCCTGTTTGATCCTTGCATCTCAATCCCTGAATAGAATGTCCTTATGTGTCTCCTCGATCTCAGGCAGATTAGCCCTCCTTCCCTCTTCTGTTTCATTCTACTCAATGAATTATGATATTCTTGTGTTTAGATTAGTAAATTCAGTTCTTTGGTCAATTGCCTTATCTGTTAGCTTGTCACTGGTGATTAGATAAGGAGCGATATGTGACATCTTTTGGCAAAATTGTTCTTGCTATTTTAATAGAAAGGAATTTAGCTCTAGTGCCTCTTTGATGAATTCCTTGACAATAGGGACATCTTCGTATTTTACCATGGCCTCTTGCAATTCTTGAACTTGCACATTCTTTACAAAAAATATGTTTCATGGACTATCTTTAACACCTCCATATTCTATTGCAATTGAGAGATTTGTTTAGCAGCTTGCTGGTTCACAATTTCTTTTTCAACTTGCAACTGTTGCTCGAGCTGTGCTATCTTCTCATCCTTTTCCCTTAAAAAAATAGATATCTCGGTAGCTTTATCCATGGTGGCAGTTACATATGCCCCTCTAAACTGCACCAGTCTGTTCAAGTTTCCAGCTAGATTGGTAGGAATATCCTTCGAGACTATGTCCATTAGCTCATTCCTAGGTGGGATCTCGGGTGTCTCTATCCTCCTTTTCCTCTGTCTCCTTACTGCAACCTTATGAAGTGGGCTATAGAACACATCTAAAGGAGGAATTTCAGTCACCTTCAGGACAATTTCTGATGTGGGAAAAGCAAGAATGATTTTTGTCTGCTGCGAACTTGTCCCTTGCTCATCCATCGACTCAGACTCTGTAATCTTCTGGGTATGCAGAGGAGTGTGATATTCTGTGGTTTCCTGAAAATATGTTGTCCTAGGAGTGTCTTGTAGTTTTTTATTGAATTGATCCCACTCCTATCTTAGGAGTATATTTATTTGGGTCGCTCATACCCTGCTTTTCGGCTAACCTCCTGCTAGATTCCGTTGTATTCTCGGTGTCTTGGGCCCTTCCTATATCAGGTGCTTTCCTTGTATCCACTTGAGACTCTACATGAGAATTAGGTCCCTCATTGTTGACAATCACATTGGGTGTAGCCTTTTCCTCAATTTTTAACAAATGCAATGGAATTATTTCAAGCCTTTTGTTTCTGAACTCCTCAAAGCTTTTAAAATCTATAGGACTCAGATTTGCCTTTGCCCACTCGAACGATTGTTTGAAGGATTCGGCTGACTATAAAAGGTATTCTGAATTATTAGCCTCATGGTTAAAATGCTTGATCTTTGCTGTAGTAGTAATGTTATGTGCTAATTTGTCTAGATCAAATTGCATTTTTGGCAAAGTATGGAGCCTGAGGATTTCTAGGTTTACTGACTCCTTGGTTGCATGATTAAAATTTACTAATGAAAAGAAACCACACCGAATAGGAAAAGATGGCCATAATTATTTTTTGCTCTCTTTTATGGTCTTCATCAAGCCTTTTCCCATAGTCTGGCGGGCTATTTCTCTTGCTCATAATTTATCAGACATATAAAGGGAAGACATGCGGGTTCACTATACTGCCAAAAACCCTGATGTATGTAAACCATTTTTCAACAAAATACTTTCCCACTATGAGAAGGTATGTAGCGGCTTCTTTGGAAAACCTAGGGGATTTCTTATTGAAAATTAATTGATGCAATGGAAAAATAACAGCATGGCATATTTTATAAAAATGGTGTATATAATGGGATTCCAAAATATGTTTATGGTTGCGATGGATAGGATAGGGGTCCTGCAAGGTCCATTTCCAACCCATGATTGGAAATTTAGTATAGAAACATATGGCATCCATGATGTAGGCATCGAAATAGAATGGAGGAAGGTTCTCTGTAGTGGAGGATCTCTTCTGGCGATACTTAGTGATGACAGTGGCTAGGTTATCAGATAGGATATTGATCCAATTCATAATGTGGGAATTGACACAAGCATCAATCAAAAGAATCCATTCTATGGAAAAATTAGCATTTTTAGGTAATCCATATAGCTTACATAACATATCAGTTGCATAGTTGTAGGGGTTTGCTAAGGAGGCTATAGGATACATACCCATTTTGTCAAATTTGAACTTGTTCTCTACTACCCTCTACCCCTAGATCATCTTGAAAGGTTCTTCATTTTTCTTTGCAAAGTTGGCCAGGTATGACTTGTCATATATGTCCTTAGGGTCAGGTATATGGTACATTTGCTTCAGGTCTTCAGCTTTTGAATGACCCCATGAGCTCCATCCTCAAATTTCTAAATTTCATGTCATCAATAGTGAGATTTTCCACCACCCACCTAATCATATTGGTATATGGTAGGATCTTCGCTCTCAGTCCTATTCTGCGAAGGAAAGAATAGGAAACATCTTTGAATAGGACTCCTGAAGTTTTTAATGAATCAGTCATTGCCTTTACGATAGTAATTTTTGGACACTCATCCTCAAGCCTATTGTATATGACCTCCCATGCTATTGATTCCCCATCAGTGTTGCAGATTGTATCAAAGAATATAGGAGACATTTATGATAGCTTAGACTCTGTAATGTTCTACCTTTTCTTCTTTTGCATCACCTTCTGCAATGACATGTCTTTTGAAGCTTTCCTGAAATGGAAGAGATATATCATCATAGACGATATAGGGAAATTAAGGCTGAAAGCTCTCTGAAATGACTTTGAATCATGGGAGGATTTCGAATGAGATATTCAACGTTAAATTGCCATAACCTAAAACATCATTACTTCTCCTTGGGCTGCTAAACATTAATTACCCTGTCAAACCATTCATTTTTATGTTAAAACACAGTAACTTCCCATGCTTGGTGCTTCATTCGTGCATCAAAACTTTTAAACGTTGTAATATAGCATTGCCTACTTATAATGCAAAATGCAATTACGAAAATCAAAATATCTCATTTTGCAAATCATTAAAGGATGACACAATGACATGGATTATTTATTTGTGACTCTGCGAAGTACAACCATGTGTTGAAGGCATTCTGATCGGTATATTACAGCGGGGGTGTCTCATCACATATCGCAATTTAGGATTTACTTAAAGATGTTTATAATTATGAAATGGGAAAAATGGGAAATGCGATTTGCGACAAGGATCCTAAACATGGGTTGTTTTCTAAGATCTTTCAAGGCAATTTCTTAGAGTTAGGATTTATTTTTTAAAGACTAAAAAATTTAAAAAGGGTCCCCATTTATATGTCAAATATCAACTATTATTCATATAAATGGAGGGGTTGTTACATAGTACAACATGTTCTAAAGCTTTATGTTTCTCATCTCGAATATGGGCCCATGCTTCACTTCCAAAAACACGAAAGTGACTTAGATCTAGTTTAATTGAGCTCCATGCTTCTTCTAGAGTGACATTCTTTAAAGCCTTAGTAGGAGTTCGATTTACTATGTAATTTGTACAATTAATTGCTTCTGCCCAAAAATTAAGACTAATTATTTTAGATTGAAGCATACAATTAGTCATTTCCTTTAAGGTGTGATTCTTCCTTTCATCTACACCATTTTTTTGTGGATTATATTGAACAATATGTGGCATTTGAATTCCATGCTCTGTGCAAAAGTTGATGAATTTGTTGTTAACATATTCTCCACCATTACTAGATCTTAGCTTAAGAATTTGATGTCCATATTGTTTCTCAACAAAGCCCTTAAATGCCAAAACATGTTAAATACTTCACTCTTGAGTTTTAAGAATTATACCCAAGTGCGTCTGGAGAAATCATCAATCAAAGTTAAGAAATACTTGTAGCCAAAGAATGAAACAACTGGAAGTGGACCACATAAATCACTATGCACAAGATGTAAAGGGGTTGAGGCATGCCAAGAGGCATGTTTTTCAAAACTATCCTTATGATGTTTTCCGAGTACACATCTGGAACAAACACCATCTCTGCAATATACCATAGGAAGACCTATCACTCTATTTTCTTTACATAGATTTTGAAGGGAGCGATAGTTTAAGTGAACAAATCGCTCATGCCAAAGTTTGATCACTTCATCATTATGAGAAACAAATACCTAAGGAAGAGTTGATGACCCAAAGTTGTTAAACTTATACAACCTTGTAGAATCATCATCAATGTCAGTAGCTAAAATCCGTCTAGAATCTCTTAGGTCCTTAATTACCACATCATGAGGTGAGAATTCAACGATTTTACCTTCACTTGAATGAGTTATATGATATACAGATAGAAGGTTGCAGGATAAGGTTGGAACACATAATACATCATTAAATTGACCATTGTCTAGATGAATAGTTCCAGTCCCTACAACACTAAGAGATCTATCATCACCAACATATATGTTTTTTTTGTTACAATCATTTAAAGAAGAAAACATGCTTTGTTTTTTGCCATGTGATAAGAAGCTCCAGAATCAGTGAGCCACTCATGAGAATGAGAAGAAGAAGAAGATACATTTATTGCATAACCAGACCAAGATGCTTGACAACCACATGCAGAAAGTGAAATTCTTGAAGATGAAGCTGAAGTTGAAGAGTGCTCCAAATGGATGTTATGCTTCTTCATTACTACTTCCAAGGCTTCCATATTCTAAAAGATTTTGGATTCGAAGTGGCCATCTTGATTACAAAAGTTTCAATGTCTATTAGCCTTCTTCCCTTTGTTTTTATTTTCCTTATCATTTTTTTGAATTGATTTTTCATTTTGAGACTGAAATTGCTTGGGACCTTTGTTTGGTTTAGGACTATTCCTTTTAGGATACTACTTCTTAGGATTCTTTGAATTTGGTTGTCGCTGGGTGGCTAAGGATTTCTTAGAAGAGTTTCCAAGATTAAGAAGACCAAGATGTAAGAGTTTTTCCCAGTCTCTTATTAAAGAATCACAAAAGGCATCAAAAGAGGGGGACTTGTAGTCTTGTCCTTGAGAAATAAAAGCTTCTCTTGTAGAATGGAAAGTGGAAACAAACACAGAGTAGTTTGGTCCCAACTTAGTAAGAATGGAATAGATAAGGCTACCATCTTCTTTCTTAACCTTAACACCTTCCAAGAGAAGTTTAAGGGTCTTGAACTTGGACAAAAAATCTTCAATGGAAGAAAAATTATTGGGGTCCAACGTAAGCAACTCATTTTCGAGTTGATGGGCTCTAATTTCATTTTTAATTCCAAAAAATTTAGTGAGTTGTTTCATTGCTTCATTAGGGGTATCAAGTAGTGCTATATGGAATCTAAGTTCTGGAGAAATAGACATCCCTATCAACCCACATGCTTGATCTTTCCTATTTTCCCATTTTACTGCCTTATCTTCATCTTTAGATTTAGTTTCTTGGCCTAAGGCTATTCTGTAAATACCTTTACTTGTAAGTAAATCCACAATGTAGGACCACCATTGGAAGTAGTTGGTTCTCTCAAGAATAACTTAGCATGGACTTTTTATTTTAATAGAAACTAAAGCTATAGATGTTGAAACTAAGTGTTCCAATGGAAATATCTCGAAAAATTAGGCCGATTAAAAAAAACAACTCTGAAAATGACTTCCAGATGAAGAAGTTATAACATTTTCAAGAAAATTTGTTGAATATGCCGACGAAGTGTGTGAATATGTGGAAGTGAATGATAATGTTATATTTAAAAAAAAAATCTCCCCCTTTCCAAAATTAATCTAATTAGATCACTTTAAAAAATATATATATGTGATCCACTTTTATAAATAAGTGAAAGTACTTTTACAATGGTACTTTATGAGCTACCCACTAAATTGTAACTTAAATAAAAGATACAGAGACTTTAGAATTATAAGTGACTCACTTTTTATAATGGGTGAGAACACTTTTACATAAAGTAACTTTAAAAAATAAGTTACATGTGCTTTTTGAAAAAGTAACTCAACAAAATGAAAAACTTGAACTGAAGACCTCTATTCTCATAAAGTAACTTTGGACCAAGTGAGCTAGTTTAAAAGGTTAGTAATTTTTGGAAAAGAAGAAGGTTTTTTTTTTTTTTAGTCACTGAAGCTTTGGGGTGCATGATTACTTGAGAATGCCCTTATTTCCTACAAAAAAAAAACCACACAACCCAACATGAACATACAAAAAAAAGAAAACCTTATGGCTTAAAGTTAGCTTTCATCGAAAACTAAATATTTTCCTCAATGTTTCTGATTTTCCGAGCTCACATTAAGGCACGACGAAAAAGAGCATACGCATGAGAAAAATCCTTCCTTTCTGTTTCTGATTCACCCAAATCACATAGAGTCGCAAGGCAAAGACCATACATAGAAATGAAAGGTATAGATCTTTTAATATAAAATAGAGAGATAAATGCACTGAAATAAATAGATAGATAAATAACTAAAACTGCAAATAAAGACTGTATACCTCCAGATCTTAAAAAAGGACATAGCCAGGGTTACTGGAAACCTTTTAACATGAAACAAAAGGGGTTCCTCACTAAAACATATGCTCATAACACAATAGAGCAGTCCTCTTGGCCCGAAAGCAACCAAAAATAGTAGATCTAGGAAATGATAGTCGAATGTAGTTGTACTGGCTTTTGATTTGGATCACCAATGGATGCGGCCTTCAAATAGCTTTCATACCATGTAGGAATTCATAGGGTAGGTTCCTCATATAGAACACCAAAGGACATCTCTCACAAACAAATCATAGATTAATACACCAGTATTCTTGAAGTGGTTAAAACCCTCAAAGAGGGAAACAATCCACAACCTAAGCCAACGCAGCCACTTCAGGAAATTTATTAATAAAAGAAAGAAAATTTACATAAGCTTCTCTCATGAATAGTCACCCCACAAATGACCCTCCATGCTCTGTAAATAGAGATCATGGACCAATCAGGTGTTAAGCCATGGATCAAGTGTCGGTAATACCGATGATAGAATGAACCCTCATATCACTTCATGTCTAGAACATATCGTGGCTGTCGGATTGTAAGTTACAAATGTACATAGTAAAGAAACACACTATACCTAACTCTAGACTAGACCAAGTTATACTTAACTATTTCTTATGTGTCAAAATAACCTAACATAGTGTAGTAGGAACTCTTCATATCTGAGAAGATTACCTTCAATGGGTGGAGGCTAGATTGTGCCTTGGAAGGAAACTCTAACTTCATCGCATGGAAGGATCACATGGAGGCGATACTAGATGAAAAATTGTTGCTAGAATACATCAAGAGGGATGTTGTAAAATCAATAGAATCTGATGTCCAAAACCTTGCTTAGTGGAAGAAAGATGTAGTCCAGGTGAGGGGAATAATATTGGAGGTAGTATGGGATAACATTGTCAACAATCTCCATGGGAAAGAAAATTATTATCTAATGTGGTACAATTTGACATATCTGGTTCAAAATGAAAGCGACCATAGGAAACTAGTGCTCAAGGATAAACTTCAAAACATCAAGATGCAAAAGAATGACACTATTCTGCAGTATTTGAGTAGGTCACACAAGTTCATGATGGTCTTGCAGGAGTTGGTTTTATTGTTTCAGATGATGATTTGGTAATCCTAGACCTTCTAGGCCTTCCCAGGAGCTATAATAGCTACCAAGATTTGGTGAATGGGAGGGAGAAATTTCTGAATTGGGAAAACTTATGGTCTAATTTGGTACAAGAGAAAATAAGGCAGAATACTAGAGATGGGACTTCATTCAAGGGCTAGGATGAAGGAAAAATTTCATTCGTTGGAAAGGAGAAGAAGGGAAAAGTTAAGAAATCTCAAACAAAACTAGAATCCAACCAAGGGGGTGAGAAGAAAGATTTGTCCAAAATTAAATGCTTTCAATGTCACGAATTTAAGAACTATGCCTTGAAGTTTCCACACAAAAATTTAAGCAAGAAGACCTCAAGAGAAGTAGTAGGTGAGAATTAGCTTCACAGTTCAAGCTTCACTTTACCCTTATCGTATGCATGGCTAGGACGGTGATGGGGAGCATGTGGTACTTGGACTCAGGTGCATCATTCCACATGATAGGGTGTAGAGACCCTTTTTGAGTGACCTGGAGGAGAAATACCTCCAAATACACATTGAGTTGGGGGATGACGAAAGGTACAGCACAATTAGGATTGGTACAGTCACCCTTTAAAGGAAGTTGGGCTCCCCTCTCAAACTCAAGGATGTCATGTTCATTCCAGGCCAAAAGAAAAATCTCATCTCTATTACAGTTTTGGAAGACCATGGTTATGATGTGATCTTCAGCAAAGGAAAAGCATTCACAAGACACATAGCCACCAGAAAAGTGAAGCAGATCGGGGTTCATGTGAAGAACTTGTATAAGCTAGATGTGGAAGATTGTGTTTCATTAATCACTAAGGTAGAGAAAGTGTAGGGCCGTGATGTCGGTGAACGTTGGCACAAAATACTTAACCATTTGCATCATGGAAAATTAAATATTATGCAACAAATAACCATTGGCCTCCCTAAAGGATCACTTGAGCAACATGATGTATGCAAAGGATGTACTTTAGGGAACTACAAAATTCCTCATTCCATGATTGGGACAACAAAACACATGCAGTCCTCGAAAGGATCCAATCTAATGTTTATGGACCTTTTTCAATATCCTTTACTACTAGACAGAAATATTTTGTCATTTTTATTGATGACTTCTCACGGAAGCATTGAATCTTCTTCACGAGGAAGAAAGATGAGAAATTGTCTAGGTTTGTAGAATTCAAGGAACTATTTGAGAAAGAAACTGACAAGAAGGTGAAGGCTCTCAAGAGTGATAATTGAGGTGAGTACATTTTGAATTAATTCAAAAAAAATTGTGTGAAAGAAGGCATTCAATGAGCGCTGACAACACCCCACAACCCAACATAGAATGGGGTGGCTGATGGAAATAACGTTAGCTATGTTACATGACCAATGCCTAACTCTACATTTGTGGGTTGGGGCATGCAACTGAACAACCTATTTGTAGAACCATAGTCCTCATCATATTCTAGGCATGATTACATGAAAGGAGTCTTTCTCGGGAGAAATCCGTATGTCTCACGCCTCAGGATCTTTGGAGCCGTTGTCTACTACCATGTCTCCAAATAATTAAGGAAGAAGCTTTAGCTGACAAAACAATTGGGAGTATTTTTGGGTTACACAGAAACTCCTCACAACTATCGGGTGTATGTTCCATTCATAATAATGATAGTTGTGTGAAGGGATGTAAAATTTTATGAGGAGAAAGTGATGCAGTGCTATCTTGAGAGGGAGCTTCAAATCCCACTAAAAGAAGAGCTTTTAGCTCGAAAGGAGGAGCCTCAGGAAGTTGTGTAACAACCACAAGTAGAGGAGAAGAGAGTGGAGACATCCACTAAAGTATAACCATCTAGAGAAGGAAAGAAAAGGACTAGGGAAGCTAATAAACGTGTGCAAGAGGTGAGGGGGAATGTGGGAGCTCCTTCAAATTTGCACAAGTAGAGGAGGTTGCCTAAGTGGTACGCTGGCTACATGGCTCTAATGATTGATCATGTAGAGACTCATCCATTCTCTTTCAAGGAAGCAATAGAGAAGCTTATATAGGTTGATGCAGTGGTGGAGGAATATTAATTCATTGTAAATAACAGTGTTTGGGAAGTGGTCCCAAGACTAGCAGATAAATCAGTTGTGGGTTCAAGATGTATCTTCAAGGTTAATCATGTAGGAGACGAAAGCATAGAGAAGTATAAGGCCAGATTGGTGGTCAAGCGGTACTCTCAAGTTAATGGAAATGTCTATGAGGAGACCTTTGCTCTTGTAGCAAGGTACTCATCCATTATATCAATTCTTGCACTGGTTGTGTAGATGGGGTGGAAGATCCCCCATATGGACGTAAAAGCAACATTCCTCAATTGGGTTATTGAGGAGGAGGTCTACATCAAGAAAGAAGAAGGTTTTTAGCCATTTGATTGGGAGTCGCATGCATGTATACTCAACCGAGAAATGTACAGTCTGAAAATAGCACCCCATGCTTGGTACATGAGGATTGATAACTACCTCAATGGTTTGGGATTCACCAAAAGTGAAGTGTTAGCATTATGATACAAGTATTTTCTTGGTGGAAACTCTACATGTTAACTCAGTTTTGATAAGAGGCTAATAGGAATATTCAGAGGCAATAGGGCAGTGGGACAGAGGATCAGGAATATGGAACTAAGGTCTATTGATTAGAATAAAGAAGCTAAAGGAAGAAGATGATCTAAGAGAAGTTTAAGAGATACACATAGGTTCACTTAGTCCAAGTAGTGTATACACGCAAGTACTCAGAACAGAAATAGCGTATAACATACACACGCACTCCCACAGAAGGCAAAGCGCATACATGTTCAAAACCATGGTTTTGGTTTGAGGTATTTGGCCCAAGGTATCTTTGGACCATGATATTGACCCTAGGTATTTAGTCCGAGGTATTCGGTCCGTGTTATTTGATCGAAGGTATTGGTCCTAAGTGGATTCAGTCCATTGTATTGAGAAATGCCAAAAACTATATAAAGATGAGATGATCATAAGGCCATATGTGCAAGTGAATAAGATTCTAAGGAATACCTCTATTTGAAGTATATTTTATGTTGCAGGGTTATGTTTGGGACTAGATCTGAAATATTTATGTGCACCTCGAGTTCAATATTGGATCGGGATCATGAGACCTGAAATGACTTATTCTTGAATGATCTGATATTGGTTGAGGCTAGATCTGATGTTTTGCGTCTATTTTATTCGTTATCTATCATGATCTAGGTTTGTCTAAAGTCTAGAATTGCATCAAAGTTCTGAGTCAATATTTGCAGATCTGTAAGAAGGTTCGTCTCAGAAAAAGAGCATATACACATAGGTTTTTTCCTTTCAAGTAGCATATACAAAATAAAGGCTTGATGTTAAGAGATGACTGATCTATCAGATCAGTATTGCTGATTTATTGCTGCTGCTATTTTACTATTGTCTGTCAATGAAGTCTTCTTAGATATGAATGTAATTCTGAATGTATAAGGAGGTTGATATTTGATTGATTGTATAAGTGAGAAGAAGTGTTTTTTGTTTCCTATCTGTGTAAAGTTCTGTAAGTTCACAGTAGATGTTCAGTACACTGTTGGTTGGTATAGTTTGTGATTCAGAGATTTTATGATTCAAAATCTTTAGAGGTATACGCAAGTTGGGCTGAAGGAAGTAACGTATACACATAGTTTTTCGTCATTGAAGTAGCGTATACATCCTGACACATGAATTTTTTATGTTTTAGTTGGTTCTGAATGTTGATACAAGTTTCTGGGTTCAGCACAATGTTCTGATGATAGTGATCTGATTGTTTCAGATTAATTACATGTTGGTTGATGAAGTTTGAGTTTCTAAATTTCTAATGGGTTATTGATGAGTCAAGGTCTTCATCTGTCTTGATATGTGCTAGGAGCATCCAATCTGAAAATTCATGAAACATGGTCCCTGGTGGAAGAGTGGAGTTTTCTGTAGGCTTGCAACTATGTACTAGTAAACATATTGGCTAGTACAAGAGCTAGGGGGTTGTAGCTCCCTTCCAGTAGAAGTTGGAGGATGAGAGAAGGTTGTAACCTTCCGTAGGTAGAAGCCTACATATTGGTATGAGTCTGCACTAGTACAAGATTGTAAACAAATTTTCTTATTATTAAAAGAAGATAGAGATGACAGCAGTAGGTGGTTTTCACCCACATTGGGTTTCCACCTTAAATCTTGGTGTCCATGTGTGTTTCTTATGTGTAATGGTTTATTATGTTTATACTGCACATGGTTACTCTTTAATGATTGGTGAAGTACTGATGCATTGATTAAAGATCAACATATGATGAATTAACTACATCATAAGTTTATTGCATAAACGTTGGTTGCCTTAAAGACAGTTGTGTGTACACGCTAGTTCCCCTCTCTGAAGTAGCATATATAAATCTGATTATGAAAAAGAAAAATTCTTGATCTGATAATACTGATTCCCCCCCCCCCCCCCCCCCCCCCCAACTCTCAATATTATTTCCAACAATTTCTATCAGATCCACCTTCTTCAGAAGAAGCTTGATTGCTTGAAGGAAGATCCATCAAGATGAATAATAATGAAAGCATCGGATCCATCAGACCACCAATCTTCGATGGGAGAAACTTTTTTTATTGGAAAATAAGAACCACAACCTATCTACAATCTCTTGGAACAGATCTCTGGGAAATTGTGGAAGGAGGATATAAATTTCCAATAGAAATTCCTACAGAAATGGCAGGTAAAAAGAAATATGAAACCAATGCCAAAGTTGTCAATACATTATTGGGAAGTTTGTCACAATCATAGTTTTTCAAAGTCATGCAACTCAAATCAACCAAAGAGATATGGGACAAAATCGTTCAGATCTGCGAAGGAGACTCTCAAGTAAAACATGATAAGCTTAAACCTCTCAGAATTCGGTATGAAACTCTTAAGATGCATAGTGATGAGAATATAGCTAGTTACTTCTTACGTATATATGAGGTTGTTAATTGTATGAAGAATCTGGGTGAAGAAATAAAGGAAGTTACCTTAGTTGAGAAAATTTTGAGATCCTTGTCTGCTAAATTTGAATCAAAAGTGTTTGTCATAGAAGAAAAATAGGATCTGTAGAATATCACTATGACACAGCTTCACAGAGTCCTAACTGCTTTTGAGATGAGAAAAGGAGGTCCATCAGATATGAGAGAAGCTACATTTAAAGCTTCAACAAAAGGAAAAGAAAAGGAAGAACAAAATAAATCAGGACACATTTCGGAAGAAGAAGATGAGGTAAATTTTGTCAAGAAACTTCAACGGGGTTCTGGAAGGTTCAGATGTAAGCTACCTTTCAAATGCTTTGCTTGTGATAGAGTGAGTCATTATGCTGCCAAATGTCCTAATAAGGATAAATATGAAAAAGGAAAGGAATATGCAAAAGGGAATAGGAAACAAGTTGTGAATAGAAGGAGTTACTATACTCATGAAGATAGCGATGGTTTATCTAATAGTGATGAAGATGAAACTGGTCAAGATTACAGACTTCTCATGGCTTATGATACCGATGATTTTTGGGATAGTTTAGAAGAGGATATTGATGGTTTATCTAATAGTGATGATTATATACTTCTCATGGCTTATGACAATGATGATTTTTGGGATGCTTTAGAAGAGGAAAACTTTCATGAAGAAATATCTAAACTCAAAATTTGTTTAGAAGAAAAGAATATGATCATAGATACCTTGGCATACCAACATTCTAAAAAAGAAAAACACAATGAAAAACTAGAATGTGAAATTGTGGGTCTAAGAAAAGATCTTGAGAAAACAAAATCTCTCAATCTTAGATTTTCTAAAGGATTAGAAACTTTAAATGAAATTATCAAAGTTCAACATTCTCCTTTGATAAAGACAGGTCTTGGATATACTGAAGAAGCATCTCAATCACAAAAGCCATCAACCTCCACCAAAATCTATCTTGATGCAACAAAGACCAGTGAACAATATGACAATCATCAGCAAAGGCATAAAGCTGATCACCAGGTAAATCATACTCAATTTGCTCCAAGGATGAATATCAAAAGAAGCCACAACCAACCTCAAGAAAATCATACTCAATTTGATCCAAGGATGAATATCAATAGAAACTACAATCAACAGGTAAATAGATTCGATAGTCACAGAAACTTCTTTAATGGGCAATGTTTTTCATGTCATAATTTTGGGTACAAAGCTACTCAATGTGTTACTTACAAAACCACATGACCAGAGAAGCACGAAATCAAAGGAATGTAATAGGGATCAAGAGAAGTTCCTATAATAACTTTTCTCCTCTTGAAAATGAAATAGAACACTCAATTTGTAACAACTTTGGTCATGAAGAATCTGAATGCAGGAGCAAATTTCGGCAAACACCTCAAAAGGAGAAAATGCCATTAAATCCCAAGATATGGAGAAGGAAATAATCTCAAACAGAAATATTTGGTATAGCCTTGTATGTGGAAGGACAAGAAAATCTGTGGTACATTGATAGTGGATGCTCCAAACATATGACAGGTGACAAAGAGAAACTTCACTCATAAAATGCCTTAGAAAAGGAAAGGAATGTCTCATTTGGAAATGACACTCCAGCTTCCTTAAAAGGTAAAGCTTTTGTTTTCTTTAAAGAAAAGGTTAAATATGGAAATGTTATGTATGTAGATGGTTTAAAGCATAACCTGTTGAGTGTCAGTCAAATGTGTGATCAAGGAAATGAAGTGGTGTTTCGATCAAATGGATGTGTTGTTCGTGAGCTTGATACACAAGAGACCATGATCAAAGGTACAAGAACTCCAAACAAGTTATACATACTCAAAGGAGGACAACAACAGTGTTACCTAAGGAAAAGTGATGAAAAATGGCTGTGGCATAGAAGATTGGGACATCTAAGCATTTCTCAAATAAGAAAAGCATGCAGACTCAAGGCTGCTCGTGATCTTCTAGATATCGGCATCCCAAAAAATACAATATTAAAACCATGTCAAATCGATAAGCAAACTAGAGTTCACTTCATGGAAAAAGAAGGGTCAGCTAGTAAGCTTCTTGAACTTATCCATACTGATTTATGTAGACCAACAAGGAAAAAGTCACCTCATGGACAAGAATACTTTATTTTTTTCATTGATGATTTTTCCAAAATGTGTTGGATAGGTCTTCTAAAGCATAAAGATGAGGCATTTGAAAAGTTCCAAGCTTTCAAAGCTTTGGTTGAAAATGAATCAGATCGAAAAATCAAATGCCTCAGATCTGATCGAGGAGGGGAATTTATATCAGATGATTTTTTTGACTTTTGTGAACAACATGGAATAAAAAGGGAATTCTTGTTATGAAACCAACTCAATAAAAGATAGAAAATATAGATCAACGCCTTAGAGTTCAGCCTCTTAGAGGGGGCAACCTCCTTTACATTACATTAATGAACAATTCTTGGATGATTCAAATGACAAAACCTCCTTTCTATATATAGGAGTCTAAGGAGTCACAATATAATCCAGCCGACCTAACAATAATAATATAAAGCCACAAAAATAACAATAGAGGGATTCTATGGGGCACAGTAATAACAATATGGGGGCAATAGGGACATAACAATATTAATAAGGGGTATAACTACAATAGTAATGGGGTAATCACTAGTATTATAGGGACCCAACATGCCCCTCTCCTTCAAAAAAGTGTTTTCCTCAACGCTTGAGTAGTTCTGGATACTTCTGCATAAAATTCTCATCCTCCCATGTGGAATCTTCAGCGGATAAGTTCTTCCACTTGATAAGATACTCTGAAATTGATCGATTTCGTAGCTGTCGAGTTCTTGTTTCTGTGACTACTTCCGGTTCCAATATAATTTTTCCTTCCTCGTCAAGTTCTGCCAATATTGTTTGAACTGGGAGCTTGTCACCTATAACCTTCTTTAAACATGAAACATGGAAAACGGGGTGCAATCGAGAAGCTGCAGGAAGCTCCAATTTGTATGCCATAGTACCAATCTTTTGCAACACCTTGTATGGACCATAATACTTTGGTGATAATTTATTATCCTTCTTAGCTTGCTTGAGGGACATTTTCTTATATGGTTGTAGCCGTAGGAATACCCAATCACCTACATCAAAACTTCTTTCACTGCGATGTTGATCTGCCTGTTGTTTCATTCTATTCTGTGCCAACACGAGGTTATCCTTTAAGAGTTGGAGGACTTGTTGTTGATGTTCGATGTGATGTTCCACTGCCTGAACCTTAGAATTTTCTCTTAAATATGATGTGATGGATGGTGGTTGATACCCATAAAGTGCCATAAATGGGGTCATTTTTGTTGTTGTATGGAAGGAAGTGTTATACCACCATTCAGCCAGAGGCAACCATTTGACCCATTGTGTCTGTTTATCAGATACAAAGCAACGAAGATATCCTTCCAAACATTTGTTTACTATCTCAGTTTTCCCATCAGATTGAGGATGATAAGATGAGCTATGAGCTAACTGAGTACCAAGACAAGAAAATAATTCTGTCCAAAAATTTCCAGTGAAAATGGGATCTCTGTCACTTACAATAATCTTTGGGTTTCCATGTAGCTTTTGAATTGTTTCCATAAATGCAGTAGAAACTGTACTGGCTTTTAATGGATGTGATAATGCACAAAAGTGTGCATACTTGGTAAGTCTGTCAACTACCACCATGATGACACTCTTTCCCTCAGACTTGGGTAAACCTGTGATAAAATCCATTGAAACCTCCTCCCAACGTTGGCTTGGAATGGATAAAGGTTGTAATAGACCCGGTGTCTTAATTGTTTCAACTTTATTTTGTTGGCAAACCAAACATTCCGCCACAAACTTTTGAATATCTGATTTAAGGCCATCCCAAAAAAATCCTTCTTAACCCTGTGGTAAGTTTTTAAAAATCCTGAGTGCCCTCCTAAGGGAGAAGTGTGCAATTCCATAAGAATCTTTTGTTTTAGCTGGGAATTCTTACAGAGGTATAAGCGATCTTTGTACCATAACGAATCATTTTTCCAGCTAAATGTATCAGACGTACTGAAATCTTGTTGTAACTTTCGAATAAGTGCCCACACTTCTTCGTCATTCTTCCATTCCTCCCTTGCTTCGTTTATCCAATCTGGTTGGATAATAGAAATGGCACACAACAATGCTTCCACATCCTCATCCTTTCTTGAGAGTGCATCTGCCACCACATTTTGCTTCCCTTTTTTGTAGATGATTTCAAAGTCATAACCCAACATCTTTGTGACCCACTTTTGTTGCTCTTCAGAGGATAATCTTTGTTCTAAAAAGTATTTAAGGCTATCATGATCCGTTTTTACCTTGAAGTGTCTTCCCATTAGGTAGGGTCGCCATTTCTTAAGTGCATGGAGTATTGCCAACATTTCCTTCTCATAAATAGCTTTTCTTAAAAACTTTCCCTTGATTGGACGACTTTCAAAAGCAATGGGTCTTTCATCTTGCATTAGAATAGCACCAATTCCATTTCCTGAAGCATCACATTCCACAATAAAGGTTTTTGTGAAGTCCGGTGTAGCTAAGACCGGTGCTTGGCACATTGCCTCTTTAAGATGTTCAAAGGCCTTTGTTGCTTCTGGAGTCCATGAAAATGCATTTGTTGTTAGAGGTGCTGCTATTCTCCCATAATTCTTAACAAACTTGCGATAATACCCTGTCAACCCAAGAAATCCTCGCAGATGCTTTATGGATGTGGGGATTTTCCATTCCTTAATGGCTTTAATTTTGCTAGGGTCTACCTTAACTCCTTCATGAGATACAATATGACCCAAATATTCCACCTCCTGGACTCCAAAGAAACATTTGGATCTTTTTGCATATAATTGTTTCTCCTCCAATAGTTGTAGCACCCTGTCAACATGTTCAACATGATCCTTCCAAGACTTGCTGTAGATTAGTATATCATCAAAAAATACTAACACAAATTTTCTAAGGAATGGTTTGAAAATTGAATTCATCAAACCTTGAAATGTTGAAGGTGCATTGGTAAGGCCAAAAGGCATGACCAAAAATTCATAATGACCCTCATGAGTTCTAAATGCTGTTTTCGGAATGTCTTCAGTCTTCATTCTGATTTGATGATATCCTGAACGAAGATCCAACTTGGTGAAGTAAATTGATCCATGCAATTCATCCAGTAATTCATCAATGACAGGAATGGGGAACTTATCTTTAATAGTGAGCTTGTTGAGCTCCCTATAATCCGGACACATGCGCCATGATCCATCCTTCTTGTGCACCAATACTACTGGAGCAGAGAAAGAACTTTGACTCGTTGAATTATACCAGCCTCTAGCATTTCTGCAACCATACGTTCAATTTCACTCTTTTGGACATAGGGATATCTGTACGGCCTGATGTTTGGAGGAACACTTCCTGGAATCAGATGAATAGCATGATCATGATCACGCATAGGTGGGAGACCTTTGGGAGTCTCAAATACCTTGGAATGATTGTCCAGGACTTTTTGGAGATCTGGAGAAATAGATGATTCTGATGTGGAAACATCTAGCGAACATAATTGTGCAATTACACCTCTTTGCTCCTTTTTTAGAAGCTTTGTCATACCATTAGAGCTGATTATCTTTCCTGGTTTCCCTGCAATACCCCTTAATTCAACTTCCTTTCCTTCCGTAGAAAATTTGATGAAAAGTTCTTGAAAATTAAAAGCTATTGTACCCAAGGATTGTAGCCATTGGACTCCTAGTACAACATCAGCACCTCCCATTGGAATGGAAAGCATTGGGCTAGTCAATACATATTCTCCCATGGATAGCTTGATATTATGGCACTTTCCAGAGAAATTTATTGTTCCTCCATTTGCAATCATCACTTGACACTCTGGTGCTGGATATAGGAAGCAATTCAATTCTTTTGCTACCTTACAATGAATAAAATTGTGGGTGCTTCCTGAATCAATCAACACTATTACCTTTTTCTTCTTGATTTGTCCTTCTATCTTGATGGTTTGAGGAGTGGTAATTCCCGCCAATGCATTACAAGATATGGTCGGATTTATTTGTTCTTCATCTAGGCTTTGTTCCTGGAGTATATCCTCTTCTTTTGACCTTTCTTGCTCCTTTTCTTCTTCCTCTTCACAATCTATGTAGAATAATTTCTTCTCAGCACACTTATGACCTTTAGTGTATTTGCTATCACAACTGTAACAAAGCCCTTTTGCTCTTTTTTCTTCCAATTGTTGTGGTGTCAACCTTATAGGTTGTGGAAGACTAGGGGCAACAACACTTCCATCTTTATAGTTGTGAGTGGTATGCTTCCTGGTTGCCATAATTTTGCTTTCCATTTTTCTTGCTAACCTGAATGCCTTCTCTAATGAATCAGGTTCCCAAAGGCGAACATCATGTTGGATATTATCCTTTAAAGACCCTATGAACACATCAATCCTATGCTCCTCTGGAATATCTTTTACCCTTATGTTCAATTTTTGGAACTCCTCAATGTGCTCCATTATTGAACCCTTTTGTTTGAGACTTATCAATTGGCTAAAAAAAGTGTTGCTTTTTGTATCCTCATAATGTGCTATCAATTCTTCCGTAAAAATTGCCAAGTGATAAATTGTTTACGAGAGAAAAGCCATTGATACCATACAAACTGATTTGGTTCCAAATATAAAGTTTCCATACGTACCTTTTGTGTGTTTTGCACATTATTGAGATCGAAGAATTGCTCCATCTGTAATATCCATGTGGCGGGATCCTTGCCATCAAACTTCCTCATATCGATTTTTGGAATATGGTGAGTCTTCGATCCAACATTAGAGTCTATGGAATCATGATTAACATTTCTTTTGTTCTCATCATGAGTTTCCTTTAGTACCCTTTCACCCTTAGTGACCATTTCTTGTAGCAACTTATTCATATTTATCTTCAATTCTTCCATCTTATCATCCACACCATCAATTTTAGCTTCTACGCTTTCTTTAAACAATCCATCTTAGCTACTACACCTTTCTTTAAACCATCCATCTTAGCTTTTACATCTTTCCTTAAACCATCCACCTTAGATTCTGTTGCTTTTTGTGCAAGTGACACTTGTTGCACTTGTTCTTGTAATTTTGATATATCATATAGCATTTCTTCTTCTTCTTCATGAGTCATGCTAGAGCTTTCAGGTTCCTTACTAGTTGTTTGCATTTTCTTTCCTCGGGGCATCAGTTACCGATAATAATGCTCTACTATGCCCTTTGAATTCCTTCAAAATAAATTTTCAAACCAAGCTTAAGCAAAAATTTAAGAAAATTTACACACAGTTTTTCACTTTGTAGGAGCTCGATATTGCCCCTGATGTATATCTGTACTTTCCGATCATCTAGTTCTGAATTTGTGACTTGCAGTATCCGTTTGTGTCCTCTTTCCAATGCCACAAGTCTGACCCAAATTGGATTCTCCAAGGAAGAGTTATGCGAAATCTCCCACAGTGACTTGATTATAGACTAGTTCAGTAGAACGAACTTGTACGACATGCCAAGAGTCACTGTTTCGACCTTTGGATCTAAACAATGCATACAAGAAACTAAAGTCTATCCTCTTTCTGTACCTTTTTACAAAATTTCAATCTAATCCCCAGAGAGAAAGTTATGACGCTTTTCCCCAGGTCACCTGTTTGGAATGTAATTCAGGACTCTGCAAAAAGACCAACTTCATCAGATCATATCTCCGCAAATATAGCACAAAAAGCTCTAAAATTTGGACCCGAGGTTTGGAGCAACGAAACCCTGGAATCCAAAGCTCTGATACCAAATGTTATGAAACCAGCTCAAGAAAAGATAGAAAAGATAGATCAACGCCTTATAATTTAGCCTCTTCGAGGGGGCAACCTCCTTTACATTACATAAATGAACAATTCTTGGATGATTCAAATGACAAAACCTCCTTTCTATATATAGGAGTCTAAGGAGTCACAATATAATCCAGCCGACCTAACAATAATAATATAAAGCCACAAAAATAACAATAGAGGGATTCTATGGGGCACAGTAATAACAATATGGGGTCAATAGGGGCACAAAAATATTAATAAGGGGTATAACTACAATAGTAATGGGGTAATCACTAGTATTATAGGGACCCAACAATTCTCCACTGCAAGAACACCTCAGCAAAATGGTGTAGTAGAAAGGATGAATAGAACAATTCAAAAAATGGCTCGAGCAATGCTAGATGAATCTGGAACTCCTGCAACCTTCTAGTGTGAAGCTGCATTCACTGCCATGACTATTCTGAACAAAGAAAATGCTCAGGTAAATAGCACTAAAACTCCACATGAACTTTGGTATGGTAAGACTCCTACTATAAAATACTTTAAATTTTTTGGAAGCAAATGTTTTATCAAAAGGACTGATGAAAAACTTGGTAAGTTTGAACCCAGAGTAGATGAAGGGATTCTTCTTGGTTATTCTTCCAGAAGTAAAGGATATAAATGTTATAATAAAAGACTTGGGAAAATTGTTGAAAGCATTGATGTTGTAGTTGATGAAGCATGCAGAAATCCAAAACAGATAAAATCAACAGAAGATTATGACAATGAGGAAGATGGGGATTACTTTCCCACATCAAATCAAAATTATATTGAAGAAGAAACCAATGAAGCACCAGAAGAAGATATAATGGTAGAAGAAAAGACTCTGTCCATGTATGTTCAGAAAAATCATCCAGAAACTCAAATTTTAGGAGAAAGGGAGGCTGGTGTACAGACAAGAAGAACTATTATAGGGACCTCAAGCTATCTAACATTATTATCCTCCACCAAACCTCAAAATGTAAATGAAGCATGAAAATATGAATGTTGGGTCAAGGCCATCGATGAAGAACTTGAGAAAATTGAAAAGAATGACACTTGGGAATTAGTTCCTAGACCTCATGATAAAAATATTATAGGAACTAAATGGATATTCAAGAAAAAGCTGAATGAAAATGGAGAAGACATTAGAAACAAGGCCAGACTTGTTTGTAAAGGGTATGCTCAACAAGAAGGTATAAATTTTGGAGAAAATTTTGCACCTGTTTCCAAACTTAAAGCCATAAGAATGCTTCTTACTCTTTCCAGTTTTTAGAAATCGAAGTATACCAAATGGATGTAAAATCAACCTTCCTTAATGGAGATTTAGAAGAAGAAGTTTATATTTAACAACAGAAGGATTGATTCTTGGAAATGATGCAAAATTTGTATGCAGTCTCAAAAAGGCTCTCTATGGTCTGAAATAGGATCCAAGGGATTGGTATTACTGCCTTGACAAATATCTACACCAACAAGGTTTTACAAAAGGTTCTGTAGATAGCAATTTATATATAAAGATTGAAAATGATAAATTGCTAATTATTATTGTTTATGTTGATGATATAATTTTTGGTAGCAATGAAGAATCCATGAGTCAGAATTTTGCTTCAGTAATGCAACACGAATTTGAAATGTCCTTGCTTGGTGAACTTACCTATTTTCTTGGTCTACAAGTTTAGCAAACTAAATATGGATGTAGTCTTAGATCAAATGATGAATCAACAGCAGTACATCAACCAACTTATAGATCCATGATTGGCAGTCTGATTTATCTAACAGGTACCCGACCTGACATCATGCATGCAGTAGGAATAGTTGGAAGATTCCAAGCAAATCCAAAGGAATCACACCTTCAAGTAGTCAAAAGAATTTTCAAATATCTTCAAGGAACTCAGGACTTTGGACTATGGTATCCTAGAGATGCAGATCTTACTCTTCATGCATATATAGATGCAGATTGGGCAGGAAGTGTTGATGATAGAAAAAGCACTAGTGGTGGTGCATTCTATATGGGTTCCAGGTTAGTGTCTTGGTTCAGCAAGAAACAAAGTTCAACTGCTTTATCTACAACTGAAGTAGAATATGTGGTTGTTGCATCTTGCTGCACACAACTACTTTGGATGATGCAAACTTTGCAAGACATTCATATCACATGTACTCCACCCATCTCCATTCTATGTGATAATACAAGTGCCATCAGTATTTCAAAGATTCTAGTCATGCACTCCAAGACCAAGCACATACCCATTAAGTACCATTTTCTACGAGAACAAGTGCTTGAACAAAAGGTCAAATTGGAGTATGTCCCCGCCAAAGAACAAGTTGCTAATATATTCACTAGACCACTACCTAGAGAAACATTTGAATATCTCAGACAAAAGCTAGGAGTTGTTGCCGCATCATCTTGTTGTTAAATCCAGTTTTTTAGAGGAAGTTTACTACGCGTTGATTTCATGTAGTATATGCGCAGGTAAATGGGGGTTACGTTGCCTGAAAGCACGTATATGTTTTTCTAACAAAAAAAATAGTGGTAGCACAGGTTCAGGGGGAGCGTTCACATTCCATAATTATGGTTGTTAAACTCAGTTATTTCTTAGTTGCATCAGTCATTAGTGTGATATAATTTCTTCTGTCATGGTCTACATTTCAATGAGTTGTATTGGTCATATGATGTAATTTATTTCCCCAATATCTTTGGGATGGATGATGTAATAATTGTTGTATTTCTGTCATGTATAAACTTTGGTATATCCCCACTTGGTTGGGAAGATGAGTCAAATATGGTGTATCCCCATTTGGTTGGGTGATTGATGTACGCATGATTTCGTGGTCATAGGGAGGTCATACTCACTTTGTTGAGTTGTAATGCCATGTTATTATATTGAATCATCTCTCTGCAGACTCGGCATGTACTCAAGGGGAGTATGGATAGCACCATGCAAAGGAGGAGAGTAGAGTGGTCTGCCCTTTGCCCTTGATGTCAAAGGAGGAGAGTATTTTGGTATTTTGGTGTTGTATGGTACCTCTAACAGTATTTACAGCTTGCAGTAGTCAAGGCCATCATGGTTTCCATCAAGTCAAAAGCGGGAGATTGTTGGCATTATGATACAAGTATTGTCCTTGATGGAAAATCTACAGGTTAACTCAGTTTTGATAAGAGGCTAACAGGAATATTCAAAGGAAATTTGCTAGTGGTATAGAGGATCCAGAAGATGGAACTAAGCTCTATTGATCAGAATAAAGAAGCTGAAGGAAGAAGATGATGTAAGAGTAGTTTAAGAGATACACACAGGTTCAATTAGTCCAAGCAACGTATACACGCAGGCACTCAAAATAGAAATAGCATATAACATACACACGCGCTCCCACAGAAGGAAAAGCGCGTACATGTTGAAAACCATGGTTTTGGTCCAAGGTATTTGGTCCAAGGTATCTTTGGATGATGATATTGACCCTAGGTATTCAGTCTGTGGTATTTGATCCAAGGTATTGGTCCTAAGTGGATTCGGTCCATGGTATTGAGAAATGCCAAAAACTATATAAAGAAGAGAGGATCATAAGGCTAGATGTGTAAGTGAATAAGATTCTAAGGAATACTTCTTTTGGAAGTATATTTTATGTTGCAGGGTTATGTTTGGGACTAGATGTGAAATATTTATGTGGACGTTGAGTTCAATATTGGATTAGGATCATGAGACCTGAAATGACTTATTATTGAATGATATCATATTGGTTGAGGCTAGATCTGATGTTTTGCATCTATTTTATTTGTTATCTATCATGATCTGGGTTTGTCTAAAGTCTGAAATTGCAGCAAAGTTCTGAGTCAATATTTGCAGATCTGTACGCAGGTTCGTCTCGACAAAAGAGCATATACATGTAGGTTGGGTTCTTTCAAGTAGCGTATACAAAAGAAAGGCTTGATGTTCAGAGATGATTGATCTATCAGATTAGTATTGTTGATTTATTATTGCTGCTATTTTACTATTATCTGTCAATGAAGTCTTATTAGATCTGAATGTAAATCTGAATGCATAACGAGGCTGATATTTGATTGATTGTATAAGTGAGAAGAAGTGTTTTCTATTGCCTACCTGTGTAAAGTTTTGTAAGTTGACAATAGATGTTCAATACACTGTTGGTTAGTGCATTTTGTGATTCAGAGATTTTATGATTCAAAATATTTTGAGGTATATGCAGGTTGTAGCGTATACACATAGGTTTTATTCATTGAAGTAGCGTATACAGTTTGACACATGAATTTTTGAGGTTTCAGTTGGTTCTGAATGTTGATACAGGTTTCTAGATTCAGCACAGTGTTCTGATGACAATGATTTGGTTGTTTCAAATTCACTGCATGTTGGTTGATGAAGTTTTAAGTTTCTAAATTTCTGATGGGTTATTGATGACTCAAGGTCTTAATATGTCTTGATATGTGTGAGGATCATCCAGTTTGAAAATTCATGAAAGGTGGTCCTTGGTGGAAGAGTGGAATTTTTTGTAGGTTGGCACCTACGTACTAGTAAACATATTGGCTAGTACAAGAGCTAGGGGATTGTAGCTCCCTTCCAGCAGAAGCTGGAGAATGAGAGGAGGTTGTAACCTTCTATAGGTAGAAGCCTACGTACTGGTATGAGTCTGCACTAGTACAACATTATAAACAAATTTTCTTATTATTAAAAGAAGACAGAGACGACAACAGCAGGTGGTTTTCACCCACATTGGGTTTCCTCCTTAAATCTTGGTGTTCATGTGTGTTTCTTATGTGTAATGGTTTATTATGTTTATACTACACATGCTTATTGTTTAATGATTGATGAAGTACTGAAGCATTGATTAAAGATCAACATATGATGAATTAACTTAATCATAAGTTTACTCCATAAACGCTAGTTTCCTTAAAGATAGTTACGTGTACACACTAGTTCCCCTCTCTGAAGTGGAACATATAAATGTGATTATGAAAAAGAAGAATTCTTGATCTGATAATACTGATCCCCCCCCCCCCCCCCCCCCCCACTCTCAGTATTATTTCCAACATGAAGTGGATGCAAACCTCTATCATATCTTGGTAGAATGTATATTGGTTATTATTGCCTTATATGTTGATGATTTGATTTTAACCGGTGATGAGGAGTTGATCGGATCTTGCAAGGAGGACCTTGTAAGGGAATTTAAAATGAAGGATATGGGTCTCATGCGCTACTTCCTTAGGTTGGAAGTATGGAAAGGCGATGGAGAAATATTTATCGCTCAAGAAAAGTATTGAAATGAGATATTGCAGAGATTCCGCATGGAGAGATGAAAACCCATGGAGACACCTTTAGCGACCAATTAGAGGAAGGATGATGCCACTTCAGGTGAGGAAGTGGATGCTATCATTTATCGACAGCTAGTGGGTTCACTGATGTATCTTGTGAATGCATGACCAAATATGTGCTATGCAGTCAACCAACTGAGCCAAGCTATGGTTAGGCCAACCAAATCATTTTGGAAGGATGCTAAGCATGTTTTATGGTACCTTAGAGGCATTACCTAGTTTGGACTATGGTACAAACAAACAAGGGGAGTTAATTTGTGTGGATTCATAGATGTAGATTGGGCAGGGAGTCCATGAGAGTGAAAGAGTACATTAGGTGGAATTTTCAATGTCGAGTCCACAGTTGTTTCTTGGTACAATAGGAAGTACACATCTATGGTGCTTAACTCAACAGAAGCATAATACATGCCTACAAGTAAAGAAACATGTGAGGCTATCTGGATGAGAAAGGGGCATGTGGGACTATTTGGTCAGATGATGGATCCAACTGTGATCTACTGTGATAATCTGAGTTGCATTAATCTCTCTGATAATCTTGTATTTCACGATTGATCCAAGAATATAGATATCTGGTATGACCATTTATGGGACTATATTCAAAGGCAGATAATGTTGCTATAATACATTCTGATAGAGGAACAAGATGCTGAAATTTTGACAAAGGAATTTTCAAGAGGGAATTTTCAGTTCCATTGGTGTAGGATAGGGGTGGTTGATAATCCATTTCTTGTTGAGAGGGGTGTTGAAAAATGAAGCAAGAAATTCTCAATTTGATTTTTCCTTGATTAAATTGAAAAAAATTATAATTTCCACATCAACAGACAACTTGGATGTAGTTAAATTGTCTGTCATGGCTTGTGTCACCCATTTTACTTAGTAAATTTGAGTTGGAGGAGTTAGAGTCCAATCAAGCATGTGTGATTGCTAATTTGTAGTAATCAAGGTCAGTTATCTCAATTTGATTTCAGTTACACTAGTTCCAATTATTGGAGGAACTAGTGGAAGTTCAGTTTTGCTGTGTGACTTTAGTCAAATTCAGTGATCATCTAGTTAGCTGATCAATCAACCCAAAATAGCTAGTGCATACGGAGAATTAGAGTTCCAGAGTTGTGGTGGAGATTATAAAGAAATGTAACATCAGTTGTAGACTAGTCTTGAGTGTATAGGTGTTGCATGCGGTCAGATGATTAACCTTGGGAATCGCACAATCCATTTTGTAGAAATTCATAAATAATAGGGGCTTAATTTCTCAAGGAATTATGCAAGGAAATAGGGGCTCAAGAAGAGGCATAAATTGACTAAGTCTAGGTCAGAGCTTCTTAGTGAGCAGAGAGATAGGTTATTCACTTACACGTTGAGCTTGATTGAGCAAAGTAATTGGAATACATCTCTATTCATTATATTAATGAAATTATACAAGGGGTTTCTAGAAGATATCTTTCCCCTGAAAAAAATACTATGTGCATGTGTGTTATTTCTCATTGCATGCTTTTTATTGATGTTTTAAATTGTGAATTGAATTCTGCAAAGTAGTAGAGTAAGTTTGTGTCTTGTGATTTTGATTAAAAATTCATCAGCAATTGTAAATATACACCATAAGTTCTATAGTTTGAGTAGACCTGTGTCTTTTCCTTGCTAAGATATGAGTGTTGTGTGAACTAATGTTGGGGTCTTTCCTTCGCTTCTTATCTCAAAAACTATTATTTCCTAGTGTTTAAAGGTACCTTATCTCACCATTGTTGATAACTCATCGTCAAAGGCCTATTGACCTCGGTCCCTTATGTCGTAAGCATAGAGAACTAGAGTTCAAGTAGTCACCCTTTTTACTCATTTGTTGGTTAAATGTATTTGATATGTCCTGTGGGCCTGTGGCTTAAAGTTCTCTAACTATATTTGAAATGGAGTATATTTGGAAGGACCCATGGTTGGGATGACAAAAGAATTTTGGAGATCCGCCATGTTATCTCTCTTATCAGCTTCTCGAAGGATGGAAACTAAGATGACATATGCATGAGGGAGAACCTACTGCATTCCTTTACCTATAGGTTATTGGATGGAGTCGTGACCATGATGACGTATGCATAGGGGGAAGCCTACTGGCTTCTTTTTCTATGAGTATATTTGAAGTTCCCATGCATGGGATGGCATGTGCAAGGGTGGGATCCATCGAGTCCTCTCATCTACAAGTTGTTGGAAGCACCCATTGCTAGGATGATATACACATAAGGGAAAGCATAATAGGTTATTTTCTTGCAAATAAACTAGAGTAGTTTGGAAGTACACATGGATGGGATGACGTATGTGTGAGGGAAATCCATTGGGTTGTCTAGTCTGCAAGTTGTTGGAAGGACCCACAACTAGGAATCAGGATGATGTATGCACAAGGAAATCCCACTGAATTCTTTTCTTTAAGATTGTTGGAATGACTCGTAGTCAGAATTATGCATGCATGGGAGGATCCCACTGAGTTTTTTTTCTTTTTTGTGAGGATTAATGCAAGGACAATGGCTAGGATGACATGCGCATAGGAGGACCCCACCTGATTCTTTTTCCCATGGGTTGATGGAAAGACACATGGCTAGTATGACATGGTAAGGTGGATAAGTTAGAATGGAGAATAGCCACAAAACATGATGTGGTTGTGCTAGTGGAGCCCACGACTTTTTGTACATATGGAAGGTGTTGATAGGATTAAAAAATGTCTACGTGGACACCACGTAGGAATAATGATAAGTGTTGGACTATCTAGGAGGGCATGACTAGTCCACATGGTCACATGTGGGTACCACGTGGCAGTACCTTGTTGATGTGGCGATATGTATTTGTTCAAACTTAAAATGAGCATAAATTTTGATCTTAGAGATAGATTTAGATAAAATTTATATTATTGGAAATATCTTGACGAGTTGAGCACAATGGTAATATTAAAAGTTAATTCCATAAACTTCAAAGAAAGAGGATGGTTTTTGTAACCCCATCTTAATAACAAATCATGAAGGGCAAGTTAGTTTTAATGTAACACCTCCATCGGTTTGATAACCTTCTAGGGGGTGGGAGGGAGCATTAGAGTAGACTTAAATATATTCATGTTTTAAGAAGCATCCTTTCTTGTAATACATCAATGAACACATCAATATTACATATTTTTTGAACTCATTGAGCATGTAGGAAAGGCTACAACATGATACCACAATACCGGGAAAGAATAATATATTATTCATTTCTACATTTCAATTGAGAGAAGAGTAATATGCTAAGGAAGGGGGAGTTTCTTTCATTATTTCATTTCTCTCCATTATGGATTTTATCATTATTGTTTTTAGCGTTTTAAAAGATTTTTTATGGTATTTGTTCTATTACATGGATGAAAATGTGATATTTGATTTTTTTCAAGTGACATGATCTAATGACTAATGGTTTCTATCATCATCGATTCATTTTTCATTTTTTTGCTTTTGCTTTTCATATGTTGCTAAATTTTATACTTTTTCATGTTTATGGGTGGTTTTAAAGATTTATATATGTTTTGAATGTCATTCATGTTGACCTAGGTTGTCATTGATGTCAATATGGAAATATTCTAGATACTAGAGGATGACATGAAGCCAAGGGGATGTAGAGCAGATTTCTGAAGAGACGGGAGCAAGGCCATCAGGATAGCCAAGCCATAAGCAAGAGGAGTTACAGGAGGAACCATATAGCAAGGAGGCATATCAAAACAAGAGGAGCCATATCGGAAGAAAGCTGCGTGTAATACATGCCCACGAAGAACCTATAGGAGTAGCCACATATATATATAATATATATATGCCAAAACAGAGTTAGCGGAGCTACATGAGCAAACAGAACAAGCAGAACAGAGCATATATATATGCCATATATATGCCAAAGAAGAGGAGCACACAAGAGCAAATGGAGACGAGAGGAGCAGACAGAGCCACCAGAGGAGCAGATGGAAATGAGAGGAGCCATATCAGAGCAAGAGGAACGCTGCTTGTAATATATGCCAAAACAGATCAAGAGGAGTCATATTTATAGACCATACATATATGCCAAAGAAGAGGAGCAATGGAGCAGACAGAGTTATCAGGAGCCATCGGAGGAGCAATGGATGCGTTTAACAACAAACAGAGCCATATATCCATAGATAACACTATCGGGAGCTATCGAAGGAGCAAAGGAGGCATTAACACTATCGGCGGCCAAAAACTATGCATATATGGCAAATGCACTATTGGAGCGGAATACTTGGTTATATATGCAACCACACCATCGGCAACAAAAACTATAAACTGGCAGAAAGCGGACTTGAATTGTTATGAACGGGAGCGTTAAGTCGTATCGGGTCTGGCACACAATATCACATCAGATCTAACCCTATGTGACTTGCGATCACCGATAGCGATATCGCATCGGACCTCCACCAAAGGGCAACCCCCGATTGCGATGAACGGTTGCGGACCCGACGAGAATATCAACTTGGCTTAATATAATATCGTGTCCAGTGGTGAATCCGCCATCGACCATCGGCAATGTCATGAGCTCGATTTTTAAAAGACTTCTAGAAGCCGCAATTTCCGATTGCGATAATGTTGTGGAGGAACAGACCCGACGGGAATATAAAACATGGTTCAATGCAATATCACATCTACAAGTGGATCGGTCGTTGGCCATTGGCGATGTTATGGGTTTGATATATACAAGACCCCTGGGAGTCACAAATCGCCAATTGCGACATACGCTGCGGATCCGATACAGGAATAGTTGCGGGTGAATTAATATTGAAGTCCGCCCTTTAGTCTTTTGACTGTTTTTCTCATATTTCTTGTGTAATTGAATATTTGGCCTGTGCGGGGTTTGGAGACAGAGATACATTAAGGAATGCTCCTGATAGCTCAGAATACGAGAATCAGAATTAGGACGTGGAAGGTCCGTTAAATGTAATAAATATTCTCTATGTATGCAGCCTCTCTTCCTCCTGAACGTGTCCTGTGAATATTGGAACGTTCAGATAGATAAAGGAAACAGAAATTCGGGAAGCCGAAGAAGCAAGAAAGCACAGAGGAAATGACAGCGACCGAGGAGGAAACTGACAGGATAAGCGAGCGTTGAGGAAGCCGAAGAGCCTGCAGAGAAAGGAAGCCTAAGAGGTGGTGTAAGAGGAAACGAATGGGCAAAGGCATGGGAATGTATAAAAACAGTAAACACAGATGACTGTAGTGGTTGTTGGTATGGTGAAGAACTAGAGTGTGAGATATCAGAAGCAGCAGCGGTGAATACTGTTGAAGGTTGTTGAATGATGTGGAAAATAAGCTGGAGGAGACAGAGGCAGCGAGAGGATCCAGCAAAATAGAAAGAGGGCCGCAGGGCTAACAAGACAATAGACAGTTGAAGGGGAGAAGCAGCTAGCAGAGAACATAAGCTTGAACAAGAAGTTTTTCTTTATTCAGAGCTTAGTGCAACTAACAGTAGTCTGACTAGAGCTGTGTGAAGACATTATCAGAGAGCATGAAGGCTATTGGAGACTATGCGTGGGCAGTGCGTAGAGTTGTAAAGACTCATTCATGAGAAGACTGGTTGTCATTGATACTGTAGTTTAGAGACTACAGTGAAGTTGTAAATAGACAGAACTCAGCAGAGAAGATTTTTGAGAGCAAAACAGTACTATCAAATGAATCTTGACAAGTAAGAAGGATTGGAGTCCTTGGGGCTGGTGCCTCAAAAGCAAGAAGGATAGGAGTCCTTGGGGTTGGTGCCTCAAAAGGAAGAAGGATAACAGTCCTTGGGGCTGGTGTCTTAGAAGTAAGTAGGATTGGATTCCTTGGGGTTGATGCCTCATAAGTAGGAAGGATCGAAGTCCTTGGGAGTTGGTGCTCCTAAGACCAAGATTGGTGTCTTGGAAAAATAGAGTTGGTTCTCTGGAGGTTGGAGCCTCACCAAAGTCCAAGTTGGAGCTTGGAAACTGATTTTAACCATCTATATATTGTATCTATTTTACTGCGCAGTTTATATTAATAAAATCATTTATTCTTACTATTCATCTTGTGTTCGAATATATATGTTTTAACTGGTGAAACAATAGTGGGAAAAAGAAATACTGATTCACCCCCCCTCTCAGTATTTCCAACAATTGGTATCAGAGTAGGTACCTTCATTCAAAGCTTAACAGCTTGAAGGTCGACATTTAGAACAAAAATGGTGAGGTCAAGGAAGAAAGTCTCCAATCCTCCTAAGGATGTGTCTCCCTCTACTACTAAAATAGAAGACAATCAATTTGATGAGGCTTCAAGGCTCAATGGGAACTTTAATATATGGGAAACAAGAATGAGGAATTTCTTACAGACTCAAGGCATCGAAATCTGGAAATCAGTGATTGATGATAGCAAGATGGATAGAGAATCCAAGGAGTACAATGCAAAAAGCAATAAAGGCAATCTTGAATGGGCTACCTGATTCTGTAAAGAATAATCTAGGAAAATATTCACCAGCAAAGGATATATGGGACAAACTTCATGACCTTCACTCAAAAGGGGCACTGACCATGACCATCAATCAAGAAGGAGATCCTGAACACATCATAGAAGCTGAAAATGAGAATGATGACATCAAGTCTAAAGCAGACCTAGAAGATGAAGAGAATGAAAAAGACTTTGTAGAAGAACTCCTCGCTCAACTTATGACTGCCATGGAAGAGATTAACAATTTGAAAAAGGAAAATTAGGCACTTAAGAAGATAGCTCTAGTTGGTGACAAAGATCAAACAAGAAAGAAAGTTGACCTCATCAAGCTTCAAGTACAAGAAAGGGATGAAGAGCTTGCCAAGCTTAAGAAGGAATTTGATCAAAGTAAAAGAAAGCATCATGAAGAAGTCATATCCATGAAAAATCAATTGGATAAAGCAAAGAAGCAGGAAGATACCTTGTCAAATCAACTTGAACAAAGGCACAAGAGCTTGAACAAACTTGAAGAAGAGATTGGTCAGTACAAGGTAGAGGTCTCCTCCCTTAGGTCTCAATTACAAGAAGCTAGGAAACAGGCACAAGGAAATGAGAAGGAAATGGAGAGCAGTTAAGCAAAGGATGAAGAAATCTTCAAAATGAAGTCAGATATCAACTCCCTTAAAATAGTAGTAGCTGAAGCTACTCATAGCAAGGAAGAAACTGAGGAACAACTTGCAAAGAAGAATAATGAGGGTGAAATATTGGAAGAAGAGATTGTCCTCCTCAGGAAAAAGGTTGAAGGGATGAACAAAATCTTGAAGAGCTTTCAGGCTTTGGATGACATGCTCAGCTATCACAGATGTCCATCTGATAAATCAGGTCTCAGGTATGCAGGTGAACCCTCAAACAAGAATGAAAATGTTTTAAACAAAAGAGATGTGAAGAAGCCAAAAAGAAATGGTGATGCTCCCAATCCCAGCAAAGGCAAGGAGAAAAATCAAGGCTATAATAGAACAAATCCTATTCCAAGAAGAAATCCTACTCCAAGAAGAAAACCAGCTCCAAAAAGAAATGTAGATGATGTCAAAGAGGCGAGAGGCAATGGTTATCATCAAAGGATCTCAAGGCAGAAAGGCTTCAGAAGTACATCAAGGAAACCTCCATCTCCCAGGTACCAAAGTTCATTTTTTGGTTATTTTTATTCTTGTTCAAACTTTGGTCACATGGCAAAAGACTGTAAAGAATATCATAAAGATAGATGTTATGGTCCCCAACCATCTCATAGAGATAGATGTTATAGTCTCCGACAACCTCCAAGAAACAATTTTGCAAGAAGAAATCATGAATTGTTATTCATGAACAATGTAGAATGCTTCAAGTGTCATAACATTGGTCATATGGCACATGATTGTAACTTAACATGGGCTCTTACACAAGCTAGAACCATGCAAAAGAAGAAAGTTACACAAGTATGGAGAAGGAAGGAAATACAATCCGAAAGTCCCTTGAGTTCTTCAGCCAACAACATATGTCATTGGCCTAAATTTTGACAATCTAAGCATTAGATGGGTGGACTCTGCCCAAAAGAGATGATGCATACAGTTAGGGGGAGCCTATCATGTCTCAGGAGCACTCCATTGAAGCATATGATCCTGTAACCATTCTTTTGACTGTTGTTAAATAAATCGGGCAAACAACCATGGTGCTATTATCACAGAAGTTTATGTCTTAACTCAGAAATTTAATGTGAGAACAGATAAATTCTGGACACTAATAGAGGCAGTCTTCAAACAAACAGATATATCTGGAATGGAGTTTGAAGTAAGAGCAGCTGGCAGCATATAACAAACTGAAGCATTGCATGAAGATACAAATCAGCAGAATAAATATAAAGGACAGTCATAAGCATTGTTGAAGCCATGATAAAGCAGTTCTAAGACACGAAGAGGGAATAATGTGCAAATTGATGATAAAACGTCAATCCTTCTATCTTGAGTAAAAAGAAGATGAGCACTATGACAAGAGTCACAGACCCATGAAGATATACCATTCATGAAGAACAGAAGTAGTTTGATAGGGGGAGTCCCAGAGCACTCCTTTGCCATTGATGTCAAAGGGGGAGAGAAGAAGAATATTGCCATCAATAACAAAGGGGGAGATTTTTGACCTAGGTTGTCATTGATGTCAATATGGAAATATTCTAGATACTAGAGGATGACATGAAGCCAAGGGGATGCAGAGCAGATTCATGAAGAGACAGGAGCAAGGCCATCATGATAGCCAACCCATAAGCAAGAAGAGTTACAGGAGGAACCATATAGCAAGGAGGCATATTAAAACAAGAGGAGCCATATCAGAAGAACGTTGCGTGTAATACATGCCCACGAAGAACCTACAGGAGTAGCCACACACACACACACACACATATAATATATTAATATATATATATATATCTATATATATCTATATATATATATATATAGATATATATATATATATATATATATATATATATATATATATATATATATATATATATATATATATATATATATATATATATATATATATATATGCCAAAGAAGAGGATCACACAAGAGCAGATGGAGACGAGAGGAGTAGACAAAGCCACCACAGGAGCAAATGGAAATGAGAGGAGCCATATCAGAGCAAGAGGAACATTGCTTGTAATATATGCTAAAACAGACCAAGAGGAGCCATATTTATAGACCATACATATATGCCAAAGAAGAGGAGCAATGGAGCAGACAGAGTTATCAGGAGCCATCGGAGGAGCAATGGATGTGTTTAACAACAAATAGAGCCATATATCCACAGATAACACTATCGGGAGCTATCAGAGGAGAAAAGGAGGCATTAACACTATCAGTGGCCAAAAACTATGCATATATGGCAAGTACACTATCAGAGCGGAAGACTTGGTTATATATGCAAACACACCATCGACAACAAAAACTATGAACGAGCAGAAAGCGGACTTGAATTGTTATGAACGGAAGCGTTAATCCTATTGGGTCCAGCACACAATATCGCATCGGACCTGACCCTGTGCGACTTGCGATCACTAATGGCGATATCGCATTGGACCTCCGCCAAAGGGAAACCCCCGATTGCGATGAACAGTTGCGGACCCGACGAGAATATCAACTTGGCTTAATATAATATTGCGTCTAGTGGTGAATCAGCCATCGGCCATTGGCAATGTCATGAGCTCGATTTTTAAAAGACTTCTAGAAGCTGTGATTTCCAATTGCGATAATGTTGTGGAGGAGCAGACCCAACTGGCATATAAAACATGGTTCAATGCAATATCGAATCTGTAGGTGGAGCGGATGTCGACCATCGGCGATGTCATGGGTCTGATATATACAGGACCCTCGGGAGTCACAAATCACCGATTGTGACATACGCTGCAGATCCGATACAAGAATAGTTGCGGGTGAGTTAATATTGAAGTCTGCCCTTTAGTCTTTTGACTATTTTACTCATATTTCATGTGTAATTGAATATTTGGCCTGCGTGGGGTTTGGAGACAGAGATACATTAAGGAATGCTCCCATAGCTCAGAAGACGAGAATCAACGATAGGATGTGGCAAGTCCGTTAAATGTAATAAGTATTCTCTGTGTATGCAGCCTCTCTTCCTCCTGAATGTGTCCGGTGAATATTGGAACGTTCGGATAGAGAGAGGAAACAGAAATTCGAGAAGCCGAAGAAGTAAGCAAGCGCAGAGGAAATGACAGCTACTGGGGAGGAAACTAACAGGATAAGCGAGCGTTGAGGAAGTCGAAGAGCCTATGGAGAAAGGAAGCCTAAGAGGTGGTGTAAGAGGAAACGAATGGATGAAGGCATGGGAATGTATAAAAATAGTAAACACACAGGACTGTAGTGGCTGTTGGTATGGTGAAGAACCAGAGTGTGAGATAGCAGAAGCAGCAATGGTGAATGTTGTTGAAGGTTGTTGAATGCTGTGGAAAATAAGCTGGAGGAGATAGAGGCAGCGAGAGGATCCAGCAGAACAGAAAGAGGGTCGTAGGGCTAACAAGACAGTAGATAGTCGAAGGGGAGAAGTAGCTAGCAGAGAACATAAGCTTGAACAAGAAGTTGTTCTTTATGCAGAGCTTAGTGCAGCTAAAAGTAGACTGACTAGAGCTGTGTGAAGACATTATCAGAGAGCATGAAGGCTATTAGAGACTATACATGGGCAGTGTGCAGAGTTGTAAAGACTCATTCATGAGAAGACTGGTTGTCATTGATACTATAGTTTGGAGACTACAGTGAAGTTGTAAATAGACAAAACTCAGCAGAGAAGAGTTTTGAGAGCAGAACAGTACTATCAAATGAATCTTGACAAGTAAGAAGGATTGGAGTCCTTGGGGCTGGTGCCTCAGAAGCAAGAAGGATAGGAGTCCTTGGGGCTGGTGCCTCAAAAGCAAGAAGGATAGGAGTCCTTGGGGCTGGTGTCTTAGAAATAAGTAGGATTGGAGTCCTTGTGGTTGATGCCTCAGAAGTAGGAAGAATCGAAGTCCTTGGGAGTTGGTGCTCCTAAGACCAAGATTGGTGTCTTGGCAAAATAGAGTTAGTGCTCTGGAGGTTGGAGCCTCACCAAAGTCCAATTTGGAGCTTGGAAACTGATTGTAACCATCTATATATTGTATCTATTTTACTGCACAGTTTATATTAATAAAAACATTTATTCTTGCTATTCATCTTGTGTTCTGAATATATATGTTTTAACTGGTGAAACAATAGTGGGAAAAAGAAATACTGATTCACCCCCCCTCTTAGTATTTCCAACAACTCATAAATTTACTTTGGTTTTAATAACAAGCATGCATAATAAGATAAGAGATTGGACAATCACATTGTGTATTTTTTGCAAGATGGGCACAAGTTTGAAGTGGTTTTTCTCTTCCTATATTTGTAAAATCACATGAATTTATTTGACTTGCACAATTTCTAACTCTACCAATCTACATACATTATGCCTAACTTTGGTCTCAAAGAAACAACACTCCTCTTTGGATTTACAATATCAATGCTCCACTTTGACCTTGGAATATGACACTCAAATTTGGCCTAAATTTGTAAAATCAATGATATATTGATTAAATTCAATCAACTTGTATCAAACAACTATTGAAAAGAAAAAAAAAAACATAATAAATTTCTATAATTACAATTGGAAAAAAGAATTACTATTTTATTATTATTATTATTTATATATAGAGAGAAAGTGCGAGCACCAAATTTGCTAATAATGACAGTCTTATATCATTAATGCTCCATATTTGTATTGGCGAATAAAAAAATGTCCTCACAAAATCCTTTGTCCATTACTTAATATCTCTATAGAATATTTGGCAAAAACTCTAAAACATCCTATAAAATATTCATAAACACCTTAGGTACTAATAGTGGAGGTTTTAGTGGATTTTTCTTGAAAAAAATTATCCCATACACTGACATTAAAAATGAATTTGCTTCTTGGAAAATATTTTCATTTAAATTATCCCATATTAAACTCCTCGCAACTCTCTTTTTCGTAACAATGTTTATAAGATATTATCGAACATGATATAATGCAACAACACACATCTGAAGAAATGAAACATAGAATGTGCTCCATAATAATCCTAGACCTATTAGCTAATTTACATCAACTCTTTCAAATCTATATTAACACTTTTGAGTACAATTTCAAACTATTCTTTATCACCTATCACAGTGGTTTTCTCTTTGACATCAAAAATAATGATTTTTATCGTATTTTAGATCACTATGCATTCCTCTTAAACCACTAAACACGGGCAGCATCATATCTTTGATAAGGAGGTTGAATTTACATTTCAACCATAGACCTTTGTAGTTTTTGTGGACATAGAAAACATGTTAATTTAGATGAATGACTCATGGACATTAAAAAATCTCCCATTTGCTTATCAAGCAAAACCATAAAACATCTTGTTGTAGGAGATTATTTGCATCATACACTAGTTAATATTTTGTTGATTAACTTCGATATTTATGTATGTAATACATGTTTTTTTGCTTCAAATACAACAATCTTGAGCTTATTAAGAGAATAAAATTAATCTAGAATTATATATCGCTTTTAACAATATTGCAAACTATACCCATGGAATGAATAACAATCCATAAATGGGTACACAATTAAGGAATTCCTTGCATATTGGTCATCAATTCCAAATCCCATGATCATCCACTTGTGTAACCTCTAACTAATAAAAAATACAACAACATTCCATATTAAGAAATTATTTTTAATAAGATGATATTCATAATTGTGGAAAAAATTATATTACATATAACATTAAGATTTGAAGATTTTTTGGCATATATCACATTAGAATGCATTTGTCGACACATTTCGAACCAACGATTGTAGTTCATCGTACAAACTTGTCTTAACGATGAAACACACTCGCTGGTTCGAAACGCATCAACAAATGCATTCTAATGTGATTTACGCTGAAAAATATTCAAACTTGATATGGATCATAGAAGCCTAAATTCAACAACATTAAGATTTAAAAAATAAAAGAAAATAAAAGAAATAGAAAATTATGCATACCTTTTGCCATTCTTTCATATCTATAGTACTATGTCTCCGTAGATTTTCTAACATGCCTTTAAGCTATGGGATATAACCACGATGTAAAATTATATTTTATCATAGAGTAGTTTTCAGTGATGAAAGTCATGGTGCATATAAAAACACTCGTACACTATCAACTATTTGTTCATTAACATCTAAGTGTCTCAGTTGCATATATCTATTATAGAGTTTGATTGGCTTTAATGGTTAAGAGCATGTGTTTCCTCCTAAGAAGTCACATTTTTAAAACCAAGGAGGTAGAGTATGTATGCCTTCGTAAAATAGTCAAATCCCTACATGAAAATTGGTCCCTTAACCTTAAATTTAATATCTTACTTAACCTTAACCTTCTTATTATAATAATAATAATAATAATAATAATAATAATAATAATTAACCACAAAAATCATAAATTCATTTTTAATCCATTAACCTCCTCACTACCTCCTCATCACTAAGTAATGGGTAAATATTAATTATATTTTAAAATTTCCAAAAAGCATGGGTTGCATCCCAATGCAGTGCCCTCGGACATGATAACTACATGTTTACTTGCACATGGTATGAGATAATGATAATTATACGTTTACTTGCACATGGTATTATAATATCTCGAACTTGGAGAATATATTTTGCATCAGCTTTGGAAATTTTGCTTCTTAGGGGCAAGATCTAGATTTTGGAATTAAAATACGCGTTTTTCTAAATAAGTACCGAATTTGAATAAAAAACATTCGACTACACAGAATAAGTACCGAATTTGAATAAACAAACATTCGTATACTCAGATTCATTTACTTCTGTAGCACTCAAATGTCCCTTAGTGTTTCCAAGGGTCAAGGGGTCAATGTGACATAAAAGTCTCATTATCTCACCATCGAAGGTGCTGAACGATGAAACCTGATTATGTCAGAAATGGTGCCCAACTTAAACAAAACATAAGGCAAACTAAGCCAAAACCTACACAGGGGGGACTCGGATTAGAAGCCAACATTAGTAGTGTGGTCAAACTAATTACACATCTAATTATTCTCTAACAAATATAACGGGAATAACCAACCAGGAATAAGTAACTCCTTCCGGATGCCATGGTATCCATGCCAGGGAAACCCTAGCTTAAAAGCAGGGCGTGTGAGGCAAAGGTCGCCTCACAGCGAGCGAGGAACAATCTCTGCCTCTGCACCTCCTCATATCTCTTGACCAGAGATACAGAGATTGGCTTTCGCTTTGCTGGTCGCCTGTGTTACACGTTACACATATTTTCTATTTTCGGGTCGTTTCACCCATGGGAAAGCTTGCGCCTGCTAATAAGATATCTTCACTCAAAAGTCGGTTAAGCGAAATTCGCAGGACCATCAGCTCGTATGTACCTTCACATCTTTTAAAATTTTAATTTCACGAAATTGTAGCATGTGTATTTGGTAGGTTTACACAGGGTAACTCTAAGGTTTCGTAACATTTGTAACAGAGAATAGAAGAAAATATCAAGATTTTCTTTTGCCGCTTTTTGTGTATGCAGGGAACAAAGAAATTACGCAACGTCTGTGGGTGGAGCGGCGAGTTCGTCGGGCGGCAGTAGCAGCAGTGGAGTGATACCAGCGGTCCCGGTGCAGCAGCAGTCTAAAGGAGCAAACGAAAAAGGACATGGTGAAGAGAAAGCGAAGGCTTCTTGGATGAGGGATCCTGCCACCGGCGTCTGGAAACCGGAGGATCACTTCGGCGAAATCGACGTTGCAGACCTCAGAGCGAAGTTCCTCCCTTCCGGAAAATATAAAACTGATAAACAACAGACGCAGCAGCAGACTAAAGGAGCAAACGAAAAAGGACATGGTGAAGAGAAAGCGAAGGCTTCTTGGATGAGGGATCCCGCCACCGGCGCCTGGAAACCGGAGGATCACTTCAGCGAAATCGACGTTGCAGACCTCAGAGCGAAGCTCCTCCCTTCCGGAAAATATAAAACTGATAAACAACAGGCACAGCAGGAGTTTGAAGGAGCAAACGAAAAAGGACATGGTGAAGAGAAAGCGAAGGCTTTTTGGATGAGGGATCCCGCCACCGGCGTCTGGAAACCGGAGGATCACTTCGGCGAAATCGACGTTGTAGACCTCAGAGCGAAGCTCCTCCCTTCCGGAAAATATAAAACTGATAAACAACATAAATACAATGCAATCGAATAATATGGATCTGTTCTGTAACTGCAAATATTTTTCGTAACAGTAATTTAAAAAAAAAATCAAGAAGCTTCCGTTTGTTTACTGTCGAATAATGGATCTTTTCTGTAACTGCAAATATTTTTCGTAATAGTAATTAAAAAAATTAATCGCGATCAAGAAGCTTCCGTGTGTTTGCCTTTTTTAATTTCATCAAACAACTCTGCGATGAACGATGTTTGCGACCGTTATGGCTGAGCTTATTTAATTGAAGAGGACGGCACCGGTGGGACAAGTCAGTGTTGAGTATTTGAAGCCCTATTTTGCCACACGCCCTTTTAGATTCGCTTTATGAAGAAGAAAGAGCTGCCCTCGTGTCTGCGAGAGCTTGACGTGAGAAGTAATAGTCATTCGCCATACATTAGCGTTGACGTTAGAAATTTTTGTACAAAGAGATAATTTTATTTTAATGGATAATTATCTCAGTGATAAATTGATACTCATTCATTAATAATAAACATAAAAACACATCTTAGGTTTTTAAAATTTAAAAAATCATTAATGTAATTTAATATAATTTAATTTAAATTATTATTATTATTAATAAAGAAATAATATGCAGTTAAATTAATTTTTTATATCAAAAATATTAAAGGAAATTTTTAATCATGGAAATTTATTCTTATTTTTCATAAATATTTTCAATTTATATGTAAATTTTGTTACAATCTGTATCTATATATATATATATATATCAAAGAAGAAATTGCAAAGTTGCATCAATATATGAATACAAGGCATTCAAAGAAATGACTATGAAAAATACTAAATCCAATCCATAGAGCCAAAAAAAACAACTAAGTCTTTTTCCCTACCAGCGTATAACCATATGATCTTGTAAGCCATATCAATTACAAAATAATAGTATTGTTGTTGGAATTAAGTAAATTAGAACAAAACAACATATGATCAATTCCATCTATTCCATCTATATGTTTTGTGACATGCTAATCCCCCATAATTTGTGCAAAATAAATATAAACCAATTTATATATAATCATATGATCTTGTAGGCCATATCAATTACAAAAAAATAGTACTGTTGTTGGAATTAAGTAAATTAGATCAAAACAACATATGATCAATTCCATCTATTCCATCTATATGTTTTGTGACGTGCTAATCCCCATAATGTGTGCAAAATAAATATAAACCAATTTATAACATTTAGAGAGTGCTGGAAAACTTGAAGAGAAAAGTCAATCATATTCCAAATCCCAACAAATAAAAGAATCCCAAGAACATGAAGAGAGTCCAACAAATAAAAGACCCAACAAACAATAAAATTCCAAAGCCCAATAAATAAAATAATCCAAAAAACTTGAAGAGAAAAGACAATCGTATTCCAAAGTCCAACGAATAAAAGACCCAACCAACAATCATATTCCAAAGCCCAACAAATAAAAGACCCAATAAACAATCATATTCCAAAGCCCAACAAATAAAAGACCTAATAAATAAAAGAATCTTGAAAACTTGAAGAGAAAAGACAATCATATTCCAAAGCCCAACAAATAAAAGAATCTCGAAAACTTGAAGAGAAAAGACAATCATATTCCAAAGCCCAACAAATAAAAGAATCCCCTTCTCTGTAGATGTGAGCACAATAAATATAAACCAAGTTATAACATTTAGAAAGTCCGAGAAAAATTGAGAGACAATCTTATTCCAAAGTCCAACATAGAGAAAAATTGAGAGACAATCTTATTCCAAAGTCCAACATAGAAGTTCTGCATGAAGTATAATGTTCATCATTAAAGTATAGAATGAGACCACCCCCACAAACCACCCCACAAATGCCAACATAGAAGTTCTGCATGAAGTATAATGTTCATCATTAAAGTATAGAATGAGACCACCCCCACAAACCACCCCACAAATGCCTTCCTCGAAAAAACCTTTGACAATTTATTTCTTGGCAAGCAACATTGGGGGAGACATGGATCTATTCTTTAGAAGACAAATGCCTTCCTCAAAAAAACCTTTCAATTTATTTCTTGGTAAGCAACATTGGGGGAGACATGGATCTAAGACACCGAAAGAATAAATAGATCCAACCTTTCAATGGAATCAAGACTAGAAGGAATGTACCTATAAATAGATCCAACCTTTCAATGAGATCAGGAGTAGAAGGAATGTCCCTATAAATAGGTCCAACCTTTCAATAAGATCAAAAGTAGAAGGAATGTACCTATAAATAGATCCAATCTTTCAATGAGATCAAGAGTAGAAGGAATGCCCCTATAAATAGATCCAACCTTTTAATGAGATCAAGAGTAGAAGGAATGCCCCTATAAATAGATCCAACCTTTCAATGAGATCAAGTGTAGAAGGAATGTCCCTCCCTTAATCAAATTGGTTCCCCTCCAATCTGAGTTATTTCATGCCTTAATCAAATTGTTTCCCCTCCAATCCAATTCGCAACCCAATAATTGTTTAGGTTTAACCCATATGGATACCCAACAATTCCAATTCGCAACCCAATAATTGTTTAGGTTTAACCCATATGGATACCCAACAATTGTTTAGGTTTAAGGGAAAAATAAGAACAAATGAGAAACTAACTCGACATTATTTTTGCAAAGAATACACCACCTAAGACCTTCTTTGTGTACTTTTTGTAGATTACACCACCTAAGACCTTCTTTGTGTACTTTTTGTAGATTATCCCAAGTTGGCACGCACCAAAGACCTTCTTCGTGTACTTTTTGCAGATTATCCCAAGTTGGCACCTTATTTTTGAGTAAACACAAGAGAAATTGTCTTGTCTTGGCTCAAAAAACCATTTTCCAAGTGATTATCCCAAGTTGGCACCTTATTTTTGAGTAAACACAAGAGAAATTATCTTGTCTTGGCTCAAAAAACCATTTTCCAAGTGAGCTTCCACCACGTTGGCACCTTATTTTTGAGTAAACACAAGAGAAATTGTTTGACTTGGCTCAACAAACCATTTTCCAAGTCAACACAAGAGAAATTGTTTGTCTTGGCTCAACAAACCATTTTCCATGTCAACACAAGAGAAATTGTTTGTCTTGGCTCAACAAACCATTTTCCAAGTCAGCTTCCACCACCGCTTGGGTTCTATCCTTAACCTATGGGAATTTATATAGTTAGTCTATTTTTGGGTAAACACAAGAGAAATTGTCTTGTCAATTTTCCAAGTCAGCTTCCACCACCACTCGGGTTCTATCCTTGACCTATGGGAATTTATATAGTTAGTCTATTTTTGAGTAAACACGAGAGAAATTGTCTTGTCTTGGCTCAACAAACCTCTCCAATATGAGTTCTTTCATGCCTTAAGCAAATTGTTTCCCCTCCAATCCAACTCGCAACCCAACAATTGTTTAGGTTTAACCCATATGGATACCCAACAATTGTTTAGGTTTAAGGGAAAAATAAGAACAAATGAGAAACTAACTCAAACATCATTTTTGCACAGAATACACCACCTAAGCCCTTCTTCATGTACTTTTTGCAGATTATCCCAAGTTGGCACCTTATTTTTGAGTAAACACGAGAAATTTGCATGTCAAATTCCACCAGGTGGGCACCTTATTTTTGAGTAAACACAAGAGAAATTGTCTTGTCTTGGCTCAACAAACCATTTTCCAAATTAGCTTCCACCACCACTTAACTTATGAGAATTTATATAATTAGTCCATACCATAGAAAAACTACGGAATTTATATAGTTAGTCCACATGATAGAAAAATCCAGTTCTCATCTATAATCTGATTAAGAAAAACACCCCGATTAAGAAACACATGACCTTGCCCATTTAAAGTAATTCCCAGATAAGAAGGAAAATTAAAATTTTCAATGCAACCAACCCATAGATCTAATCCAACTCTAAATTTATCTCTAAATTTATCCCAGTTATCGCACTTTCCAGTTCCAAGCACATTGAACGAATCAATTACAACATTCCCCATTTTCCAGTTCCAACCACATTGAACGAATCAATTACAACATTCCATATGCCTGAAGAATTCGGTATCCTTTTGTTCGGCCTCGTAATCCAATCATCCCATTATTGGATAAAGACGATTTTCCTCAACACAACCGATGACCAAAGACTATCTATTGAAAGGAGTCTCCAACTGACCTTTACTCAGGGATTTATCAGAAATAGGTACGTCCTTGAGACCCCAACCTCTCCACGACTTTGGTAATGCTATCTTTTCCCAAGCTACCCGGGTTAGAATAGATTCATCTTTTGACCCAACCCACAAGAACCTCCCACAAAGTTTCCTTATTGCCCTAATTTTCCTTTAGGGACCCATGTAAGAGCCATCTAGAAAATAAGGATGTTTTGAACGAGGACAGATTCGATCAGTACTGACCCGAAATCCATTTGAATCTGTAGTGTTTTATCCTTTTTTAACACTTTGGCCAGTAGCCAAATGTAATCTCGTTTTGTGTAAGAATTGGGTTTTAAAAAGAAACCCAAATATTTGAGGCTCTCCCGAAGAGGTTTTAGTACTACAAACGGTAAGTGAGACTGAGCCCTCCTCACCTCTACACGAGACAACCCATCAAAGGATAGTGTGCATTTTAGATCATTGATAATCATACATGTCGCTTTCTGTAAAAGGGCAAGAACATTCTTAATAGAATCCAAATCCTATCTCAATACATTGCAAAACGTTAGGATATCACCCACAAAAATAAAATGAATAATATAAATATTTTACCGCCACTTCAATGCGCAGAAGCTTGCCTCAATGCTTTTTTGCCAACAACAGTATACTCAAACCCTCTGAAATTATAAGAAATAAAAGGGGAGACACAGAACATCCCTGCGTCAGTTCTCCCTGAGCATGAAAAACGATAACCTGAACCATTAATTAGAACAGTAAAGGAGACATTATTCATACATCCCATAACCCAGTTGATAAAAGGAACCTCAAACCTCAGATGTGTAAGTATCATAAGAATCGAATTTTTTTTTTGGTATAAACCTTTCTTTAAGATTTGGATTAAAAAGAGATTTACCTCATGGGAAATTTGATCTTTCTTAACATTTAGTATATTTATTGTTAAGATGAAATTATGTTGATAAGTCACAATTATAATGAAATAATATAGCATAAGGCTTACACAAGTTTTATGTACTTGGGAAGTAAGAAAAATAAGGCTATGAATCTTTAGCAATGTGATAAGATTTATAAAACTATACAAAGACTTCCTAAACAATGAAACCATTATATGAAATATCTTTTTGTTTGGGTGTTATGAAGATATATTGTTGGGTTTCTCAATCTTAATTTTAAAAATTTAATATTTCTTGAACAATTAATTAGTTTTTAATTAAATTAATAAATTATTTTTACATAATTTATATAGATATCATCAATTCTATATTTATATTTATATATGTGTCTTACACAAATTTATTTTTACTTTTACTTGAGAAGTAAGAAAAATAAGGTCATGAATCTTTAGCCATGTGATAAGATTTAGAACACTATACAAAGACTTCCCAAACCATGAAACCATTCTGTGAAATATCTTTTTGTTTGGGTGTTATAGAGATATATTGTTAGGTCTCTCAATCTCAATTTTAAAAATTTAATATTTATATTTACATATTATATATATATATATACACCAAAAGAAAAAAAAATCCAACTTGCTATTAAAATAATAAAAAATTACATTAATATATGCGTATAATACATTTATAATATTGTGCAACAAAAAAGTTGTGACAAGAAAGAAACTTATTATAAAAAATCCAACCCATGAAGCCAAAACACAATAAAGTTTGTTTTCCCATGAGTTTATAACCATATCAAATCCTGTATGCCATATAAATTACAAGATAACAATATTTCCGCTTGAACAATCCACTACTAGGAGCATAAGTAAACTAGATTAAAAAAGCATATGTAGTTAAAATTAATTTTCTATAAAAGATTGGTGCTAGAAATTATGTTCAATTCCATCTATATGCTTTTTTGACCTACCAATCACCCATAACCCGTGGAGATCCTTCCTTGGAAAGAGAATCTTCTTCTTCGTAGATGTGCGCACAAGAAATATAATTAAAAGCCTATTTTAACTAGAAAATATCTTCAAGAATTGGAAGTAATTTGTGGTTGTGGCATATTAGAGAAATCAAAAACTTATTGAATACCTCATAAAATGGAATAACTTACCAATGAAAAATGATACAGATTATAAAAGGAATGAATGAAATTTAGGAAAGTAAATGGAAGAAGCATAGATAAGTATATAAAATATTAGAATAATATGGTGAAAGTCAACTTCTATTAATAACTGGAATTGTAGAATATTGTAGAGCACAAATTGGCTAGAATGGTGATAGCGAGCACAAATTGGCTAGAATGGTGATAGCAAGCACAAACTGGCTAGAATGGTGATAGCGAGCACAAATTGGCTAGAATGGTGATAGCAAGCACAAACTGGCTAGAATGGTGATAGCTATACCTGAACGGGGGGAGATGGTAGATTCACACATTCTCGGAGGATATTAAAAGAGGTAAAAATAATGGCCTTTAAACATAAGTAAAGAAAAATAGATTTCCAAAACCCTAACATTAGAAGATGAAATTCTAGAACGTTTGCAGGCCCCGTGGTAGTTAGTTAGTACATGAACTTCCAAGGGGTACAATTTTTGTAAATGTTATCTATTTGGGATGCATGATAACTTGTTAGAAAGAAATATCTAGGGACTACAACTTTTCACTAGATCATAAGGATACAATTTGAACCCTTTCCCAACTAAATTTCCAAAAAACGTTATATAGGGCCTCAAAGTGAGCCCAAAAGTTTGGGACACAAAATTCATACAAAATTTTCCAAGAAGATAGATAAGCATTGAGATGGTGGAAGAGGTGGGTGCCCACAAATTTACACCTACATTAGTACCCTACCCTTAGGAAGAAATGGTATCAATTATGTCAAGTTCCCTCCTGAGTGAGCAAACTTCTACTAAACTTGGCTCCTAGTAAGCAACTTGCCTTGGTGAATAATCTACCCTACTTTGACAACAAAATAGAGTTGTATGGTGTTTGCAGGTATCCTTAATCTTATTGTCCATGATTCAATCCATTGTATCCTATTCAGCATAGTAAGGGTTGTGTTTTATGGGGGAGAGTTTCTCTGCTATCTTCGACGTCTCCAACAGAGGTGAAAAATAAGGTCAAAGAAACTCCACATTAAACACTGAGTCTAAGCCAAGGAAAACGTGAATGATCAATTAAAAATCATTTTCACCCATAGCCTTCATGATTATGTAACGACCATATAAAAGTGCTCTAATATTTCTATTTTTGTTGTAACCACATTGTATCATCAACCTAGAACTTATGTGGAACCCTTTGTTGGTCTTGTTGTTGCTTATAAGTGGAATTGACTTTTTGAGGTTTCAAATCTATTAAAAAAAATTCCTTCCATATCTACCTCGACTTGAGCACGTGAGGCCTCTTTTGATGAATATTAAATGGGCATAATTAAATCAATTAGGTCCAATGGTTGGAACCCTAACAACACATCAAATGGACTATGGCCAATAGAGATGTAGAGGGATATATTATGGAAATCATAAACACATGGAAGGATTTCCTCCCACGTATGTGAATGTTTAGATTTGTGCTCACATAATATATGTGTAGTCATCTTGTTAACCACTTCTATTAATCCATATGATTGGAGATGAAATGCAGTTGATTTTCTCAACTTCATATCCATGAGAGACCACAGGTTGGACTAAAAGGTGTTGAGGAACCTACTATCCATATCTAAAGTAATGGTCTAAGGTAGCCCCAAATGAAACTAAAGAAACTCAATGAATAGTTTAGCAGTGACTTCAGCTATAATACTCTTCTTGCAAGGTGACAAAATGACCATCTTAGAGAATCAATCAACAAATGTAAACCCACAATCATTACCATGGTTGGTGGATTGCAAACCTAACATGTAATCCATGGAGACTCACTCCTATGGCTTGTCCATGATAGGTAAGGGATTGTACAACACCTTCCTCTTCATGGTTGGTTTTAACAATGTTACGAGAAGTACATGATTAGATATATCACTTGATATCTCATCAAAGCTTTGGATAATAGAAATAATTATGAATTATTTTACTATCATTTCCATACCAATGTCACCAACAACCCAATTGTAATTTTCCTCTCAAATAAGATTGGAATTCTTGCTTGAAGGAAGAAAAATGTGGCCTAGGTGGCACAGGAGTGCATTCTAAAGGTCAGATCCTAGAACTTGCTTCCTTATGATCAACATATAGTATGTGGAATTTAATTGAGATTCATTGTTATATAATTGTCGCCATTGAGAGGTATTTTTTGCAGAAGAGTTAAGAATTGTGTTTATCACCACAATTGGGGTCCAGCTAAGGAAATTTGTGACATGATTAGTGCTACCCTTCTTATATTTGATGTGTAAATGAAATTGTTGAAGGTATGTGGACCATTTTTTATGGTGGTCATTTCGTAACCATCCTTGTATTTTCATAGATTAAAAATTATTTTGATCAATGTGGAATATCATCTTATTCCTCAAAATATAGTGCTTCCATTGTCGATATTCCTACGCAATGGAGTACTTCTCCTTATCATAGGTAGAGTATCTCTATACGTTACCAGAGATTGTTTCACTATGATAGGTGACTATATGTCCTCATTGAAGGAATACTACACCAATAGCATAGTAAAATACCTCCATCTAAGTCTCAAATGTCTATTCTAGGTATGGTAGGTTGACGATTGGTCTTGAGCAAAGGTGGTGTTTCATATCCTTGAATTTTTTTTTTCTAACTTGCACCAAGAAAACTTTTCTTTCGCTCCATCCTTGGTCACTTAACTTAAGGGACAAGCAATATAAGAGAACCCCAACATGAACCTTCAGTAGAAGATAGCAATGCCTAAGAATATTTGGAGCTTTGTTAGAGTCTTAGGGGCTGGATAATCCAAAATGACATAGATCTTGGTTGGTTCCACATGTAGTCAATTTCATCCACACTATATATCAATCATTGAATTATGAATTTAGAAAATGAGAAGTTGTCTAGAATGGCATACAAATTGTGTTATTGTAGGGTGCTCAAGACGTCTTGAATATATTGTCAATGTTTTTCCTAGGTTTTGTTGTAAATGAGGATGTCATCAAAATATACAACCACAAGAGTTTTTGAGTGGCCACAATATATCATCCATCATCCTCATGAACATTTCAAGATCATTAGTAAAGCCGAAGGGCTTGACCAACCACTCAAAATCTCCTTATTTAGATTTGAAAATTGTCTTCCATACATCAATTTGTTCAGTTGGAACCTAATAGTTGTCTGAATTCAGATCAATATTACTAAAGAACTTTGCATCCTTAAGTTGGTCAAGAAGATCATTAATCCTAGAGATCAAATATATGTTCTTGATAATAAATTTTTTCAAGGCCCTATGATGAATGAAGAGTGTTTGTGTCCCATCCATTTTCTATACCAACATGATTAGACTCCTACAAGGTGAGGAAATCAGATGAATGGGGCCCTTTTAGATGATCTCATGAATTTGTTTCTTTATTTCCCCATTCTACAAGAGGAAGCATATATATTTTAGGCCATTAGATAAAGGAGCACTAGGTATTAATTTAATTGAGAGTTTCATCTGACAATGTATAAGCATCAACACAGTCAAAGCAAAGATATCTTTATATGTCTCTACAATATTTTTCACTTTCTTTTTTTTGTGTAGAGAGGCCTCGTGCAAGTGTTTTGGTGATTGATGTGATGCTACTTTCACCTTCTATAAGAAATGAAGAGAATAAACTTTACGGTATGAGAGATTATTTTTTTAAACTATTTTGCTGAGATCAATGAAGTTACAATAGTTGGGACTACCTCTCTAACCTATAAAGCTAACCACTAAGACTAACAACAACACTACAGGGATCAGACTCTTAAATAGAACGATGTTTCCACATATGAGGTTGTCCTAAAATAACAACACAACATTCAAGTGTAACAAAAACACACAATACCTTATATTTGAAGAGCTTGATGCCATAGGACTATTCAACCAACCAATTGCCTAAAATTGGGGGTGTGGCACTATCAAAAACATAAATATCTTGATGAACTTTACTCATGTCAATTTATTTTCACTCTTAATGTCAACAATGAAATGGAGTGGGGTCCACTTCACCCACAATTGTGAATGTAAGAGGCACTCACCCTATTGAAGCTCCTTTGTCTCTTCTAGTTGGAACTTTGTGGTCACAATGGTAGTAGTGGATTTTGAATCGATGATTTAATTTCCTTTACCTTGTTCCAAATTAGAATTAGATCCAAATTCAAATTCCTTTTCTTTTAGTTTTACTAACAATAATTATTTCAAGTCACATTCATCAGTTTTGTTCAAGTGGATTTTGTGGAATTCACACCACTTTCCATTATCCTGTTTTGACTTCCCATTACACTTCTTTGTCCGTGACTTGGGTTGGTTTTCTTAAGTCTGAATCTCCTTTATTTTTCCCTTGTTCTATGAGTTAGGTTTACATTTTCTAGGATTATATTTTGGTGCATTTGTAGATCCAAACTTTTGTTTATTCCATTTCATCTATTTCTACTAAAGTTTGGTATCATATTTGACTCCTAGTGAGGATATTTCTAGGAAATTCATCCTTGTTTAGATGTAGGCCATAATGGTAATTCAATACGAGGTCCTTCTAGGAGTCTCTTATACCTATATTTTAGTGCAAGGTATGAAACTTATTGGTGTAGATAAGCACCATCTGGTCTCATATAAAAGATATCTCCTTCTCATGTATTGGTCATCATAATACCCTCTTGGGTAGAAATCCTCAAACAAATTAACAAAAGAAACCCACATTGATCCTGCATTGAGCATAATAAATCCATCTTCATTATGTATCTCTAATAACGTTTCCATGAATATTTGACATATGGAATGCTCTTCAATAATGTTAAAGTGATATTCTAAACATATAAAAATATATGGAAATATTAATATCACTCTAACAAATTTAACCATTTATCCAAAGAATTTTCATCTATTTCACCTTCAAAAAGGGGATATCATAGTTTATTTGTATCTTGAGGGGTGTTGAACCTCCAAAATTATCATTTATTGAAGGTTCCTTGATCACTATTAGAAGTCATCAAAGGATCTTGAATAAATTGTCCATTATCTCATTCCTCTATCATCCAAGTTCTTCCTCAATAAAAAACTTGATAGGATATCTTGATCCATCATATTGCTTTTCCATTTCCATGGAAGGCCTCTTGGGTTTATGAAAGAAATCGTTCATAAGTGAAACTAGATTGAGATCCAAATATCTATACCCTGACCTTATCAAGGTCATGCACTATGAAATAATAGGGAGAAAATTGCTCTAATACCATTGATTCAAGTTATACAAGGAACAAAATGATGGAGAAAAGTAAATGGAGAACATACTGAGAAATATAGTAGAGATTACAATGATATGGTGAAAACCCAATTTCTATTAATAAAATAAATTTCATAATACTCTATGGCTAGGGTGGTGGTAGCTATTTATGAATAAAGAGATATGTTGACTATGTGCATTCGTAAAATTGATTGAAAGAGTCTGAATGAATGGCATTTTAACATAAAGAAATAATAGAGGTGTTGTTAAACACACATGGACAACAAACACAATATGAAAGATAAAACATGCAATACAATTTTTATTTACATGAGATATACATTTATAGTACAATACGTGACTCTTGGGTTTCAGATCCCAAAGTCTCTTGGACTGCTTTGGTCTATTCGGCTTCCACACTAATCCATTAGGATTAGGTGTCCAACATTCCCCCCCTTAATCCGAAGGGTTATGTATGAGTCCAAGAAGAGAGCTGTAATACAAAATGTGCAAAAAATGCATGGCAGCACTAGGCTGAATGTGCTCTATGAAATGTTGGTATAAAGGGCGGTGGTTTAAGGATGACCACCAACACTGGAACGCTTAGTGCAGTTCCCGGAACTCTTCCAAAACTGGCAAGAAACTGAAGTTTTCTGCTAGAGGAAGTGATCCTATTGTTTTAAAGAGGGAAACATTCAACCATAAAAGGGAGGTCTCACCCCGCATAAAAGGTAAAACTTCAACCTGAAAAGGGAAGTCTCAACCTGTGATGGTTTAAGGATAACCAACAACTCTGGAATGCTTAATGCAATTCCTGGAACTCTTCCAAAGCTGGCAAGAAGCTGGTGTCTTCTGCTAGAGGAAGTGTTCTCAATTGTGTTCCTGGAATGCTTCCGAAACTGGCAAGAAGCTGAAGTCTTCTGCTAGAGGAAGTGTCCCAGATTGCCAACTGAAGGCATATTCAAGGGCATCTTTGTCGCTGGCTACAACTCTGAAACTGGTGTGGCAGGTTGTGGATCAGGCTCGCTTGATGTGACTTTGAAGCTTGTAGATGACCATCATTTCCACCCCTGTCAGATACAAGGTGAGAAGATGGAGAAAACTCAACTGCAAGACTGTTCAATATTCTGGAACAAGTTCTGACATGTGTTTGGAATATCTTCTTGGCTGTTGATGCCCATTGCCAAGAAGCGATCCATCCAAGATGAATCTTTGTTCTTGCAGGACGTTTGTTTCTGAAGCATCTGTGTGAAGAATGACTGGTTTTATGACAGTGCTTACATGGATGAAGATCAAAACAGTGATCTTTCATATGGCCTACTCGGTCACAGTGTTGGCATTTCACAATGTGTTTTTGTTGTTGTTGTTGCTGTGGAAGAAGGGCAGAATCTGGAACAGCTGAAGCTGAACTGTCATAAGGAGCAGGTGAACTGTCATGAATGAATCCAGCACTCTGAAACTGAATGGGCTTGGCATAGTTTGGAATATGAAAGGACAAGTCCTTGTCATATCCAAGACCAGTTCTGTGCTTGTTGTGGACAAGTTGTTCCCAAGGTCTGATGATGGGCTTGGGAAGTGCAGACTGAGTTTCTACATCTGCATGTACAACTGCTGCTTTATTTGAATGAACGGTAACATTATTGACTTGCTGCTGATGAGTGGTTATCTCAATGTTCTGAACAAAAACAGGTTCAGAATGATGTCTATTTTGATGTATCTCTTCTTGCTGTAGCTGTGATTCAATCTGTTAAAAATCAATCTTTTCCTGTGCATTATATAAGCATGTCTGAATTTCTGAGAGAGATCCTTTGCTGATTTGTAATGTGTCATCAACAGTAGATTGTATAAGAGTTTTCATGAACTCTAATACTTCACTGATTCTAGCCATTTATGCGTTAAAAACTGATCAAAACTACTACTTAATGCAGAAAGTAATACCCACTCACAGTACACAGCAATATCCTTATAAGTGTGCAGCAAATGATCAGTGTGCAACAAGAAGAAACAGGTAGAATTCGAAGATGCTGAAACCAGAAAGCAACTATAATTCTTTCTTTCTCAAAATTTGCAAGGAGTCAACAAACTAGATAATGCAGATCTGTTCTTATTGAAAACTTTTATATCTCAACACTTGATATAGACATATAATCTCAGTAATAATATCTACAATGGACCAAGTTCTGACACCCAATTTTGTTAGCTCATCAACACTGTCTCTTGAATATAAGTTTTAGCAATGTCTCTCAAGCATTTCCTTTTAAAGTTGAAGTAGGTCTTCCACCTCCAGCTATTGCAAGTTCAGTTAAAAAACCACTGGTAGCAAAGAGAATTGTTGGAAATAAAACTAGTGAGCTTGATGTCAAAAAAAGCTTACAACTAAGTCAAAAAGAGAATCTTTATGGTCAACAAACCAGAAGAACTTTCATCTACTACAGCAGTACAGGATGCCTCTTGCTCTTCTCAGTTCACATACATGGAGAATAATTCCAATTCAAACTCAGATTGTGGAGCACATATCTCTGGTCATGTTCCTCCTGTAGCTAGAAAAGCGTTCTTAGCATGGACATTTTCCACACGAGATATTCAGGAACTCATTTGCCACCCTTACAAATACTTCAATGCCTCGCTCTTTCAGGGGTGCAAATTTGATCAGTTTGGAAAGTACCAGCAAATTTGAACACAATGCGCATAGATAAGAAATTACCAGCAAATTTCACAAAGGAAATATTTGATGCAATGGAAAAGCACTTTGGTCAGAATCGAACTATTCATCCTGGAGACATGGTTATTGATACATCAGCGTCCAATTATGGAGCATTTGAACACAATGCTGCTTCAGAAAATACCCCACTGCATAAGGATATGAAGTTTGAGATGCCGCTAGAGGGTCAAGGGGATACTTCCATTGATAGAGACAACCATTTTACAGGGAAAAAGCGGAAAGTAGCATCCATGACATCAGGGATCAAATCAACTTTGGTTGAAAACAATAAGAAAATAATTTCTAATCTTAAGCTGGCTGAGCAAGGGCATTTAAAACGCCATGAGAAGTATTGTAGTATGTTTGAGCAACGGATGGAAATAGATGAAAAGTACTTGAAAGATCATATCCTGAGTGTACAAAGGATGGTATATATTGACGAGCAGAAGGTTAAAGCATGCAATTGAGTATTTCCATTTCACTTTAACCCACAGATCTGAATGCCTTCTCTCTCAGTTTCCCCGGCAACGGCGCCATTCATATACCATTGACGATAACTACTACCATTGTCATAAAAACTTCACCGCATATTGTGTGTCGTGTGCTCTCTCCACTTCTGCGCACCTCAAAGCAGATGCTTATTCAAGGCAGCATAATCTATTACTGTAAACGCACTTGTTTTCCGAAAGGACTTCTCCACAGAACCGAATCACCACAGGACCAAAATCTGAAAGAGATCCTCGCAACACCTAATCACCACATGATCAAATTTTGAGGAAGACTATTGCACATCCAAGCCTTGCTACTGATCCAACAACTTAACGTACACATGCAGATGTAGCCCAGGCCGCTCCTACCAGGATCCTTCCGTGTGTACACTTAACTTGCGGAAGATTGTTTCATGATATTGTAATCTCATGCTTTATAAACCATGCTTGTTCAACACGCAGGCTCTTCACACAATTCCTAAAAGAAACATATCAATAATGGGCATGCGTATTCAATATATTTATATGTATTTACCTACGCACATTCGTAGGATGTTTTCCCCTTGCTTTGATATCGCCGCTGGTTATAGCCTGGCCCTTACTCTAAACACAGGCTCGTATGGATATATGCATTGATTTACCACAGGCTCGCATATATATCTCTGTCCCTATGCTGCTTTCGGTCAATGGATATATATAATTGCAATTGTTCGATCAAACCACGGCTCTATATAATTCCACGTAACCTTCTAATGTGTCGCTAGTCCCGCTGTTCGGCGGTGCTCAAACCATGACTTCCGCTCCTCCAGAACTGATACTCCCATATACACTTCCTTCTTAAAGTTGAGCCCAACTCCACAGTAGGCAAGGTGTAGTCCAAGAGGCTCGAGATCGCTAGGCAAGGTGAGAAGGAATTTTACTCAGAGATTGCGATATTGGGCATAATCCATCACTGGAATCTGGTGCAACTGTTGGGTTTCTGCTCGCAGGGATCTCACAAGATCCTCATCTACGAACACATGCCCAATAGCTCCTTGGACCGATGGCTTTTCGACGAGAGTAAGATAAGCTTCCTGACTTGGCCCATTAGATTCAATATCGTATTGGGCACTGCTCGTGGCCTGGCTTACTTACATCAGGAATGCCGGTATAAGATCATTCATTTGGATGTAAAGCCTCAGAACATTCTTCTCGACGAGAATTTCGTGGCCAAGGTCTCTGACTTCGGGTTGGCTACGCTCATGAGCCGAAAAGATAGCGGCGTGGTGACCACCATGAGAGGCACTCCCGGTTACCTTGCCCCGGAGTGGCTTCTGGAATGCGCCATCACTGAGAAGAGCGATGTGTACAGCTTCGGAATGGTGGTTCTCGAGATTGTCGCAGGGCGCAAGAACTACACGAAGGTTGCTGATTCTGATAAGTGTTACTTCCCTGCTTGGGCGCTTTCAATGGCTGTTAATTGCAGAGAGATGGGTTCGAGTTCGCCTGCAAGGAGCACGCAGCAGCAGACTTATGGTGGATGAGCACAAAAGAATGTTAAGAAAAGAGTACCTCGATGATGAAATCCTTGCTATTCCTGCTTGCGGTTATGATAGGCGGTGTGCTGCTGTTGATGCTCAGCACCGATGGAATGAACAGCATCCATGGAATGAACAGCGTTCAGTTTCAATCGTTCTCATGTATAATTGTCAGACAACGTTCAAATGTCAGACAGCGTTCCTTTCAGGACAGTAAGGGCAGCGCTGGACAGCGTTCAATGTCAGACAGCATTCCTTTTAGGACAGTAAAAGACAGAGGGCGCAGGTAAAGAATGGCACAAATAGCGCTGGGTGAAGGAGCGTTTCGTATGCAGAGAGCAGCGTATTAAATGCAGGTGGAGCAGCTACAGGAGCAGCGTAATTATCATGAAACGCTTGGCAGTCAGGACAGCCAATAATAGTAAATCGCAGATGGATCAGCGCTTTTAAATGGGGCATTTATGGACAGAGCGCAGTGGTGACAGAGGCGTTATAAGGCAGCGCTTGAAAAGAATATGGCAGAGGGCCAGGACTGCTCACAACAGAGGAATGGCAGCGCTGATAGAGGTAACATCCTCTATTCTAAGAAATGCTCAGAAAAATATAATCAAGAGGAGAGCATTAGTTTACAAAGGCCACAGAAACAGGTGGCTCACAATGGAGCAGGGCAGGAGATCGCCCGCTCTGATACCATGTTAAACACACATGGACAGCAAACACAATATGAAAGATAAAACATGCAATACAATTTTTATTTACATGAGATATACATTTATAGTACAATACGTGACTCTTGGGTTTCAGATCCCAAGGTCTCTTGGACTGCTTTGGTCTATTCGGCTTCCACACTAACCCATTAGGATTAGGTGTCCAACAGGTGCAAAATACTAACTATAGAAGACAGAATTCTAAAAGGTTTGTAGGCCTCAAGGTGATTAGTTGGTACATCAACTTCCTAGGGATCCAAATATTGCATACAATATCTATTTGGGGTGCATGATAGATTATTGGAAAGAACTATCTAGGATTGGGGCTAGGGAATGCCATGGAAATTCCTTGCTCCTTTAATTTCTAAAAGACATTATTTAGGGCTTCAAAATGACCCTATCATTTTGGGGCCCAAAAAATGTACAAAAATCTACCAAGAAGATAGAGATCCATTATGCTAGTGGAAGAGGTAGGTAGCCACCAAATGCACATAGATTAGAAGAAGTGACACAAGGAGATGATTTGTTCATGCAAAAAACACCAATAAATATTCAATTATTTAGGAAAACACTTATTTGAAGCGGGGGGGGCATGTTAAGCCTTATATAAGCCACATTTTAACCCTAAAACATGTATTAAGTGCTAGATATTGAGTTATTACATTTCTATAGTATATTTTTATGTAGACTATAACCTCTCATAGTCCCATCTAATTATAATTGTACACTTTGTATCATATATATATATATATATATATATATATATATATCTACAAACCTTTTCTTAAAATGATCAAATATTGTCTTATACATTATATTCATTCTAGAAGGTTTCCTTCCTCGAAGAGGATTGTAATTATTTCTTTCTTATCATTTTTAAGATGCATGTTTCATCACACCAGGCCCACTCATTATATTGATATGACTATAGTAATTGAAATATCATGTATTTAGTAAGAAAAATGATATACATCCACAACTTTAGTCATTTTATATAATCTCGATGAACATTATATTGCTCCAACTCTATGTTGTATTGGAATATGAATGTGGGTAGAACATTGTTAAAATTTGGTTGACTTCAAGAGCTCATATTTTCATAATAATAAATAAATACAAGGAGATAAACAAACCCAATACCAATTGAAAGAAGATATCAAGGAACAAGTAACTAAATTGAGAAAAACAATAGCTAAGAGTTCAATAGATTTAACTCAATCAATATGACCATAGAAAGTCTAATTTTCATTACTCTTTTTCCATGTTGAAATCCTTAATACCATAAATCTCGTTTCATGAAATATGATAAATGAGTTAACTCATACATATATCAATGATTATAAACATATTTAGTATTTCCTGGTGTACTGCAAAAAAAAAAAAGGATACTCCTTTCAAGGAATACATATTATAGCCACAAGACATAACAACATGATTAAGTACATAATGAACTCTTCCTACACAATTCTAGATATGACTTCTTTCTAAAGCCCCAATCGTAGAATATTTTGTTGTGAATTAATAATTACATAGAATGGGGGTGAATTAGTAAATAAAAATTCTCCTATCTTTTTTGTTGAGTACTTTAAATTTCAATTGCAAACAATCAAGAAACACATGAGAGGCCAACATTCAGATATATTTGAACACAATTATTTACATGGAAATTGTTGGCTTAAGGGGTCTTGACCCAGGTTCAGAGTTAGTAGTGCTGACCAACAAAACCCTACAATGTCGGCCCTTCCGACAACAACCCGTGTAGTGCAAGTTGTAGTCTCACCCGAAGTAATATTGGGGGATGCTAGTGTTAGCCTCCTATTGCAATAGGTTTCATATTTCATGATTGACTGTTTTACATGCCAAATATGTCATCTTTTCATGCTGCAAGGTTCCATATTTCCAAGAAGTTCCATTTTGAAGAATCATGCCATTTTTTAAGAGTTTGACAGTTAAGGGAAAGCCAAACAGTTTAATCTTGGCTCCCTTAGGTTTAAATTGCTTGTTTTAGAAGATAGAGACTGAATATCTGTCCAAACACCTTAAGCTTGGCAGATGAGTAGCTAGGTAGAGAAATAAAGGAGCCCAACTGCTTAATCTGGGCCCTTGGAAGATATAAGGGTACATTTAGATAGGAGGGCAGTCAAAAGAAAAGAAGATAATCAGGGTCTGCAAGTCTAAGTGCACCCATTCAAAAGGAAGAAAAAATGTTAGGTAAGTAGGCTGGGTAGACAGCTTTGTGGTTGCAGAATGAGGATTTTTGATCAATTTTGTATTTCAAAGTGTTTATCAACTTCAGATCACAAGTACAAGGCAATTTTCCTTTGGAGGAACTCAAGCGAGGCATGTCTAAACTCTCCCTTCTTCTTATTCCCCAAATCATTCACTAACCCCCCAAAGAGGTTAAGATCTGCTTGATATCTCTGAAGTTTCATCATTTGTCATATCATTGGCCTAAGTAAAGGTTTGCTTTGCTTAGGAGTACTCTTATTCACTCTATAAGTCATTTTTCCCTTTTAAGTAGCCTAAGATCTCTAAACTTAACGCTTTCTTGTTATTTTCATATTAACTTCTAACATTATTATGTAAATCCCTATCTATTTCCCCTTCCCCTTACCAAAAAGCACTAAATAGCTCCCCTATATACATATTCCCATCCCCTAGCACTATAGCCCTATAACATCAATTTGGGGAAATGATAGTCCATTTGGGGCTTGGCATTAGCCTTTCCACGTTCAAACCTGGAATTAATTTAGCATTTTGTTAAATTAATAACCATTCCCCTCCCTTTCCTTACCCATAACCCTTAATGTTTTACCCTACGCGCTCACATTTTCGGGTTTTGTTTAAATATTTGATTAAACAGTCAAACTCTACCCCAGGCGCACATACCATAACCCACAAACCCAAAGGTTTGAACCCTCGCCATATAAACAAATGATATAATATTCAGCGGGCCCCGTACTTTAACCTGCCGCCAGCTCCGAGCTCCGTCCACCGTCGGATCAGACCCTCCCCATCCGACGGCTCTTACCGATTTCGGAGTCGCCCCCACGTTCGACCGTTAGCTTCTGCCACCGGCGTCTGGAAACCGGAGGATCACTTTCGCGAAATCGACGTTGCAGAACTCAGAGCGAAGCTCCTCCCTTCGGGAAAATATAAAACTGATAAACAACAGGCGCAGCAGCAGTCTAAAGGAGCAAACGAAAAAGGACATGGTGAAGAGAAAGCGAAGGCTTTTTGGATGAGGGATCCCTCCACCGGCGTCTGGAAACCGGAGGATCACTTCGGCGAAATCGACGTTGCAGACCTCAGAGCGAAGTTCCTCCCTTCCGGAAAATATAAAACTGATAAACAACAGACGCAGCAGCAGTCTAAAGGAGCAAACGAAAAGGGACATGGTGAAGAGAAAGCGAAGGCTTCTTGGATGAGGGATCCCGCCACCGGCGTCTGGAAACCGGAGGATCACTTCGGCGAAATCGACGTTGTAGACCTAGAGCGAAGCTCCTCCCTTCCGGAAAATATAAAACTGATAAACAACATAAATACAATGCAATCGAATAATATGGATCTGTTCTGTAACTGCAAATATTTTTCGTAACAGTAATTTAAAAAAAAAAATCAAGAAGCTTCCGTTTGTTTACTGTCGAATAATGCATCTTTTCTGTAACTGCAAATATTTTTCGTAATAGTAATTAAAAAAAATAGTCGCGATCAAGAAGCTTCCGTGTGTTTTCCTTTTTTAATTTCATCTATCAACTCTGCTATGAACGATGTTTGCGACCGTTATGGCTGAGCTTATTTAATTGAAGAGGACGCAACCGGTGGGACAAATGAGTGTTGAGTATTTGAAACCCTATTTTGCCACACGCCCTTTTAGATTCGCTTTAAGAAGAAGAAAGAACTACTCTCGTGTGTGCGAGAGCTTGACGTGAGAAGTAATAGTCATTCGCCATACATTAGCGTTGACGTTAGAAATTTTTGTAGAAAGAGATAATTTTATTTTAATGAATAATTATCTCAGTGATAAATTGATACTCATTCATTAATAAAAAACATAAAAACACATCTTAGGTTTTTAAAATTTAAAAAATCATTAATTTAATTTAATTTATTATTATTATTAATAATAGAAATAATATGTAGTTAAATTAATTTTTTATATCAAAACATTAAAGGAAATTTTTAATCATGGAAATTTATTCTTATTTTTCATAAATATTTTCAATTTATATGTAAATTTTGTTACAATCTATATATATATTCAAAGAAGAAATTGCAAAGTTGCATCAATATATAAATACAATGCAATCAAAGAAATGACTATGAAAAATACTAAATCCAATCCATAGAGCCAAAAAAACAACTAAGTCTTTTTCCCTACCAGCATATAACCATATGATCTTGTAAGCCATATCAATTACAAAATAATAGTATTGTTGTTGGAATTAAGTAAATTAGAACAAAACAACATATGATCAATTCCATCTATTCCATCTATATGTTTTGTGACGTGCTAATCCCCCATAATTTGTGCACAATAAATATAAACCAATTTATATATAACCATATGATCTTGTAGGCCTTATCAATTACAAAATAATAGTATTGTTGTTGGAATTAAGTAAATTAGATCAAAACAACATATGATCAATTCCATCTATTCCATCTATATGTTTTGTGACGTGCTAATCCCCCATAATTTGTGCACAATAAATATAAACCAATTTATAACATTTAGAGAGTCCTGGAAAACTTGAAGAGAAAAGTCAATCATATTCCAAATCCCAACAAATAAAAGAATCCCAAGAACTTGAAGAGAGTCCAACAAATAAAAGACCCAACAAACAATAAGATTCCAAAGCCCAATAAATAAAATAATCCCAAAAACTTGAAGAGAAAAGACAATCGTATTCCAAAGCCCAACAAATAAAAGACCCAACCAACAATCATATTCCAAAGCCCAACAAATAAAAGAATCCAAAGCCCAACAAATAAAAGACCCAATAAACAATCATATTCCAAATCCCAACAAATAAAAGAATCTTGAAAACTTGAAGAGAAAAAACAATTATATTCCAAAGCCCAACAAATAAAAGAATCCCGAAAACTTGAAGAGAAAAGACAATCATATTCCAAAGCCCAACAAATAAAAAAATCCTCTTCTCTGTAGATGTGAGAACAATAAATATAAACCAATTTATAACATTTAGAGAGTCCGATAAAAATTGAGAGACAATCTTATTCCAGAGTCCAACATAGAAGTTCTGCATGAAGTATAATGTTCATCATTAAAGTATAGAATGAGACGACCCCCACAAATGCCTTCCTCAGAAAAACCACCCCCACAAATGCCTTCCTCGAAAAAAACCTAATAGAAGTTCTGCATGAAGTATAATGTTCATCATTAAAGTATAGAATGAGACGACCCCCACAAATGCCTTCCTCAAAAAAAACCTTTGACAATTTATTTCTTGGCAAGCAACATTGGGGGAGACATGGATCTATTCTTTAGAATACAAATGCCTTCCTCAGAAAAACCTTTGACAATTTATTTCTTGGCAAGCAACATTGGGGGAGACATGGATCTATTCTTTAGAAGACACAAAAAGAATAAATAAATCCAACCTTTCAATGAAATCAAGAGTAGAAGGAATGTACCTATAAATAGATCCAACCTTTCAATGAGATCAAGAGTAGAAGGAATGTCCCTATAAATAGGTCCAACCTTTCAATAAGATCAAAAGTAGAAGGAATGTACCTATAAATAGATCCAACCTTTCAATGAGATCAAGAGTAGAAGGAACGCCCCTATAAATAGATCCAACCTTTTAATGAGATCAAGAGTAGAAGGAATTCCCCTATAAATAGATCCAACCTTTCAATGAGATCAAGTGTAGAAGGAATGTCCCTGCCTTAATCAAATTGGTTCCCCTCCAATCCAATTCGCAACCCAATAATTGTTTAGGTTTAACCCATATGGATACCCAACAATTGTTTAGGTTTCAAATTGTTTCCTCTCCAATCCAATTCGTAACCCAACCATTGTTTAGGTTTAACCCATATGGATACCCAACAATTGTTTAGGTTTAAGGGAAAAATAAGAACAAATGAGAAACTAACTCGACATCATTTTTGCACAGAATACACCACCTAAGACCTTCTTTGTGTACTTTTTGTAGATTATCCCAAGTTGGCACGCACCTGAGACCTTCTTCGTGTACTTTTTGCAGATTATCCCAAGTTGGCACCTTATTTTTGACTAAACACAAGAGAAATTGTCGTGTCTTGGCTCAACAAACCATTTTCCAAGTGAGCACCTATCCCAAGTTGGCACCTTATTTTTGAGTAAACACAAGAGAAATTGTCGTGTCTTGGCTCAACAAACCATTTTCCAAGTGAGCACCTAAGACCTTCTTCGTGTACTTTTTGCAGATTATCCCAAGTTGGCACCTTATTTTTGAGTAAACACAAGAGAAATTGTATTGTCTTGGCTCAACAAACCATTTTCCAAGTGAGCTTCCACCACGTTGGCACCTTATTTTTGAGTAAACACAAGAGAAATTGTTTGACTTGGCTCAACAAACCATTTTCCAAGTCAACACAAGAGAATTTGTTTGTCTTGGCTGAACAAACCATTTTCCAAGTCAACACAAGAGAAATTGTCTTGTCAATTTTCCAAGTCAGCTTCCACCACCACTCGGGTTCTATCCTTGACCTATGGGAATTTATATAGTTAGTCTATTTTTGAGTAAACACAAGAGAAATTGTCTTCTCTTGGCTCAACAAACCCCTCCAATATGAGTTCTTTCATGCCTTAATCAAATTGTTTCCCCTCCAATCTAACTCGCAACCCAACAATTGTTTAGGTTTAACCCATATGGATACCCAACAATTGTTTAGGTTTAAGGGAAAAATAAGAACAAATGAGAAACTAACTCAAACATCATTTTTGCACAGAATACACCAACTCGACATCATTTTTGCACAGAATACACGACATCATTTTTGCACAGAATACACCACCTAAGACCTTCTTCGTGTACGTTTTGCAGATTATCCCAAGTTGGCACCTTATTTTTGAGTAAACACAAGAGAAATTTGCATGTCAAATTCCACCAGGTGGGCACCTTATTTTTTAGTAAACACAAGAGAAATTGTCTTGTCTTGGCTCAACAAACCATTTTCCAAGTCAGCGTCCACCACGAGTTCTATCCTTAACCTATGGGAATTTATATGGTTAGTCTATTTTTGGGTAAACATAAGAGAAATTGTCTTGTCCATTTTCCAAGTCAACTTCCACCACCTTATTTTTGAGTAAACACAAGAGAAATTATCTTGTCTTGGCTCAACAAACCATTTTCTAAATTAGCTTCCACCACCACTTAACTTATGAGAATTTATATAGTTAGTCCATACGATACAAAAACTATGGGAATTTATATAGTTAGTCCATATGATAGAAAAATCGAGTTCTCATCTATAATCTGATTAAGAAAAACACCCTGATTAAGAAACACACGACCTTGCCCATTTAAAGTAATTACCAGATAAGAAGGAAATTTAAAATTTTCAATGCAACCAACCCATAAATCTAATCCAACTCTAAATTTACCCCGGTTATCGCACTTTCCAGTTCCAACCACATTGAACGAATCAATTACAACATTCCCCACTTTCTAGTTCCAACCACATTGAACGAATCAATTACAACATTCCATATGACTGAAGAATTCGGTATCCTTTTGTTCGGCCTCGTAATCCAATCATCCCATTATTGGATAAAGACGATTTTCCTCAACACAACCGATGACCAAAGACTATCTATTGAAAGGAGTCTCCAACTAACCTTTACTCAGGGATTTATCAGAAATAGGTACATCCTTGAGACCCCAACCTCTCCACGACTTTGGTAATGCTATCTTTTCCCAAGCTACCCGGGTTAGAATAGATTCATCTTTTGACCCAACCCACAAGAACCTCCCACAAAGTTTCCTTATTGCCCTAATTTTCATTTAGGTGTTAGATATTCTACAGTTTTAACAATGATTCTGCATGCGGAATAAACTCAACGAATCATTAAACCTTATTGCCCAGGGATACGAGTTACCTCCAGCCATTGGTGATGTATTGATGCAGGCCACAGTCCACAAGCTTCTCCTTCAGCACTCCAGCTTCTGTCCAAGCAAAAGAACACAAAATTCTGAAGGCACTTCCGAGCTCTGCTATCTCAGCTAGATGGTGTAGAACTGAAGGGGGTTGAGATATGAGCTTGGGGAACAACAGATTAACATATAGCTAAGCTTCCATCAAGCTTCTAAATGCTATGTGTTAGAAAAAACCACAAATCAAGGTAGAGATGAGATCAAAGTAATGGACCACTTTAGTAGCTCCCAATTATAAATTTAGTAATTGCAGTTGATTTTCTTAACTTAAGGAAACTACTGCAGTTGGTTTCCATAAGTTAAGAAAAGCTGCAACTCCATAAATCAAGGTAGCTTTTGTGTAAAATCAATGGAGCTTAACATTCTCCCACTTGGTCCATACTTCCAAACTTAATGTCTCAAAAACCATTGACAATCTTTATTAAGTAATAGATACATGAATCATGGCGATAAGTCCTCTTATGACGAGTATTATCTTCCATGTATTACTATGCATTTATTCTTATTATAATTTATGTGGTAACAATATCTTAATGAATAAACCCTATGTTTATTCTTGGTCCTTCTTAAATGAATTTTCTCAAATCAACTTAAGGTGCACATAAATATGAGAAAAAACATCACAATAATTAAGAATTTCATTAACATTGTCCATACAATGAAAAACTGCATAATGGAACCAAGTCCCATATTCAATACATGATCCTTGAAATTAACTATGGCATGCCCTTAGTCAAAGGATCATTGATCATTAACTTAGTGCTGACGTGCTCAATGACCACTTTATTTTCTTTAACACGTTCCCTTATAGCTAAAAACTTAATGTCGATGTGTTTATTTCGACTCCCACTTTTTTAGCCATAAAACCAGCAGCTGAATTATCACAATATATTCTCAATGGCTTAGATATAGAATCCATAATTCTAAGCCCAGAAATGAAATTCTTAAGCCATACACCATGTAAAGCAGCCTCAAACAGGATATACATAAGCATGTAGTCTTTGGTTCCTTAAAGGTACCTCATTACTTTCTTTGCAGCTCTCCAGTGGTCTAAACCTGGATCACTCTGACATCGTCCCAACATTCCCAATGGGAGCTACACTTGGTGAACAATCCTTCATCCTGAATCTCTCTAAAAGTTTATTAATATAGGTTCCCTGTGACAGACCCAAGTTGCCTCGAAATCTGTCTCTATGGATCTTAATGCCAATGACATAAGATGCCTCACCCATATCATTCATATCAAAACTTTTAGAGAGGAATTGTCTCACCTCATGTAGCAAACCCTTATCATTGGTTGCTAGCAAAAGGTCATCCACATATAAAACAAGAAAACAAATTTTACTCCCACTAACCTTCAGGTATATACATTGATCCATAATGTTTTCTACAAAACCAAAAGAAGAAATTACACTATGGAATTTCAAATACCATTGGCGGGATGCTTGTTTTAAACCATACAATGACTTCTTGAGCTTGCAAACCAATTGCTCACCATGACTAGAGGGGAATCAATGAAGATGTGTTATTCATGAAGAAGTGTTATCAATCATTAATCTTTTAGTGCCAGTGTGAACATGCATTGAATCATATGTGACATTGTTTTGTAATTAATGCAGTAAAGACCATTAGACAAAATACCATTCCCAACATAATCAGATTTATAGAATAGACTGAAAGATTTTTCTGAAAAGTTTAAGGAATATCCAAAAGGTACAAGCCTTGAAACTGAGATCAAGTTTCTAGAAAACTTGGAACATAATAGGTCTTTTCTAACTCCAAAACAAAATCACTACTTAAAGCTAAATAACATGTTCCTATAGCTTCCACATGCGAGCCCATCTTGTTTCCTGATAAGATGCTTTGCTCACTTCCCACTGGCTTCCTTAGGTTCTGCAAACCCTACAAGGAATTCGAAATGTGAATTGTTGATCCAGAATCAATCCACCATGTGTTAATATTAACGTTAACCATATTAGATTCATAACAAACAAACGAGATTAAATTACCTTTGTCTGCAAGCCATTTCTGATATTTGGGGCATTCCTTCTTTATGTGTCCCTTCTTCTTACAGAAAAAACACTTGGAAACCTTCTTGATATCGGCTTGGGGAAGTGCTTTACCTTTCCCTTTCCGATTGGCTTGAGATTTGCCCTTTCCACGCGTTGCCAGCATTGCACTCTCTCCCAGTTCCATCACCAGTCTCTCTTCCTCTTGAACACACATGGTCATGAGTTCATTAATTGACCATTTATCCTTATGTGTGTTGTATGAGATTTTGAAAGGTCCGTATTGGTGCGGAAGGGTGTTCAGGATGTAGTGCACTAGGAAGGACTCCGATATTTCAACCTCGAGTTTCTTCAATTGAGCCACAGTGTCCCTTATCTGCATGATGTGCTCGCGCACACCTTTCACACTGGTGAGCCTCAGGGACGAGAACTTCATGATTAGGGTGCTTGCTAGTGCCTTGTCTGAAGAGACGAATTGTTCATCAATGGCCTTCAACAAGTCTCGGACCTTGTCATGCTGATCAACGGAACCTCGAATACCAGCTGAAATTTTAGTCTTAATGAACATCATGCTTAGACAATTGGATCGCTCCCATCGTTCATAAAGCGCGACGTCCGCTGCAGTGCTAGTATTAGTGAGTGCCGATGGTTCATCTTTCCTGATAGCATAATCTATGTCCATCCACCCTAAATGAAGGAGAATCCTCTCTTTCCAAATCTTGTAGTTATCTCCCTTAAGTTCAGGAATGTCACAACGAATTTCAGAGAAATTTGCAGGTTGTACTGCTGCATCAAAAGGATCAAATGCTTATGTTAAAAATTGAGGCTTAATAACTTTCATGTTTTACCAATGTAAATCATGCAAAAAGAATCGAATCAAATGACATGAAAATTGCCTGTGGGCTAAATTTTCAATTCAAACAGACTCAATAAAACTTTATGAACTTTCATGTTTTACCAATGTAAAACATGCTAAAAAGAATTGAATCAAATGACATGAAAATTGCCTGTGGGCTAAATTTTCAATTCAAACAGATTCAATAAAACTTTATGATGATGCTAAAAAGAATTGAATCAAATGACATGAAAATTGCCTGTGGGCTAAATTTTCAATTCAAACAGATTCAATAAAACTTTAATGAACTTTTATGTTTTACCAATGTAAAACATGCTAAAAAGAATTGAATCAAATGACATGAAAATTGCCTGTGGGCTAAATTTTCAATTCAAACAGATTCAATAAAACTTTAATGAACTTTTATGTTTTACCAATGTAAAACATGCTAAAAAGAATTGAATCAAATGACATGAAAATTGCCTGTGGGCTAAATTTTCAATTCAAACAGATTCAATAAAACTTTATGATAAAACTTATTAATTCATAACTCCTATGGGTAGGTTATGAAATTTTATCCTAATTAATCACATAAATATAATAAGAATTCCTGTGGGATAAAATTTATTATATTTAGTGTAATTAATTACAATTTAATGTCTAAATAATCTTTATGTGATCTTGCCAATCAATATATAATTTTATTTAATTAAAGATGATGTGGCTACTATCTAATTAATTAAAATTACATGGATCACTAGACATTAATTTTGTTTCATAAACAAAACTTAACCAGAGAGAAAAATAATGTTTACTGAAAGGAGTAAGTCAAAATGACATTTTAATAAACTCCATATAACTGTAATCAAATTTACATTTCTTAGTCTAACTGTCCCATAATTTATTTAAGACTAATTCTTAAATTAATTACAAAATGGGCTCTAAGCAATTTGCAAACAAAACTGCAAATTTGAAATATTCAAAACAAAAGACTAAACCATTTCAAATATTGAAATATTGAAAAATTTAAGAATGCATAAACTATCAAGAAAATGCACTGCAATATTTTAAGCATCAGCATTTTCTTTCAAGAAGATGCCACCAAATTCTTAAGCACTCAACATATCCAATTAAGAATATGGAGAGCAATTATGAAGCACTCAACATTTTCGATCAAAAAGATGCAGCGCAATTCTTAAGCACTGAATAATTTTAATCAATAAAGGGCGCTGCAATACTTCTACGCGCTCAAGATCTTTATCAACAAAAACTACAAATCTTTAACAACTTCTTTCAAGAAGGTGCAACTCAAAACTTCTCATAAAGATTTGCAGAAAAGACGAGGAAAAGACAAACGAATGCTCTTTAATTTTCTGGATAAAGAAAACAAGCTTTAGTTCGATAGAAGTACTTGGAAACTTAATTATCATAACTCCCTATTATAAATTCCAACTGTCATTTCCAGATCTACATATATAATTTAAATAACATTGTAGAAATCTACATCCTTGTAGAGATCTCCATGCGTTTATCCGAAAATCCGCATACCATCAAAGAGATCAGGGTTAGTACAGTCAAATTTGAAAGCTTATTTTACACCACATAACAAATTTGAAAATATATTGATATCCCTACAACTATATGACGCAGGAAGAACATGAAGCAATCAAACGCACCAAAGGAGAGAATGAGAAGTTCTCATGGGACGACTATAAATCAATGGCTTATACAAATGAGTAAGTTAATAACATCGATTTGCTTCAGTGGTTTCTATTTATATCCCTATCTTCTCAAACTACCATGAGATACCCTCCTGCGATATCTCAAAATTTCCCCTTAAAATCTCTGAGATTTAACTGAATTTTCAATGGCACATTTAGCCAAACAGTTTAATGACACATTGCTGTAGGTGCGTATTTCTTGGATTTAACATCAAAATAAGAATACGCAGTAATATCAAATGACATACAGCGCAACTTTGAATAGCATTAATTATAAAGTTTTAGAACACATTATGGAAATTAATAACCATGGTTCTGTTCGTTAGCCACAAGTCCGAACCAACAAATAAAGCCGACTCTCTAACAAGGTTAAACTCGATAAATTTGGCAACAATCCACTCAAATGATTATTGTAAAGAGATCTGCTAATTTCAACATACTGCCGCTTTTAATATAATGCTCAAAGACAGACTTTGTTCCCTTCATAAACCGGACCAACAAATTTTATGTTGCTATTTAGAGACTTATAAACAGTCCATACAGTTAAGACATGCTATAGTATATTTGGAAACACTTGTCTATAACAAATATCTCTACAAATCTCATGTTACCTACAGACTATTACCAATTTCACTGCAAGACAGGGAGACATTTTCAGATTTTATAATCCTCATCGATATTTAACTTTTGGTGCAATATTTCTTTGAAGGGCTATTTAAGAGTGGCTGATCTTAAAACAAGGAAATCCAAATGCTTTCACACATGAGTGTTACGATTAATAGAAGGTTTTCACGAGTTTTAAGATTTAAATGTGCATATGTATGTAATGGCATCTCCATTAGATGGGAATAAGGCAATTCCGTTAAAACAAGAGAATGCCAAGAAATTACGACCACAAAAGAACCGGAATTCAAGACCGCCGCACATAAACTTTCAGGAAAGCCAGAACCCTTCAGAATTTAGGGAGAGCAGGACATAAACTTCTCAGGAAATCCAAAAATTCTAAGAAGATAAGCAAAAAACGCCATGCTTCACGAGTGACGTTTCAAAACTCTTAGAATACATGGCAAAGGGAATATTTATCAAAAGAAACTACAAACACGATTTGCATGCGGACCCAGAAAACCAAAGTTGAAAAATGCCCTCCACAATTCGAACGGGGATTCAGATCAAGAAACCTCGCAAAAATCAGAACTAATTTCTAATGCTATTCGAATCGCACACCAAGGCAGAGGCAAAAAATGGCGCTCTGATACCAAATGTTAGATATTCTACAGTTTTAACAATGATTCTGCATGCGGAATAAACTCAACGAATCATTAAACCTTATTGCCCAGGGATACGAGTTACCTCCAGCCATCGGTGATGTATTGATGCAGGCCACAGTCCACAAGCTTCTCCTTCAGCACTCCAGCTTCTGTCCAAGCAAAAGAACACAAAATTCTGAAGGCACTTCCGAGCTCTGCTATCTCAGCTAGATGGTGTAGAACTGAAGGGGGTTGAGATATGAGCTTGGGGACCAACAGATGAACATATAGCTAAGCTTCCATCAAGCTTCTAAATGCTATGTGTTAGAAAAAACCACAAATCAAGGTAGAGATGAGATCAAAGTAATGGACCACTTTAGTAGCTCCCAATTATAAATTTAGTAATTGCAGTTGATTTTCTTAACTTAAGGAAACTACTGCAGTTGGTTTCCATAAGTTAAGAAAAGCTGCAACTCCATAAATCAAGGTAGCTTTTGTGTAAAATCAATGGAGCTTAACATTAGGGACCCATGTAAGAGCCATCTAGAAAATAAGGATGTTTTGAACGAGGACGGATTCGATCAGTACTGACCCGAAATCCATTTGAATCTCTAGTTTTTTATCCTTTTTTAACACTTTGGCCAGTAGCCAAATGTAATCTCGTTTTGTGTACGAATTGGGTTTTAAAAAGAAACCCAAATATTTGAGGCTATCCCGAAGAGGTTTTACTACAAACGGTAAGTAAGACTGAGCCCTCCTCACCTCTACACGAGACAACCCATCGAAGGATAGTGTGCATTTTAGATCATTGATAATCATACATGTCGCCTTCTGTAAAAGGGAAAGAACATTCTTAATAGAATCCAAATCTTATCTCAATACATTGCAAAACGTTAGGATATCACCCACAAAAATAAAATGAGTAATATAAATATTTTACCGCCACTTCAATGCCCAGAAGGTTGCCTCAATGCTTTTTTGCCAACAACAGTATACTCAAACCCTCTAAAATTATAAGAAATAAGAGGGGAGACACAGAACATCCCTGCGTCAGTTCTCTCTGAGCATGAAAAACGATAACCTGAACCATTAATTAGAACAGTAGAGACACTATTCATACATCCCATAGCCCAGTTCATAAAAGTAACCTCAAACCTCAAACCTCAGATGTGTAAGTATCATAAGAATCGAATTTTTTCTTGGGTATAAACCTTTCTTTAAGATTTGGATTAAAAAGAGATTTACCTCATGGGAAATTTGATCTTTCTTAACCTATAGTATATTTATTGTTAAGATGAAATTATGTTGATAAGTCACCATTATAATGAAATAATATAGCATAAGGCTTACACAAGTTTTATGTACTTGGTAAGTAAGAAAAATAAGGCTAAGAATCTTTAGCAATGTGATAAGATTTATAAAACTATACAAAGACTTCTTAAATGATGAAACCATTATATGAAATATCTTCTTGTTTGGGTGTTATAAAGATATATCGTTGGGTTTCTCAATCTCAATTTTAAAAATTTAATATTTCTTGAACAATTAATTAGTTTTTAATTAAATTAATAAATTATTTTTACATCATTTATATAAATATCATCAATTCTTTATTTATATTTATATATATGTCTTACACAAATTTATTTTTACTTTTACTTGAGAACTAAGAAAAATAAGGTCATGAATCTTTAGCCATGTGATAAGATTTAGAACACTATACAAAGACTTCCCAAACGATGAAACCATTCTGTGAAATATCTTCTTGTTTGGGTGTTATAGAGATATATTGTTAAGTCTCTCAATCTCAATTTTAAAAATTTAATATTTCTGGAATAATTAATTAGTTTTTAATTAAATTAATAAATTATATTTACATTATATATATATATATATATATATATATATATACACACAAAAAAAAAAAAAAAATCCAACTTGCTATTAAGATAATAAAAAATTACATTAGTATATGTGCATAATACATTCATAATATTGTGCAACAAAAAAATTGTGACAAGAAAGAAACTTACTAAAAAAAATCCAACCCATGGAGCCAAAACACAACAAAGTTTGTTTTCCCATGAGTTTATAACTATATCAGATCCTGTATGCCATATAAATTACAAGATAACAATATTTTCGCTTGAATAATCCACTACTAAGAGCATAAGTAAACTAGATTAAAAAAGCATATGTAGTTAAAATTAATGTTCTATAAAAGATTGGTGCTAGAAATTATGTTCAATTCTATCTATATGCTTTTTTGACCTACCAATCACCCATAACCTGTGGAGATCCTTCCTTGGAAAGAGAATCTGCTTCTTTGTAGATGTGTGCACAAGAAATATAATTAAAAGCCTATTTTAACTACAAAATATCTTCAAGAATTGGAAGTAATTTGTGGTTGTGGCATATTAGAGAAATCAAGAACTTATTGAATACCTCATAAAATGGAATAACCTACCAATGAAAGATGATACAGATTATACAAGGAATGAATGAAATGTAGGAAAGTAAATGAAAGAAGCATAGATAAGTATATAAAATATTAGAATAATATGGTGAAAGTCAACTTCTATTAATAACTGGAGTTGCAGAATATTGTAGAGCACAAATTGGCTAGAATGGTGATAGCTATACCTGAACATGGGGAGATGGTAGATTCGCACATTCTCAGAAGATATTAAAAGGGGTAAAAATAATGTCCTTTAAACATAAGTAAAGAAAACTAGATTTCCAAAACCCTAACACTAGAAGATGAAATTCTAGAAGGTTTGCAGGCCCCCTAGTAGTTAGTTAGTAGATTAACTTCCAAGGGGTACAATTTTTGTAAATGTTATATATTTGGGATGCCTGATAACTTGTTAGAAAGAAAACTTTTCACTAGATCATAACGATATAATTTGAACCCTTTCCCAACTAAATTTCCAAAAAAAGTTATATAGGGCCTCAAAGTGAGCCCCAAAGTTTGGGACACAAAAGTCATTGAAAATTTTCCAAGAAGATAGATAAGCATTGAGATGGTGGAAGAGGTGGGTGCCCACAAATTTACACCTACATTAGTACCCTACCCTTAGGAAGAAATGGTATCAATTATGTCAAGTTCCCTCACCAGTGAGCAAACTTCTACTAAACTTGGCTCCTAGTAAGCAACTTGCCTTGGTGAATAAGCTACCCTACTTTGACAACAAAATAGAGTTGTATGGTGTTTGCAGGTATCCTTCATCTTATTGTCCATGATTCAATCCATTGTAGCCTATTTAGCGTAGTAAGGGTTGTGTTTTATGGGGGAGAGTTTCTCTGCTATCTTCGACGTCTCCAACAGAGGTGAAAAATAAGGTCAAAGAAACTCCACATTAAACACTGAGTCTAAGCCAAGGAAAACGGGAATGATCAATTAAAAATCATTTTCACCCATAGCCTTCATGATTATGTAACGACCATATAAAAGTGCTCTAATATTTCTATTTTTGTTGTAACCACACTTTATCATCAACCTAGAACTTATGTGGAACCCTTTGTTGGTCTTGTTGTTGCTTATAAGTGGAATTGACTTTCTGAGGTTTCAAATCTATTAAAAAAAATTCCTTCCATATCTACCTCGACCTGAGCACGTGAGGCCTATTTTGATGAATATTAAATGGGCATAATTAAATCAATTAGGTCCAATGGTTGGAACCCTAACTACACATCAAATGGACTATGGCCAATAGATATGTAGAGGGATATATTATGGAAATGATAAACACATGGAAGGATTTCCTCCCACATATGTGAATGTTTAGATTTGTACTCACATAATATATGCGTAGTCATCTTGTTAACCACTTCTATTAATTCATATGATTGGAGATGAAATGCAGTGGATTTTCTCAACTTCATATCCATGAGAGACCACAGGTTGGACTAAAAGGTGTTGAGGAACCTACTATCCATATCTAAAGTAATGGTCTAAGGTAGCCCCAAATGAAACTAAAGACACTCAATGAATAGTTTAGCAGTGACTTCAGCTATAATACTCTTCTTGCAAGGTGACAAAATGACCATCTTAGAGAATCAATCAACAAATGTAAACCCACAATCATTACCATGGTTGGTGGATGCAAACCTAACATGTAATCCATGGATACTCACTCCTAAGGCTTGTCCATGATAGGTAAAGGATTGTACAACACCTTCCTCTTCATGGTTGGTTTTAACAATGTTACGAGAAGTACATGATTAGATATATCACTTGATATCTCATCAAAGCTTTGGATAATAGAAATAATTATGAATTATTATACTATCATTTCCACACCAATGTCACCAACAACCTAATTGTAATTTTCCTCTCAAATAAGATTGGAATTCTTGCTTGAAGGAACACAAATGTGGCCTAGGTGGCACAAGAGTGCATTGTAAAGGTCAGATTCTAGAACTTGCTTCCTTATGATCAACATATAGTATGTGGAATTTAACTGAGATTCATTGTTATATAATTGTGGCCATTGAGAGGTATTTTTCACAGAAGAGTTAAGAATTGTGTTTATCACCACAATTGGGGTCCAGCTGAGGAAATTTGTGACATGATTAGTGCTACCCTTCTTATATTCAACGTGTAAATGAAATTGGTGAAGGTATGTTGACCATTTTTTATGGTGGTCATTTCGTAACCATCCTTGTATTTTCATAGATTAAAAATTCTTTTGATCAATGTGGAATATTGTCTTATTCCTCAAAATATAGTGCTTTCATTGTCGATATTCCTACACGATGGAGTACTTCTCCTTATCATAGGTAGAGTATCTCTATACATTACCAGAGATTGTTTCACTATGATAGGTGACTATATGTCCTCATTGAATAAATACTACACCAATAGCATAGTAAAATACCTCCATCTAAGTCTCAAATGTCTATTCTAGGTATGGTAGGTTGACGATTGGTCTTGAGCAAAGGTGGTGTTTCATATTCTTGAATTTTTTTTTCTAACTTGGACCAAGAAAAATTTTCTTTCGCTCCATCCTTAGTCACTTAACTTAAGGGACAAGTAATATAAGCGAACCCCAACATGAACCTTCAGTAGAAGTTAGCAATGCCTAAGAAGATTTGGAGCTTTGTTAGAGTCTTAGGTGCTGGATAATCCCAAATGACATAGATCTTCGTTGGTTCCACATGTAGTCAATTTCATCCACACTATATATCAATCATTGAATTATGAATTTAGAACATGAGAAGTTGTCTAGAATGGCATACAAATTGTGCTATTGTAGGGTGCTCAAGACATCTTGAATGTATTGTCAATGTTTTTCCTAGGTTCTGTTGTAAATAAAGATGTCATCAAAATATACAACCACAAGAGTTTTTGAGTGGCCACGATATATCATCCATTATCCTCATGAACATTTCAAGATCATTAGTCAAGCCGAAGGGCTTGACCAACCACCCAAAATCTCCTTCTTTAGATTTGAAAATTGTCTTCCATACATCAATGTGTTCAATTGGAACCTAATGGTTGTCTAAATTCAGATCAATATTACTAAAGAACTTGGCATCCTTAAGTTGGTCAAGAAGATCATTAATCCTAGAGATCAAATATATGTTCTTGATAATGATTTTTTTCAAGGCCCTATGATGAATGAAGAGTGTTTGTGTCCCATCCATTTTCTATACCAACATGATTAGACTCCTACAAGGTGAGGAACTCAGATTAATGGGGCCCTTTTAGATGAGCTCATGAATTTGTTTCTTTATTTCCCCATTCTCCAAGAGGAAGCATATATATTTTAGGCCATTAGATAAAGGAGCACTAGGTATCAATTTAATTGAGAGTTTCATCTGACAATGTATAAGCATTAACACAGTCAGAGCAAAGATATCTTTATATGTCTCTACAATATTTTTCACTTTCTTTTTTTGTGTAGAGAAGCCTCGTGCAGGTGTTTTGGTGATTGATGTGATGCTACTCTCACCTTCTATAAGAAATGAAGAGAACAAACTTTACAGTATGAGAGATTATTTTTTAAAACTATTTTGCCGAGATCAATGAAGTTACAATAGTTGGGACTACCTCTCTAACCTATAAAGCTAACCACTAAGACTAACAACAACACTACAGGGATGAGACTCTTAAATAGAACGATGTTTCCACATATGAGGTTGTCCTAAAATAACAACACAACATTCAAGTGCAACAAAAGCACACAATACCTTATATTTGAAGAGCTTGATGCCATAGGACTATTCAACCAACCAATTGGCTAAAATTGGGGGTGTGGCACTATCAAAAACATAAATCTCTTGATGAGCTTTACTCATGTCAATTTATTTTCACTCTTAATGTCAACAATGAAATGGAGTGGGGTCCATTTCACCCACAATTGTGAATGTAAGAGACGCTCACCCTATTGAAGCTCCTTTGTCTCTTCTAGTTGGAACTTTGTGGTCACAATGGTAGTAGTGGATTTTGAATCGATGATTTAATTTCCTTTACCTTGTTCCAAATTAGAATTAGATCCAAATTCAAATTCCTTTTCTTTTAGTTTTACTAACAATAATTATTTCAAGTGACATTCGTCAGTGTTGTTCAAGTGGATTTTGTGGAATTCACACCACTTTCCATTACCCTGTTTTGACTTCCCGTTACACTTCTTTGTCCATGACTTGGGTTGGTTTTATTAAGTCTGAATCTCTTTTATTTTTCCTTTGTTCTATTAGTTAGGTTTACATTTTCTAGGATTATATTTTGGTGCATTTGTAGATCCAAACTTTTGTTTATTCCATTTCGTCTATTTCTACTAAAGTTTGATATCATATTTGACTTCTAGTGAGGATATTTCTAGGAAATTCATCCTTGTTTAGATGTAGGCCATAATGGTACTTCAATACGAGGTCCTTCTAGGAGTCTCTTATACCTATATTTTAGTGCAAGGTATGAAACTTATTAGTGTCGATAAGCACCATCTGGTCTCTCTCTTATAAAAAATATCGCCTTCTCATGTATTGGTCATCATAGTACCCTCTTGGGTAGAAATCCTCAAACAAATTAACAAAAGAAACCCACATTGGTCCTGCATTGAGCATAATAAATCCATCTTCATTATGTATCTCTAATAAATTTTCCATGAATATTTGACATATGGAATGCTTTTCAATAATGTTAAAGTGATATTCTAAACATATAAAAATATATGGAAATATTAATATCACTCTAACAAATTTAGCCATTTATCCAAAGAATTTTCATCTATTTGGCCTTCAAAAAGGGGATATCATAGTTTATTTGTATCTTGAGGGGTGTTGAACCTCCAAAATTATCATTTATTGAAGGTTCCTTGACCACTATTAGAAGTCATCAAAGGATCTTGAGTAAATTGTCCATTATCTCATTCCTCTATCATCCAAGTTCTTCCTCAATAAAAAACTTGATAGGATATCTTGATCCATCATCTTGCTTTTCCATTTCCATGGAAGGCCTCTTGGGTATATGAAACAAATCGTTCATAAGTGAAACTAGATTGAGATCCAAATATATGTACCCTGACCTTATCAGGGTCATGCACTATGAAATAATAGGGAGAAAATTGCTCTAATACCATTGATTCAAGTTATACAAGGAACAAAATGATGGAGAAAAGTAAATGGAGAACATACTGAGAATATAGTAGAGATTACAATGATATGGTGAAAACCCAATTTCTATTAATAAAATAAATTTCATAATACTCTATGGCTAGGGTGGTGGTAGCTATTTATGAATAAAGAGATATGTTGACTATGTGCATTCGTAAAATTGATTGAAAGAGTCTGAATGAATGGCCTTTTAACATAAATAAATAATGGAGGTGCAAAATACTAACTATAGAAGACGAAATTCTAAAAGGTTTGTAGGCCTCAATGTGATTAGTTGGTACATCAACTTCCTAGGGATCCAAATATTGCATACAATATCTATTTGAGGTGCATGATAGATTATTGGAAAGAACTATCTGGGATTGGGGCTAGGGAATGCCATGGAAATTCCTTGCTCCTTTAATTTCTAAAAGACATTATTTAGGGCTTCAAAATGACCCTATCATTTTGGGGCCCAAAAAATGTACAAAAATCTACCAAGAAGATAGAGATCCATTATGCTAGTGGAAGAGGTACGTAGCCACCAAATGCACATAGATTAGAAGAAGTGACACAAGGAGATAATTTGTTCATGCAAAAAGCACCAATAAATATTCAATTATTGAGGAAAACACTTATTTGAAGGGGAGGGGCATGTTAAGCCTTATATAAGCCACATTTTAACCCTAAAACATGTGTTAAGTGCTAGATATTGAGTTATTACATTTCTATAGTATATTTTTATGTAGACTATAACCTCTCATAGTCCCATATAATTATAATTGTACACTTTGTATCATATATATATATATATATATATATATATATATATATATATATATCTATATATATATACAGATATATATATATATACAAACCTTGTCTTAAAATGATCAAATATTGTCTTATACATTATATTCATTGTAGAAGGTTTCCTTCCTCGAAGAGGATTGTAACTATTTGTTTCTTATCATTTTTAAGATGCATGTTTCATCACACCAGGACCACTCATTATATTGATATGACTATAGTAATTGAAATATCATATATTTAGTAAGAAAAATGATATACATCCACAACTCTAGTCATTTTATATAATCTCGATGAACATTATATTGCTCCAACTCTATGTTGTATTGGAATATGAATGTGGGTAGAACATTGTTAAAATTTGGTTGACTTCAAGAGCTCATATTATCACAATAATAAATAAATACAAGGAGATAAACAAACCCAATACCAATTGAAAGAAGATATCAAGGAAAAAGTAACTAAATTGAGAAAAACAATAGCTAAGAGTTCAATAGAATTAACTCAATCAATATGACCATAGAAAGTCTAATTTTAATTACTCTTTTTCCATGTTGAAATCCTTAATACCATAAATCTCGTTTCAAGAAATATGATAAATGAGTTAACTCATACATATATCAATGATTATAAACATATTTAGTATTTCCTGGTGTACTGCCAAAAAAAAGGGATGCTCCTTTCAAGGAATACATATTATAGCCACAAGACATAACAACATGATTAAGTGCATAATGAACTCTTCCTACATAATTCTAGATATGACTTATTTCTAAAGCCCCAATCTTAGAATATTTTGTTGTGAATCAATAATTACATAGAATGGGGGTGAATTAGTAAATAAAAATTGTCCTATATTTTTTGTTGAGTACTTTAACTTTCAATTGCAAACAATCAAGAAACGCATGAGAGGCCAACATTTAGATATATTTAAACACAATTATTTACATGGAAATTGTTGGCTTAAGGGGTCTTGACCCAGGTTTAGAGTTACTAGCACTAACCAACAAAACCCTACATTGTCGGCCCTTTCAGCAACAACCCGTGTATCGCAGGTTGTAGTCTCACCCGAAGCAATATTGGGGGATGCTAGAACCAGGTTTCTGCATCCAGATGCCTGTGTGATGTGTATTCTGAAGCCCTTATGGCCTAGGTCTGCCTTCATGCAAATCTACCCTTTCCGGACAACTAACTACAACATATCTATCTAACGACTTCCAGATCCTCGTGAATGTATTTAGTTGTACTTATTATATGAAAATATTATAGATATACATGTTTCAAACAATAAATAAGAATTAATTCACATAAAACATATCACATAGTGAATATACACAAACTTAAACAAGAGTAAATAATAAGGCACATATGCATCAGAATTGCTCTCCAAATAGTCCTTATTATGAATAAGCGTTCAATTAAAGACTTCTCCTCCCTATGCACTCAACTGCAGGGGCCCATGCACTCATCTTGCAGACTTACCAAGGTCTCCGTACACTCAGCTGTAGGAGCCTTCCTCTATCCCTTAAGTACAGGAAATATACTTTTCCTACCTTAGCACCTTCCCCTTACAATGATTCATTGACAAAAGTTATCTTCTAGGAATCGCTATGACTCAACTTTATATAGCCTTTTCTTTATAATACCATGGTCTATGGACCATGGGCAGGTCTCAAAATGGCTCTATTACCTACCCACCTAAGGACTAAAGTCCCTTTGACTCTACTTAGCTTCGCCCTCTACTTTCCACATTTCATAGAGACTTTACTTTTGCTACAAAAAGATATTTCAAAAATGACTCTAAACTCAACAAAATTGACCCCAAGGAGCCCATCCCAATAGGCCTCCAACACAAATTGGGTGACTCACCCTTAAGTCACTCAGTTGGCACCTTGATCTTATTGTGGAGGTCACTGAATTCAACCTGCGATGCTACTATGGTAGCAGGACCCTGTATCGTGGCTTGTTGCACTTCCTCTACCAGCTTTTCTGTAGTTTCCCCCTCCATTGTAAGGTGCATCGTCATTTGAGTCTATTGGAGTGTCTTCAACTTTTCCTGGTTAGACAGAGTAAGCTGACTTGCTTCGTATATCCATGGATGGATTTTGGCCTTCAAAACGACCTATTTTCTTAGTAGCTCTTCAATTTTTGATTGTAGCTATTTCCCTTCTTGTAATCGAGTGAGGCGCAGGATTGTCATTAAAGTGTGTGCAGTCGCCTTGAGTTCATCAAAATTTCGTTGAATCCCCCAGACATTTGTGCCAAGTTTTAGTAGGTTTGGATCCTCTTACATAGTCATCCATAGTTCCATGGTATGTTCGAAGATCAGTGTGTAGCCTGTGACTGCTGGATCCAAAGTTGCCACTCTCTCCCTAACGGCTGCTCTGCGTTGCTCCAAGATTTTTGGCGGAGTGGTTGGCTGTAATTTGAATTCCAACTCTGAGATCTTAATTTAAAATTCAAATGTTACCCAACTGACCTCCTCCTTTGATTCTGTGACTGCGGCAACCAACTTCTGAATCTTCGTTGTTTCTTCTGCATCCTCTGGAATGTGAAGTTCTAGCAGTGTCTTACAAGCCTATGTAATTTCTTCCTTCAAGTTCTCGCTTCGCATGGGAAGTTCTTCTTTTTCTTTCAGCGCCTGAGCCTTTTCTGCAAAAATCTGCTCATTGTTCATCTTGACCTCACTAATGACTGATAGTGCGCATTTCTCCATGATCCTGAGCTCCTCCGATACCCCCTAATGAAGCATGTGGAGGGTCTGAATAGGTTGACACCCACATCCTTGATCTTGTTGAGCTGGGTGTTTACTTCATCTGCCTCTATGTGTAGCGATCCTTCTAGTAAGCGAATAAATCTAAGGTCTAGAGTCCTATCTGTGTCTAGTACCGACGTGCTGGCTTGCTACAGACTCACTTGAATCCCACTCGCTTGTCCCATGCTTGCTTGAATTCGACTTGTTTGAATCTGCAACTTGTGCAGATCCTTCTACACACTCCCCAGCATCTACATGTACTGGTGCTCAAACTGTGTCCACAACTTCGTCATTGTGTCGCTGACCTTGCCTCCGATCTCATCCAAGTCCCCCTCAATGAGGACCATTGGATCCACATGTGCATGCTTGTCCGATTTCTGCTTCTTCCTAGGCCTGGAAGTCATCTCCTTGGTCTGCTTCTACAATTTAAAGGGAGTGCTTTGCTCCTTACCACCACCCCCTTCCTCCTCAAACCCTTCCTTGTCTAAAGTATGTAGAGAAGCAGACTCATCAACTTCCTATGTGACTTCCTTCGCGGCACGCTCTTTGTCAGTGGCTACCTTAGCAGCAACTTATTTCTTCTCCAATGTGACTTTTTCTTGGGATGCAGCCTACTTACCCTCTTTCCTTTTTTACTCTGCTTTCTCTCGAGCAGCAGCCTACGTAGCTTCCTTTTTCTTCTACAATGTTGTGGCCTGTGCAGAGGAACTTTCTCCAACTGTGCTTGTTCTTGTGTCGAGAACCAATGGTTGCCTACACTTAGCTGGTCATTTTCCTATGATTTCGTGTACATTTGTGTTCGTTACAAGATATGGTAACTTATACCATATTTTCTTAGGGTCTCACCTTGCGCAGATGGACACGTTATGAAAATCAGCTTTAAACTCTACGTAGGCCTCCAAATATCCAAACAATGTTGGTGACAACTGTTGAGTACTGGAGAAGGTATGTTATTATCATTTATTTTGTCATCTTTTCTTTAAAACTCATAACCTCTTTGCATCATGAACTACGTAGATAATAAGAAATTATGGAAAAATCTATGGGATTTGTATGCAACGCAAAATAACCAATAATTACCCTTTGCTTATGCAGGAAAAGGAGAAAATAGAAGATTTCCATCCCAAAGGAAAAGATAGGACAAAGTTAACTGTTGTCCCTTTGGCAGGGAACCGCATGCAAACAAGGCGATCCAAATTGGAGCGTATCAGCTAGGAAAGGGAAAAGGAGATATCAAATTAGCGCAAGAGAACAAAAGGATAACTGGGAATTAACATTCTAGTGAATCCCTCAGGATCCTTTGATCCTGAGGGATCGCTATCTTAATGATTTTTTGTATCGTTGATATCTCTACTCGGATGTTATAAGAAGGGGCGGCACTGCTTGCGCAGAGGGACAAACTATTGTTATTTTTATGTAATTCTCTATGTATTTGAAACTTTGATCATCGACTCTCATTGAAGAACAATCCACTGTAACTCTATTTTCATGTTTTAATATAAATCTGGTTGTCATTCAATCTTTGATTCTGGAGTAATCTCAAGTGGTGTGTCCCTAGAGGCTAAGGGCTCGGCCCTGGTGGAACACTTGCTCCTATACCATTATTTCCAATTCGTGTGTGGTTTTCATTATTAGCTCTATTCAGTAATCTGATGTGTTTTTCTATTTTACATAACGGTTATGTTATATTTTGTTTATGCTCAACTGAGTAATGTCGTTCTCTGTAACAGGAATGCTGTGTTGTTCATTCTGACTTTGTAACGCATTGCTGTTCCTTTAACCATTGATATAACATTGTTGTTCCTTACAGAATGCCATTGCTATTCAATTACAAAGTAACCATTCTGTACATTCATAAGTCAGTATTACTGTATTTATCTATGGTTACACTTAACCGCGATTGTTGTTCAACTGACGTTGTTGTTCCATTACGAATCACAATTGTTATCCTTTATAACTGTGATTTATACTTGTTGTATCGAAGTCAGATCACTGTTCCTTCTAATATTAAGCGTGCCGTGTGTGATATTCATTTTGGTTCATTGTACATTTATATTTGACTCTAGTTGCTGTTCTATATTTCATCTCTATTAGTTGTTTTTCTATTTCCGTTTGCTGTCCGATTTATCTTCAGAGTAAATATTGTTACCTAATTCCTATAGGATACAATTGCTGCATTCATTTTCGTAGACTAAGGTTTTGCTGTTCAATCTTGTTCATAGGAATAATTGTTGTTCCATTCCATGTCTTTTGTATTATCATTGCTTTGGTGTGCAGAACGATTTGAGATTGTAGTGAGCATTGACATATGTTGTCTAGTTCCCAGGTTGATGATCTTTTCCTTTACAGAGGGATGAGCTACCATTACTGTACCCTTGACTGATAAATTGCTCTAGCTTTTTGAGTGCATGATTTGAGTTTTAAGGTCCTTTCCTGTAAGTAGATCTTATTTCAAGTATCCGTTTACTCTTGTATTTACCATTACTCTAACAAATGACCGCCTCAAACTGAGTACACTCTTTGAGATAACAAATCGTTCCTGGATTGATAAGTTAATGTAGGGTAAATAGAGGTGAAAAAGACCCTTTTTACCGCTCGACATTTTGGCACCATTGCCGGGGAAGAGTGCAACCATTTGTTTCTTTTCCAGAGTGATGTAAGAACCCGCTAAGAGAGAACTTGGTTTTAAAAAAAGAAGGTAGGAACCTGCGTATGGAGCATGTAATAGCCCTGCTCCCCTGCCCGCTTTCCTGCAGATTTGTTGTTGTTTTTTGGGTAGAAATTAGCATTTGATTTGTGTGCATGACTAAGCAGAAAAAGCCTGAAAAGAATCCTAAACCCCTACCCAAGTCTGACAAATCTAAGGGGTCGGTGACCCTTGGCCGATCGAACTTTATAGATGAAATCCTTAAGAAAGTAGAATCTTAGCCTTCAGTAGGACCTAGAAAAGTTCCTTCTAGACAACCTACTAATTCCCTTCAGGCCACAGGATCATCATCTATAGCCTTTGTTGAGGTGCATAGTCTAACCGAAGAGCAAGATTTTCAAGAAATTGAGAATTCTAGCCCAAAATCATTGCAAGAAGGGAACCTTAGCAACCTCTGTGAAGGGAGAGGAGAAATAGGAGAAATTGAAGAACCAAGATCTCCTCTTGGGATAATTCAACCATTAAGTAGCCCAGATAAGGGAAGTGCTGCAAAAATCATTTATAACGAAGTTGAAGAACCTCAAGAACCAGAATCCCCCTAGACATTAGGCACTCTCATCATCCTAGATAAAGGAAGTGATGTTAAGGCCATTCCTATTAAAGCCATTCCCCCTTGACAGCCTAGGAATACCCTCCTAGATATCCTAGAAGGTTATTGGCATATATTTGACCAAATGGCCCAAAACCAGCCAAACACCCAATCCTCTACACTGCAATACCCCATTGTGGATACTGCAACTAATGCACCTATGAAAGCAATTTCTCTCCAACATATCCCTACATTCCATGGCCTTACATCAGAAGATCCAGATGCATTCTTATTTGAATTCGATGTGCTGTTTAGAGGATATGACTATACCACCGATCCCCAGAAACTGAAATTGTTTCACTCTACATTAAAAGGGGCTGCTTTAAGATGGTTTATGGGATTGGGAGGTGGTGCTATAAACAATTGGGATCAAATGAAAGATGCTTTTCTAAATAAATATCAGGATTATTGCAGGTCTAGAGAATTAAAAGATGAAATATTTCAGATGGTAGCTCGACCGAATGAAACATTAGAAGAATATGTTGAATGTTTCCAATATAATCTTCAAAGATCTTGTTATGCATCATTACCCTTACCTGTTAATGTATTAAAAACAACATTAATTGGGGGAATGAAGGAACAATGGATTGAAACACTAAATATTATGGGAAAAGGAGATATTTATTAGGAAAATTTTGCTGACATTATTGATTTATGTATCAGGAGCTCAAGAGGCAACACAAGACTAAAACCATCGGAACATGACAGGTTTACAAGAGACAACAAGATCTCTGCAAAGGGAGTAACTCACACAAAAATTGAAAATTTATTAGAAAATTTTAAAACTGACATATTGGGGACACTGACAACACAACCTGATATTATGCAGGCCAAACAAAAGCAAGCAGAGGCAGAAAAAAATTTGGCAATCTTCTGTCCTAAATGCAGAAAGAAACACAACCACAAGGAGTGTCCATTAGATGCAGTCCAAGTTTGCGCCATTTGTACAAAAGGCCACTCTACAGAGAGTTGTCCCTCACTTCTTGGATTGAAAGAAGTATACAAGGAAGCAGAAGAAGAGCCAGAACTAGTGTACCTACTCAATCAACGTCGTCAATGGCAGCCGCAACAATCAGGTATGTTCCTAGATTCAGCTTCTTCTTTTCAGCCTCCACAATATCATGCTCAACAATATAATACAATGCGTCAAAATCAACATCCCTTCTCAAATTGGTCACAACAACCATTTCCTTCATCATCACCATGGCCAAACCAAACAAGTCAACCCAGTTGGCCAAATTTTCCCTATACTCCACCATATTGGCAAAACAACGTATATCCAGCACAATGGTCCCCTCCTACTTCACAGAGTCAAGCCTAGCAGACAAACTAGCAAAGACCGATGAATCAGCCAATGGGAACCATTCTGCTCCCTCAACCTACACTACTAGCATTACAACAAAACCCTCAGTCTAACTTAAGACTGCAACTCTCGGCCCAGCCCAACCCTAATCCAAATAATAGATTGGTCCAGTCTATCTAAATAATTGAAACACCATAACCAGAAACTGATCTAAAGGAGTGTAATGATCTTCAATTAAGATCTGGGCGCATTATGGAAACAGAAGGAAATAAAACTGCTCCAGTTGAAAATTAGTTACCTATAGAACAACGACCACAAGAAGAGGATGTGACCAGACAATAAATTCATGTTCAAGCAACCACATCTTCTCCACCATTCCCATAATGATTAATTATACCTCGACCTATACAACATCCTGATTTTGACATTTTGGGAGAATTGAAAAATTTATACATAAAAATCCCACTCCTCCAAGCCATCCAAGACATCCCAATATATGCAAAGACCATCAAAGAGCTATGTATAAAAAGGCCAAGGAGGAGAATAACAAACAACCCAAAGTCCAAGTAGTTGGTATCTTATCCGATCTATTATCAGGAAAAGAAACACCCGTTAAGTATGAAGACCCAGGAAATCCCATAGTAACAGTACAAATCAATGGACAAACCTTCTCAAATGCCTTAGTTAATCTAGGAGTTGCAATCAATATCTTAACAACCACCACTTGTCAAAAACTGGGCATTACATCAGTAGAACCAACTTCCACTTTATTAGAACTGGCTGACTGATCCGTGGTTAGGCCAGAGGGCGCATTGCATGATGTCATGATATCCGTTGATTCCCAGGAGTATCCAACCAATTTTCTGATAATAAACCCCAAAAACCGACTTGATGGACATTCGTTGATTTTAGGCAGACCTTGGCTTGCAACTACTGACGCTTATATTGGCTGCCGACAAGGCAGTATGACCATAACTAGGGGGCTAATATCAAGAATCTAGCTTTATATCCTCCAGCCCAGCCAAGTGTCACAATAATAAGAACTAACAAATATCTTGTATCATACCTTACCAAAAATATTAGATCTCCATTAACCATAGAAGATGCCCTTGATTTCAAAGATCAAACAGAAGATGATGCCATTAACAATTTTATTAGCCAAGCTGAATCCAGATCCCACATACAATGTCACATGATAGAAGCAACATTTGATAATGAATTAGAAGAAGATCCTCTTAAAGATACTCACGATCAAACAATACCTACTACCTCTATCTCAAATAACAAAACTGTAGAAATTGAGCCAGGAAAGACTTTAAACATTAATGCCAACCTAACTTCCGAACAAGAAGAGAAGCTGATCCAACTACTGAGGAAATACAAAGAAGCATCTGCATGGGATTACCCTGGCATGAAAGGAATTGATCCCCAATTATGTACACACCACATTTACATAGAGAAGGATGCAAGACCCGTTCGCCAATGACAAAGGAGACTTAACCCTCATCTAAAAGACATTGTAAAAGCTAAACTTCAAAAACTTTTAGATGTGAACTTCATCTACCCTATCTCTGATAGTGAATGGGTCTCTCCACTTGTTGTGGTGCCAAAGAAGAATGGAAAATGGAGGATTTGTGTAGATTATAGAGAACTAAATAAAGCAACACAAAAAGACCACTTTCCCCTTCCATTCATTGATCAAGTATTAGATGCTTTGGTAGGAAAGAAATTATTTTCTTTCTTAGATGGCTTCAGTGGATACAATCAGATTCAGATTGCCCCTGAAGACCAAGACAAAACTACTTTTACGTGTCCTTGGCAAACATTTTCCTACAGAGTTCTACCTTTTGGATTATGCAATGCCCTTGCCACATTTCAAAGGGCTATCCTCAGCATCTTTTTAGACTTAATAAATGAAGGGATCGAAGTATACATGGATGATTTTACACCATACGGAGATGTTTTCGGCCCAGCATTGGACACACTGGAAAAAGTGCTGCAGCGGTGCATTGTCACCATGCTCTGTTTGAGCCATGAAAAATGTTATATGATGATGACTGAAGGACTTATTTTAGGCCATTATATCTCAGCAGTTGGAATACAGGTAGACCCAGCCAAAATCCAAATAATTTTGCTAATTCCCATTCCTACCACTCAGACAGAGGTATGCAGTTTTCTTGGATTTTCTGGTTATTATAGAAGATTTATAGAACATTTTTCTCATATTGCTACACCTCTATATGCACTCACAGGTAATGTTGATTTCGTTTGGATAGAAAAATGCGACCGTGCTTTTCAGGATCCGAAAAGGCTTGCGTCAACAGCCCCAGTCCTTAGAGGTCCAAATTGGGACCTGCCATTTCAAATTTCATCAAATGCTTCAGATACAGCTATTGGAGTAGTCCTTGGGTAGGAAGACGACAAAAAACCATATGCAATTTATTATATTAGCAAGAATTTATCTCCTACTGAATTGAACTATACTATTACTGAAAAGGAATTTTTCGCTGTAATACATGCTCCCAATAAATTTAGGCATTCTATTACTAGATATCCTGTTATCTTGTATATAGATCACTCTGCCATAAAATACTTAGCAAATAAACCAATCCCAAATGGTAGAGTAACCAGATGGTTGATTTTATTGCAGGAATTTGATATCACAATAAAGGATCGACCTGGAAAAGAAAATCCTATAGCTGAATTTCTCTCACGAATTCCAAAACTAGTGGATGAAACAACAGTTGAAGATCAATTTCCAGATGAACATTTATTTGCTGTCACTATTAAAACACCCTGGTATGTTGATGTTGCAAATTATTTAGCAGTAGGAAAATTACCAAAACACCTGACCCCCAATGAACGAAAATAGATTGTCCAGCGAAGTACTCGATTTTCTTGGATTGGAGGCTACTTGTTCCATACAGGGGCAGATATGCACATCAGGAGATGCGTCCGTGAAGATGAAATTTTTGACATTTTGAAAGCTTGTCATGACGGACCGTGTGGCAGACATTTAGCCGACTGAAGAACTGGTCACAAGGTGCTGCAAGCAGGGTATTATGGGCCCACGATATTCAAAGATGCAAAGAAGTTCATTCAAGCTTGTGACAGCTGCCAAAGATCAGGACGCCCTAGACAGTCCAACGAAATGCCCCTGAACCCATAGCTAGTTATTGAACCATTCGAGTGATGGGCCCTTGATTTTGTTGGTCCAATTAACCCATCATCGAACCAGAAAACATATATTTTGGTAGCAACAGAATATGTCACCAAATGGGTTGAAGCAGAGGCATTGCCGAGAGCTACAGAGGATTCTGTCATACAGTTCTTGTTCCATATATTTGTGCGATATGGCCTCCCAAGAGATATAATTACAAATGGTGGACCACAGTTTGCTGGTAACAAGATTGCTGCAACACTAAAAAACTATCATATCCAACATAAAATTACTACTCCATACCACCCACAGGCAAATGGTAATGTAAAAAGCAACAATAAAATAATAGAAGCAATCCTAACAAAAACCATTGCGTCACATAGACGCGATTGGGCTACAAGATTGCCAGAAGCCTTGTGGGCTTATAGAACAACATGGAGAAGCACTATCAGCTATTCACCATACCAACTAGTATTTGGAAAGGAACCCATCTTTCCGATAGAATTCAAGATACAAACACTGCGAATAGCACAACAAGTCGGTCTAGATCTAAATGAGACACAAATTAATAGATTACAACAGATCAATGAGCTAGAAGAAATCAGGCTCTCTGCCCTTCAACACACTGCATTGATCCAACAACAGTGACCTAAATGGCATGACGCCCTCATTAAAAAGAAAGTCTTCCGTGAAGGAGATTGGGCGCTCCTATACGATTCCAGATTTCAGGATTTTCCCAGGAAACTTCAGACTCATTGGTTGGGGCCATATGAAATCTAGAAGGTACATGATAATGGCACCCTTACTCTAACCACCATTAATGGATCTAGACATACTTTCAAGGAAAACGGCCACTGAGTTCGACTATACCTCAAACCACTTACTCGGGAATCCTTCTACCAGCAACTCCGCAAAGACTCTGACATGCAGATTTTAGTGGAGGAAGAGAAATCTTCCTCACCTCTAGTTCATTAAGTGATTCAACTGTTCTTACATTTTGTATATAATTCTTTTGTTTTGTTAGCTTAAATTATTCTCTGTACATATTTTTTTGTATTTGCACTTTGATGTTCCTTTTAGGAAGAAACAACATTCTCGTCAACTTGTTGTTCCTCTTTCAAGGAACAGTACCTATGCATTTTACTGTTCCTTTTCAAGGGAACATTAGTTCCATCGTTTTTGTCATTCCTTTTCGAAGGAACAACACTTTTTCATTCTGTTGTTCCTTTCATAAGGAACAACATTTTCACCATTTTGCTGTTCCTTTTTCCAAAGGAACAACACTTGCATTTTTTGCTGTTCCTTTTTCCGAAGGAACAACACTTTTGATGTTGCTGTTCCTTTTCCGAAGGAACAACACTTTTGTTTTCTGCTTTTCCTTTTTCCGAAGGAACAACACTTTCGATTTTACTGTTCCTTTTCCGAAGGAACAACACTTTTGTTTTCTGCTGTTCCTTTTCCGAAGGAACACTTTTGATTTTGTTGTTCCTCTTCTGAAGGAACAACACTTGTGTTTTCTACTGTTCCTTTTTCTGAATGAACAACACTGTCATTTTTGTCGTTCCTTTTCCGAAGGAACAACACTTTTGTTTCCCTGCTGTTCCTTTTTCCGAAGGAACCACACTTTCATTTTTGCTATTTCTTTTCCGAAGGAACAACACTTTTGTCTTCTGTTGTTCCTTTTCTCAAAGGAACAACACTTTTGTTTTCTGTTGTTCCTTTTTCCGAAGGAACAACACTTGCATTTTCTGTTGTTCCTTTTCCGAAGGAACAACACTTGCATTTTCTGCTGTTCCTTTTTGAAAGGACAGCATTTTCATATTCCTTTTACTTATGCTTGTTCTCCTTGCTGTTCCAATTAAAGGATAGCTGTTGTTCCTCTCAATATACAACAGTTTCGAGTCTTTTTTTTGTGATTTGGAGCACAACTATACACTTATGCAATGGATACAAAACTAGAGCATACTGAAATCAACAAATTACATAAAATCGCTATTTTTTACAAGAAATTGCTTTGAATTGATAGCAGAAAAGAGGAAATGACACAATTATTCATTGCTTTGCTGACATTATTTTACTAATACTGATATGATTGGCTATCTTTATCATGGTGGTTCTTTTTAAATTCCCATAATCTTCTTTGATCATTATTAAGGAATAAGAACAAAGGGTATATTTTTCTATTGAGATGTTAAGACTTCTTCCACCATTCCTACTCTTAAGGAGTGTTGAACCACCCTTTGTGTATAAATAGGAAAGTACTTTATAAAAGAGAAAAAAGAGAAAAATGTTTATATGATTTGCTAATATGGGTTGTCAAATGAAGGATATGGGGTCTCATTAAGAGCCAGCTGACCATGATCATAAGGAAGAAAGTGAATTGGCATTCCCACCATGGCCACCACACCAGGGATATGATCCAAGAGGCACATCAGAAAAAAATAAAGAGTCCTTGGAACAGGAGGTCTCATCACGAGTTAGCCTGCCCACCTTTCACTCCTTCCTGGTGAATAGGATTATGGTTTATCTGGCTACCAAGCCAGCATAATGACCTCCATTTTGACATTGTACAACACTTCCTAAGCATGCACAAAAGATCATGGTTCCATGGGTGAAAGAAACAACTCTGTCAAGGTTATGGACACTTGTGGGCAACAGAGCTCTGTTGATGGTATTGATGTCACATTCCTTATACACCAATAGAAATTATCAAAACCCTTCTTTGTCTTATACCGTTGTAATAGGTCAAATGAGATTATGTATATAACTTCCCCGAACCTTTAAACACATGAAAATCTATTTACAACCAATTATGATGGGAAACATTGATAATGGCCGCATCAGACTTTTTATGCATGTCAGTTGTCCTATCCTCCCAACCTCGCATCATATCACGACATTCTCTTATTTATTAAGCGATTCTATTATACACCTCGATTTCAGCAACCTGGTCCTTTTGTAAACATGACATCTCAGTATACGTTGTTCCTTTATGACTCTATACCATGGTAGTTTGGCACACTGCTCCCTCATTTGACGGTCGAGGATGGCCTATCACATTGTAGGGGGGAAGCAGGTGACCTCATAATTTGCTGGTATACATGTTAGACTATTATTCGGAGAATTTTCACTTGGGAATAACAAGGCTTAACGGTATATTGTTTTCCAATTTGCATGGCTTGCTATTCCTAAGCTATTTCTGTATTATGCTCTGCAACAATTAGTAAGTGACTCGGGATTTGAACAAGCTTGTTGTTTCATTATTTTCTATGTATTTCCTAATAGCTTGAATAGCATGTTGTTCCATTTCCATCTCTGCATTTTTATAGCGTGCTAAGCATGGGAGGAAGATCAATTGGGAGAGAACCACAGGTATTGATAGTTTCTGATGCTGCATGAGAAATCCTAACAAGGGCAGGATGGATAGTCTATCCCAATCGTTTACAAGAATCCAATGAGACTGTAGCAATAGAATTTTTGCAGAACTTGCAAGAACATCACTCCATGGTAAGAGGGAGACACATAGCAGTCACTGATGACATAATTGTAGAGGTCTTGAGACTGCTAGCCACTGGACTTGTGTGGACTCTAAAGAAGGAGAGACTGCAAAAAGTCATAAAAATCTTCCAAGATGAAGGCCAGAACCTGACTGTAAGAGGAAAGGGAGTTCTACCAGTAGCATTAGGAGAGCCGTGGGTAGAATTGGAAAGAATCATCCAGAGCTACATCACCTGTGAAGGCAGGAAAGATGTGGTAAGACCACGCCACCTTAAACTTTTAGCCGTATTAAAACAGAAATGCTCTGTGAATTTGCCTGCATTTTTAAATTCTTTATTACATGATGTTGCCCGAAGCATGAAAAACAAACACCACATAGAATCAGTAGTAAGTCACCGTAGGCTGATACGACTGATAGTTAGCTACAATCTTGCTCAACAACAGAGCAGTTGGGAGGAATTGATCATCACGATAAATGGGGGACTGGCTCTGCCAACCCCAAAATGAAAACATGCTACCAATACATCGAATAGACCATTGAAATGGAGGAAATCCGTTAGATTGGCATGGATCAGAGGGAGGCTAGAAAATTCCGAAGGGAATACCAGTCAACCGGTGGAGATAGATGATTCAGGGGATGAGCAACCCCCATAATTGGAAGGAGAGGAGAATGAGAAAGATTTGGAGGAAAATGATGAAGGAGAAACAGAGGAAGAGATCGAGCAGTCTAGGTAGGTGGCGGAAGATACATAGCAATGTGAAGAAAGCCTATTGCAAAATCCATTACAGGAGGACGAGTTGGCCCAAATTCTGGCCAATATGGGCAAATATGCCCAACCTCTCAGCCCACTAAACTTCCACATCGAAGAAGAACCGAAGGATCATTCTGCTCATGACAAAAATGCATTCGAAGAATTGTGCGGCGAGGAAGAAGAAGAAGAGAATCACTCCGTTCATGATGAAAGTATATCTGGAGAGAAAAGTGATGAAGATAAAGAAGAGGAACAATCTGTTCCCAGCCAGACTACACTGGAAGAATTTCATGGAGGAGAAGTCGTGGAAGAAGAAGTCACCCAGGAAATAACAGAACAAGCTAGGGTTTTTACTCCTGAACAACCCGATCAAAATAACGAGGAAGCACCCCAAGAAGAAAACCAGGAAATTGGCCAAGGCGATAGCCCAGGCCCGAGTAAACAGACAGATGTTCCTTCCAAGAAAATAGAAGAAATTAAAAGATTACGAAAAACAGCAAAGACTACTTAATGTGATAGCATGACTTCAACAACAAATCAGGGTTTTGAAAATGGGAAAGAGAGAAAAAAGGACCTCGGGGCTAAAACATGCAATCACTCTAGCGAAACCCCTCAAGAAAAAGGTTAGGAGGACTTAAGTCTAGCTTGCCATTCAAAACCAAAAGCAATAGCATTCAGCTGTCGACCATGTTGAAGTACAAACAAATGACATATCGGCCTGTGACAAAGAAGACAGTCCTCTGAAGGAATGTGGACCATAAACATGACATGATGCAATAAGAAGATTCAAGTAAACCTTCCACTTACAACTACCATGTGGGACAGTGATCCGACGACAGTAACTCTGCGAAAGGATTTGGTGCAAGCCCAACAAACAATAGAGAAACTTACAAAATGGACTGTCTCTCGAGAAAAGTATGAAAAATTACAATAGCAGCTGAGGAATGTCAACTTATCCGAAAGCCAAGCCTTTGAAGGATGGTGAAAGGAAGAAGAAAGGGTCAAAAAGGTAACTCATAGACTAGATGTAGTCATCAAACAAATGTATACCTTATGCTCTTTGTATACTGACATCTTAGCATGTAGAGCACCTGCTAGGAATTATGCCTTGTTTTTAATGGAACGATATTTGCAATTGGAAATTAAAGCTGTCAAAGCAGGAGCCCCGATAGAAATAAACACTATTGATGATTTCATAGATTGTTGCAAGCACTATGGGGTGAAGGTTCAAAGATTATTATGTGAATTCTATTTGCATAACCTTGTGTTAGATCAAGAAATAGAGCAGAATCCTAGCCCTTTCGTTGGGGATATCCAATTGCAGGCATTCATTTCTTTTGGTGTTAATCAAATAAAATGGCTTAAAGCCTATAATGCCTTTCAAAGACAAGAAAATGGATTAGACTTATGGTGTGAGCTAAACCTAGAGACCCATTACAGTTGTGGAATAAACATAGGAACCTCATGAGGACTTTGGGCATGATTGAAGCATTAGGACCTATTCATACAGCAATCAATCAGCAAGGGATAGAATATTTCTTTACCATTAAGGACCTTGCCATTGTAGCTGCCAAATTCCGATATCAGACTTCTAATCCAAACATCCAACTCAGGGAACCGTTTAACTATGAGAACTTTAAGCTAGCTGCTGATCTCTTGGGTCTTTATGGTGACCTTATTTTGAGAGAAGGACCATCTTGGTTAGGATGTAGGTTCCGCAGTCTGGTTATTTGGCACCCTGCACCAGGATACCAAGCCTTGTATGAAATGCCTGAGGGCCAGATAGGACATCTTTTTGAACACCCAGCTAGGCATCATGGCTGTAGACCACCTCATGAGATCCCATCTCCGGCCTACTCTCTCACTGCCTTGCATGTCAACTACAATGTTTTCATGAGGGCATGAAAAAGGGTAAGCAGGGGGGTGTGTTGAGTACTGGAGAAGGTATGTTATTATCGTTTATTTTGTTATCTTTTCTTTAAAACTCATAACCTATTTGCATCATGAACTAGGTAGATAATAAGAAATTATGACAAAATATATGGGATTTGTATGCAACGAAAAATAACTAATAATTTCCCTTTTCTTATGCAGGAAAAGGAGAAAACAGAAGATTGCCGTCCCAAAGGAAAAGACATGACAAAGTTAATTTTTGTCCCTTTGGCAGGGAACCACATGCAAACAAGGCGATCCAAATTGGAGTGCATCAGCCAGGAAAGGGAAAAGGAGATATCAAATTGGTGCAAGAGAACAAGAGGATAATTGGGAATTAGTAGTTTGGTGAATACCTCAGGATCTGTTGATCCTAAGGGATCGCTATCTTAACGATTTTTGTATTGTTGATATATCTGCTCGACTGTTATAATAAGGGGCGGCACTACTAGCCCGAAGGGATGAACTGTTGTTATTTTTATGTAATTCTCCGTTGTATTTGAAACTTTGATCATCGACTCTTATTGAAGAGCGATCCACTGTAACTCTATTTTTATGTTTTAATATAAATCTAGTTGCCATTCCATCTTTGATTTTGGAGTAATCTCAAGTGGTGTGTCCCTGGAGGCTAAAGGCCTGGCCCTGGTGGAACACTTGCTCATGTACCATTATTTCCAATTCGTGTGTGGTTTTCGTTATTAGCTCTGTTCAGTAATCTGATATGTTTTGATATTTTACATAACGGTTTTGTTATATTTTGTTTATGCTCAACAGAGTAATGTTGTTCTCTGTAATAGAAATGCTATGTTGTTCATTCTGACTTTGTAACGCATTGCTGTTCCTTTAACCATTGATATAACATTGCTGTTCCTTACAGAATGCCATTGCTATTCAATTACAGAGTAACCGTGTTGTACATTCATAAGTCGGTATTACTGTATTTATCTATGGTTTACACTTAACCGTGATTGTTGTTCAACTAGCGTTGCTGTTCCATTATGAATCACAATCGTTATTCTTTATAACTGTGATTTATACTTGTTGTATTGAAGTCAGATTACTGTTCCTTCTAATATTAAGCATGTCATGTGTGATATCCGTTTTGGTTCATTGTACATTTATATTTGACTCTAGTTGTTGTTCTATATTTCATCTCTGTTAGTTGTTGTTCTATTTCCGTTTGCTGTCCGATTTATCTTCAGAGTAAAGATTGTTACCTAATTCCTATAGGATACAATTGCTGCATTCATTTCTGTAGACTAAGGTTTTGCTGTTCAATCTTGTTCATAGGAATAGTTGTTGTTCCATTCCCTGTCATTTGTATTATCATTGCTTTGGTGTGCAGAACGATCTGAGACTGTAGTGAGCATTGACATATGTTGTCTAGTTCCCACGTTGATGATCTTTTCCATGATTGTTTTTAGTTACATCAGTTTATAGAGGAACGAGTTACCATTACTGTACCCTTGACTGATAAATTACTCTAGTTTTCTGAGTTCATGATTTGAGTTTTAAGGTTCTTTAATGTAAATAGATCTTATTTCAAGCATCCGCTTACTCTTATATTTAGAGCACTATACTACTAGCATTACTCTGGCAAATAACTGCCTCAAACTGAGTACACTCTTTGAGATAACAAATCGTTCATGGATTGATAAGTTAATGTAGGGTGAACAGAGGTGAAAGAGACCCTTTTTACTGCTTGACAATAGCCTTGGTCCCTGGCTAGTCACATGCGAATGTCCATCTCGACTAGCATCCATAACAATTTTGTCTCCATGACCCTCTTTGGGTCCTTCGTTTCCCATAGCAAAGCGAAATTCGCGGCCTCCAGTAAATCATCATCCTGTGGAGGGAACTGGCTTTCCTCTAGGAGCCTCCATGTGACAAGGGAAATCAATAACAGCAGCGAGGAATAATGAAATGCCTTGTCATCATAATGTGCTTCGTGACAATTAAACGAGAACTCTTTGCAGAGGTACTACACCCAGTTGTAGTGCACCCCCTTCGCACATTGTGCAGCCAAGAAAACGACTAGCGCTGACACGTCATCTGCAAGACACTTTCTCATAATCTTATAGGCCAATATCTGGGCAGAAAACTGGACCACCCTATCGGTGAGGGAATGGATAGAGTATCTAGGTGACTTCTTCACTAATCCATACTCGCGCTTCATTTTGTTTGCAATTTGTTTCTCTTGACTCTTGCCTCCAAAATCCTTGGTGGGATCCAACCCTTGGTAGGAAAACCTTGTGATATGGTGGATCAACATATATGTGATGGGGATGGGATTTCCCTGCCAGAGACACCCATCATGCACTAGCGTAGGAAATTAGCGTACACACACTATTTTGATAGTGGTTCAGTTAAAGTGTGGTACCCACAACATATTTAGCAACCCGAATTTTTCAACCCCTCCGACCCACTTCATAGTCTTCAATTGCGTGACTCGAGTATCCTCATAATATATCTTTACCAATATTTTATTTTTTCACCATGTGCGTGAATTTCTCGTGGTCAACTAGATTCTAGTCCTCCATTTTGAGTGCAGGAATGCATCCTAACTGCGTGCCTTCAAATGGCACTTTGTCTGGTAACAGCGGTGTGGAGACCATAAACTTTCTAAAATCTAGATCCTTGGGTACCTTCGCTTCGCCTTTTCACGGAGAGATATAATCTTGGAGCGTAGTGATAGGCTCACCCTCCTTAGCATCCAACTCTTCAACCCTATCGTGAAGGCCCTGTTAGTCCAAATCCAGGGGTTCGTATGGTTGTTTTTCCTTGTCCATCTTCCCTTTCTGCCAAACCTCTGCGGGGTTATTCCTTGCTAACTGCCTCACCGGTACAACCTCTAGCTTCTTCTGATTCTCCTTAGGAACAGATGGTTTAGGCCTAGGCAACCTCAGCACCGTAGGCATAGACTGTGCAACTTCCATTTCTGACGTAATTTTAGGGGTCGTGGCATCAAAGACAACGACTTCGGAGATAGCGCTTCAGAGACATCATCTTCTACAAGATTAGTTGTAATCGTTTTCTCAAAAATGAGTTCATGGTCCCACTCAGGAAAATTTGCGAACACCGACTTTGAAAAAAGCTTCTCCCAATATTCTTGGCTCATAAGTTTCAGATAAGAGAGCTTACAAATAATTTTCTGAAGGAAATGTGTTCGACTATAGCTCAGCATGCCAGATTTATAAGCTATTTCGAATTCAAATCCGACCATTCCCTGAATTTTTTTTATCATAAATGCATCTTTGGTGAACTATTTCCAAACATTTGCACCATAAATGTCACCTACCCACTCCTCCTAATGGGATTTTTGCCATCCAATTAGCTACAGTGCACTTTGGACCCAATTGCGTGGCACCATCCTCCATGGCACAGACCTCCTGGCACACCTCCTTCTGGAGCACTACTTGCTTTCCATGCACAACGCCCTTACTTCATTTCACCATTCCTTAGGCAGTCTAGTTTATTGTCCCGTACCTCCTTGCAGCTTCCTAGAGTACTAAGACTCTCCTTCAATCATATAGTCATCGCGTAAGGGTAGGATCTGCTTGATACAACTTCAACCAATTGCCATTCTCTTTTCCCAGAAATAATTCTCCATTCAGCTTTGTGAGCTGATCTGTGCCCACATTTGTAATTTCCTTGATGATATAAGGTCCCAACCAATTCATTTGAAATTTTCCTGGAAAATTCATGAACTTGCTATCATATAGTAGCACCAAGTCGTTCACCTTGAAGGTGCGCAACTTAATATGTTGATCATGTCAGGATTTCTCGTGCTCCTTTTGTACCTGTTGGTGAAATATTGCTAAAAATCAGTGTTCTGAACTAGCTCTAGTAACTGCGCAAGGTGCTCTTCCATAGTCTCGCGATCAACCATCTCAGTCAATGCTGCAATACACATACTTGGCATAATATACTCCATCAGCATGGCTGCATCTATCCCATAGACCAGCCTGAATGGGGTATTTCTTGTTAGCTTCTTACACGTCATCCTATATGCCCATAGGACCACTGTTATGTGCACATCCCAATCATTCTTCTACGCGTTGCAGGCCTTAGTCAACATATTCTCCAGGATCTTATTAAATTCTTCAACTTTTCTATTTTCTTGAGGGTGATAGGGCATACTCTTCTCATGATACACCTGAAACTCTTCAAGCATCGCAACAATAGTTTCATTGAGGAAGTGCATACCCCTATCGCTCATCAGTATCTTCGGACATCCAAGCCTTTTCAACACATACTCAAATAGGAACTTCACGGCTATAGCAGCGGTACAATCCTTCACCGGTTGTGCTTCTTCCCATCTTGTCAAATACTATGTCGCAATAATAATGTACCACGCACCTGTCTTCTTCCTTGGTGGCTATATCGGACCTATAAAGTTAATATCTCACTTGTCAAACACCTGTAATCAAGTTTGAGGATTTAAGGGTAATTCATCTCTTCACGATGGTTTTCCCATCCTTTGAAAAGCAGTGCATGCCTTATAGTACACCTTAGAATGCTTATGCATTATTGGCCACCATAACCCTATGCACAGAATCTTTTGCACGGTCACTCTAACTGCATAATGTCCTCCTGCTACTCCTCCATGTGCTTCGGCAAGGATACTAGAATGGTCAAACTCTAGAACATATCTACACAATATTTCATCAACACCCATCTTATACAAGTGTCTCACTATCATAGAAAAGTTAGCAGCGTAGACCACCACTTCCTTCTTCTCCTGAGTATAATACCCTTCCAGAGTTGTTCCATTAGTTAGAAACTGAATTATATCCACAAAATGATCATCTTCTACTCATACAACAAATAGTTGTGCATCCGATAATCCTTCATCTAAATTAGTTGGCTCTTCACCTGTCTCAATCCTAGATAGATGATCTAGTCCTACATTCAACTGTTCACGCTTAATAATCACTTCAAAATCATATTCCTGAAACAATAGTAACCACCTACAAATCCCCCCCCCCCAACACTGGCTTATTAAACAGGTATTTGAGAGCATAGTGATCTGTATACATTTTGAAATGCACACCCAATAAGTAATGTCAAAATTTTTGCAGTGCGTAGACCATCACCAGCCCTTCGCACTCTCTAGTTCAATAGTTTTTCTTCGCCTTAGACAATTTCCTGCTTGTGAAGGCTATCAGATGATCAATCTTGCCTTCTCCTACCTGGGTCAGTACTGCACCCACCGTAATACAGGAGGCATCCACATGCACATGAAACTCTTTCTTCCAGTCTCAGAACACTAAAATAGGTGCAGTCACCATCTTTTCCTTTAATGCATCCAGGTTGTGCTGATACTATTCATCGCAATAGAAGGTCGCGTCCTTCTTTAGTAATTTTTCCATCAGCATGGTTATCTGTGGATAATATTTGATGAACTTTCTATAGTAACTAGTGTGCGCCAAAGTTGCGCGTAGCTTCTTTACATTCTTCGACACTTCTAAATTGACAATCACTACTATCTTCGCAACATCTACCATTAATCCCCTCTTGCATACCACATGTCCCAACATTGTCCCATAAGGCAAACAAAAGATACACTTCTTCAAATTTAGAGCAATTTGGTATCGGCGACAAGTATCCAACATGAGGTGCAGACTTGCAACATGGCGTTTCACCAACCCAAACACAGTCCAGTCATCAAAATACACTTCTAAGAATTGATGGATGAATTCTTTGAATTCTGTAATCACAAATCTTGAAAACATCGTGGGCACATTCTTCAGCCCGAGTGGCATCAATATGTACTGGAAACATCCCCATTTTGTCATAAAAGGTCATCTTGCAGCGATCCTTCGGCGCGATCTTAATTTGATGGTACCCTAAGAACCCATCAGTGAACGAATAAGCTTCCTTCCCTCTAACACTCTCCAAAACTTTGCCCATAAATGGTGTTGGAAATGGGTCATGAATGCATGCATCATTGAGCTTCCTCAGGTCTACGCATATTCTGATTTCACCTTGCTGCTTCTTCTCTTGAACTACCATAGGGCTCACCCAATCAGGTTCTTCTACTGGCTCAATAATTCCTACTTTCAGCATTTTGTCTAGCTCTTTGGACATGTTTTCCTTATACTTGGGATTCAGCCGATAAGGTCTCTATTTCACAGGCTTCGCATTGGGATTTAAAGTGATCTTCATCACTCCTAGATCCCCTACTATTCCCTTCAGGTCTATGAAATTGGTAGAAAACAAGTCCTAGTATTTGCACAGAAGCTCTGCAACTTTATCAACTATATCTTCATCCCAATAATCTACTATCTTTGCAAACTTAGGTTGTGCGTTGGATCCAATGTTTACTTGTCTGGGCTTCAAAGGTTTCGATATATCTGGGTCCTCTGCTTCAGGTCCTTCAACCTCGCATTGTCCTTCAGTCTTTGGGATATCGATTCTTTGCAGATCATCATCTTCTTCCTCTGCTATCACACTGTAGCATCCCAACGCATGGCGCAGATGTGTACTCCAGTTCAGTTGAACCCATTCTACTAAGTCTTTAGGCATTCTAAAGATAGCGACCATAATTTCCTGAAGTGCTTCATCAATGCACTCAAATCCATCCTCAAATTTGAAAGTTAATAGGAAGATCTCACTCAAGATGTCCCATTTGGTCATCCCATGGCATAGCTCTGTCTCCAAATACCCGTTCATTGGGATAGTATTGAGGGTATGATAGAAGATATGTACCCATTTTGGCTGCGGCTCTTCTCCCCAATATTTATTCCATTGCTCCAAGTTCTTGCGTGGACTCATTCATCTAGGTATCAGTGTATCCAAACCTCAGCTTCATGATTCACTTGTATTCCTTCCAATCAGCAAATCTTTCCTTATGCGTACCCCACCAATGGGCAGGCATAGCGCATAGTGCCAATTCAAGTGCCTAGAATTGATGTTCCTTGGGCACCTCCCTTTCAAACTCATCCAAAAATAGATTAACATCATTTAAGCCATCATAATGTGAGAGATTTCTTACCTCCTTCGATACACACCACAATGATTTGTTCATAATATTGTAACGTAACATAGAGACTTCATGCAACTGCTTCTATTAGTGTTCGAGCTCTTCATCTGAGTCTGAGGTACAAGAGTTGTCTCTATCCCACATGATCCATCCATCTGTAGTGGGATTGATCCAATCTTCATCGGGTACAGTAATATTTTAGATTTGATCCAAATCATCATCCTCCTCATAGTCACGGACCGATTCAGTGTAGTGTGCTCCTTCAGTAGGGTCCAGTGGCACAATAACCCTTAGCACCTTCTTCTCAAAAGTCATCCTTCACTTCTTTAGATTGATCACCACGTCCATATCAAAGGCCCAATCAACTCCTAATAGCACATGATAAGGATTGTTGTCACCCATGATTTCAATTACTTCAAAATCAGCCAAAGCGCTTGCTCCTTCAATGTCTACCATTACCCCATACAGGCGCCCCATAGGAATAATCTTCTGCTAATTGTCCATGTATAGCTGTATAGGATACCATTGCAACACAACTCTCCCCATCCTTTCCCATGTCTGCTTAAGCATCACATTCGCATCATAACCTAAATGTAGGATGACTTGGTCCATTTCATACTCTCCTATCTGTGCAATCAGGCTCATCTCGCGCCCTGTCCACTTCTTATTCTTACCTAGTTTCTTCATAATGCGTTGTTCTAAAGGAATCTTAATCTTACCCGTACAATTTTCTATCAGTTCATGCGTCCCTTCTACTACCTTCTAATCTCTCAGCAGCTTCATACAAGTTTTCAGAAAGGTGGTTAATAGTGATGGATCCAGATTTTTCACTTCTCTTTGTGCAGTTGTTTTCTCTTGACTTCTTGATGTATAAGCCTCAACAAAGCTCTTTTTGGCTTCCATAAACATCTCTTTAGATTGGTTGAGGTCAAATCCAACTTATTTTTTGGTAGTCTTGCGCACCCATCCTTCGGCTTCAGGCTGCTTTCCCTTATCTTCTCCTATAGCTATACCACTTCATGTGACTATATTGATGTTGTGGTCCTCTTCGCGAGGCTTCGCCCTCATCATTTGGATGTTTTGTGTAGGTTGAGGCATATTTTTTTCTTGCATCTTACCTATCAACTCTAGGAAATGTTCTATCACATGATCGAACTGCCTACAGTCTTGACATGATGGATGTGCTGGGTTCTGACAATCACACGCAAAATGTCCTGGTTTGCCACAGTTACAGCAAATGATTTGTCCTCGACCTCTGCCAGCTCCACCCCCTCTTCCTCTTCCACGAACTTGGAATCCACCACGCTCTACACCCACACCCTAATCCTGAGGCTAGTTCTCCACCTGTATTCGATATGTGGGGGTTCATTCCATCATCAATTCATAGCTCTGGCAATTTCACTAATCATTCCCCACTGATTTACAAAATGTACAAAACAATTTTTGTGGGGTTTGTACGACCTTATACAAGAGGTGAAAGTTATCCGTAGCATGCTTTCTAGTTATCTTGCAGATCATGCACCATAATTGTACTCCCATGCTTGGTCCTGCAATGTTTTTAGGCCTCAGTGGCACTAGAAGTCCTCCACTCAGGTAATTTTGATACATAGGGAAGTGGTCTTTGGCATGGCCTTTGTCTATGCATTTTATACACCAAACTTTAGCACGCACCTCAGACTGGGCGTCATTTATGGTCTTCAAGCTTTGCAAGTCCATATGTAGGCTTGCCAATTGCGACTAAATTTGTTGTACTCCTACATTCGTATCTTGTACTAGTGAAGCCTCTAGCACCATCATGATCTCCACAGCTTCCGCTTGCATTGCTATCTTCTACTGTGATAATGGAAACCTTAGATGTGGAAGGAGGGACGCAATATACCAATCCTTATGTTGAGAATTCATGATCGTCATGTTAGCCTGTCGTATCTAGCATTTCAACCTTTGATCGAAGTCCCATGCAGACTCATTTATTGCTTTTCGAATCTCCTTAAACTCTATTACGAATTGCACGTGAGACTTAGTCTTTTTAAACTCACCATTCAACGCTTGTTGTGTCTCTGCCAACGTCATGCCAGGTCTGTCTTGGCAGAACATGATATACCAGGTCAGTTATCTATCCTGCAATGCTCTTTATACTATCATCCGTAATCTGCTACTCTCTTCACACAACATGTGCAACGAAATATAATTGGTCAGGGCCTTCGCTCCCTACCCCTTTAAAGGTTGACATTTTCATTGCATTCACCATGTTGAATGGTTGGTGTGGATGTGGAGGTGGTGGAGGAGGTGGAGGTGTAGGTGTATGGGGTGGAGGTGGAGTCGGAGGTGGAGTGGATTGATGAGGTACCCATGGGATACCTTGACTTACCAGCTACAGTGCACTTCGTGGCATATTCATAATAGTCCCTTCGTTGTCGCTTGAGGAAGATCCCAAGAACAGATTGTATTCAGAGCCCAATTCTCTATTCTTTCTAAAAGGGTTTTCCACTTCACGTAGTTCCAAACATCAAGGTAATGGCATAACCCGTTTTTCACATAATAGAATTTTAATCCAAGTTTTCAATGATTTTAAGTACCTACCTCACAGTTCCTTGAAGAGCATGCGCTCTACTTCACTATAGTTGATAGTTCTATCGATCGCGAGCTCAGTAACAAATCCTCCTAAGATGGGATCAATCCAGTGATCAATGACTAGCACGATATTATTTTTTAAAGCTTCCAAGCACCTCACTAGCTCTAGATTCCACAGAATAGGGCCTTCAAGTCTCCACATACCCTGACTGTCTGCTAATCTAGACAACCACTCATGCAATTTGTAGGGGAAGAAACATAATAAGTTTTCGGTCTCTCTTGTGTACAAGTATCTATTCAACCACTGCTCTTTGGATATCCGAGGTTTTATGTTCTCTTGAGCTCCAAATGCATGCAACTTCTGATCAATCCACTTTTTGATTTCCTTCTTTGTAGGAAACCACTTATTCGGCATCACACATCCCTCAGATAGATCCCAGCTCTGGCAACAGAACCATTTGTTGGCTTAAGGGGTCCTCACCCAGGTTCAGAGTTATTAGCGCCAACCAACAAAACCCTACAATGCTGGCCCTTTCGGAAACAACCCGCATAGCGCAGGTTGCAGTCTCACTTGAAGCAGTATTGGGGGATACTAGAACCAGATTTTTGCATCCAGAGGGATGTGTGATGTGTATTTTGAAGCCCTTATGGCCTAGGTCTGCCTTCACACAGATCTACCCTTTCCAGAAAACTAACTATAGTAGATCTATCTAATGACTTCCAGATCTTCGTGATGGTATTTCGTTGTACTTGTTATGCATAAATATTATAGATATACCCGTTTTGTACATTAAATAAGAATTAATTCACATAAAACAGATCACAGAGCAAAGATACATAAACTTAAATGTGAGTAAATAACAAGGCACATGTGCATCAGAATTGGTCCCCAAATAGTCTTTATTATGAATAAGAGTTCAATTAAAGACTTCTCCACCTTGCGCACTCAGTTGCAGGGGCCCGTGCACTCAACTTGTGGACTTACCAAGGCCTCCGCACATTCAGCTGCAGGAGTCCTCCCCTTTCGCCTAAGTACAAGAAACAAACTTCTCCAGCGTTAGCATCTTGCCCTTACAATGATTCTTCGACAAAAGTTATATTCTAAGACTCACTATGACTAAACTTTAAATAGCCTTTTCTTTATAATAGCATGGTATGCGGACCATGGGTGGGTTTCAAAACAACTTTGTCCCCCACCCACCTAAGGGACTAGAGTCCCTTTGAATCTACTTAGCTTCTTGCTCCACTTTCCACATTTCGTGAAGAATTTACCTTTGCTACAAAAGGATATTGCAAAAATTACTCAAAACTCAACAAAATTAACCCCAGGGACCCCATCCCAATAGAAATCCTTCCTGAAGAAAAACAACCAAAAAATGCTTTAATATTATGATGATAATCAAGGCACCAAATCCGATTACATCATATGTTTGTGAGGACTAACTCATAGGAGGCCCCAACCCCCTTCAATTCAGGAACCCACAACTTGCATAGAGGTTACAACCTCTCATAAATGCATGCCCTAACGTGCTTCAGTCAAGTGTTCTACTTTTCATACAATTTTCAAACTTGAAACAATGACCTGCCTTAGTATTACAAAATTAAATTGTGACTCTGATACGTTGTCTCTCTACAACCTCTTCTCCTTTTCTGTGCTCATACACACTCAATTGTCTCTATCATAACTACTCTCGATCTACTCCACTCTTTGTGCCCCACTTACCATACATGGTATTGGCAGAAATCCATACAAAATCCTCTATGTATCTTACTTATAGTTCTACACAGTTTCAGCTCATACACACCGCTCACTCACACACTGCTATGTTCCCCCCTCTTATTCATCTTAGTATGACACTATACAAAGAGTTTCCTCATGCTTTGTTGTGTAGTTTGAGAACCACATTAAATGAATCAAATATTGCATGAAAGTAAACATTGGAGCAAGAAACCAATAATCATAATCATATAGAGTGTTTTCTTGCATGATTCAATTAATCCTTAATTTCTCAGTATGACTTCCTTTGTTAATTAAATGAACACAATACCTATTTAGAGTCTTTCAATAGAGAATGCATCCTCAATCTGAATTGTCTGAGATTTGTCCACCAATATCACCTAACAAAGATTAGGGGAAGCCCATTACTAAAAAAATGAGATATAACAACCACATTAACTATGATTTGTTGTCTCCAATCAATGTAGTTCAATTCCATATCATGTTTTCTATTATGGCATGGAATTATGATCGACCTCCTTAGTTTAGCAATTTTTGTGTCTCACAAGTTTTTAGTAGTCTCTGTAGCTATATCTCTAGAATGGTCAATTACTAGAGTCAACAAATATTTCCTAACATGTCATCCACTATTTAAGGAATTAACATCATATGTAGAGGGGGCTAGAACTAACGACCTAACTGCTAAGTGTTTTACACTACAACTGAGGATCATGATATATTTTGATTAGAAGATAGTATAATTGCGAAATCACTCATTGACCAACATAAAACTCATTTTGAGTTTGTGCTGGGTCCTACATAAGTCAGGTGGTTAGAGGTCGACACTACCACTTCTCCCCTTGGATGGATCGAAAGCCCCGACTAGATCGAACTGCCCAACTACAAACCCTTTTTATTTATTTTTAGGTGCATAACTTGTTCAACTTCAAAGAAAGAGTAAAGTAAATACACAAGAAAAATTTAGTAGAGTGATCTCCTCATGTGAACTTCAATGTTTCAACCATGTCATCATTCTAACGTCATATATGTTATGTGTCCACTAGTAGCATTGTCACATGTCACTTGGAAGAAGACACCTTTGGAAGCTTGAAATTCTCAAATATGCATGCCATGTGTCCCAATTCATGGGTGCCACATCAGCCTATGCTCACATCGACTCACCATCTTACATGTCACATTTATCTCTATCACTTGCCTTAGATGCGTTTGACACAGGTCAAGAGTTGGGCTTTGGGAGGCTGGGCATTTGTGCTCCTGTTGAAACATCCCATTCAGACAACGTCACGACTGGACCAACCTACTGACTAGGAAAAAGGGTTGACCAAAGTAATTGAGTTAACTTCTTCACAAATCATCCTATGTATGAAATTTCTTCAACAAAGAAATTTATTACAAAACACAAGGTCAATGTGGAACCTTGTGTCCTTGAACTCTACCAAAATTCAACTAACTGTAACTCCATCATCTTTTAGATATTTTTAGGCTACCTACTACCATTACAAAGGTCTATCCATCTGATCACATTGTAAAGTAAAATGATAATACCCCCTAAGGCAGAAGTGTTTTCAAAGACTCGAGTGTTGGAAGTAATGTTTCCATGTCATGTGTAGTTGTCATTAGGAGTTACAAGGAGTCAATCTAGAAGGTGTTGATTTCTATGTAATGAGTTGGAGTCATGATCTATCTGTGTCGAAGTCACTGTGTTAAGTGCTATATATTGTAACTGTTGAGATCAATAATAATATAGTGTGTGTGATTTCTTTGTGTTATGTGCAATCAATCACTCTGTGATCTCTCTCAATTTTATGTCATGGTATTAGAGCGTGTTTTGCCTTGATTCCCTTATGAGAAGCCCAGGAATATGTGAGAACCATGAGAGCTAATCCTTTGTACATATATTAGTTTAGTGTTTGATTTCTTTATGTTTTGCGTGTAGATTTATTTCTTGTGTAAATCTGATTTTTGTTTGTAGATCTAGAGATTGTTTCTTGTGGAGTGATTGTTGTGAGATAGTCTTCAAAAGATTGTGAGAGCCTTGAGTGTTATTGTTATGTACATAAATAGATTAATACGAGTGCGTTAATAAGGGTGAATCTGATTTCATGATGAATTCCACTAAGTATCACTTCCTCCGCTCTTTCAATTGTTCAACGTGCAAATTTGGATAGTGGATGATAACAAATCAAAATCTGGATAGTGGTCATAGAAAATCTTGAAATCGTTGTTCAATGAACAATGAATGATGCGCGGAGAAGATCTGGTGTATCAATAATTGACAATTCATTTAGATGGAAGAACTAGGCATTGTGCCCAACAACGGTAAGATATTTTTGCATGGTGATTCCTCCTCTCATGGAATTTCCGAAACATGATTAGTTCATTGGAGATGCTCAACGGAAAATGCTCTGGAGCTAGGTCCACCTGGATTTCGATGTAGTGAAGCCATCGAAAGTATGTCTCATATAGGCTTATCATGGGTGAACGTCTGGGTGTGACATCGCTCATTCGGTGATGGTAGACAGGCCGAAAAGCTTGATTCGCATCTGAAAAATTCCCATGTGCTTCAACGAGAAATGCATGTAGTTGATGCGTGCAGATCTTACAGTGAATCTGCACGAGGTAACAACAGACATAATTCAGATCGATTTTTTGTTGCAAGCAGATTGACGGGAAGCATCAAAACATAATTTAAGTTTGGTATTCCTTCAACGAGCTGTGGTGGCTGCAGCTATTTTTGGTCCGACAAGAATTCCATTGCATTTTTCATTGTGGTTAATCTGATTTGCGGCTTGAGAGCCGTAAATACCTCCTCAATTTCAGCCATTGTATCATTTAATGTATGGCATATCCTTTCGACTTACATCAGGACGACAGATAACAAATTGAGATGGGCCGAGTTCATAAGTGGGAAAAGAAATCACTTCTCAGCGCTGTCAATTATTCTTTTTATTGAGAACGATCAACTCTTACATTTTAATGTTCAAAGGTCAAGTGGGTGCTTGAATAATTATTGAGTAGGAGTCAGATTCGAGCATAATTAATTTCACAGCCACGGGAATAAGCGTAACCGTTGAGGACGGAGGATGCATGTCACTTAATGCATTATTTGTTGAAGGACGTCAACATATTAAGTTATTTTCTTGTGATTTTTATAGGTTGTTGAAAATTTTAGGCAATTGTGAGTTCTGTTGAGTGGTTTCGCTGTCAAGAGCTATGTAGTAATTTTGTTGTGTGTTTGTTATTGTGTTGAAAATTGAGGTATGAGTTGTGCAAGAGTCAAATGAAGAATTAATTATACAACAGATTAACATAATTTCAAATTAGTGGTTTTCGATGTATACGGTGATACAAGAACATATCACTAATTTGATTATGTATAATCTGCCAGTGACATAAGTTTACAGGTTAATTTGATTATGTGTTTAAGAGGTCATCTTGTATAATTGACTTCTGAATACATTCAGTATTCAGAATGCCTCCCTAGATAATTAGGCAATACATCAAAAGACCATGTGTTCAACATATGGAGGTGTGTCCATATGATGGTTCAAACTGACATGTCATACTTCGAGAGGTCGAGAAGCATCAATTTTGCAAAGTACATCAAAGATGGTTTGATGAGGTTATGTTTTAAATGGAGGTCAAGTGACATCTTGAAGATGTGGTGGTGAAGAAAGAGTGGTGCTTGTGAGATTCTAGAGTGGATGTGAGTGTTGATGAAGATCAGTCATACATATATCATATTGTTGTTGTAATATGTGTTTTCCATGTAAGTATTAAGGGAGGGTGTTGGAAGAAATGCTTCCATGTCATGTGTAGTTGTCATTACGAGTTATGAGGAGCCAATCTAAAAGATGTTGATTCCTATGTAATGAGTTGGAGTCATGATCTATATGTGTCGGTGTGTTAAGTGTTATATATTGTAACTGTTATGATCAATAATAATATAATGTGTTTGGTTGCTTTTTGTTATGTGCAATCAATCGCTCTTAGATCTCTCTCAATTTTCTATCATGGGCAACCAAACCATGAGAGTTATAATATATTTAGCCTCCTTACTTAACCTACAACTATGATGTTTCTCTACTAAATACTACAACTACAAGAGAACTCCCCCTTAGCTTTGACATTCCTTCGAAAGCTTCATGGAATCCACATTTTTGACATCAATGACAACATTATTCTCAATAATCTCCCATTTTGGCATTGATGGAAACACTAGCAAATGTTGTTGTAATATTGATGGATCTAATAAAATAGAAACAATACCCCTGTCATATTTTAGACTCTTCTCCTCTTGAAATTTTCACTCCCCCTAAACTATCAGACTTACAAGCATTCTTTATACACTGCTCCTCCTTGGATGCTAATATGTTGCAATGTTTGGGCCATTGCTTCTAGCAATTCATCTCCCCCTTTGACATCAATGATAAAGGATAATGTCATCTCCCCATAAAACCATGCACAGATCTGATGCCCTTCTCATGCAACCTACCTATTGCATCGAGGGGCGCCCTACAACCTAGTATAGGGGATATGTGTAGGTGTAATTTAAGAAAGTATTCAAACATTTTTTTCCCAGGGAAAAAAACGTAATTTTCATTATAAGGAAAATTACATGTTGTAGATGCCATAGGCATATGCAGAGTGAGTGACGGTAATCATCTATAATCAGTAAAGTTTGTAAAAGTATGTACAATAAACCGAGAGGTGGGTATACCTTCTTGTGTCTGAAAGCATATACATATATGTTACAAAATTTCAAAAAATGATCAAAAATTCACCCTCGGTGATTCACTATTCAGATGTCAATAGATTAAAAGCTATAATAAGTTAGGGCCTATCAGACCTCTGCGAATCCTGATCAATGTATGGCATGTGGTAGAAATGGTAGGTCTGCTCCCGTCTTTGCTCACGAATCAGCCTTTCCCCTCTGGGATGGTGCGTTGCCTCTTTAGAAAGCTGATACGCAAATTGGTTGTGCTCCTTGTAGATATGAGAACATGAAATCTGATCAAAATGACTTTTTAAATACAATGTATCATCCAATATGGTCCTGAGTGTGTGAACATGACATGTAGAAATGCAGTTGAACCAATTAATGACAATCTTAGAGTCCCCAAAAACTTGTAAATGTCAACAATTTTTTTTTTTAATGCAAAGTATAAAAGATGACGAAGTGATAAGAGCTCCACGAAGTTATTTGTGCCAGCACCCAACCCCATGCAGATATGGAATATATGTGTCTTAGATAAGTATAGTATAATGATTCTGCAATAGCCATGGTTTTAGGAAGAACCGTCAAAGTAGGCCCATGGGTGAGCTTTATCTATGACCTCTGGCTACCTGTTCATCATCTGGAATTTCATTGTAACTATTTCATATTTTTGGGATAATGAGTGGCCATTGAATTTGCTTGCCGAGAAATATGATGTTGTTCCTGCAGATCCATATGTTCCAACACATAATTAAAGGGAGATTTCGGGCTTTTATATTGGGGGCTTCAATCCACCAGCTGCTCCAGGAATTCGGTATACTATCTCCTTCCCATCGGTGATTTTTATTTAGTGTATGAAGCACTTGTTCCCAGATTTGTTGAGTGTTGGTGCAAGATAGGAACAGGTGGTAGTTCGATTCCTCCTCCCTATGACATAGTACACACTAGGAAGGAGATTTTTCTAAGATTTGTTCTGGATGGGGTCTTGTCCATGATAATGTTCCACATCAGGAGACGAGTGCATGGTAGGCCTTTCAACTTCCATAACCAACACCACCAGCTTTCCAATGAGATGGGCTTATGGGCAGCATGTATGATAGGGTAACCCTCCTTTGGTGTATAGGTCCCCTTTTCCGCAAGAGCCCATATCAGTTCATCCTCATCATCCCTGAGTCTCACATGGGATTCTTTTAAGGCATCAGTGTATTGCCTCCACTCCATATGCCACTGTTCTGGTATACCAAGAGCATCAGTAGATAGCCAAGCTTGATGATAGATGGATGTATTCAAACGGTCCCCAATCTGTGCAATGGATACCACTCCTCTACAATTAAGGAAATCTGTCAGCTCTGGAGGAAGATTGTATAAGTTGTCACAGCCAATCCATGGATCAACCCCTATGCGAATAGACATGCCATTGCCAATATGCCAAGTAAGACCACTTCTTATGATGGGAAGGGTGTGTATGACAACTCTCCATATCATAGATATTCCTTGCTTGTTCCAAGCAAGTAGCCGAATCCATTCCATAATAGTATGAGGCTAGAACAATGTAAACTTTGAAACGGGAACTATAAACTCAAAACGGGAACTCTGGCCAAAAAACCCCAAAAAAACATCAAAAACAGTGCTAAAAACGAAAAGTGTGTATACTGGAACGATGTTTTTTTTTTAGGTGTCAATTTTGAACGTGTTTTAAAAATGGCAGTGACTACGAAATTTACTACGAAATTTTCATGCAAAATATAGCTTCAAAACGAAAGTGATGATACTGGAATAATGATTTTTTTTTAGGGTCAATTTTCAAACTTTTTAAAAAATGCTAATAAAACCAATTTTTTATGTCTCAAACAAAGTTAATTTTTAAGGAAAAAACACATTAATGTTTCTGGTAGAATATCATTTTTCTTTCCTAAGTATAAATTTAACATTTTTTCAACCACACCATGCTAGATACAAAAGAAATTGAAATTTTTTCAACTATAAAATTAAAAAACCATGACATTATGAACAAATTATATCACTGAATGAAATCAAAAGTCTTTATTTGTATACTGAATAAAACAGACATTATATCTCTAATTTGATATTGCATTGTAGATATTTAAACAATAAAATGTATCATACTTAAGACATAATCCAACAACATAAAAATGCTTCATAATTTCTCATTTAACAACATATGGAAAACATTAATTTTATTTGAAGATATGATGCATGCATCAGTTATATAATCTGTCTTAAACAATTATTCAAAATCACTCATATTTTCTTGCACACCGTCACAATTCGCATCTTCAGATGAGTGACTCGATGCTGACAAAGATGTTCCATATTCTTCTCTTTCATCAACTAGTGCCCCATCTGAGTCCACATGCATGCCCAACATTCCAGGTTTCAAAAGTCTTCTAGATCTACGACTGGTTTCAGCAGACTCCCATGTCAACATTATTCCTTCTGGTAACAACCTTTTCAGAATCTCTGTCGTCTTGAAGCGAAGAGTTCCTCTCTTTGTTAAATTGAAGTCATAAACAAGTATGTCAACATCCTCCAATTGTAATATGTCTGTGCGGCGGCGATTTATATTTGTACCCTTTCTTTTTCTTTTTCCACCATTTTTTTTGTCAACTACCATCTCTGGCTTATACACACCATTGAATGGGTGTGTATTTGTGGTATACCAATGTAATTCAACACTTGTAACATCCTCATTTTCTGTAAATACCTTTATAACTTTAGCAACCCAAAATGGATAGCCTTTGGGATCTCCATCTGTTAGCACTGCAATCATGCAACCCTCCTTAATATCATGTACTGAACCTCTATAAAGGTCTTCCATGGCTTCACGTTGTGCACGAGATCTTCTGGAACCAATATACATCTCTCTTTCTATTGCCTGTGAAGAATTAATAATACCTTGAGTTTGTTGCTGTTCAACAATGTTTACTTCCTCTTGTTCATTCGACACATTTTGTGGCCAAATAAATGGATGTGGGAGAAAACCTATCTAGAATGTGAGGCCTATGCTTTGCCACTTTTCCTTTAGTTATGTGAATGTAAATACAAAGAAAGAGATGCGCACCATGGAGTTTTCTTTGGCACCATGGTGTGAATAACAACTAAAGATTATTTTCCTCCTTTTTTATGCTCTCAAATACCATTTCTAGATGTTCTAGTCAACTATGGAAGGCTTAAAATGCTAAAAAATGGAATCCCTTTCTTCCTATTGGCCCTATATTTAACATAGCTTAATAATATATTAAAATTAGGTTTTTTGCATGCTTCACCCTCAACTTTGAAGTCCACACATGGCTAGCCATAAATGTGTGTCTAATGAGGCATAACACACCATCTAGTTACGTCATGGTTGTCAAAATGCTGGTGCTTTTTACATGGTTAGAAATGTCTTTATTTTCATAATAATGTTTAGGAGTTGTGAGCTATAATCAAAAAATATTAACCCAAAAAAGTGTTGGTTGATTGAAATTTCTAAATAACTCTATAAAGTTCTAAACCCCAAATCTCACTCAAAATTTATAAATATAAATAAAAAAATATATTGGATTTCAGAGATCTGTGGTTTGTGTTATTTGAATTTCTGATCGGAGAACCCACAGTAATGGAGTTTTTACACCAACGTTTCGAATCCCAAATGGGATCCATCATCAGGGAAAAGAGAAAGATGAAGAGAAAGATGATAAAAAGAAGAGCACAGGTCGGCTGGAAAAATAATGAAACCTAATTTTAATTTTTAATTTTTAATTTTACTTTTATTTATTGATTTTAATTTTAATAAATTAATTTTAATTTTAATAATTTTAATAAATTAATTTTAATTTTAATAATTTTAATAATTTTAAAATCATATAATTATCTAGATACTAAAATAGATTTTACTTTTAATAAATTAATTTTAATTTTAATAATTTTAATAAATTAATTTTAATTTTAATAATTTTAATAATTTTAAAATCATATAATTATCTAGATACTAAAATAGATTTTAATTTTAATAAATTAATTTTAATTTTAATAATTTTAATAATTTTAAAATCATATAATTATCTAGATACTAAAATAGATTTTACTTTTAATAAATTAATTTTAATTTTAATAATTTTAATAAATTAATTTTAATTTTAATAAATTTAAAATCATATAATTATCTAGATACTAAAATAGATTTTACTTTTAATAAATTAATTTTAATTTTAATAATTTTAATAAATTAATTTTAATTTTAATAATTTTAATAATTTTTAAAATCATATAATTATCTTGATACTAAAATAGATTTTACTTTTATTTATTGATTTTAATTTTAATAAATTAATTTTAATTTTAATAATTTTAATAAATTAATTTTAATTTTAATAATTTTAAAATCATATAATTATCTAGATACTAAAATAGATAATGATAAAAATATCAAAAAATATTTTTTTAAAAACCTGAAACCCTAATGGTAATAATATCTAGAAACTAGAATATAAATTATAATATTTTGATATTTAAATCAAAACCTAATAACATTAATATTTTTATAACTTAAAGACATAACTAAGAATTTATCTAAATAAATTCATATATAAATATTAGAATTACAAACAATCAAGCCTACAACCCTAATTATCATAGTGTTTTGATGTTCATAGTAATATTATCATTAGGTTAATTATATTATATTATATTAGAACCCTAATTATTAATATAATCTCATGGTTTGTTTTTGATATTATTTAGGCATTAATGCATGTTCTTATTATAGTCTAGTCTTTAATGTTGAATTAATATAAAATTTAGGTTTTATTAATTATTATTAATTTGAATTTATTTAGATATTGGTTAGGTTTTTATTAATATTTCATAATTTAAGCTTTTTAAGACTTTATGTTATAAAAATAAAAAAGTTTTAAGTCATATAGTGATCTAGGTTAAAAAAAAAAAAAAAAAAAAAAAAAAAAAATTTAGGTTATATAGTCATTAGGTTATTTATTCATATTTAGATTAATATTAGAGTTATATAGCAATATATATTATTATTATTATTAAGTTATAGGTCTTATATATTAGCATTATTTTGTCATATAGTGTCATTATCTTATAGTATCATATTTATTAATATTAATATATTATTAATACATTTACATTAGTTTTAGATAATAATTTTATATAAAGATTATGTCTTATTAATGTTATGATATTAAAATATTTATTTTAGTTTTTTGTGTGATTGATATAAGCTTTAGGGTTGATTTTGATTAAATTTAATATATGTATTTGAAGTTGTAGGCTTGATTGTTTGTAATTCTAATATTTATATATGAATTTATTTAGATAAATTCTTAGTTATGTCTTTAAGTTATAAAAATATTAATGTTATTAGGTTTTGATTTAAATATCAAAATATTATAATTTATATTCTAGTTTCTAGATATTATTACCATTAGGGTTTCAGGTTTTTAAAAAAAAAAATATTTTTTGATATTTTTATCATTATCTATTTTAGTATCTAGATAATTATATGATTTTAAAATTATTAAAATTAAAATTAATTTATTAAAATTATTAAAATTAAAATTAATTTATTAAAATTAAAATCAATAAATAAAAGTAAAATCTATTTTAGTATCTAGATAATTATATGATTTTAAAAATTATTAAAATTATTAAAATTAAAATTAATTTATTAAAATTATTAAAATTAAAATTAATTTATTAAAAGTAAAATCTATTTTAGTATCTAGATAATTATATGATTTTAAATTTATTAAAATTAAAATTAATTTATTAAAATTATTAAAATTAAAATTAATTTATTAAAAGTAAAATCTATTTTAGTATCTAGATAATTATATGATTTTAAAATTATTAAAATTATTAAAATTAAAATTAATTTATTAAAATTAAAATCTATTTTAGTATCTAGATAATTATATGATTTTAAAATTATTAAAATTATTAAAATTAAAATTAATTTATTAAAATTATTAAAATTAAAATTAATTTATTAAAAGTAAAATCTATTTTAGTATCTAGATAATTATATGATTTTAAAATTATTAAAATTATTAAAATTAAAATTAATTTATTAAAATTATTAAAATTAAAATTAATTTATTAAAATTAAAATCAATAAATAAAAGTAAAATTAAAAATTAAAAATTAAAATTAGGTTTCATTATTTTTCCAGCCGACCTGTGCTTTACCTCTATCATTCTGCCCTCATAAGTATATATTCCCTCCATCTGGCTCTTCTTTTTATCATCTTTCTCTTCATCTTTCTCTTTTCCCTGATGATGGATCCCATTTGGGATTCGAAACGTTGGTGTAAAAACTCCATTACTGTGGGTTCTCCGATCAGAAATTCAAAAAAAAAAAAAAAATATATATAATAATTACTCCATTCCAAACCATACCATATACATATACAAAATAGTTAATTTCATTGAAGGAATCTTTTTCATGGCTGGACATCCAATACAACTCATTTATAAACTTACCTCATGGTTTGGCTCCCTATTCTGCTTCGATTTTTGTATATACTCTAATTGGACAGATAATTAATATTAGTTTTCTCACATACACCAGTGACATTTATTATTATTTATTTATCTTCAATAACTTTAATGATTAAGGCCTTTAAAGGAGGAGAAACACTTTACTGGATATTTTTTAGATTATATATTATGTAATAAAGCATCCAATGAGAGGAAGCATATAATAGAGAATAGGAGAAAAGCACCATAATATCATAGTTTTGCAATAAGTTTTTATGGATTTAGATTTTAACAATCCACCATTATTTTATTAAGAAAAAGGGCATGACACTGCATAAACTTACTTTATTTCCAACCATGTGTTCTCCTTTGTCAATATCGTGTTTGCGTTTGACCTTATTGGTGCATTTCCAATCTTATATCATAGTAGCAGAACAATCTGTGGTGCGTGCTACTGCTTTTTAAAAAATTTAAAAACAGAAATTTCGCAATCAAGCATAACCTGAATATTTAGAAGTAGTAGATCGAGATTGTGCAGTTATATATCTAGGTTTATGACTAAGTATCAAGGCCTCGTCGAAGCTCATATCATGATCAAGATATGATCGAATAGACAGGCTGAGAAGTTGTCAGATTTCACAGTTAGTCCTTCGAGTTTTGATAGTTTGCTATGAAGGATTTGGGTGCCTCATTGAGAGCTTGAATCACGGTGTGTATATTTAGAAACCAAATCAGCAATGCACAGTTCTTTTGAGAGCAAGGATGTTAAAAATTCTAATCAGTTGACATGTAAGAATACTGTTTTATATTATATTAAATTAAGGATAATTACTGCGTGGCAGCGCCACCCCCGGGCCGCCCCGCCCCGCCCGACCGGCGGCGGGTCGATTCCGGGAATCGACCTGCTCTGGAATCCCATTCATATATCGAATGGTGGGCGTTTATATCCCGAGATATAAAATCCCTTGTTTTCACAATAAGAAAGGGACAGGTTTTAGGTTCAAGCCGTCTGGGTTTTTTAATCTTTTTAATTTTTTGGCAGGTTCGATAGAAGGGAATAGATCGTGAGTTCGGCCCGTTCGGATTTCTTAATCTCAAAATCGCTATAATTTTTGGCACAACTTATCACAAGTCGTCTGGAATTCTTATTTTTGGCACAATGAATCACAAGTCGGGATTTCTTCATCTCAAGCTCTCTGTATTTTTTTGGGTAAAATCCAAAACACCGTAGTCATGGGTTCAAACCCCACGAGTGGGTGATGTTGACTACTTGGATTTCTTATGGTCATGTAAGATTCCTGATTTTATGTCAAAATTCAAAACAAGCATTGCCATATAAATCACAAGTGACTCCACAAAAGGCATGTCCGATTTTCTGGTCTGATGGAACTTCATAAAGGCATTGTCGAACTATTTTGGTGTGATGGAACAGGCAGTCCGCTTATTTATTATTATTATTATAGTTAGTAATATTTTTTTAGTAATATTTTGTTTAATAATTTGAAAATTATTATATTTAGACGGGTTTTATAATTTAAATATGAATGAGGGATGTTTCCAACCTACTCCCCATTATCCATACGAGTGCAGTCAACGTTAATCACCATTTCTGTAGGTTACCTCGTCTGGGACTACCGGAATGTCCAAACGTATGGCCCTCTTCACCCAAATCCCATTGCTGAAAGGCCTCTCGGCATTCCTCAGCTCCAAATTTTGTGGGTCATAAATCTTTTTAAATTGCATTATATTGTGATATTTTTAAGTAAATGTATTTAATCTTTTCCATTTCTTTGAATTATTAGAAGTTCCACCCTTTTGCACCTATTAAATTATTATAATTTATAAATAGACGTGCTACATATATATTTATGAGTATGGTAATTTTTCATCCTTTCCCGGACGGTTTTACAAGCGCCAGTGGTTACATTCAGACTTTATAAATTGAAGGGCGCCATTTTCGTGAGCTTCTTCATCTTTGTTTACGTTGTTTTTACTGTGGGATGTTCTAGAACGCCTTTCTGTCAGTTTTGCTCGATCGATTTCGGCATTTCTGTGATATGATTCAGCGATCCGTGGGTTGTTATGAATCATACATTTGAGGGCCAAAAAAGAGAAAGAGAAGCTTGACCGCGTAAGGATAGAGTAGTTACGGTGCCGCAACATTTAGCATCCACCTGCAGATTCACTACCTCATGTTGCTGAGACATTTTTGTTAATAAGACAGTGCTGATCAGTAGGAAGTAACAAAGGAGATTTCGCTCCGGTAGATTTCCAAAGATCGATTGACCAGCAGATTCATAAGGATACAGTAAGGATAGAGTAGTTACGGTGCCGCAACATTTAGCATCCACCTGCAGATTCACTACCTCATGTTGCTGAGACATTTTTGTTAATAAGACAGTGCTGATCAGTAGGAAGTAACAAAGGAGATTTCGCTCCGGTAGATTTCCAAAGATCGATTGACCAGCAGATTCATAAGGATACAGTCCAGCCGATTTACAAGAGCGAGTTGGCAACGAGATTGGTAAAGTCAACCACGTTAGTTTTTAATAATTGTATTTTTTTGAAATATTATGGTCAGGCTTTTAACTGTATATCCAAGGTCAGGCTTTTAATTGTATATCCAATGGGAAGAAGAACATCAGACGGTTTTTATCAGAGTCCAAAGAGGTTGACTTACAGTTAGATTGACCCAAATAAAATGACCTAAGTTGCTTTATTCATGGTTAAGACTTGGATTTCAAAAAATATTCATTTTCGTAGACCTTATGCTAACAAGAAGGAAATGTGGGTGCTAGCAAGTCTCAGTCATTTAGTTTGGGTCTTATTTACAACTTGCAAGTGTGACGCAGCTATTCTATCTATATCCAACGAGCTAGTACAAAGACACATCGGGAATGTGGTCGATGGCGCTTTAATTCCAGCCAACGATAATGTGCGTACCTACAGCATCAATTAGATTAATCAGTCTCAACAAGCTTCTTAATCAATAAAAAATTTATAATTTAAAAGGTTTATATATAAGGCATTTACATATACATTATTAATAACGTTAATTAACCTTATATAAAAAATTACCAAAAGACTAATAATTGGAATCCGAAAAGAGTCTTATAATCTTCATTTACATTTACATGGGAAAAGAAATAAAATTTGCACATGGTGAAACTGTCAGTCCTAATTTCCCATATTTTTTTTATGGAGGATTCAACTCAAATTGTGACATGGAGATTGAAATATTCTCAACTTTGCAATTTGGGTATTTCAAAACTGTATAGTGACTTTTTTTTTTTACGAAAATGTGACCGAATTATTGTTTCATGGTCTACGTAGTTAATCTTTCCATCATATTTTTTGAATATATCTATATATATACTAAAACCTCCCCATCCTTTGAAAAGAAAAACAAGAATGTGAACACTCAAAACCGAGAACAAACTGAAAGTTGATGTTACTGCAATTCCAGAGCATGTCCACAACGTGGGATTATTAATAGTAAACTATATATCAAATTCATCTTTGTGTTATGAATGGGATTCCAGAGCAGGTCGATTCTTCCCGGAATCGACCTGCTCTGGAATTCATGAAAAGTAAACTATATATCAATCAATAAAAAATTTATAATTTAAAAGGTTTATATATAAGGCATTTACATATACATTATTAATAACGTTAATTAACCTTATATAAAAATTTACCGAAAGACTAATAATTGGAACCGGAAAAGAGTCTTATAATCTTCATTTACATTTACATGGGAAAAGAAATAAAATTTGCACATGGTGAAACTGTCAGTCCTAATTTCCCATATTTTTTTTTATGGAGGATTCAACTCAAATTGTGACATGGAGATTGCAATATTCTCAACTTTGCAATTTGGGTATTTCAAAACTGTATAGTGACTTATTTTTTTTTTACGAAAATGTGACCGAATTATTGTTTCATGGTCTACGTAGTTAATCTTTCCATCATATTTTTTGAATATATCTATATATAGATAAAACCTCCCCATCCTTTGAAAAGAAAAACAAGAATGTGGACACTCAAAACCGAGAACAAACTGAAAGTTGATGTTACTGCAATTCCAGAGCATGTCCACAACGTGGGATTATTAATAGTAAACTATATATCAAATTCATCTTTGTGTTATGAATGGGATTCCAGAGCAGGTCGATTCCGGGAATCGACCTGCTCTGGAATTCATGAAAAGTAAACTATATATCAATCAATAAAAAATTTATAATTTAAAAGGTTTATATATAAGGCATTTACATATACATTATTAATAACGTTAATTAACCTTATATAAAAATTTACCAAAAGACTATAGTGACTTATTTTTTTTTTACGAAAATGTGACCGAATTATTGTTTCATGGTCTACGTAGTTAATATTTCCATCATATTTTTTGAATATATCTATATATATATATATATATATATATACTAAAACCTCCCCATCCTTTGAAAAGAAAAACAAGAATGTGGACACTCAAAACCGAGAACAAACTGAAAGTTGATGTTACTGCAATTCCAGAGCATGTCCACAACGTGGGATTATTAATAGTAAACTATATATCAAATTCATCTTTGTGTTATGAATGGGATTCGAGAGCAGGTCGATTCTGGGAATCGACCTGCTCTGGAATTCATGAAAAGTAAACTATATATCAATCAATAAAAAATTTATAATTTAAAAGGTTTATATATAAGGCATTTACATATACATTATTAATACATTATTAATAACGTTAATTAACCTTATATAAAAATTTACCAAAAGACTAATAATTGGAACCGGAAAAGAGTCTTATAATCTTCATTTGCATTTACATGGGAAAAGAAATAAAATTTGCACATGGTGAAACTGTCAGTCCTAATTTCCCATATTTTTTTATGGAGGATTCAACTCAAATTGTGACATGGAGATTGCAATATTCTCAACTTTGCAATTTGGGTATTTCAAAACTGTATAGTGACTTATTTTTTTTTACGAAAATGTGACCGAATTATTGTTTCATGGTCTACGTAGTTAATCTTTCCATCATATTTTTTGAATATATCTATATATATACTAAAACCTCCCCATCCTTTGAAAAGAAAAACAAGAATGTGGACACTCAAAACCGAGAACAAACTGAAAGTTGATGTTACTGCAATTCCAGAGCATGTCCACAATGTGGGATTATTAATAGTAAACTATATATCAAATTCATCTTTGTGTTATGAATGGGATTCCAGAGCAGGTCGATTCCGGGAATCGACCTGCTCTGGAATTCATGAAAAGTAAACTATATATCAATCAATAAAAAATTTATAATTTAAAAGGTTTATATATAAGGCATTTACATATACATTATTAATAACGTTAATTAACCTTATATAAAAATTTACCAAAAGACTAATAATTGGAACCGGAAAAGAGTCTTATAATCTTCATTTACATTTACATGGGAAAAGAAATAAAATTTGCACATGGTGAAACTGTCAGTCTTAATTTCTCATATTTTTTTTTATGGAGGATTCAACTCAAATTGTGACATGGAGATTGCAATATTCTCAACTTTGCAATTTGGCTATTTCAAAACTGTATAGTGACTTATTTTTTTTTTACGAAAATGTGACCGAATTATTGTTTCATGGTCTACGTAGTTAATCTTTCCATCATATTTTTTGAATATATCTATATATATACTAAAACCTCCCTATCCTTTGAAAAGAAAAACAAGAATGTGGACACTCAAAACCGAGAACAAACTGAAAGTTGATGTTACTACAATTCCAGAGCATGTCCACAACGTCGGATTATTAATAGTAAACTATATATCAAATTCATCTTTGTGTTATGAATGGGATTCCAGAGCAGGTCGATTCCGGGAATCGACCTGCTATGGAATTCATGAAAAGTAAACTATATATCAATCAATAAAAAATTTATAATTTAAAAGGTTTATATATAAGGCGTTTACATATACATTATTAATAACATTAATTAACCTTATATAAAAATTTACCAAAAGACTAATAATTGGAACCGGAAAAGAGTCTTATAATCTTCATTTACATTTACATGGGAAAAGAAATAAAATTTGCACATGGTGAATCTGTCAGTCCTAATTTCCCATATTTTTTTTTATGGAGGATTCAACTCAAATTGTGACATGGAGATTGCAATATTCTCAACTTTGCAATTTGGGTATTTCAAAACTGTATAGTGACTTATTTTTTTTTTTATGAAAATGTGACCGAATTATTGTTTCATGGTCTAGGTAGTTAATCTTTCCATCATATTTTTTGAATATATCTATATATATACTAAAACCTCCCCATCCTTTGAAAAGAAAAACAAGAATGTGGACACCCAAAACCGAGAACAAGCTGAAAGTTGATGTTACTGCAATTCCAGAGCATGTCCACAACGTGGCATTATTAATAGTAAACTATATATCAAATTCATCTTTGTATTATGAATGGGATTCCAGAGCAGGTCGATTCCGGGAATCGACCTGCTCTGGAATTCATGAAAAGTAAACTATATATCAAATTCATCTTTGTGTTATGTTATGGTAAGTATTAATGTACTCGTTCATTAATGAATTATGGAACTAAACCTATAGCATTTCATTAATGGTCGTTTACCAATTATGGTTGTTTTGGTTAGAGTGAGAGTCCTCGCATATGGCTGTGAGCATGGTATAATGTGATAAAAGCAAAATACTTTGCCCATTTGGTCCACCTAAAACGATGAAATGACTTGAATATAGTTGTTTGTTACGTCAATTTATAATGATGAATTGAATAGAATGTATTCACATGATAATTGTTTTTGGTTATATATATGGGGTCAATTTAATTAACAATATGTCATAATAGAAATAGTAGGTTTTGTAAAATTAACTACAGTTTTTTGGTTTTGAAATAATATTTAAAAATGTTTTTAATTAGTTATGAATTTGTCTTTTTGAAATATAAGGAAATAGGTTAATGTATAAAATAATTAATATATTTATCAAATAGTTTGAGATTTTTTTTGTTATTGTAATAATAAGAGATTTTTTTGTTATTGTAATAATAAGAATTTTTGTGATGATTTGTATATTATTATTAATATTTTATTAGACAATTTGTCACAATAAATCTACTAAAATATATTAGAAAATCTGAAATCTACACCATGATGGTTTGTTTCTCTTTAGATTTAGGAATATGTTAATTATTAATGATTGCATATGCATGGAAATTATAATTATGTGGAAAACAAATAATAGTAAAATTAAACTTGTATATCAAAAAATTAACAAAATATATACCTTGGGAAGCATTTTCGAGAGAGAACCCAACTGGAAGGCGAGACCACCATACACTCGTTCTTTGAATGGGAAAAGGATGAAAGTATGAAAAAGTGAGGCATGTGGCTTGTGGGCTACTATAGTGCACAAGTCCTCTATGTTTCCTTCCTTTTTATCCACTCTCAACTACTCTACTCATATATGGCACAAAATGCACTTGAATAGAATCAAACGTCTTTTCCTCCTAGTGATTTAGTTATAACACATCTTGATAGCCTACTATTGGTTAAGTCTGACTCATTGAACTCTTCACTTTCAATGAGTAGGGTGTAGGGGGGGGGATGGGGGGGGTAAGGGTAAGGGTGTAGGGGGTGGTGGCGGGGGGGGGGGGGGGTGGGGTAAGGGGGTAGGGCGCGGGTAGGGTGTAGGGGGGGGGATGGGGTGGGCAAGGGTAAGGGGGTAGGGCGCGGGTAGGGTGTAGGGGGGGGTAGGGGCAGAAGGGGGTGGGTAGGGGGATTGGGTGGGGTGGCGGTAGGGGTAGGGGCAGAAGGTGGGGGGGTTGGGGTAGGGTGCGGGGATGGGGTAGGCCATGGGGGTAGGGGTGGGGAAGGGTAGGGGGGGCGCACAGTGTGGGGAGCGGTGGGCGCAGTGGGGAGGGGCGGCCGCGGGGAGGGGTTGGGGGGGGGTAGGGGGTTTGGGGGGATGGGGGGGGCGGGGGTTAGGGGGGGAGGGGGTTTTGGGGGCGGGGGGCGAGGGGGGATGGGGCGCGGGAGTGTGGGGGGACGGTAGGGGGTAGGGTGAGGGAAGGGGAGGGGGGGCCGGGGAGGGGGTTGTGGGGGGCGCGTGGGTAGGGGCTCGCCCATACTTGCCTAAATGTCCACTTAGCCTCATTATCCCTCACCTGACCTCCCGCTCGCCCATCGACCTGCCTGCCCGTTAGAGGTGGCAAAGACCCATTAGAAGAGGAAATTGCGCAAAAGGAAGCAGAAAATATTGTGGAAGATGACAATGATGAAACTCTAGAGGACGAAGAGTTTGGATTACGTGACATTGTTGATTAAATTTAAGTTATACCTGGAAATCAAGCTTTGCAATGTTTTGACTCTGACATTTCATGAAAAGAATAATCAATGAATTAAAGTTGTTATGTGTTCAATATTTGTAATTTGTGATTTTCGCATTGATTTTTAAGTTAATTATTATTTTTTGAAAAAAAAGTTGTTATTATTATTTTTTTGACATGAAATTCATAAAAAAAACTATTATTTGACCATTTTTAGTTAATATTTTTGTATAAAAATTGTGATTTTGACATGTTAATTCTAGCAAAAAATTATCAAAACATTTAGTTTTTTTGTTATATTTATGTTAAAAATGGTTATTTTTATGTCCATTGTTAAAAAATGTTGTTTTTTAGAAACAATTATTTCATGTGGATTGAAAAATTAATTAAGGATGTATAAATATGTAGATTATCTAAAATTCAAACGATCGACTTTCTAATTTAAAAACGCAAAACAATAAAAACCCCCCTAAAAAAATTAAAAAATTAAGATAGAGAACAAGAAAATATGAATAAAATGACGACTTCAAAAACTATCAAATTTAGAAAATAATTTTTTACATTTCACACACTAGAAAATTAAAAGTCAAAAAATAGGTCTTTTAAAAAAAGGGTGTGATGCAGAATACTTACTTTTTAAAATCAGCATGAAAATCACTACGATTCTAAAACTTGATTTCATCCTTGAACATGAAAAAAAATTAAAGTTCCAAAAACCATGTTCTAAAAAAAACATGTGTATTCTGCATCACCACTTTTGAAAATTGGGTCATTTTTTTGCTATCTCTACGAAACGGGTAACAGTATCAGTTCCCATTTCAAAGTTTACATTGTTCTAGATATATTTACAGGTAACCACCCTCGTCCATAGGCTTTTGTGCTCAACAAAAAGCAAAGAAATTTTTAAGGCCCTAGCCCCCCCATTTTTTGGGGGTTGCAATTATGTTCCATTTAAACCAAGCAAAGGGTTTCCCATCCTTGTGGCCCTTCCATAAGAAATGGCAACATAATATTTGAATCTTGGATAAGCTACCTTGAGGAATCTAGGCTAGGGACATACAATAGACCGAGGTGGCTTCTAGGACAATTTTTATGAGCACCAAATGACCTGCTCTAGATAGTACCTGATGGATCCAATTATTTAATATTCTTTCAACCTTTACAACTAACCAGGTCCAATCAACAATTTTGTATCCATGAGATTTAATCCTCAAGCCCAGGTACTTCAATCCATCCTCCAATAGTAAGCTCTGGAAAGGAAATTTGAGGTGTGCATGACAAGTCTCCTATGGGGAGCAAGCATATAGGGTGATCGTGGATTTGGGCCTGTTAATTTGCATCCTTGTTGCAGAGTAGAATAATTGCAACACCTCAGAGAGGGTGTTGTTGTCTTGAATGCCTCCATTGAGGAAAATCAAAATATCATCCACAAATAGCAAATGCGTAAGAGTGCATTAATCCGTGATCTTGAGACCCTTCAGCTTCTCCGATCCTTTTTTCGATGAGATCAGCCTACTTAAACCTTCCATTACAATTAAGAAAAGCATCGGGGAAAGTGGGCATCCCTATCTGATACCACGTTCTACATGGAAAAAATTGGAGGCTGATCCATTGATTAGAGTACCGAAAGAAATAGATGTAATGCAACACATGATCCATGTAATGAAAGCAATAGGAAAGCCAAGGTGAGTAAGTAGCATCCGTATAAAAAGCCAGATGACTTGATCAAAAGCCTTTGAGAGGTCTATTTTGAGGATGGCACCTTTCAGATTCTTCTGTTTGATGGAATGGAGGGCCTCTTGGGCTGTGTCAATGGCCTCATGTATTTTACAGTTATGTAGAAAGGAAAATTGTTCTAAGGATATGTTGTCTGATAGGATTGGCTTGATATGGTTGGAAATGATACTGGCAATAACCTTGTAAAGGAAATTGCAGAGAGAGATGGGCCGGAAATTGCTGAAAGATAGAGGGGAATCTGTCATAGGAATAAGTGTGATATAGGTGGAATTTATGGATTCATACATTCTACCCGAAGAATAACATTCCTCAATCACTTTGAGTAGTTGTGGGCCAATAGTGTCGAAGAAAGTAAGATAGAATTCTATGGATCGTCCATCCAGCCCGGGAATTTTGTCCTTCTTGAACCACTTTAGAGTGCCCTCCAGTTTCCCCATTGTAATAGGTTTGATAAGGTCCTCCTTAGTGTTTGGCTCCACAAATCTAGGGAAATTCCCCGCAATACGAATAATATCAGTGAGTGTTGTACCAGGTGGATCTTTGAATAGCTTCTTGAAGTATGTGCTTCCCATCTGAGCCAATTGATTATAGGTTTTAGCAGTTTGTCCCTATTCCATGGGCATCTGCCAAATAGTATTGCAGGCCTTCCTTCCATTTACATATTTATGAAAGAACTTAGTGTTGCCATCCCCAGCTTGTAGCCAAATTGCTCTGCTCCTGAGCCTCCATGACTCTTCCTGATCCAATAGAATCTTAGATTTATGGGCTTCCAAGCCAGTTAGGTGTAGTTTTGCTTCAATAGAGGTATATCCTCTACCTTGGTCATCCATTAGTGAGGCCAACTGACTTTCAATATCACAGAGGGTCTGCTCCTCCCTGGCCTTTTTCCCCTTTGCCCAATCAATAGATAGTCTTTTAAGATTTACAAGATTATGGCAAAAGCCTTTGGCCATCCCATAATCATTTGATTGGGGGTGAGCTCTCCAATATTCTAAAACTAACCTAAGATATTCAAGGTCCTTTGACCAGGTCGAGTTAAACTTATAGGGAGCCCTGGGCTTTTTTGAGGGGTCAACCAATTCCAGATAGATAGGGGAATGGTTTGAAATCCCTCCTGTGCCCACCCACTATCTGTAATTAGTAAGGGATGCAATCAGGTCTTCATGAATGAGAAACCGATCAAGTCTCCTACCAAGAGCTGCATCTCCTATCCTTCTGTTGTGCCATGTAGGCATCTTTTTGTTCATGGGTATATCAATAAGGTGGTGTTTCTCCAATAGCAATCCCAACTGATCTGAGAGTGGATCCAATTGTGAATGATGTCCCCAGGATTCTTCATGACCAATGGTGAAATTTAGGTCTCTGCCCAGGATAGTAGAGTGGTCGATCAGGGGGTTCTCGAGTAACTATTGCTAGAAGTCCAGTCTGCTATGATTGGGGGCATAAATATTCATAATACGGAGATTCCTGCCCAGTTCAGCAGAGAAAATATCCATACCCAGGAATCCATGACCACCCCATGCAGAGATGACCTTAATGGTTTGAGGGTTTACCCCAAGAGTTATACACCCCGATCCCCCAATGACATCAAAGGCCTAAAATAACCATCTCGGCAACATGGCTTGTAGGGTCCTAACAATCTGCTCGGCCCTACTAAGGGTTTCCTGTAGAAAAATGATATCACATGGCTCACTGCCCAAGAGCCTCTTAAGAGCTAATTTTTTAGAGGGGCTAGCTAAACCCATACAATTGAAGGATACCCACTTCATGGGGGAACACTGCCAAGGGTGTCTTGTGCTCTAAGTACCCTTTCAATGGTGTTATGTCTGCCCTGGGCCACATCAGCCCCAACAATCTTGATGGCTTTGGATATCTTGGATGGCCTCCCCTGGGAGGGCTTGGGATCAGATTTTGAGGATGAGATGCCCAATCTAAGCGATTCTGGAAGACCCTAGAGGCGTGGGTGAAGGTTGTATGAGTGAGAGCCCGATGCAGATGGGGAAATAGCGGGGTCACATAATCCAAGAGAGAGTATAGCTGGAGGAGTAGTGGAGAATGTGGATAGAGGGGGGTCATGTGCACAAGTGATGGGAGAGGTGACCATGCATGGAATAGATGCAGTAGATGCCATAGAAAATATAAATTTACTAATATTGAAAGTAGAGGTAAAGGGAGAAGTATCAGTACCCATTGATGGAGTAGCCACTGTGGAAGACTAGGATCTAGTCATGGGCAGGGAGATAGGCAGAATCTGGGCAGCATAGGATGGCCAAAAAATATCTCCAGCTGCATCCTTTGGACTATCCGGACCTGTGGGCTTCTCATCCACAATCGGGTCTTCTGTCTGACAATGCTTTTTTCCCTTGGATGCAGGAGGAGAAGATGTCGAGATAAGTGGACAATCTTTATAAAGATGCCTAACCTTGTGGCATCTTCAACATCTAAATGGGACGCCCTCATAATCCAGATTTTATCTACACGAGTAGTGCCTCCAATGAAGGGTTATCTTCTCCTCTAGGCCTTCTCTTATATCCAAGTAAACCAGAATACGAGCCATGGTCATATTGTCGGTTGTTCCATAGGACTGGTCATGCTCCAAATAGGTTCCTAGTGCATTACCGATGCACTTGAAGACATCCGGAGACCAATATTGCATAGGTAGCCCTATTAAGCATACCCATATCAACCCAACTCCTAGTTGTTCCCTTTCAGGGTCAAATAATGGATCCCATCTTTTTAGTAGAACCGATGCATATTCAATGTGCCAAAACCTTGAGTGTATCCAGTCAGTGTACTCCTCCCTGCGAAACCTGAGAGCGAACAAGCCCCACATGAGAACACAAATGGAGGGCAGTTATTTGAGTAGAGTGCCCCATATCTCCATGGTCCAGAGATGTACTCTCTCCGTTGAGTAATTTTGCCCTCGAACACGACCCACCAGGACCTTTTTGGCCGTGTCCACCACTTCGCCCATCGAGAGGTCTTCCCCCAGAGAGGTTGATGTCCCTGTCAACAACCTTCAAACACCTCCCTTTCTTGACCTTATCAGACCTGCGTGTCGTCGGGTAATCACGGAAGAGGCCCCGGATACCCTGGTTAACCGTTTGCGGAGTAGGAGGAGTAGATTTAGGGTTAGGTACCGGCATGCTAAAATAGATTGAGCGGATGGTAGTGATGGGTGGAGGGCCATTAGGGTTTGGTACAGTGCCTCTAGCTAGAGAGGAAAAATGGGGGGTATCAGACCTAGGTTGTGAGATGCCAAACAAGATGGGGGTGCTAGAAGGGGTAGAAATGTAAGGTATGTGAGGCAGTGGCGAGTTGAAAGAGGGGCATGGGTGTAGGTAGGTGTCAATGAGGTTAAGGGTTTCCGGGGATAACGAGGGGCTGTCAAGACCGAATGCGATGTTAAGATCAACAGAGGGTGGCAAGTGGGGCACAGATGGCCCAGGACGGTTCAGAGTAGGGTTCAAAGCAGACAAAGGGCACAAGGATGAACCAAAATAACCGGAACCTGACACGACATGAGGGAGAGTCCAAATTCCTTCATAGGGATTAGGGTCCATGGTGTAATCGACAACATCGAGATCCATGTTTGACATCTCGAAGCAGGTCAGAGGTGGTTATGGTCGCGAGTAAAAATTCGGGTTGACCGCCAAAAGGTGTGTAAGCATGTTTACATCTTGACTTAATATGTTGAATTTATATTCATATATTCGATTTATAAGACGTAAAGGATTTGTAAATGTTTACATGTAATATCAATTAAACAATAATACAAGGTTAAAATTAATATAGAGCCTACTATGGGGGAGATGTTGTAGTGTCTATAAAATGTTAAAAGTAATAAAAATAATAAAATTTAATTTATTATATTATACCTTTTTTATTAATAAAATTATAAATAACTTTTTAGTTAAAAGAAAATCATCTTATACACATCACATTAAAATATATAAGATATAAGTAGTAGCTATAAGTTAAGATCAATTTATCTTATAAATTAAAATAATGATTATGTAACCATATCTAAATTTAATCAATAAGGACATAAGAACTTTAATACTTAAAATAAACTTACAATATAAGAATATTTTTAACCATGGATATTCCCGCCCACTTTACCATAGATATTATTAACTTGTAAATAGGATTTGTTACAATACCACGGCTCATCAATACCACATGCCCAAAAACCGTCTCTCATTTCACAATCAAAATATTTTATAAATATTTAATTTATATATTTTTAATTAAATGTAAAAGACAAAAATATTATAATTACTTTTTCAGTGTATCTAATTCCACTTTTTTGTAGATGTGGTAGGGTCTTCTTGTGGGTTGGATGTTGTCCCTAAATAAAAAATATATAACTTTGTCTTTTGTACTTGACACATGTACATTGAACGTTAATAAAATAGATTATAACGATGAATTTGAAATATAATTTAATCTAAATATTACAATTTATTCAAAATTTAAAGCATTAATTGACTCACCCATACTATCAATATCCTCGTTGACAAGTTCCTTGACATCTCTCATTTTCTCATCATTTCCATATAGATCCACATCTCTCTAAAACTCTCTATTGTGTACCTCCACATCTCCTTCTTATTGACAAGTTCCTTGACATCTCTCATTTTCTCATCATTTCCATCTAAGTCCACATCTCTCTAAAACTCTCTATTTTGTACCTCCACATCTCCTTCAGGATCTCTATTTTGTACCCAAACGTCTTCTTTAACCTCTCTATTTCATACCTTTGTATCTCCTTCAGGATCTCTATTTGATATCTCCACATTTCTTTTAGCATCTCTATTTTCCCTTAGTACTCTCCTCTTGGTTTTTAGTTTCTCATTTTTGTCTTTTAAATAAGTTCTAATGCGATTGCACTTTCATTTACAATTCCTTTACTTTCTGATGTTCAAAAATTTATAAATCTAAAATCTAATTCCAAAACAACACAAGTGAGTTCAAGCTTCCAATAGTACAAATGATTCAAGGCAAATTTAAATATCTTAAAGCATAATTTTTTTATGGTGACTCATAATTTAAACTAAAATAAATTTCTATGTATCTTCTTCCTTAAGGAAAAAAAAACATTCAAAATATCTTTTCTATAACAAAAAAAATAAAAATCTATTTTCATAGAAAAACAATAAAATAAGGCTTCTTATTTGAATTAAAATAAGAAAAATAGTCTTTTTTCTCCTCATATAAAAAAAAAAATGTTTATAGTACTTCAATAGATTTTTTCTATAAAGATGAACTTTGTGTTTCACACTTCAAACTCCACACTTAGAGATTTTTATCTTCAATGGAAACTTTCAACTGAGAATTTAAACAAGTCTTAGTTGAAATAATTGTACATTGAAATGAGCGTTGATTAGTAAAATAATCAAGTTGGCCAAAGGAGAGATTCTCTACCCATACTCTCGAACGAGAGTTTGTAAATATTTTGGCTGGGAGTTTTCTCAGGGCTTAACTCTTAGATGAAATTATATAAAACACTCAGCCGAGATTTTAGGTAGGGAAATATTCCTTGCACAAACCCTTGACCAACAGTATCGCTAGGGGAATATTATCAACACAAACTCTCGACTGAGAGTTTTAAATTTTCTCACACGAGAGTTTTTACATTGTTACCCTAGTGCAGTTAATGAAAACCAGAGTTGTAAAAAACTCTCAACCACGAGTTTTACAATTCTTGGCTGAGCATTTTTTGTAGCTCCCGACCGAAAGCTTTTGGTCAACAAAAATTAGGAAAGATTTGACAATTTTCAAGAAATAGCTACTTTAGAGGATTCAAATCCTTACCAAACTTAAGAGTTAGTCGATGCCTTTGGTACCATTGGATGCAACTCTAAGTCAATTTTGAATGATATAAGTTTTTTTCATTTTCATGAAGAATGATACTTGTTAATAATTTTATATTGAATTGTGTCATTGAAGATTTTGAGACTTGAAAATTACCTAAAACGAAAAATCAATAAATTCAAAATTGAAACACCAAACCATTTGAAAATTGACTTGGTACTTCCTCTTTGTGTCCTCTCCAAAATGGTATTTTTAGCTGACTTATTGATTATCACATTAAAATGAAGATTGAGATGCCGTTGAAAGTGTTGAAAAATCACCATTTTTTTCTTACCCTATTTCATTAAGTTATTAAACATAGTGATTGAATATGAAAATTCCCCCAAAATATTCCATGGTCAAGTGCAACCTATGTAGATTGTGATGATATATGTTCTTTTTCAAAAATGAATTACCATCTCTACAAACCATGTTGGATACTTAAGTCCCTAATTATACTTGCCTGAAACTTTCAAGTATATGCATTCAGTACCACCAAATCTCTCCAACTATATGTCCATAATTTGTTTTTTTTTTTAAATATGATTATGAAGGAAAAACATTTCTCTGCAAATGTTTTTGCTACTACAAGGAAAAATTCTCCAAAACAATATGAATTTCTAACAGCTAAAGTTGAAAAAACATAAAAATTCATAGTTTTCTATGCCAACGATAAGCTAAAAGTGTTTCCCAGTTTCACATTTTGGCCCCTGAACCCTCCATCGCATTAAAATATATAAGATATAAATAGTAGCCATAAATTAAGATCCATTTTATCATAGAAATTAACATAATTTGGTAACCATATTTAAATTTCATTAATAAACATACAAAAATGTATTACTTACAATATAACAATATTTTTAACCATGGATATTCACCCCCACTTCAGCATGGATATTATTAACTTGTAAATAGGATTTGTTACAATAACATGTGCGAATACCATATCTTATCAATACCACATGCCCAAAAACAATCTCTCATTTCACAATCAAAATATTTTATAAATAATTTTTTTTGTAATTTAGTTTTATTATATTTTTGCTAGAGACACACTTGATCCTAGTATGGAAGAGATGTTGTAATGTCTTATTATGTTGTGTTACTTGAACATTTTGACTCATTCAAATTACAATAAAAATAATAAAAAAATAAAAGATTATTAATTATAATTATTATTTTAAACATTTTTGACTCGGTGAAATTACATAAAAATAAAAATAAAAATAAAAAAATATTAATTATAATTATTAATTTTTGATAATTAAACTAGCCTGTCTCATGGGGGGTAGCTCAATTGGTGATCATAGTAATGATAAATATGTAAAAATTGAGAGACCTTAGGTTCAAATCCCCTCGGTTGTAACCCAATTTATGGAAAGGACAGGTCATAAACCTCCGTAGGTTTACTAGTAGTTATGTGTCAAGCGAGTTGTTGGGTTCCTCTAGTATACAAAAAAAATATCATCCTAGATCCATCATAACTCCCAATATATCAAGATTTGAGTGGGATTAAATCTCTTGAGGTGAAAACTTATCCTCAAGTTTTACACTAAAAAAATTGATTTTCACCTTGAAGATTTGATCCCTCTCAGTGGTTGATAGATATGGAATTATGATGGATCTATTTAAATTGATCACCATCATAAGTAGTTGCAGATCATTGCTTGAGCTGAGTCAACCATCTTTCAGAGATAGTACTCTGATTTTATTCTTGAGATAATCAAATGGTGCTTATGATATGGGCTTTAAAAATATATCCACATGTTAATTATTAGTGGCTACATAATCAAGATGAAAAACATTAGTAACAATTTGTTCTCTCAAGAAATGATTTGAGCATAATATGTTTTTTCCTTGAATGCATAACATGATTATTGGAGATTTTGATAGAACTCGTGTTGTCACACAATATTGGGATAAGATCATTTACGTCAACTTTGATTTCTTTGAGAGTTTGCTTCATCCACAAAATTTGAGAGAAGAAAGTGGTTATAGTTGTGTATTCTACTTATGTCATATATAGAGAGATTGAGTCCTTATTTTTTCTAACCCAAGATACTAGATAGGCTCCTAAGAAAAATGTTGCTCCAGAAGAAATTTTCATGCTGTCAATGCTACTATCCCAATCATCATTAGTATAAGCTTTTAGATTGAAATTTTTACCTCCATAATACCATAATCCAAAGTCTATTTTTCCTTGCAAATATTTGAAAATCCTCTTCACTTCATTAACGTGGCTCTCTTCGGGACTTGCCTGAAATATAGCCACCAAGCCCACTGCTTGCATTATGTCTGGTCTTGAAGCAATTAGATACAATAAGCTTCCAATGATTTATTTTTAGGTTTTCTGATAGACTAGAGGAGATTCATCCTCTTTACTCAACTTTCAACCAATCATCATGGGGGTAATGACTGGATTTCAATTGTCCATCCTGAATTTCTTCAATGTCTCCTTTAGATACTTGGATTCAGAAATGAAGATGCCCCTGATAGATTGGGTGATTTACAATTCGAGGAAGAAGGACAACTCCCATATCATTGACATTTCAAATTATTTTTTCATTATAACAACAAATTGTTGTCCCATTGGCTCCAATTCATTGCCAAAGATAATATCATCTGCATAGACCAAAATAATTAGCAAGTGGTCATCCTCATATTTAATGGATAAATTACTATTAGCAGTTCCTTTTTTAAAACCTTTCTCAGGCCAGGAGGTAACTCCTAAAGGTGAATTGTGTTTTTACATTAAGGCTAATCATAGATATATACATGGAGGGCGAGACTCTTGGGTTCCATCTCCCAGTGTCTCTTCATACTCCAATTCTCCTTATTTTATATTTACACTATTTTACATGGATTTACCCAATCCCAAATATTAGGTGTTAAAATTCCTGCCCTTAATCTGAAGGGATGTTGGTGAGTCCAAGCATCGTTTTGAATCTTTCAAACTTTTCTCTTCCAAGCACTTTGGTGAAGATGTCTTTGCTCTACTCATTTGTGGAACAATGGCGTAGGTGAATTGTCACGGCCTCAACATGATGTCGAATTAGGTGGTATTTTGTATTGATATGCTTTGTTTGATCATGGAACTTTTTGTTGCTGGCCAACTTTATTGCAGAAGTGTTGTCAATTATGAGAGGAGTTGAATGCACTTGTTTCTCCATAAATCTTCCATAATTTTCCTTACCCACACAATTTACTTTGATGCTTCAATTGCTCCCACATATTATGCCTCTGTTGTGGAATCTACTGGAAATGATTGTTTGCGTGACCTCCAGAAGACAACTCCTGATCCAAGATGCATAGCCTAACCTAAAGTAGATACCCCATTTTCTTTATCTCCATCAAAGTCTGAATCAGAGTATCTAATCAAGCTAAAGTCTCCCACCTGTGTATACTGAAGTCCAAATTCTTGAGTTCGCTTCAAGTACTTTAGAACTATTTTCATAGCAGACCAATGTCCTTGACAAGGCTTTTGCATAAACCTAGAGAGGATTCCAACAAAAAATGAAATGTTTTGTCTGGTAGTAGTTAGGTAGTTGAGACTTCCTACAAGTTGTCTATACTTTGTTGCATCCTCAAATTCTTTTCCTTCAGTGGATGTGAGCTTTAAGTTATGTTCCATTGAATTAGTCAAAGGATTGCATTCATTCATGCCAAAATTGTTCAATAGATCACCAATGTAATTCTTCTGAGAGAGTAATATAAACTTTAGATGTTGATTTACTTCAATACTAATATAGTAGTGAACATACCCCAAGTCTGTCATTTAAAAACCTTTTCTCAATTCCTTCTTTATGGATGAAATATAGCTTTCATTGTTCCCTTTCATCAAAAGATCATCTACATACACAACAAGATATAAAATTGTTTTTCCAACTTTCTTGACCAAACAAGTTGCATCATCAAGATCATTATGTTTGAAGTTGAGTTTTAGAAGATTCTCAGCTAACTTCTCGTACCAAGCTTGCGGCGCTTGCTTGAGACCATACAAGGATTTTAGAAGATTTCATATTTTATGTTCTTGATTGTGATGTGAGATTTATGACTACGGACATAAATATCTCCCCTAGGTCTTGTGGATTGACCTAGAACAATAGAAGGACAAAGGATCCAATGTTTTCCTTAAAGTAAGTAGATGAAGGGATGAAACCTACATGGAATCTTTCATCTTGGAATTTTTCGTGTGTTTCACTCCTTCTTTGGCTTCAATGCTCCAATCCTAGCTCCAACTACCAAAATTAGAACCAGCACAACCAAAAAACACAAGTCAAGAAACTAAAATATCTATGTAGCATCATTTATCTACTTTATTTAACAAATCAACATGGTATTGAAATATATGAAATAATGACATCATGTATATGAAAATAAAGAAATCTTTGTACTAATATAAATGGCGTGAGTTACAACCTCAAATAGGTGTTGATCTTGTAGAAGATCTCATCCAAGTTTTTTACTTTTCCTTAATTTGTCACAAAGTGCACCTCTAATCACCCTAAATGCATGAGAAAATCACTTTCAAAAAAGTAGCATAAGGGTAGAATCAGTCTCTAAAATCCAACCCCTTGCATATGGAAGACTGTAAATATATAGAGGAGTGGGGTAAGCTGAGATTTCTTATCCAATTACCAATATAAGGTTGTAGATCCACCTTTGATGGGACGATGGGATCAAAGGATAAGGGATGGAAAATCCAAGGTAGGATAGGATAGGATCTGGATGTTTTATCTAAGGTAAATGGTTACAACAAATCTTGGAAGCTTCTCGAAATGGAGGCTTTGGGATTTTATCTCTTCTTCTCACTTTTATAGAACCAACATACGTGTAAAGGGGAGAAACCTATAGGTGATAAACACATGCCACAATGGAGCAACCTGTAGGTGAACGTAATCCAGCAAGAGGCCAACAAGAATTGGTCCTAAAACTTGCTCAGATGATGTAGTTTAGGGCTGAAACTCTTGGGAATGAGAGATTCATCCATAGGGCTTTATGCAATGATGATGTAAAAGCCGGATAGGATGTTGATTGATCCCATTAGGAGGCATATTGTTTGAATTGGACAAAATTTCCTATAACACTAACCCTTCACAACAAATCCTTTTGGCTAGGACATAAAAACATTCTCTTTCATATCTCTATTTAATAAAGCAGTTTTTACATCCATTTGATGGAATTTCCAACTATTATGTACTGCCAAGTCAAAGAGTGTCCAAATGGTAGTCCATTTTGCTGTGGGGGAAAAGGTCTCCTCATATTCAACCCCTTTCTTTTGTGCAAAACATTTTTCCACAAGCCTGGCTTTGTGCTTGTCAAGTGAGCCATAAACTTTATACTTGTTCTTGTAGACTCAATTGCAACCTATTGGTTTGGATCCCAATGGAGGATCAACCAACTTCTAGGTACCATTCTTTATCAAGGCATCATATTCTTTGTGCATCGCTTCTTTCCATTCATGATGCGAAGCAACTTCTTTGAAGCATGTTGCTTCAAAATCTGTAGGCAAATTTAGTTCACAATCGTAAGAGACATCCATATAAATAGATGAATCAGAATCGTCTACATCACCTCCATTCTGTCTGATTGAGCTTCTTATTCTTGTCTTACCAACCTCATCAGGATGAACACTTTCAAGTGTCTTTGTAATCCATTTTTGGGGACCCTTCTAAGATGGCCCAGGCTGCTCAGTTGACTGAGTTGGGGTTGAATCAAGATTTTGTCTCCCAATTTTTTTTATCAAATCACTCAAAGTGTCATCATGTGGGGGAGGGAGTGCTTCAGAAGAAGATTCCAGCTACTGATCTGGTATAGAAATCCCCCCTTCAAGATGCGGAATCTCATTATCAAGTTCTTGAAAATATTTTACATGTTTGAATCTATCCAAGCGATCAACCTTTCGCTCAACAAATTGTCAGTCATGGAAGATTTAAGAAATATCATATCTCTAAACACTATAAAATTATTATTAACTTCATCATAGATATGGTATTCTTTGGAGGTATTTGAGTACCCCAAGAAGATACACTTGCGAATCCTTGCATCAAGTTTGCTTCTTTATTCCTTAGGTATCAAGGCATAACAAGTGGAACCAAAGACCTTGAGATGTTTTACCGAAGGAATGTGGCCATACCACATTTCATAAGGAGTCTTGTTTTTTATAGCATTATATGGATATCTATTCTTTACATACACAACACATAGAACTGCATCGACCCAAAACATCAATTTAACATTCTCAAAAAACATCATGGAACATACCATATTTAATATTGTCTTCTTCATTCTTTCAGCTACACCATTATGTTGAGGATTATAAGACATGGTTGTTTGACGTTTGATAGTTTTCAAATTCATTTGAAGTGTATTCCTTTCCATTATCATTGTGAATAGAGCCAATATGATATTTTTCATTATTTTCAATCCATACATGAAAATTCTTGAATGTTCGAAAGAATCAAATTTGTTCTTCAATAAATAAACCCAACACATTTTGGAGTAGTCATCAATAAATGTCATCATATATTTATTTCCATTTGTAGAAGGAATAGGAATTGGGCCATATAAGTTTGAATGAATAAGTTCAAGTCTTTTAGGAGAACTGGAATGTGAATCATGAAAAGATTGTTTGTTGTGCTTTCCTAAGATACAAGCATCACAATTCTTAAGTTTCCAAGGAATTGTAGGCAAACTGGTAACACCATTTTTCTTCAACATACGAAGGATGACATAATTCAAGTGTCCAAATCTAGCATACCATAAAATAATCAATGTAAATGTATCTTCATCATAATGAGAACTTTATTAGAATTTATGTGCATGAGAAGAGGTTCCTTGCAACTTCAGAAGTATTTCTTCTTTTATCCCTGTCATGAAAAGTTAGTGATCTAATACTTTTCTGACCTCAACCTTTCCATCAAACATATGAATGGAGTTCCCTTGATGGAGGATGTGGACCAAAGACAACAAGTTTCTCCTTATCTCTAGGAGATATAAAACATTATGTAGAATAAAGTCTAGATGACCATGCACTTTGAGCCTGATTGTTCAAGGCCTTGATGGCTTGAGTTTTGACTTATATGCAAAGTATATTGCTCCATCAACATTTTTAGTAAATTATTCAAAAAAATATCTTCTAAAATTCATGTGGCAAGTTTCTCCTAAATCAAGGAACCAATCATTTTTCCAAGAAGCAAGTGAAACATTAAACAATTCTTGAGTTACTCCATTATTACAATGTGCCACAACATAGTGAGTGGATTTGGGTGCTTTACCTTTCCCTTTGTCATTGGTTTTACCTTTTCCTTCATTTATTTCCTTCTCAATTTGGTCCTAAGGAAACTTACATGTGGGTGCATCATGTCCATCTGTATTACATCGTATGAATTGAAGATAAGACTTTTCTTCTTAGAACTGTCTACTCCCTCTCCCTCTAAAATTACTTCTTCCTCTTCCTCTTTGACTACCTCTTCCTCCAGAATAATCTTGGGCATGATTCTTCTCTGTATGTGCAAGACATAAAACTTCTTCAGAATACTAGGGAGTTTTCTTCTTCCCAAAATCCTTCTCTCTCTCAACAAACTTCTTCTCAAGGGAGTCAAAGGTAATCTCCTTAAGGTTTCCACTTGCTTGCAATGACTCAAGATAATGTGAATAATTGGGCTATAGTTCCTTGACATAAGCTATGAGAGGAATGTCTATTTCAACACCACTAGTTTCTACATCATGCATAATTTATATTACTTATGATGCTAAATAAAGAGGGTCATCTTTGTTTAATTCAATATTGAACAATTTAATCATTAATTGGACAAGTTCAAGTTCAAAGTGTGAGTTATATAGTTCCTTGAACTTCTTTAAGGCTTCAAAAGCATTTGAAAATGGTGAAATATGGTGACTCACATATTCATTTACTGATGATGCAATCAAGGCTTCGGCCTTGTTGTTCTAATTTTCCCAGATGGAAATCTCCTTATTTGAATTGGGCATATCAGGTGTAATGTCTCCTTCTCCTACACAGACTAGTTTCCACAACTCATTGAAAATGAGAGTGTGTTTTATCTTCATTGACCATTCAGGATAGTTCTCTTTCTAGACAGAACTACTCCAACATTGAAATCAGTGAATGCATTTTAAAATCCGTGTACTGTGTAAAAAAATCCACTTATGGTATATCTATATCTATATATATATATATATATATAGATATATATATATATATGATAGAGTTTTTATATGGGGAAGGTGGTGTATGGGAAAGGTGGTATATGGGAAAGGGGAGGTGAGGTAGACAATGTAACTATGGTAATATAAAAGTGATATCTATATATCTATATATATATATATATATATATATATATATATATATATATATATATATATATATATATATATATATATATATATATATATATATATAGATATATATATATATATATATATATATGTGTGTGTGTGATATATTATGACTATCGGCCACCAAAAAATGTTACCAAAGGTAATTCCATTCAACATTACGTAATACCATTCACTGTATATTATGATTGTCAAAGTAATATGATACCAGAGGTGATGGGATACCGGGGAGGAGTATACCGGTGGCGATATGTAATCGGGCGAGATATTTAAAGTATGGGGGAATGAGTGGTATGGTGGTCGATATGTGGTATGGAGGAGGTGGTTTACAGGGCCACGATGGGTGGTATGCAATGGTATATCTCTCATTGCACCACGAGCTTGATCGAGGGGAATACCAATACGTATGCCAATTATAGCATTCTTACATCTTCGTTCTTGCACCATTCTTAAGGTGGTAACTATGATAACTGATGTCGAAATATGGATGAGAGGAACATGGTGGTAAGGGAAAACAGGTGGTAAGAGACAATGGGAGAGGATAACTGAAGTGGCAGTATTGTTACGACATATTGTGGTTTGCAGCGTTATATGTTACAACTGAAGGGGAGTCATTACAGACATACGAAATGGTGTGCATACTAGCTACAACACCTCCACCTTCAATGTACCAGCCACATCACCTCCAGCTTCAACGTGTTAAATTTTGAAACAAAGGGGCCCCTAACACGCCATACACAAACTTTATTGAACTGTAATCACGCATTCAACATCTCCAGGAAGCCATTTGACACAGCAAATGTTAGAATTAATGTACAGTTAGATAGAATCAAAAGGGATAGAGGATAATGCCAGTGATTAGAAAATATGACAGACTACAAAAAAATGGCAGAAAGGAGTTATAAGGACAAAAAGGAAACCAAAAATAGAGGCTGGCAACTATGCTATAATACCATGTTAGGCTAGGAGCTAACTCCTCAAAGTGAATTGTGTTTTTGCATTAAGGATGATCATAGATATATGCATGGAGGGAGAGACTCTTGGGCTTCATCTCCGAGTGTCTCTTCATATTCCAATTGTCCTTATTTTTTATTTACACTATTTTACATGGAATTACCTAATCCCAAAGATTAGGTGTCAACAACCTTGCAGCTAAAGATATTTGTCTAGTCTAGCATACCATGCTTTTAGAGATTATTGATGCCCATACATAGCCTTTCTCAATCTGCAAACATAATCTTCATTCTCTAAGAGAAGGAAATATTCTTGTTGATCAACATAAATTTCTTGTTCTAAATCTACATTGAGGAAGGATGATTTTAGGTCCATTTGATATACTTTAATGTTCATATGGCTGAGAAAAGCTAGAAACGTTATGATGGCTTCCATTCTTGCTACTAGTGCAAATGTCTTCTCAAATTCTATTCCCTCTTGCTAATGGCCAAAAATGACCAAAATCAATAACGGGGAGATAACCCACTTAGGGCCCCAACTAAGCCCTTGTCCATTTCGGATGGTGATTCCGACTGGTTCAAATGGGTCAAATTACCCTTCACTCTCCTTACTCTGATCTAGGTGGATATTGGTGGCCACCCACCTATTCCACTTGGACCTCGACCATTGTTTCTTTCAGTTTTTCAGTTTCGTTATTTGTAGCACAATTTACTATTTTTGGCAGTTTTTCGGGTCCTGAATTTTTGAAGCCATTTTGAGACCCTAAACGACATTATTTTGGGAAACATGGGACCAACATTGGTCATAAACCAATGTTGGTCATTCAAAATTTTTAGTCCTCAAATAGATCTTTCTAATGAGATATTGTGTGTGTCAAACAGAGATTGTATGCCAAAGTTATGACCCAGGGAAGTTTATCTACCAATTTACCCAAGTGGGGCCCATAGTTTGACGATCCATCTCCTAGGGTTCGGTTTTTGGATGTTTAGGGGTTTCCATTGTTTCTCAACAGTAAATAGGCCTTTGAGCCTCATTGTAACACAATTTAGAGGCATGTAGCTGCCACATCTCTTCTGAGAGATAAGCTACCATCGCCTGAGCTAGCCTTATTTCCATTTTGTTTGTAAGCATATTTCAGTATTTGATATTGAAATGAAGTGTTATTTCCACTACATCTTTGTATTCATGGTTATCTCTATAACTTGTTGCATTCTTATTTAAATCTGGATCATGCTCACTTGCGGTATTCCTAATTACTTATCAACAAGAAGAGAGATATCAAGATTACCCTCTGTTGACAAGGTTAATTCTCTTTGCAGACAGAGATGATCCCTCTAGCCCAATGAGTGGGTCTAGCAACTAAGCAAACAATAAACTAGACATCTTCCTAGATTATGATTGAGAAATAGAACAAGAGAGAAGGCCTACCTTACTCTGATGCTAATCCAATTTCCTTTGTTGAGATACTTGAACCACTCGTTTCATGACGTTGTTCCTACTTCTTTCGGTGCTTATGTACCTACACAAATGAAAAAAAGACAAAAAAGCATGCCAAAACCGATAGCAAATCCAATAATAATCTATTTAGCTGATCAAGGAATGACAAACCAATACATACATGGACATATATATTTTGAGAAGATGAACAAGAAGTTGTATTATTATTTAAAGAATAAAGGGGAAGCTTACAACCATAACCTTCATGTTGAAAGGCTCTCCTTGAGTGGTAATCCAAGTCCAATCCAAGAAACTCTCCAACACTCCTTCTCCAAGTCTAATGAATAACCTCTAAGCACAAGCTTAGCATAGGGGTGAAAATGGACATAGATCAACCATTTGGGAATGGTAGAGGGGAAATTTATAGACTGGGAGAGGGAGTTAGGCCTCCTCCAAATATAGGATTAGGCCCACATCTTAAGGAGGTATCTCATAGGGATGAGATCGAGAGGTCAAATTAGGAGGATTCAACCTCATCTATGCGAAACCACCTCTAGCTTGCCGCTCTGGAAGATTCTAGATCATGAAGCTTCTCATCCTCTTTGGGAAAATTTTCTTTTTGAGACCATCACGAGTATGACAGGGAACAGAGAGATGTCATTGCTGGCTTAACAAGGTGCAACATGTGATCATCGTGGCTTTGAGCTTCATAAGGGCGATGACTCTCATTTTAGGGTTTTAAGAGTTATTTATTCAACGAAAGCTCCAGGGATTTTACAAGCAAGGTTAAAGTAGGGATCTGAGCTATATACATTGATGATTATACTGTATAATGATCATGTTTTGGGCACTTCAGGGTATGTCACAGGGAAGTGCAGGAGGTGTGACAAAATACTGTGTAACAGATGCCCCATAAAGCATGAAGGCAGAATGAGGAGTGATGGCTGAGATGCTTTACGCGCTTTTGGAAAGGACGAGGACATGCACTGTTAGGAGACCTACAAAGCAAGGATGCATATACATATACATATCTAAGATCAATACATGAATCTACGGCATTGACACAGCCATCTAGATGATGAAGACTAGATAAAAGATCCATGGTATGGGCACAACCATCCAGATAACAAGGATCATCATGAATATAAAGTCTCACGGTATGGTCACAACCATCTGTATAGTAGAAACATGTGTACAATCATGAATAACAAAAATTCCATGCAGCATGAGACATAATAGACAAGACTCAGGGTCTTTCGCTCCATCCTGACCCAATCAATGTATGAATCCCAGCATCTGAATAAACGTGTTGAAGTCAAACATGCTTGAAAACCACTTGATTACCAACCAATGGTGTGGACCGTTAATAGGTATGAGGGAAACCACTAATAATGGCAATGGCCCTCAAGGTACAACAGTACAATCCGTGAATTTGATAGTGAAGTTGAGGTTGAACACTCATGGAATCACCTGATCGAAAGCCAATAATGAAGACTTGTCGTCGGATGTGAAGAACTGACCATTAAGGCATGCCATCTCTAAGGTACTAAAAGGGAGTTCCTAAGTCATCATCCTGGATAGTAAGCTGAAGTCGATAGGAAGTGACTCGTTGAAAGAGGGAAATGATGAGTTCCCCATCATGGACGTCAAACAAGGAATAAAGTGGAGTGATATTCAGGACTATAGCGATTACTCAAACAATGTTTAGTTAAATAACCGCAAATTGGACTTCTCTTGAACATATTGGTGACACGACTCTGGAGTGTGGTAGCATCTGACTCAACATGCGACTAAAGGTCATGATGACAGAGAGGAATAATAAAATGAGAGGCAAGATGGATCACCCAAATCCGAGAGGACAAGTGATTGAGTGATGATATCCCAAACCCAACACGAGAGCAGAAGAGTGTCATGTTCAAGAGCGACATGTTGCCTATGCAAAGGATGTCTCATCTTCATTTTTCCCCCACTATTTCTACCGAGCACCCCAATTATTCTTATCACAAGCTTGAAGGGGATAACATATGCTTGTTATGTAAGTTCATTCTTCGAATGAATCCATCCTAGTAAAGTTTTATGAGCCCTAGGAAGGAGAAGCTTGTTTTCGCCATGGTGATGAGTCTTTCGTTGTAGAATTTTAACGAGCCTGACATACGAATAACTCGGTATATTTTTCATGTTTAGAGATTTTGAGAAAGAAACAAAAAAAAAATAATCTATTATGTCCCTTTTCATAATTTATTCCTCGAACCCAAAAAGGTAGAAAACAATATCCGAGGGAAACTCTTGGCCATGTTGACCAAGGTGTACCTTTTTGGTAATTAGTTAGTCTCAGCCCGAAAAAGGGGTAAACGTATACTGAGGTGACGTCAATTCATTTACTTTAACGAGTTTGAAATGACAAGTACTCGAAAATATTTTTAATTTTTGAGAGTAAAGATGACTCTAGGGGGGTCCCTTTTTTGTTTATTTAAGGAGTCCGAAAAAGAGATAATATAAAACTCCTAGAATTAGTCAATAATGATCATTGTTAACATTGAAGACACTTGTAACTGCACAAGAAACACACCCTTCACTAATATCGAGAAAATATTAAAATATTACAAAAATATTTGACAAAAAGACTTTCAAAACTTATAAATAGGAAAAAGTAATTTCATTTTTTACCATTTTACCAAATTGAGCTTTGAAAGTGATTTTGTTTCCTAATTTCCTTGATTTTCCAGTGGATTCTGTGGGAGATCCAGGGTACCATTTCACGATCCATCTGCGATAGCTAAGAGTCTCATCCCTGCTCTTGCATTTCATTACTTTTTTATGCAATTTAATAGTGAATTTTAGGCTAGAAAGGAGGATTTTTCAATTTTAGGTCATCGACGACCATTGCGGGTATGTTCATCGAACCCATGATGGATGTGTTCAAGCCCAAAAGCTCGCACAATGCCATCGTACTATTTTGAAGAACAGGCACGATGGCACTGAGAGTGATTTTTTGAAGTTAAAATCTCTCTTTTCAGCAAAATTTGATGATTTTTATCCATGGAAAAATCATTAAAAAGTGTTTAAATGTTGTTTGTAGGAGAAATATGGTCTTGGAGTGGAAAGAAAGGGGCCATGAGGTTGAGAATTTCCAAGCTTCTTAGGATCCAGAATGCATAAATGCTCTGAGGGATTGTGGCCTGCTTAAATACTTCTGGACCATAGGGTTGAGCGAATAGATAGAGTTCCTACCCTATCTGATCAGCCTTTGGGATGTAGATTGAGAGATATTCATCATCAAAGGGAAAGAACTAGAACTGGAGGATATGGACATCTATTTCATCCTGAGATTATCCTGTCAAGGAGAAGCCACTCACATCTTTAGATCTCACCAAGGAGGTGAGAGTACCAGGAGTCTAGTCCATAGATACTGTCTTGGAGCTAAGATAACCAACGGAGGTAAGGTGAAGATTGCAACAATCACCAATAACCTCATTTTGAGAACAATTTTGTTCACCATGGCATGTGTATCTGGAATGCAAGCTCTGCATGAGGCTTCCAAGTCTCAGTTTCAGTACGCTATTACTTGTTTGACCCCCACCATCTTCAACTGGCGTGGAGGCTTTTTGGTGAACTTGATGTGCCAAATGACCATGGGTAAGCATGGACACTTGACGCAATTTGAGTTTGGTTCTATATTGATGACCTTCTTCTTGGAGTGAATACCACTCTTCTAGTATCAGTGGGTAGAAGTACCACATCCTGCTCCCCGAGATCTAAGGCTCATGAGATGGAGTCAGCTTAGGCCTCGAGTAGGCACAGGTCAACATATGCACTATCCACCACAGTTCTTCACATGGATTGAATGCCAACTGCTGATGGTATATGACTACAGTTATGCTGACACATATTTCAGAGGGGATCCAGATCTACCTCTACCACCAGGCGAACAGTGGACCGACGCAAGTAAAAACTTTTTTTCTAATCTTTTCAAGTTTTATGATTTTTTATGAGAGTGTAAACTAAGACTCAAATTATGATAAATGTGCAGATGTGGGACCATAGAGAACACTGGGAATGTCACCAATAGCATGGCAAGCTACCCATCTGATAGGGGTTGCAGACTACAAGGAAGGGGTTGACCCCTTCGCTGAGATGGAGCGCAATCTGGAGGCAATCACTTGAGGGTTTCCAAATTATGCCACTATCGACGATGTTCCACTGCATTGGCAGAGACACACAATGGGAATCTCTGCAAGACTGTGTCGGCTACTAGGTAGTGTGTGTGTGTGTGTATATATATATATATATATATATATCTGTATATATCTGTATATATGTACATATATGTATATATGTACACACACACACACACACACACACACACACATATATATATATATATATATATATATATATATATATATATATATGTTTTATTTCTACTTATGTGTCCATAACATGATTTAATTTTATAAATGACACAAATCTCTATCAAGAACAAAATTTTCTAATGCATTAGTTAATGTATTTAAATTACGTGGAATATGTTGATATGTAATGTAATCAAAATTTGTTTTTAGTAATATAACACGTAGATAGATACCCAATATTTGTGGATTTCTTACTGAATAGTGATTGTTTAATTGTAACACAATGAACTCTAAATCCAACTTAACAACTAAATCCCTAATGCCAAGAGAAACTGCTTCTGACAAGAGTTCAATAAATGGACTATATTCAACAATATTATTGGTTGTTCGACCAAGGTAGATACTTTGTAAGTTAATCAACTTGCCATTGGGGTTATAAAGTACCCATGCTGCGGAATATAGGTTCCTTGTGCTATGACAAGAACCATCAGCAAAACCAACGTAATGAACTGAAGACATCCCCAAACTGAGTGGAACACAAGGTAAGCAGAAAAACATATGTCTACAAAGAAAACAAACACACCAAAAAAAAAAAAAATGCACACTAATGAATTAACACACTAATGTACAAAAGTTGTTATTTATAGATCACTTTGCGTAAAAAGTTCAGATGGAGTCCATTTTCAGACTCGGGTAAACAATCAGCATAGAATAAAACCGTAGTGTCACCGTTGACATGACGTGTAAGAATTGACTCAGCCAAATAATAGAGTAAAACTCATAAAAGGCTTTGCCCCCATGCCCCTCGAGAAAGTGAGGGTTATGAGTCATAAGATGAAAACCCCATTGCGATAATGGGAAAATGGTAGAGACTCGGTGAAAAAATATCATTAAAGGAGGCATGAAAAACTTGACCTCATGACGAGGAAAAGGTGATAACAGTTGAAAGATATTGACAACTTCAGGGTGAACTAAAATATCAATGAATATGATTACAATGATGTTCCCCATATGACCCTATGACAAGAATTCATGTACCCAGATAGGTGTCTAAAGTGGAGGTGTAGGAGAATGAGAAACAGATGCTTCAGAATAGGAAGGCATCTCATTGAGGTTAGGGAGAAAGGAAGAATGATGATGTAGATTGTTCCATGGAACTTCCTTGACAGACATGACCTCCATGATATTCTCATCAGTGGGGAATGCCTCATTCAAGGGATTCAAAGAATTCCAAGAACCAAGCCAAGGGGATGGCACATAAGTGTCCAGGTTCATACTGAAGACAGTATGACTTTATAAAGTGGCCATGGAAGCTAAAACAATCTCTTGATAATTTAGCTCCAATGGACTTAAAGACATAGAATCACCAAAAGAGTCAATTTGATCTTCAGTGGGGATAATTCAAGGATCCAAATAATCTGAGATCAGACTGATTTAATGAACATTTGGAGGTGGGAGATTAAAAGCACCCATTAAGGCAGTGTCTTTAAAGATAATTTACCCCACGCTCTTGTAAGGAATTCCAGTATTGACCACATAAGGGACATTACCATTGGATGAACCAGAAGAAAAGAAAGACAATTGATTAACTGTGACTATTTTTCCTTCATGAGGAAAATGAAGTAAGCGGAACAAAGAAGAAACCACACAAAACATGGCATGAGTCCAGCTTTGCTCGAGAAGAAGGTTGTAGTTGAGATTTACATCTAAAACTTCTACTTCTAATTCAACAGTCTTTCCTTCTAATGTAATCGGTAATTTTGTGAGAATATCGTATGGTAGTGAACCTTTGGCATGAAAGGCTTCCAAGTTGTTCAGAGATTGGTTAAGAGGAGGAGAGTTAATGGCTTTCCAACATGAAACTGACATGATGTAGGTGGAGGCACCTTCATCAATAACCATTCTATGAATCATCTTTCCTTTGATAAGGACCTGGATCAGAAATGAAATATGATGAGGAAGACGAGGTACATGATTCTCGAGATCGAAAGTAATTAGAATCGAATCAGAAGGATCGATAGTGCCTATAGCAGATAGCAGTGACTTTCGTTGCATTGGAAAACATTGAAGAACCTCCAAAGAAGACATCGCCAAAGGCGCCTGAGCTAAATCCTCAACAATATTATAATGTTACGTAGCTCTAGTATTCAGATAAAAAGATGACTTCCGAAGAACACCTTTAGCAGTGGTTGGATGACAGACTCATTGTTAGGGTGCTCGATATTGAGCAGATTAGAAGAGGACGGAGTAGAAGTAGGAGTATCAATGACTTCTTTCTCCATCATCTGCTTAAACATATCTTGATAGTCCTTGGTTCGTGTAGTGATTGAGATAGGTGATGAACCTTGCATCATGAACACTTGGGAACCTGAGGAAGCAGAACACTGAGATTGGTCTACCAATTGGGTCTGTTGTGACAGAAAGGGTTCTTTTAAGACAATTAGAGTCCCTTTCAGTAAGCGACTAACTTCAAATCATCGGGGACAATCCTTAGTGTAGTGATCCTCCTCACATATGAGGCAAGGATACTTTGGCTTTCTTTGAGAAGTGTCATCAGCAGAAGACTTAGGAGTGTTCGGTTTTGGGGAATAAGATTTGGCCTTTAAATTTCCCTTCTTTTCACCTTTAGAGGATTTATTTGTTGTGGTAGACTAGACAACATGAACCTTAGAGGCTTTACCAGGACTAGATGAATTATTAGAGGGATTAGTGGAACCAGTGTTTGAGACCGATTTCTGCTTTGAAGAAGCTTTCGCAGGAGCCTGTGACACGAAACCAATCACACTGTCTATAGGTGGTGTATCCGAAGACTTCGATGCTGTCAAGTTAGATGATGGTCTTGGAGCATCAGGTAACATCTCATACAATGTGCCATGCTAAAAATAGACAAAGTCTAAATATTCAGCACGGGTGGTACCTTTCTCTTCTGTAACACATCCATGCATGGCTATGTCCTTAACAATTTTGCTGACGAACAATTTTGTGAACCATTCTATCAATAGATCATCAGAAATCTCAAACATGATGAGGCGATGCTGATGTCTCCATTCATGGATATGATCAGAAATGTGGGTTGCAGTGTCCTTCTTAATTGATGTAAACAAATGGGTGCCAGTTTCATAGTGAACTGGCAGCTGGAAATGAGTGAGGAAAGCCATAATGAGAGTGTTGAAGTCACGGTAGGTACCTCGAAGCAATTCAATGTACCACTTAGTGGTAACACTTGTGAGAGTCCTTTGAAAGAGTTGAAGATGGATAGAATCATCGACATACGAATTGGGGGAGCAGCAGAGGTGATATGTCATCACGTGGGCTTGTGGATCCTCCTTCGCTTTTCCCTGGAATTTGGGACAATCACTCGGAATATTTGTTGGAACTGGAGGTGAGTATGTTGAATGAAGAATGGGATCATTCGTGAGCCTTGAAACATCGGTCAGCTCCAACATAGCGAAGAAAGGCAATTTCTTGTTAAATGACATATAGGGCCTTTAAGGAGACCGATACTACAGAGTCCATCCTTGTTGGTAAGGATTTTTCCCCCATAGTGGAGGATTTTTTCCATATGGAATCTGATTTTCTCCCCACTAAGGGTTACCTTGTCCGTAAGGAGGATTCAGTCCCGGGTAGGTTTGATATTACCTTGCCATAGGCGACTGATGAGCGTTGTACTCAACATACATGTTATAAGGCTATTGAACCTACTAACCTTGGACGTAAGGATTTTGAACCTACTGTTGCAAGGGTTGACCTCGATCTTGCAAAGGCTAGCCTTGCTGATATGCATATAAGGCTTGTTGTTCCCAAGGCTGACCTTGTTGCTGCAAAGGCTGGCTTTGTTGCTGTAAAGGTTCGCCCTACGGCTGCAAAGGTTGGCCTTGCGAGGAAAAAGGTTGGGAGGACTATTGAACAAATTTCACCTACAACTGCAAAGGTTGCTGCGACTGTTGCAAAGGTTTCCCTTGCAGTTGTAGCAATTTTCCTTGCTACTGCAATGCTTTCCCTTGCTGCTGCAAAGATTTCCCTTGCTATTGCGAAGGTTTCCCTTGCTATGGAAAAGGTTGTCCTTGTTGCTGTAAGGCTATCTGGATAGTTCTTGGGGTTATACCCTAAGGGTATTGATAGTTCTCAAATTGGATCTGACCATACCCACCATAATAGTGGATTGGTCAGGCTGAACATAAGGACCAACTTGAGGAATGTAAGGTAGATTTACCATAGCTTGCGAATGATATGGGACATAAGCCGGTTGGAATGGAACCTGATCCATATATGGCTATTGGTATTGGACGTTACCTGACCTAGATGGACCAGGAGGGTTAGGAATAATGTCATAAAAGGGTTGATTCATTCCAACCATGTGAGTTTGTAAACCACTCACATTGGTTTCGCTAGACATAATGGGAATATTTGGATCTTTCCCCCCAGGTGGTGGCACAGTCTGTCCACTTGTTGGAGGGATAGAAGAACTTACCGAGACCTAACCTGAGACAGTCGGTTGAACTAGAAGAGTCAGTCGAAATGATGAAATAGGTTTAGATAGAATGGTAGGTTGAACTGGAATGGAAGTGACTGTAGTTTGCACAATTACTAGAGAGGTTGTGTTCTGAATGATCGAACCTGATGTAGGCATAGCACCGGAAGACCAGATGGGGTTATGATATAATGATGATGTACTAGGAGTTCCCAAAACCAACTGAGCTAAAGAGGTATAACCATGCGGCAATATGTGATCACTAAGCTCAGCATAAGAGAGAGGCGAAACTCTTCCTGTATAAGGAAAACCTTCTGGAGGGAACTCATATCCCTGTTCATGATCTATGTGAGGAGTGTGGGTAGCGGAAACTTCCGAATGACCAGGAGAAGAGACTGGGATCTCGCCTTCTGACTCCATAGATGGAAACAAATAGCGATGAGGAACAAGAGGTGTACGAGGAGATAACTCCAAAGGAACACTAGGTCAATCATGCGAACTATACGGAGGCTGCAGAGATATCACAACAGGATCGAACAATGGGTTCGGTGGATAAACAACCAATCTTGGTGGACTTTCTAGAGTCTGTGGACTCCCAGGTGTCTAGATAGGATTATCAGAGGAATCCGGATTATATTCTTGTGGTGACCAGGAATCTAATGGAGGAAGATGAGAAGACAAAGGTTGGATACTCAAAACAATCCCAAGTTCAAGGCCTTGATCCTCAAGAAACTAAGGAAGTTTCATATGAACTCCTTGGGAGTACCCTTCAGTATCATACAGCAAAGGGGAACTATGAGATGGACTCAATGGTTCAACCATGAGGACTTCCCCTCAATAGAAAAGAGGAAAGGAAATAATTTGATTAAGGTTTTAACAATCTTGAAATTAATAGGGAATTACTCAATTTGGTCTAAGAAGCAACTGCTTGGGATTGACATGTTTAATGTGGGAAGTTAAATTTTAGAAACAAAAACATTTCCTTTTCATCTTTTAAGAGTCAAGAAAAGGGTGAAAAGGTGACTCTCATTGCTTTCAATAGTTTTGCGAGCGTGAAAGGACAAGTTGCTTGATGATATTTTCAAATTTAAGGAGTCAGAAAAGATCAAATGACTACTCAGGTGAATCTAGGTAAAAGGAGTACCAAGTAACTGTGAAATGAAATATACACCTTAGCCAATAAATTGGCCAAGGACTTGACAAACGTGCAGGCAATCTACCTGAATTTTGTGTTCAGTATATCACATTTATCGGGCAGCAGACTCAGCTTCCTATGGATAAAGGATTGCAAACTAGAGGGGTCTCCCTTTATATACACGACAGTACGGGGAGCACAAGTCTATGCTAGCGATGTCTAATGCTGAAGTGAACAACAACTGCTAAGTTTTAAAGATGTCGAAACACGTCTCTAACCTAGATCACTAGATATCATCGTTAATGTTTCAAATGCTCCTTAGGTTAATTGATAGATTTTAAAGTTGATCTTGTAATTATGTCTCAATTTCAAGGCCTTAACGATGTTTCTTGTTCCTAAAATGAAATCTAGATGATGAAATGAAATCTTTCAATTCGATGAAGGCTATCTCTGTAGGGAAGAAAATCACTCAAATCATGTATAAAACCAAATGCAAAATTCATATAGGACCATCTTCAAATGCTAAATTAAATATATGAAATCTAATCTTTCATATGGTAAGCAGATGCAATGCCTACACAAATCTTAAAGCAAAAATTTCCTTAAGATATAGTGATGATTTTTCTATTTTTCAAAAATGCAACTGATGTAATCTAGTGCAAAGGAAAAGAGAATGCAATCAAACCAAGAAGTATAAAAATCTCTTTCACATCAATGATTCGAATGCAATCATAAAATGTTCCAAAAACTAGGAAAATAATAGCACTTTCACTTTCAGTTTGAAACATAAACAACTTCAAAGCAGACACTTTCTTTTGATCCTAGTGAGACAATCGACTTGTAATCTATTGTTTGTCAAATGAAGCTTAAGTAACTTTCACTATATCCACTAATGAAAACAACTTAAGGCATAAGAACCAAAAAGTAAACTGCAAGCATGTCTAAACACACTAATACTTTTTAACACAGGCAATTCAATCTCTGACTTCTGATGGGAAGACCAACGAGTGTACTGAGGTTGACCTAGAATACCTAGAACACTAAAATTCTAATAAAACTTCAAGGACACTCAATCCAAGTTAAAAGACAATTGTAATCAGACAACGGGAGAGTCAATGAGAAACACACTGGTAAGTCTCAGGGAGAAGACAACTGAAACTAAAAATCAAAGAGAAAACCCTAAATTTCTTATGTTTCTACAATCATCGCACCTGTCAGGAGTAAAGTAGTGATCATCTCTACTGTAACTAAAAAACCCGTGATATCATCACGACTGTGAGGCTTAAATATGCTATGGTTGAGGAAAAGGACAAAGAAATCCAAAATTTTCAAAAACGGTTCAAGTTACCAATCTTTAGTTATCTACCAGACAATGACACTGACTATAAGCAGCAATGAAGTGCAAAAATCAATGGTTGACCAAACTTATCAAAAGACAAGGTGAAGGAAAGGAAGGAAAGGGTCATAGGCTCTCGAGCGAAGTCACCATTTTGTTGACATGGTTAATCCTCTCTATAGACAGAGACGATCCCTCTATCCCAATGAGTGGGTCTAGCAACTAAAGGGACAATCAACTAGACATCTTCCTAGATTATGATTGATAAATAGAATAAGAGAGAAGGCCTGCCTTACTCTAATGCTAATCTGATTTCCTTTGTTGAGATCCTTGAACCGCTCATGTCACAACCTTGTTCCTTATGTACCTGCACAAACGACCAAGAGACAACAAAGCCTTCCAAAATTGATAGCAAATCCAATAATAATCTATTTAGCTGGTCAAGGAATCTCAAACCAATACATACATGAACATATATATTTTGGGAAGATGAACCAGCAGTTGTATTATTATTTAAAGGATAAAGGCGAAGCTTACAACCATAGCCTTGATGTTGAAAGGCTCTCCTTGAGTTGTAATCCAATCCAAGCCAAGAAACTCTCCAACACTCCTTCTCCAAGTCTAATGAATAACCTCTAAGCACAAGGTCAACATAGGGGTGCAATTAGACATAGATCAAGCATTTGGGAATGGTAGAGGGGGAATTTATAGACTAGGAGAGGGAGTTAGGCCTCCTCCAAAGGTAGGATTAGGCCCACATATTAAGGAGGTAGCTCATAGGGATGAGACCAAGAGGTCAAATTAGGAGGATTCGACCTCATCTATGCGAAACCACCTCCTTCTCACCGCTCTGGAAGCTTCTAGATCATGAAGCTTCTCATCCTCTTTGGGAAAACTTCATTTTTGAGACCATCATGAGTATGAGAGGGAACAGAGTGATGCCATCATTGGCTTAACAAGGTGTGACATGCAATCATCGAGGTTTTTGAGCTTCACAAGGGCAATGACTCTCATTTTATGGTTATAAGAGCTATTTCTTTAGGGAAAGATCAAGGGATTTTCCAAGAAACATTAAAGGAGTGATCTGAGCTATACACATTGATGAGTATACTGTATAATGATCATGTTTCGGGCACTTCAGGGTATGTCACAAGGAAGTGCAGGAGGCGTGACAAAATACTATGTAACATCCTCTTGCATCTAGCTTGCGAGAAATCAATCCTTGAGTTGACATAGGGCTCAACCAAGCCACCAATGAGATCACTCCTACGAAATGAGGCTTCTAAAAAAGAAATTAATTAATCTAACTCTAAATCTAAATGCAATGCAAAAAAACAAATAAAATTATTCTAACCCATCATATATGAAATAGTTTCTAAATACTGAGTGTAAGGATTAAAGATGACGGGGATTTTACATGTGTTGTATGATAAATGTCAAGCTAATAAACAAATTCTAACAACTGATACTATTAATGCATTACATGATCTCTTAGGAGATTTAAAATGATAAAATATGAACAGCTAAACTAAATAATTAGTTCACACAATTTTAATGACTATTAAATCAATTTATGATGATAAATTCCTAAGTAAATGGATTTTAAGAAATTTCTTCTAATACAAGAGAAAATAAAAATAAAAATAGATGATCTATGTAATTATTAGATAATATAGTTGATCTAATAAACAAAAATTCACATAACGTGCACTAGTGCTCAAACATGGAATCACTAACATAAATCTTCCATAAAAGAATAATGGTTTTATTCACAAATAAAAGTATTTCAAACAAAATCTTAAACGTGAATCTCGTGCTATATTTAATGAGGAAGTTCTCCAACAGTCCTACCAAGACCTTCAACTTTGCTAATAGAAAGTGAAACTACAATAGTGTATATTCTAGCCCCTACAATAGAGATCTAATCCCAAAGGGAAAACTCCCAAGCTCATATCTGAGTATTCTTCCTAATACTATTGCAAAAAACCTCCTCACAGAAGTGCAAATAGCACCCTACTTGCAAAAAATAGGAATCCTTCTTTGTTCTTCAAACACTTATTTATAATTTACAGATGAAATCCCCCAAAAAGGAGAGTTTTTGAAAGGAAAAATTGATCTTTAATTTTGGATATGTAAATCTTAGTTTTATTTCAATGTTGCTTCAATCCCATTTATTCAAATCCCTTGGGTCTCATCTCCTTGGAACAAAGTATGAAAAAAATATTCAAAATTATAATTTAAAACCAATAAAACTTGTACACAAAATCTAAATAAAAAGTTGTTGAAAACAAATTAACCAATTAATATTAAATTTAATCCAGAAGATCTATGCTTTCTATTTCAGTATGTACAAATTTCTATGGCAAACAGGTAATATGATATGAATTTGCAAGAGTAAAAAATTCCTAGCCAATCAAAACTCTCCAAAACAAACTCTAAAAATTCAATTTTTGGTTACAAGTATGGAGCCTTAAATTATGCTAATGTTTTGGAATAGTAAATGATCAGATTTTCTTGATTCAGTGTTGTGAGATTGTTCTACATGGAATTAGATTTCCAACAAGCCATCATTTTCCTGTTTTTGTGGAGTACCACTCAATATATTACGTCGAAAAGTATGGGTTTGAAAACTGATTTAACTTTCTTCTATTTATAAAATTATGGGCAATTTTTATTAATGTTTTAGTTTTAATATATTTAAAAATATTTTAAAAAATAAATAATAATAAAGAAATTATATATATATATATATATATATATATAGAGAGAGAGAGAGAGAGAGAGAGAGAGAGAGAGAGAGAGAGAGAGAGAGAGTCAATGGGTGCACACATATATGGACTCAATAGAGTTTACATGAGGTGGGGAGGTCCGTGAGTGGAGTGTGGGCCCTCCCCACCTCGCCATGAGTTTGATTTAAAATAAAATAAGGCCTATTGTTTGTCAATTTAAGTGCCTTAAATTTTTACATGAATTATCGACTGGAGTTGGTAAGCTTGTGAAGTGCAAGTGTACTACATATGGTGGAAGTCCTTTTTATTAAATTAGATTATTAATGTGCATGATTGAGTCATTGAACTTTACTTCTAAGGATGTAATTTATTCATACGTTACTTTTCAAATAAAATGGATTTAACTAGGGAAAATTTTAAGGACCACCGTAAATTGATATGTATAATAAATGGGTGAATCCCCATGATACATAGGAAAAATGGGAGGCAATTTTATCAATAATATAATATTTATATATAATCTTTTTTGTGAATCTCTCACCAGATTATATTATCTTGTTAAGTCATGGCAAATCTTTCACTGAATTATAAAATCTTGTAAGATCTTGGCAAATCTTTCATTGAATAATAAAACATTGTGAAGTCTTGGCGAAGGTTTTGTTAAAGTATGAAACCATATATGATAATAAGAAAACATATTCATTAAATTATAATATACTAACACACATGTTTGAAAAAAAGAAACATAATTTTCTCTTCCTACAAACAATATTGCAAGTTTCAATGGCCGTTTGTCAAGGTTCTTACTGTACACTCTTTCATATCCTTGTATTAGTTTTGATAATATTCCACAGGGGATATTAATCTTTTCTCTACCACTTTTGTCAAGCTATCAAATTTCTTTCTTATTCCATAGACTCCAACTCCGAGATCAAAAAAAGCACATCAATTTTGTTTACCCCAACACACCAACAAGTAGCAAGGCCCAACTATATAATATAAGAAAGTAGTAGGTATCCCAAAGGCTTGAAGGGGATCTAATGGAAATAAGTGACCATTGTCAAAAGCCTTCCAATCAATAAATAAATATATAAATGTAGATTTATTATTATTTTAATTGGAAATATTCAATTAAATAATAAAATTTAATTACATCTCTCATAAACTAAATTTCTTATTAGCATAACTCACTACCTTCATACGTCTTGCATTTTTTAACAGCGTTGTAACATGTGGATTAATTTCCTTTTTGGTGCACAACCTCTACTGTTTAGGACAATATGGTGCAGTGGCCCAACCCCTACAAATAATTACGACAAACTAAGAATAATAGAGAAGATGAAAGGTTGTACAAACCAACATATTTTTCAAATAACTAATCTAACATCAGTACCTTAACTTTTTCATGAAGATACCATATTGAGAATGTTTGAAAAATGGTGGGAAATACGGGTAGCGACTATCTCTCTTCTGCGAGGGTGATGCGAAAAGAGTGATAAGATTTCACTGTTTTTTTTTTTTTTGTTAAATCAGAAAAACCAATATTGATGGAGATATTGGTATTTTTTTACTAAATTTTGTGAAGTTACTAAATGTAGCTTTAACCATTCACCTTAAGATGTTTCTTACAATATAATTTCCTAAGTCTATTTAATATCTTCATTATCATAAATACCAACCTATATCCATCTTAACTCCACATCTACCACTCTTAGAGGGATGAAATCTATTTATCCCTTTTAGCACTTGGTAGACCTGAAATTAAGATGGGTCTAAGATGATAGAATTTCCCCCTTAAATATTCTATGCTCACATGAATACCATGGCATTACCATGGGTCAATACCATGGGATATCATAAACCTGGAGCTTAAAAACTACTATTAGTAATTTATAAAAATTAATAAAATTAATAATTGATTTTTATTTTATTTTATTTATTTTAACCAAGTTAAAATGTTTAAGTGACATTAAATTACAAGATCCATTTTTACTCTTGATCTACCAAGCCCCGAGAGGGATCAAATATTTTTTCACTCTATGCTAGTCTGCATATCACGATATTTGGTCCCTCTCAGGGCTTAGTAGATCCAGAGTAAAGATGGATCTATGATGGTTTAATTCCCCCTTTAAATAGGCTACATTCCACGTGAAAAGCATGGGTCAATACCATGTGCCATATCTATTTTTATGAATACTAATATTAGGGTTAATAATGTTTTTTTGCATGGTATTAATAATAATTTGGCCCATAGGCTTTTTTGAGTGTTTGTAAATATAATGTGACTTATGGAGTAAATACAAAAAAATGTTTTATTTATTTACCATACCTCTTGTTTATTTATATTTTTATTAGTTTACCATACCCCTTTTATAAATATGGTATTTGGCCTATAGGATTCAGTTAAATAAAACCTCTTTTTTGAGCATTCTTAAATAGAAAGAGGGTTATGGACTAAATATAAAAGAAGGTTTTATTTATTTACCATACCTCTAGTTTATCTATATTTTTATCTATTTACCATACCTTTGGAGTAAGTATAAAAGGATGTTTTATTTATTTACAATACCTCCACTTTATTTATATTTTTATTTATCTACACCCTTGCGTGTTCATAAATATAAGGTGACTTATGGACTAATTATAAAAAAATGTTTTATTTATTTACTATATCTCTTGTTTATTTATATTTTTATTAATTTACCATACCTATTTTATAAATACGGTATTTGGCCCATAGGATTCACTTAAATAAAACCTCTTTTTTGAGCCTTCTTAAATATTTACCATACCTATTTTATAAATTTGGTATTTTGCCCATAGGATTCACTTAAATAAAACATTTTTTTTAGCCTTCTTAAATAGAAAGACGGTTATGGACTAAATATAAAAAGATTTTTTATTTATTTACCATACTTATAGTTTATTTATATTTTTATTTATTTACCATACCTCCACTTTATTTTTATTTTTATTTATTGGGACCAAATTTAACCTCCCAAACCACCTCCCAAACTAGAAAATGGGCTATTGTAAATGGATTTAACATTGCAAATAAGAAAATCGGGCGATGGCAATGGAATATAACCTACAAAACTAGGCGAATCGATTCAAATGATTCTTTTCATAGTTTATCCGTTGATTCAAATGAGTCTTTTCATAGTTTATCCGCCCCTTTTTGTCTGGGAAAAATGAGAAAAATAATTATTTTTTAAATAAAAATTGGGCTAAATATATGAAATGGGTGTTTTAAAAATTTTCACCCCTCTAAAATGGAAAACCCCTTAAATTTCGCCCTTGGGCTAAAATTTGCCCCTAAAATTTACCATGGATTTAACACATTGAATATTCCTACTCCTTTCTAATGAAATAAAAAATTCTCTTCACACTTGCAAAATGAAACTTAAAACAAACTCACACTATCTTATTAAGAAAACTTAACTTATTTATTGCAACACAAATTTAATCTCTAAAAGCATAATTAATCTTTTAATATTCTAGGAATCCTTTGCATAAAAACAAAAAATGAAATTAACTTCTATTCAAAATCAAAACCACATATTTACTTATTATCAATCACTCATGCTTTGAAATGAAAACCATAAAGAAATCACACACACTTTGAAATGAAATACTGTAAAATGAAATTATAAAGAAATCTATTAAGTTCTAAAATGAAACACTCTGAAATCATAAGGAAATCTATGAAAAGTGATTACACTGCAATTAACATCATTATAAATAAACTTGAAAAAGGAATGATTAATGAAATATTGCTATTTCTATGTGACTACAATCAAAACTGCAAAATTATTTTAAAACATATGAATAACTGTAATAAACGATAAACAAAAGTTATGAAAATGCAGAACCTTCACTATTTGCAGGGGCCCTCCACAAACAGGTGGTCATAGAACTTCAATTGAACAGTAAGCTATGCATCAAAACTTCAAAGGAATTTCTTCATTAACAGAGTAAAAACAGAGTCTTAAAACATTACTATCACATACATAAAAATCAATCAATATTTATGTTTGTTGCATAGTATTTATAAAATCCCGTGCCTATAAATGTTTGAGGCTTTTACACCTACCTTAGCTATCATATTTCTATATTAAGCTTCTAACAATTATCAAGATATCGTTGCTCACGATTTTCTATTTAGTAAAGCAGATTGTGAAGCGTAGGAATTTCATATTCTCACTCGCCAGTTCAGCGACCAAGTTGACTTTACCCTTTGACCACGCAATCAAATAATCCTTTTGATGATCTGGTTTAGATGAACGGGAGTAAATCATTAAAGGGATCAATATCCACATTTCCATATCTTTCCCCTCTTATTCAGTACCTCTGATCTTGGTAAACCATGGAATTGGCAAAAATATAGATTAGCTACAGAATCATGCGAATTTGGTAGCCAATACAAATATTAACTCAATAATAAGGAACATTATTAAATATGAAAGATAAGAAAATTAAATACCTTACCATGTCAAAAACCTTGTAGTTTGATGCCTATTGAGTTGATGATGATGGTCAAGGAAAGGAAAAATAGGTAAGGGAGAGTGTCAAAATGAAGCAATCACGAGGCTCAACATTCCCCCACATAGAGGCCATTGCATGTCCTCATGCAAAAATCCAAAACTGGAAGTCTTTCTCTATCACTTCTCTTTCTGAGAAACTTGGACCAGAACATCTAAGTTTTTCATTCTTTTATTCCTTCTTGCAACTGTCATTCTGGGCTTCTTCATCAAAATCCTTCATTTTAGACTCATGACCTTCTTTCTTAGAGATTCATTCTTTTTCTTTTCATACCATAAGCACATATGTAGAAGAATGTAATCATTCTCAATCCTTTGTATCTCATTCTACATTTTTTTTGTTTCATGTTCCTTCTTCAGATGTCTCTTCAATGTCTCCAACTCAAAGACTTCTTTCTTTTTAGTTTTCACAAGTGGAGGTTCTTATGGACTATTAGACTGGATTTACTTTTCATGGAATGTACAACAAGATGCTGTCTCTGCAGCTCTCCTCTCTAGAGACTCAATCTATTCATAGAATTCTTTCTTTACTGGATCTATTTCTGGTGTTCTTCGAACTGGGCTATGAACAGGTGAGGTGACAGTAGGTGATGGAACTTCCATGTTCTCTTCTTCCTCCAAATTAACAACACCTATAGATTGTTGAGATGGGTTTTTATCAAGATTGATGCTTCTTCTTACATTTGATGGAAGAGGGTTTTTAGTTTTAACTATTTTCTTCTCTGTTTTAGCTTCATCTGTTTTCTTGGATGTGCTTTTTTCCTTTTTACTGACTTTCTTTCTTCTAACAAATTGCCTTTTAAGGCTTCCTAAAATTTATGCAAAAGGAGTCTCATCTTTTTACTATTCTTATGGTTGTTGTTGTGGGAAGCTTTTCATAGGATTCTTAGATATTATCCTCCTTCCTCTTTTTTCTTTGTTGTTGCTAGGTGACTCTTGATCCTCCTCCTTAAAATGATTTCTAACTAGGAATCTATCCCAATTATCTCCTAGTATTTTAATATGAAATTCAATGAGTATTTTTATAAGGTCGTGGTCATATACAATGTTTCCTATGAATTGGATCTTTTTCTAAACATTCCCATACATTTTACTTAACCTATTTAACAGAAAATAAGGAATATTGATTTCATTCTCTTCAAGAAAATGAATCATCAAATGATTGTGGTAAAAGAACATACAACCAAATCTTCCTTCACAAGTGACAAATTTTTGAATTACTAGAAAAAAAAATTCTCCATTTACCCTTAAGTGTTGTACTGGGAATCCCTTTCTTAAAAATAGTGATATCCATGCCTGGGTTTTTCAATAAGGTCTTCCATTATTCTCCTTCAATGCCCATGTTCTTAATCCATTTCTCTCCGACTTTTGACAGTCTAATTGCTTCAGCAATAAGATATTTTGTTAGTGAAAACTTGATGTCTCCAATTTCAACCTCTATGCCATAAAAAGATCTGGAAAATGATTTAGTCACTTTCTTGTTAAAACCATCAAACTTTTCCATGAACTCTAGCCACTGTGATTTCTACAACATTTCCTTCACCTACAGATATCCTTCGATGAATTTTGTTCCATTTGGTTATGTTCTTACTATGACACCCATGGTTGAGAAGTTTCACCTTAGAATTTGCTTCTTCACAGGGTATGAGGTAGGGTTTCGGGATAATGGCTTTGGTGAGAGTATAAATGAGAGTGAGGGTAAAAACAAGTGAAGTGACCATTAGGGTATGAATAGATGTGAGTTGGTCAATTTCAACAATGAATTTGTAATTTGAGACGAGTGATGTGTAATGATGAGGGATGAATGGGTGATTTACGACTTTTTATTTGATATGGCAAGATATTTTCATCTCACTTTTGGCAATGACAATTTTTGAACCAATGATATATCATCATTATAATTCATACACTGATCTTTTGACCCTTATTATTAAATTAAATATTTGCATACCTTTTGAATTCGTGATTCTAACATTTGATTCATCCTTTTTGTATTTCCTTCAGGTGCTTTTGAGGATGGATTTGATCATTTCTTCAATTGCTCCAATTAGTTTTCCTTGTCAAACATCAACTACAAAATTTTGAAAAAGATGCAGATTCTTAGCAATTCTGTACCTATTTTATTCTAGAAAGAAAAAGAGGGATAAAAATAAAATGGGAATGGGAAAGAAAATTTAGGATGCCAAAATTACATGGTTTTAACCCTAAATTTTCTGTATAAACATGCCAACAATGTTTTTTTTCATATATATATATATATATATATATATAATTCACAGAATAACCACAGAAGAAAATACTCACAAGATCATAATTGAAAACATAGAAATCTCTTTCTATTATGGAAATACCTCGATGAATTTACAAGTGAGAAATACTGAGCCCTTCCTTCCTTTATATAGGAATTTTGAGGGAAGTCTCGTTTCTCTAGATTCTTCATTTCAAATCAACCTAAAACAAATCATCTAGGATTGTCCTTAAAGATATGACTTTCATAAGGTCCTTCTATAGATAAGACTTAAAGTGGACTACGGAAAATTTTACACAGTGGAGATTCTTGAGGAGGAACCCATGAAAGCAAGTAAAGAAAACTATGGAAAAGTAAAAATAGTGGAGATTCCTGAGCAAGAACCCATGAAAGCAAGTAAAGTAGATTACATAAAAGTAAACACAGTGGAGATTTCTAAGGAGGTGATGAGCCCCAGAAATGGGTAATTATATTGGCCATTTTTCCTCTTGTTTTGACTTAATCCACCATTCTCATTAGTTTAATGCATATTTTTGAATATATTTATGCTAATAGAGTGAATTGGGTTAGTCACTTTGCCATGTAGTCTAATGTGTGTTGTATGCAAATTTTTTGGCCAATTTTGGACAAAGTCAAGGGATTTATGAGCAAATGGCAGCGAAAACTCAAGGAAAATAGGGAAAAGGATCTATAGGGGGGTGTCTCCTTCATTTATGACCCCTTTCCTCAAATCCTCCATCAGCAACTCGGAGCACAAAAGTCCACATGGATGATTCCAAGGAGCAGCTGAGCAAGTAAAGTAGGACTGATGTTTATCTCCAATTCTAGAAAGCCGAGTTCCTTGATTTTAGGGGGACTATTGAAGGAATCCATTTGTATAAATAAGGAGGCTTAGAGCCTCAGTAGGCTAGCTAGTTATTAGTTGATTTTCGCACTTTTGTGCAGCATTGTGTTACGCTCATTTTCGAGTTCCTTTTGAGAACAGTTTATGTAATGTAACTATTATTTTTGATAATGAAGATGAAGCATTTTTTGAGCCAGCATTCATCTCTTTCAGAGGGCTGAAGCTCTTGGGTCAGGGCCCAACCCAAGTTTCCCAACACCTCCTACTTTGTACTTATATGTTTTTGCTTCAGTTCATCAGTTAATTTCTGTTGCATAGATTCATTTTACTTTGTTAGATTAGGTTGCTTTTGATGGTTAGTATAGTTGTTGTTGTTTTAGTTGATCAAGTAGGTTACTGCAGTGACAGAATAAGATTCAAAAAGGCCAATAGAAAACCCTAATCTCCTTTCTCCATTCCTAGAACTATGATTTGAGATCACGGCACTACTGCTGCCACCAAAACCCCAGTTTTTGCTCTTCCATGCAACTACGAGTGTGATACCTTGATTTGGAAAGATTGATATTGGTTCAGATTCAGTTGCTTAGATAATTTTATGTTCTTTTACCATAGTTCTCTCTGCATTCTTTTCTGTTCACAGGTTATTGTTCAACATTTTCTGTTTGTAGGTCAAAAATTAGGTCAAGCTAGAGAAATCTCTGTTTTCATGGTATAGTTAGTTCTTTCTTTGATCAGTCTTGATGAGTAAATGTGTAGATCTCTTGCAGGACATCTCAACTCACCATCCATCCATGGAACAACTAGCACTAGCTCACTTCTCATAGATCTCTCAGGGCAATCGCAACATTTCACCAATCTGCCCTAATTTCTGCGTTTTTCTCCATAAGCTTTCCTTTCATCCTTTGAACAAATCCAACCATCATGTTCATTCTTGATCTTCCTCAACAAGTTATAGACACATCAACACCTTCATCTAGCCTTTAGTTCCCCTTTCCCCTCATTTTTCCACCTTCAAAACTCCAAAAATAGCTCTCGGCCTCGTCCTGGAGATCATCCTGTAGAATCTCTTGTAGATCCCCTGCAACCTCTTGTAGAATTTCCTGTGAGTGATTTTTCGAAGTCTGATCGCAATGGAAGTCTTCAGAAGGGTACTAGGGGCTTCTTAGGACCTCTCCACACCTTCCTCCACCTCTGCAACAACCAAATCCATCTCCCTTTGCCACCAACCCTCTGCACAATCACAACCAGATAAATCACAAGCATAATAATTTCACATAAAAATACTCAAAAGCACAAAAAGATGTTTCCTTCTCATTTCTTTTTAGAAGTAGCTTGAATAAATGCAATTTACCTTTTTAGTAGTCAATGGCACTCATTTCATCAGTTTTGATCTCTTTTCCTGCAACAGTAGGGTTAGTGGGTAAATTAGGGTTTGCTAGGGTTTGCGTTACATTTCAATTTTCCTTCTCTTTCTGCAAGTAGAATAGCCTCTTTAGAGTTAGCTTTCTTTCATCACAGTTAAAAGCTTCTTCTAAGAATTCATAGAAGTTGGCTTAAGCTCCTAGCGAACTTGTGCCAGCTGATCAAGTGACAACCTGCAGTAAGAGCTAGTACTTGTGCATACAACACCGTCACTTCCAAGTTTGTTACAAACTACGGGGTTCATAAAAGTAAAGTAGGAAGCCCCAGGAGTTGCAGTGTTATTGCTGCAATACTGGTGCTCACCATATTTTTTGCGCAGTTACTGGGGAAGCGTCAAAGTATTTGTGATTACTTCTTTTCTTCTATTTTCTACTGCAACATTCTGCTAAGTAGTTTATTTCAGCAAAAGTAGAGTAGTTGTTTCATTTCAATTCTTCAATTTCAATTCTACAATTTCAATTCTGCAAAAGTAGATTAGCCATTTCTTGCTTTCATTTCAATTCTGTAATTTCCATTTCAGCAAGAGTAAATTAGTCATTTCCTACTTTCATTTCAATTCTGCAATTTCCATTCCTGCAAAGTAGAATAGGCATTTCCTTGCTTTCATTTGAATTCTACAATTTCATTTTGTCAAGTTCATTTCAGTAGTTGCAATTTGTTGTTCAATCCATTTCAGTTTTGCAAGTACAAGCAAAAAAAAAAAAAAAAAATCACCCAAAAAGAGATTTCCTTTCATGCCTCGTAGGAATAGAGATAATTTAGGAAAATTCCTACCCAACACCCCCACCACATCACTAAGTCACCCTTCTCTCTTCTTCGGTGGCAGTGATCCTGAAGAACCTATAGGTGAACCTCCAGAGATATACAAAGATGCTATAATAGAAAAAAAGCAAGAAACCATTCCTCTTGAGACCATGGCTGAAAACAGAAATGTTATAGGAAATGGGGAAATAATAGAAGGTACATTTCCTATCTGAGAGACCAATGGGGACACTAAAATGAAAAACATAAGTCCCTTAGCCTTACCTCACTTCCATGGGTTGACTACTGAAGATCCTGATACCTTCTTGTTTGAATTTTTTGTTCTTTGTCGAACCTATGTATATGCAGAAGATGAGCAGAAGTTGAAATTGTTTCCTTCTACCCTCAAGGATGCAACATTGTGCTGGTTCATGGGGTTACCTAGAAATAGCATCACAGCTTGGGCTTAGATGCAACAAGCCTTTAACAAAAAATACCAGGACTACTGTAGATCAAAGGATACTAAGGAAGAAATCTTTCAAATGACCATGGGAAGTGATGAATCCCTAGAAGACTATGAAGAGAGGTTTCACCTCAGTTATAAAAGGGTCAGGTGCACACTTGACCTAGAATCTCTGAAGTTGGTCCTGCTCAGAGGAGTCCCTAAAGACCTTCTAGATACCCTCCATCTGTTGGTTGGGGGAGATATCTACCAACTACCTTATGATGACATAAAGACTGTGTTTAGAAACCATTCTAGGGCAGCCAGAAAAAGAGGTAGGGGAAGTCAACCTTTAGCCAATACATCCTCATCTAGCTCATTTTTTAAAAGTGAATTTGAGAATTGGCTGGAAGATTTCAAAAGCGAGATGAGGTAGTCTCTTACCATGCAAATAGATACCTTGCATATCAAAAGGAAACAAGAGGAAGCCGAGAGGGCTTTGGCCATGTTTTGTCCTAGGTGCACTAGAAGGCATCCTAGGAATGAATGCCCATTGAACTCTATAAAAGCGTGTTCAATCTGTGAAGAAGACCATTCTATGAATCAGTGCCCTTCCTTGCCTGGACTTAAAGCTGCATATTTGGGGGTTGAAGGAGCTAGTGAACCACTTTATTTCATGAACTAGAGGAGGCCACATGGGCCAAGACCTTACTAGCAGGGAATGCAAGGGACATCCCAGACACAACCCCAATCAAGCCAATCCCATGCCTTCTTGGGGTCCCCTTGCTCATCCTTCTTGGTCCACACCCCCTCCTTGGACATATCCATCTCAATACCATGCTCATACAGTTGCTCATCTGTTTCACTCTTATGCTCAGCCCCAGCCTCAGTGGAATGCACCTCATCAGGGGTGGAGGCCCCAGTACAACTCTCCTCCTATGCTTTGGCCTCCACCACCTACTCAACCTCAACCATTGCCTCCTTCTCCTCCAAGTAGTTATGTGTAAAGATACCACTTCTCCAAGCCATAAAGGATGTGCCTATATACAAAAACATGATCAAGGAGAAGTGCTTCAGACTCCTAGGCAGGTACAAGAGAGATGCCCCAACTATCAATGGCATAGGACAACTGTCCGACCTGATGTTGGGGCAGATAATCTGTCCGAAATATCTAGAGCCTGGGAGTCCTGTAGTCGATGTCCACATCAATGGCACCCTAATCCCCCATACCCTGATTGATCTAGGGGCTGCCATTAATGTGATGACCAAGGACACTATGCTCAAGCTCAACCTTTCGGGCTCCCTGAGAAAGACAACAACAATATTGTAGTTAGCAGACCGCTCCACCACGACTCTTGAGGGGATTGTGGAAGATATAATGGTCTCCATCGATTCTTGGGAGTACCCCGTTGATTTCTTGGTTCTCCAGCCCAAGCCGAAGCTCATTGGGTATCCTCTCATCCTGGGAAGACCTTGGTTGGCTACTGCAGATGCCTACATCAGTTTTCAAGCTGGGAACATGACAATCAAGAATGGGCATATGTCCAAGTAGCTAGTCCTATATCCTCCTGCCCAACCTTTGTTAGAGCATGATTTACCTCTCTGGTTGGAGGAGAAAGATGAGGATAAAGTCTATTCCACACCACTGTGTGCAGTAGAAGCTACCATGTGGGGCTGACAAACCAAGGATGATCTTATTGAAAAGTTAATTCAGAATCCACCCCCTAGTGTGTTGCCATTAGAGGAGCTAGTGGAAGAAAAACAAGCCAATCCATTGGTTGATCTTTGTGTGGCTGATCCAACCTCTCTCTAAGTTAGGAATGTGGAATTCTGCCCAGAAAGAACCTTGAAGATCAACTCATCCCTATCCACCTCTCAGGAGAAAGAACTGTGTAGCTTATTGAAAAACCACTTGGATGCTTTTGCATGGAGCTATAAGGAGATGAAGGGAGTCCATCCTTTAGTATGTACTCATCACATTTACATTAAAGAAGATTGTAAACCAATTAGGCAGCCTCAAGGGAGGATGAATCTAGCCCTTAAGGACATTGTCAAAGAAGAACTGCAAATGCTGTTGGATGCAAGATTCATCTACCCTATCTCTGACAGTGAATGGGTCTCTCCTTTGGTGCTAGTGCCAAAGAAAAATGGGAAGTGGAGAATATGTGTCTATTATTGGGAACTAAACAAGGCCACCAAGAAGGACCATTTTCCTTTGCCTTTCATAGATCAAGTGTTAGATGGTCTGGCAAGGAAGAAGTTCTTCTCCTTCCTAGATGGGTTTAGCATGTACAACCAGATCCAAATCAGCTTGGAAGACCAAGATAAGACCACTTTCACTTGTCCTTGGGGTACCTTTGCATACCAGGTCCTTCCCTTCAGATTGTGCAATGCTCCTGCCACTTTCCAGAGAGCTGTATTGAGTATATTTGCTGAAATGGTTCATGATTTAGTGGAAATCTACATGGATGACTTTACACCTTATGGTTCTAACTTCCAGGAAGCTTTGACTAACCTAGGGAAAGTTTTAGACAAGTGCATTGAAATGAACCTATCCCTCAGTCCTAAAAAATGTGAATTCCTGATGACTGAAGGGACCGTGTTAGGTCATACAATTTCTCAGCAAGGATTATAGGTGGATCCCAACAAAATTGCCATCATCCAAAGGGTCCCACCTCCTCAAAAGGTAAGAGATGTTCAGAGTTTCCTAGGCTTAGCAGGGTATTATAGAAGATTCATTAGGGATTTCAATAAGCTAGCCTCTCCATTGTTTGGTCTTTTAGGAAAAGATGTTGAGTTCATATGGACTGACAATTGTCAAGAGGCTTTGGATACCTTGAAAATTAAACTGGTGACTGCCCCAATTTTGAGAGGTCCAAACTGGGCCCTACCCTTCCACATTCATACAAATGCTTCGAACAAAGCAATAGGAGTAGCCTTAGGGAAAATTGAAGAGAAGCTACCTTATGCCATTTACTTTGTGAGTAAAAAATTGTCCAAGGTAGAATTAAACTACATTATAACTGAAAAGGAGCTCCTAGCTGTAGTCCATTCCCTAAATAAGTTCAGACACTACATCACAGGCTATCAAACATTCATACACATTGATCATGCTACAATTAGGTATTTAACGAATAGACCAGATGTAAATGCTCATATTATTAGATGGTTACTTTTATTGCAGCAATTTGATTTAACCATTGTTGATAAGCCGGGTAAGGAAAATGTTGTTGCTGATTTTCTGTCTGGAGTAGATCTACCTGCAAGTGAAGAAGGAATGGTGGATGATCAAATGTCAAATGAAAACCTATTTGTTGTCTTAGTACTCTCTCCATGGTTTGCGGATATAGCAAATTACTTGGCTTCAGCACAGTTCTCGCCACACCTATCCTCAAAAGAGAAGAGCAAGATTGTGAGGAAAAGTGCCCCATTCACCTGGATTGGGGGCAATCTCTTCAAACTTGGCCCATATCAGATTTTGAGGAGATGTGTTAGGGAGAAGGAAGTTTTTGACATTCTCCTAACCTGTGATTATGGGCCCTATGGGGGCCATTTTCCAGTAAAGAGGACTGCCTTCAAAATTCTGCAAGCAGGTTACTCTTGGCCTGGTCTTCATCAAGATGTCAAGAGATATATCAGCCAATGTGACCGATGTCAAAGGATGGGGAAAGCTACTCCAAGGAATGAGATGCCCCTGCAACCTCAAGTGACTTTCGAGCCATTTGAGAAGTGGGGCATGGACTTTGTGGGTCCTGTCAACCCTCCTTCAAAGCAGAAATCTTACATCATTATGTGCACTGATTATCTAACAAAATGGGCAGAAACAAAGGCAATCAAGGTAGCAACAGAAGAAAAAGTAGCTGAGTTTTTGAGAGAGAATATCTTCTACAAGTTTGGCTATCCAAGAGAATTAGTCACAGATCAAGGGAGTCAGTTTACCTCCAATCTGATTGAAGAACTACTCGCACATCACAAAATTAAGCACATAACTTCCACCCCTTATCATCCACAAGCAAATGGATAGGTGGAAGTCACTAATAGAGCTTTGGAAGGGATTTTGACCAAGGTAGTGAGCAGCAGCAAGAAAGATTGGGCAGATCAATTGGTTGAGGCCACCTTGGCCTATAACACCACCTGGAAAACCACCACATAGTTCACACCCTATGAGTGGATCTATGGGAAGAAGGCTTTTCTGTCAATAGAATTTGAGTATAACACAATGAGAATGGTAGCTCAGCTGGACCTAGATCTCAGCCATGCACAAAAGGAAAGGTTACTTCATCTAAATGGATTGGACGAACAGATATTGCAGGCCCTTCTCCACTCAGAGGTAGTCTAGCTTCAAAGGAAAATATGGCATGACAAACACCTCAAAGAGAAACAATTCCACGAAGAAGATCTGGTGCTGCTATATGATTCAAGATATAAATATTTCAAGGGAAAGTTGAGGACAAGATGTCTAGGACCGTACATAGTAGAAAAGTGCAATGACAATGGTTCAATTCTGATCCAGACCATCAATGAAGAAGCCATCCCCATGCTCGTCAATGGGCATAGGTTGAAGATCTATAGGAAGCCCCTCTCTAAGCAAGAATTCATTGAGAATTTAAGAAAAATAGTGTTGGTAGTGGAGCAGGTCTCTGCCTCCACTCCACCCACACCCTAAACAAAACAAAACAAAAAAAAATAGAAAAAGAAGAAAAAAACAGAAAAAGAGAATAAAAGATCCCTAGGTGAAAACCTCTTGGAGGCACCCAGGGTAGGCAGTGAGGGTGAAAACCTCCTGGAGGCGCCCCAACTATCTCAAAAGAAAAAAAAAAAAAAACAGAGAAAAAAATAGAAAAAAACTAACTTCTTTTGAATGCATTGCAGATTGCAGGAGGGTCACAGAAGAAAAAGGGACATGGCTAGGCTGAATACACCCCTGATAGATCATTCCTCCATCACCATTGTCTTTTCCCCAGGCCCTGGTCTCATTCATTCTGGAAATTATTCATCCTAGAGGAAGCTCTGTGCATTCTACAGGAGGCTCGTGTAGAAACCACTGAGAGCTCGAAATCAAGTTCAGAAAAGAATCAGAAGGCTAGAACTTTGTCCAAAAGACTTGTGGACCTCCTTGCCACCATTCATTCTCCTAATTCTCCATTCCATCCCTACACACGTACATTTCCACTTGCTTCCTTCTTCCCTACACAGAAAACACAGAGATTCTATTTCTTTTGCTTAAAAAAACAATGATGAAGAATAAAACAACAGCATCCTTAACTTGTTTCTTACCTAGTGCATACCAACTACTTTTCCTTTTCCTTCAGAACCTTCCTTAGCTATCTCTCCAGTCCCTGATCAAGCTCAGCCAAAAATTTCAGAGGGAGAAGCAGTTACAAGAAATCCTACTGCATTTCTGTAACAGCTGATCCCCTTAAAGAAACAAGCTCCAGAGGTAGGGTCAGTGTAGCCACAGGTGTATACAACGTGCAAGGAGCCATTCCTGATTAGAAGATCACCAGCATGAGGTAGCTAAGTCACCAGTTCAGAAGCCACGAGCACCAACAGCAACAGCAATCCATGAACAAAGTGCCAAAGTCTAAGCATGCAACAACATGGTAGCAACTAATAGGTAAGTGACAAAACCCATTCCTCTGTTGCATGAGTATAATTTAGAAACTGCATGAACAATTGAGGTGGTTGAGATTAAATGAAATTGATGGCTAGATAACTCGCCACCCTCATCCAATTCAAACAGAACCCCTCGTCCAATTCAAACAACGTTCAGTGGGTGCAATCGGCACGTGTGTTCAGTTAGCTTGGGACAAAAAACTCAAAACAGGTATTGGTGGTGGTGTATAACGGGAATAACAGAAGTGATTGCAAGCAGGCGGCATGGAGTATCATAATGGCACTGGAGTGGGGATCAATGGTCTGTTTGAATGCAACATACCCTTCCGGCCACCTCACCTCATCACAACAGAACATGCCCATAAGCTCCCATAAGCTTAAATGTGTTGTAGTTGATGCCTTCACCACCTTTTTTTTCATTTGCATCGATGAGTTCTCAGCTGCAACAACTTATCTACCACCTTCAAAACCTCGAAGCAGTTTCTCTCTGTTAGTTTCGAAACATTTTCGCTTATCGGGCTCTACAGGAGCATTATCACATTCTACAAGAGCGAAAACATAGTCTACAGGAGCCTTTCTACAGGAAGGCCAGTGAGTAGCTCTGTAGAGGGAAAATTCAGGATTTTATGCCAAATTCAAGCTCGAAAAGGTAGGCTCAGAGAACCCACTCTGCATTTCATATATCTACAAAAGGTGGTGGGATTTGAAGTGAAGTACTGAGTTGAAAAGAAAGGAAAAGTGAGAACAGAAGTCTACCTGTGTTTTTTTAAATATATATACAATCTCTCCATTTTTACTCTCTGCACTAAAAATCTGTCTCTTTCTCCTCCGTGGTATTCTGTTGTGTAAAGAAGTGATGCAACCATAGAAAATTAAACTTGTAAAACAGTGAATTTGCATTGGGTGGTTAGCTTACTTTGTGAAAAAGGAAAAAACACTGTCTTGTATACTCTCTTTTGTTTTAAAAAAAAAAATTGATTTCCTCAAACAACCCGAGAAGTAAATTAAGGTTGAGAACAGAGTTTGAAGGGCAGGAAAGTTGCAACTTGCTTTTGTCAAAAAGAAGAAACACGAAAAAACTCTCTCTGGTTCCAGAAAAAGAACCTCAGCTGTTCCTCTGTTTCTAGGTTTGAAATTTGTTGTCTCCCTCCTCACCTGAGAATTTCTAGCAGTCACTGAACATCATGACAGGGGGTTTTATGAGGAAGGAGCCTCTGAATTCAACTAAATTGCATGAACATCCAGAAGTTGTGGCCCTCTTTAACAGGGAAAATTGGATGCCTTTCTTTGAGAAATTTCATGGGTATGATGAGGAAGTTACAAAGGAATTTTTATTATCCTTAAGACCCCATTCAGAAACCCATGCTATAGTCAGTGTCAGGGGTCTAACCATAGAACTTACAGTAGAGTTCATTAGCAGAATTACAAGTCTTCCACTTGGGCTCCCCTGGAGCAAATAAGAAAAACCACTAGGACAGGTGGCTAAAAAGACCTATTTCCAGCTTGATGAACACCCTGTGGAGGATAAGAATGGGATCAGAAGGACAAGTATACCTTATCCATGGGGTGAGGTTAGCTATCAGATCATGAAGTATATCTCCTGTGAAGGAAGATACATCATTGTTTATGGTTATCATTTCAAACTGTTACATGAACTAAGATATGGCATGGACCTGCGTGCATCTAGAAAACTCAGTCTTCCATATTTTATCCTCCAATCCTTGATAGAGTGTAGCACCAAATTGAATGCAGGGGTTCTAGACCAGCTGGCTCACCATGGGCTCATTAAATTGCTAGTGGAGGATGCCCTCCACACATACACAATCCCTATAGCCTAGGATATTTTCAGGAACATGACTAAAGAAGATGACATAAAAACTCTCACTGATGACCTTAGTCCATCTAGCAGTGAAGAGGAGGAACAGAAAGAGGAACCTGAGAAAGAAATCCATGAAGAAGCACAAAATATTCAATTGGAAGAAGAAAAATAAGAAAAACAGAGAGGAAAGGAGAAACATGACACCACCACAGTTGAACCCAAAGCAGAAAAGAAAACAGCATCAAAAGCAGAAAAAGGGAAAACCACAGCAGAGAAAAGGAAGAGGACAAGAACTAAAAAGAAAAAGCCCAAGACAGCTCAGAAAAAGGCTGCCACAGGAAAGGCAGAAACTTAGCAAGTAGAGGAGAAAACAACACCAGAGACAGCAAAAACAAAATCAGAGACAACAGACACAGGCAAAATAGTAGATGAAGAAGAAGAAAAACAACAAGAGGAAGTGTCTCCTAAGACACTAGCAAGAGAAGCAGCAGTTGTTCTTGCTGCACTTAGTACTCCAGCCAAGCAAAAAGGGAAAAGAAAAAGACAACCATCTATGTACTTCAAAGCTCAAAAGAGCACCAGAATCAAGATGGGGAAGCCTTAGCCACCTTCAAAGGAACCCATCATCATTGAGGATGTACCTACTGTAACAAAGGAGGGATCTCCCTCCAAAATATCCATCACTTATGAGAGAGGAAGCCCTAAGACCTCTACCTGGAAAGAAAGGATCAAATTAATGGACTCTAAAGCAGTCCTACAGGAGGCACAGACCTCTCTACAGGAGACATTGGCCAAGCTCAAAGAAACTGAAAAACTGGAAAAGAAAGCAGAAGAACAGACCCAGGAGGAAGGCAAGGCAAAAGAGATACCAGAGCCTAGACCTCAGCCTAACTTAAGCTCCTGCTACAACCTTCTAGAAGGTGGGAAGATCATCCCACAAAAGTTTGTAGTGCCTCTTCTCTTCGAGTTGGAGAAGGAAAGAGTCAGGACCCATACATGGATGCAGATTGCAAAATCAAAAGGATTAGAAGACATTGGGCATATGGAAAACAAGTTGAGAGAGATGGGTAGAGAATTGAGCATGGGCAGGTATACAGAAAGAATCAGAAGAGCTCAATTGGAGGAAGAAAATGAAATGCTGAAAAATCAGCTACAAGAAAGGGAACCTCAAGGAGGAAATGAGCTATCAATATTACAAGGACAACAACAAAAAGAGGGACCCCAGGTAGACAGTGAGACAAAAAAAAGACAACAACAAGAAGAGGAACCCTAGACAAACAGTGAGACATTGCTGAAACAGAAACAGGAAAAAGAATCCCAGACAGAAAATGAAGTGTTGATTCTGAAAAGGAAGCTACAGGAAAAGGAAGCCTAGTTAGCCTGCATGACCAGCTGGGCAATGGAGGCAGTGCAGTGTAGGCAGCTAGCCAAATCATATGCACTGTACCTAAAAGATCAGTGGCTCCAATTTCAGATTAAGACACTAGCCCAGAGGGGCACAATACCTTTTTAGGATTATGGCCAATTCATGCATTTATGTGATCACAGTTCAGCTGAGGATAAAGCAAAGCTAGCATAATTTTACTTGCACAACATGGCACTTACTGACATGAATTTGTGGGATCCAAATGCTGTATTGGGAGACTTTCAGCTAATGGCTATGACATCTTGGATGAGCCATGAAGAGAAAAGGGCAGTGGAAATCCAAAAAATGATGACAAAAGAGCTGAGTGAATCCCTGATGATTAGAGAAGAACTAGCAGACCCCTTAGCTCTCATCTATGCCCACAAACACCTTGCAGCTAATCCCCAAGTTTTCCCAGATTATGTTGACAATGAAGCTTAGACTATTGCTCACTTCGAGGACATGGAGAGATTTTTCAGGGATGACTACATCCATGCCTACATGAGAAGGTGGAATACATTTCCCCACAACCTAAGGATCAGGGAGTATCACTCCCCAAATAGAATGATGAAAGCCATGAGGAGAGTGCCCCTGTATAAGCACTCAATGCAAAGCTTGAAGGAAAATTGGATTGGCCTTAAATTCAGTCCTCCACTGCTGCTAGGATTGCTGGAAGGAGTTAAGGAGGAGGAAGAACAAAAAAAATGGGAAGAAGTGGATAGGAGAGCAGGTTTCCATGATAAAGAGGAAGACATCACATCAGAGGCTTGGGATGTCAGGGAATCTATCAGAGCCCTTAAGGATGAAGAGTTAGATTAGTTGCTCAGAGGATGAGCAACCCATTCAGCAGGGGGGTGATGATGAGCCCCAAAAAGGGGTAATTATATGGGCTCATTATGCCTCTTATTTTGACTTAATCCACCATTCGCATTAGTTTAATGCATGTTTTTGAATATATTTATGCTAATAGAGTGAATTGGGTTAGTCACTTTGCCATGTAGTCTAATGTGTATTCTATTCATATTTTTTGGCCAATTTTGGACAAAGTCAAGGGCTTTATGAGCAAATTGTAGCCAAAAATCAAGGAAAACATGGAAGAGGATTTGTAGGGGGGTGTATCCTTCATTTATGACCCCTTTCTTTGAATCCTCCATCAGCAACTCGGAGCACAAAGGTCCACATGGATGATTCCAAGGGGCAGCCGAGCAAGTAAAGTAGGACTGATGTTTATCTCCAGTTCGAAAAAGTCAAGTTCCTTGATTTTAGGGGGACAGTTGAAGGAATCCATTTGTATAGATAAGGAGGCTTAGAGCCTCAGTAGGTTAGCCAGTTATTAGTTGATTTTCGCACTTTTGTGCAGCATTGTGTTCAACTCATTTTTGAGTTCCTTTTGAGAATCGTTTATGTAATGTAACTGTTATTTTTGATAATGAAGATGAAGCAGTTTTTGAGCCAGCACTGATCTCTTTCAGAGGGCTGAAGCTCTTGGGTTAGGTCCCAGCCCAAGTTGCCTAGCACTTCCTACTTTGTACTTATATGTTTTTGCTTCAGTTGATCAGTTAATTTCTGTTGCATAGATTCATTTTACTTTGTTAGATTAGGTTGTGTTTGATGGTTAATATAGTTGTTGTTGTTTCCGTTGATCAAGTATGTTACTACAGTGACAAAATAAGATTCAAAAAGGCCAAAGGTAGACCTTGATCTCCTTTCTCCCTTCCTGGAACTATGATTTGAGGTCAAGGCACTACTGCTGCCACCAAAAACACAGTTTTTTCTCTTCCATCCAACTGCGAGTGTGATACTTTGATTTGGAAAGATTGATATTGGTTCAGATTCAGTTGCTTAGATCATTTTCTATTCTTTTACCATAGTTCTCTCCACATGATTTTATGTTCATAGGTTACTGTTCACCTTTTTCTATTTGTAGGTCAGAAATTAGGTCAAGCTAGAGAAATCTCTGTTTTCATGGTATAGTTAGTTCTTTCTTTGATCAGTTTTGATAAGTAAATGTGCAGATCTCTTGCAGGACATCTCAGCTCACCATCCATCCATGAAACAGCTAGCACCAGCTCACTTCTCATAGATTTCCCAAGGCAATCGCAACATTTCACCAATCTGCCCTAATTTCTGTGTTTTTCTCCATAAGCTTTCCTTTTGTCCTTTGAACAAATCCAACCATCACATTTGTTCTTGATCTTCCTTGACCTCAACACCTTCATCTAGCCTTTAATTCCATTTTACCCTCATTTTTCGACCTTCAAAACTAGAAAAATAGCTCTCGGCCTCCTCCTATAGATCCTCCTGCAGAATCTCCTGTAGATCCCCTACAGCCTCTTGTAGAATTTCCTATGAATGATTTTTCGAAGTCTGATCACAATGGAAGTCTTTAGAAGGGTACTAGGGACTTCTTATGACCTCTCCACATCTTCCTTCACCTCTGCGACAACCAACTCCATCTCCCTTTGTCACCAACACTCTGCATAATCACAACCAGATAAATCACAAGCATAATAATTCCACATAAAAATACTCAAAAGCAAAAAAACATGTTTCCTTCTCATTTCTTTTCAGAAGTAGCTTGAATAAATGCAATTTACCTTTTCGGTAGTCAATGGCACTCATTTCATCAGTTTTGATCCCTTTTCCTGCAATAGTAGGGTTAGCGGGTAAATTAGGGTTTGCTAGGGTTTGCGTTACATTTCAATTTTCCTTCTCCTTCTGCAAGTAGAATAGCCTCTTTAGAGTTATTTTTCTTTCATAACAGTTAAAAGCTTCTTCTTAGAATTCATAGAAGTTGGCTTAAGCTCCTAGCGAACTTGCACCAGCCGATCAAGTGACAGCCTGCAGTAAGAGCTAGTACTTGTGCATACATCACCGTTGCTTCCAAGTTTGTTACGAACTACCGGGTTGATAAAAGTAAAGTTGGTAGCCCAAGGAGTTGCAGCGTTATTGCTGTAATACTGGTGCTCACCAGGAGGAACCTACGAAAGCAAGTAAACCATGCACCACTCACGAAAGAAAGTAAACGATGCACAATACCACACAGAGGAGATTCTTCACTTATGAAACCCTCGAAAGCTGAGAAAGATGAAATGAGAGACTACCAATCCTATCCTTTTAGACTTTTGTGAGAATCATATTCATAATCAGAAATAGTGTGTACTTCATGATGAGGATCAATATTTATTCCAGGTATGATTTGAGCAAGCCAAGGTGGCTCATGTCCAAAGAAAGCTGAAGAGGATGAATATTCCATAAAAGGATCACAATTGGCTAGTAGAATACCAATTTCTCCAAAATAATCGATGTTGATGTTGAAGTGGTGGCCTATCAGAGAGCTGTCAAGGGTGATCAATACTGTGGTACCTTGATAAATAAGATCATATCCAAAGATATCATATCTCATATTTCCTTCTTCCATATCTTTATGAAGAAAAGATAAAGTCGAATGTGGGCTTACTTTACTAATATCATCTTTCCTTGCAACAAATTAATACATCAGCAGATCCATCGATTGGCTCCAATGTATAAAAGGGGAAACAACATCTTCACAATACATTACAATAAAAATTATTCCCCAAGCTCTAGCATATTGCAAAATTCCATAATAATCCATCCAAGTTATACTTGGATCAAAGATGTAAACAATTTTTGGGTGGTTTACCTTGGGTCGACCAAAATAGATGTGATTATTATTAATGAGGCTCCAGTTGATGTTATAACTGTGTCTCCCATCCTTAGAATTGAACCATTTTTCTAAAATCATTTTCTAGATCTCTAATGGCAGTGATAAAATATTTGAGAAAAACAATCCTAGCAGAACTGATAATGGCATGATGGACATAAATTGATTTGAGATTGGGTTTTAGAATAAATTTCTCCTATCTCAAACTTTTTGATGGATATAACCTTTAGATCTCATATTCCTTCTCTGGTCATCATATTAGCAAGATAGTTTTCTTTCCTTGCTTTGTAGATAATATCAAAATCAAATCCTTTGAGGTAGAGTTCCCATCATAGGACTTAGGAATTCCCTTGTTCTAACATTTTTTTTATTTTGTAGCATACCTTTCATATGTTTGAGATCTATCTTGATAGTAAAATGCACACTTTTTAGGAAAAGGCGAAATCTTTTAATCCCATTCTTAACATCTAGTATTTCTTTATGGGAGGATGGATATTTTAACTCAGTCGTTGAAAATGTTCCTGAAGCATAAGCAAAAATCTCATCTCTCTTATGATGCTTTTGTAGAAGAATAGAATCCCAACAAGAGTTAGAAGCATCAATTTCTAGAATGAAAGGTAAATCTTGTTCTGGAAGGGATAAAGATGGCAAATTCTTGATTTTATCTTTGATGCGCTGGACTGCTTCAATCGTCTGTGCTAGCCATACTGAATCCTTTTTCAATCTTTGGTAAAGAACTTTGATATCCTTAGCTTGTTTTGGATAGAATTGTCCGATATAGTTCAAACATCCTAAGAATTTTTGGACAGATTTGATATCTGGAAGTTGGTCTAGAAATCCTAATAGAGATTACAAAGCATGAAGTTGTAGTGGTATCTTCCCTTAGAAAATATATAATCCAAAATATTCGATCTTGGTTTGATAAATAATAAACTTATCCTAAGTGACAGATAGAACTAAGTCATGCTTGAAAACAACCTGATAAAATGATTCCAAATGATTTTTATGTTGTTGTATGTCTCTGCTAAAAACTAACAAATCATCAATATATACAATAACAAAATCAAAATCATGGAAAATATCCTCCATGTGTTTCTGAAATTCAGAAGGCGCATTCTTCAGGCCAAAAGGCATAACTGTCCATTGGTATTGTCCTCCTGGGACAACAAAGGCAGTCTTATATCTATCTTGAGGATTTATGCCTATCTACCAGAAACCACTTTTCAGATCAAATTTGCTAAATACATTAGCACCTAAGATTTTTGCAAGGAGTATGTCTTTGTTGGGTAGAGGATACCTAATGGGTTCTAATGCTTCATTTAATTCCTTGTAATTGATCACCAACCTCTTTTTTCCTCTTTTTTGTTATGAGTGCTTGTTGACGTAGAAGGTTGGGCATGCCCATGAACTTTTGCAAGGTTCAATCAATCTCCTGTCTAGGAGTTGTTTGATTTCTTGTTGGCACAACTTTTGCTCTGTAGGGCTCATGTGGTTGGTTGAGGCCTTTTGTGGTTTGTGATCAGACCCTGTCCTGAAAGGAAGTGAAACAAAGTACTTTTCTCGGAACCAAAATGCATCAGGATGCTCTACTATGCATTCTGTCTGAAGCTTACATGCAATATCTTTGAGAACTTCTTGCCCATGTAGCTCAACATGTTTGACAATATTTTTTTATTTTTGATAGGTCTTCAATAACTTTTGTGACTATATCTACATTATTAGGAGGAATCCTGATAGAGTATGTATTTGTCGCAGGGACAAATACTTTCTCATTTTGGACACTGAATGTGATATGGTCTTTATCAACAATCATGGGCATGTGTCTCTTTACAAAATATTGACCAAGAAGAATATCAGATCTAGTGTCATAATTATACAGAGTAACATATACAATTGTTGAAGAAATATATATAGGAAAATTAAGAGCTACATAAGAAATCTTCATGATTTGTTTGTTAACAACTTTGAAATGTACCTTTGTTGGTTGCCAATAATAATCATATGTCTGGTGTATCATTATGACATTATCTTTAACTTCAAGAACATCTTTGGCTAAATCATCTAAATTTTGAGCCAAACATACAGACTGATAATTATTATAATTGAGCAATTTTACTGGCTCAGAAGGTTCTGCCTCTGAAGATGATTGATAATGCAAAAACTGAAGATCACTTTGAACATAACCATTTTTGAATTTTGGAGTAGTATTTGTTCGCTTCAAACTTCTCTCAGGAAGTGTGATTCTATTTCCAGGTTTTTCTCTAGGAAGACTGTACATTTTTATGTCATATGTGGAAATCATGACAGAATCAGGACAATCAAAATGTTAATGATGGTGTGACTGAGAACTGGATGGAGTATCAATAGTCTGATATTTCCTTTTGGGATTTTTTGTGTTATTTTAACAATATACACATCGCTGATAAGAGACAGATTTATGCATCCGTACATGACTACCAAAAATAGTAGCAGGTAAAGTAGAAACTGAAAAATATCGAGGAATAACTGCTTTGTTAAGTCTTGTTGATAAACTTTGATTTAATAGGTTTGCTGTCTAGAATTTGAGACTAGTCTGACCATCTCCTTCAGAAACTAATTTCAATTTGTGAGATGTGTTAGCTAATTGGGGGTACTTTTGAGAGAGAGGCTGGTACGAACTTGACCATTCTTCAGGAAGAGTTAGCTCACTAAATCCAATCTGGAGTGGATTTGTATTACTAGGGCCGACTATAACTCCTTTTTTGAGTTCTCATTTGTGTAGTTTGGAGTTTATAGGAGGCATGCTTGATGTGACAAAACGGATACAGATTGTAGTATGAAGTTCAACTATTTTTGTATTTGGGGCAAAGTTAAACCCATGGAATTGAATGAAAGATTGTAGAAATTCATTAATGTAAGGATCTGCCAATAAGACCTGGTAGTGAGGAATTACTGAAGACCATGCAGGACCATTATTTAATGGACATTGAAAAACTCCTATTAATACATCATTAAAATCATTGGCTTTGGAATCAAGGACACAGGTCAAGCATGAGGTATTTAGTCCAAGTCACACCATAGGATTGATTCCAAATTGTATAAGCCCAATATGAATATATTTAAATTCATTTTCAAGACCCCATTCTACATCTTCTTTCTGGATCAAAGGAACTTGGTAGACTTGTTGAGACAAGGAAATATGAATATTGACAGAGGAGAACCGTGAGAGACTAGCAACTCTAAATTTAAACACATGCATATTATATATTCTATCCACATCAATATATGGGAAAGTCTAGTTTGTCTGAGGATCAAACTCTTGAGTGGTAACTCATTTGTTATACAATACATCCTTACTTTCCTTATTTAATAATCAAGACAACCAAGACCATTGATTCTCATGTGCTTCTTTGCGTGATTCAGAAAAAAGATAATTTTTCCTAGAATCCATATTATCCAAAGATAGAAACTAAGAGACACCTGAAAAATCGGAAAAATAATTGAAACTCATGGTCTAACGTCTTCATGCCCAAAACATGACCTCGAATTGGTCTTCAAAAGGGATTTATCACAACGTACGACCTTTAGCTTTCGCCTATAACATGAAACTCTTTCTACCACTACCTTGGTTTGGCTTTGATATCTATATATATATATATATATATATATATATATATATATATATATATCTATATATATATATATATATATATATATATATATATATATATATATATATAGATATATATATATAGATATATATATATATATATATATATATATTAGAAAAAGAAAAAGACTTATCAGTTAAGTCGGAGGAGAAGGAAAATCCTTCTCAACCAACTAGAAATAAGTGTTGTCTTGAAAATTTTTGATAAACTCCTCCTTTGTTAATGCCTTATGGTAGATTCTTAATCGATGACCATTCATAAGAAAGGTGGACCTTTCCTCATTAATAGTTCTAATCCTAACTGCACCATTATCAAATAATTTTTCAATCTCATAGGGCCCAAGCCAATGAGTTTTAAATTTCCCTTGGAAATATTTGAACTTTGAACCAAAAAGTAATGCCCAATCTCCTCGATGGAAATTTCTTTATTTGATATATTTTTCATGCCATCTGGATCTATGTTGTTGAAATAGATTGTCTCTTTGGATTGCATCTTTTCTTATCTCATCAAGTTCATTTGGTTGCTCCATTCTTTGTTTTTGTGCCTATGAAAGATCAAGACCCAATTTAATTGTTGTCTTGAAAGTTTTTACTTGAAACTCAATCGGAAAAAGGACTTGCTTCCCATAAACAAGTTCATAGGGAGTATTCCATGTAGTGTTTCTCCATGTGGTATAGTATGCCCATAAATATTTTGGAATCTTTTCTTCCCAGTCTCTTCTATGCAGATGCACAATTTTGGTGAGGATTTCTTCAATTATGTTTATTAGTGGACTCAACTTGTCCATTTTATTGTAGATGGTATGGAGTGGACTTCCGATGTATCATTTTGTACTACTCCATTAACTTTTGTACCAACTTGGATGTAAATTGAGTACCTTGATCTGTTACAATTTCCCTTGAGACACCAAAATGAGTAAAGATATCCTCAAAAATAAATGAAACTACAACATTTTTAGTAGGTAAAGGAAGTTCTTTAGCTTCAACCCATTTTGTAACATAATAAGTGCAAACAAGAATTTACCTTTTTAATCTCTATGGTGGATTGATTGGACCAACAAAATCCAGAGCCCATTTTTCAAACGGCTCAATAAGTACTTGAGGCTATAGAGGCATTTCATCAGAGGGAACATGTTTCCCCATCCTTTGACAACTATCACATCTCTTGACATACTCCTTGGCATCCTTAAAAAGGGAAGGCCAATAGTATCCTAAGAGAAGGAATTTGTAGGAATTTCTTTTGTTAGTGAAGTGTCCTCCACATGGTTCATCATGAAAATATTTTAATATCTCTGGTACTTCAGCTTCTCTAACACACCTTCAGATGATCATACATGGCCCTGTTTTATACAATTCTTCATTTATCCATGAATAAGATGCATTAATTTGAATTACCTTCCTTTTTCTCGAGGAGATAAATATGATGGTAACTTCCCTGTAGGCAAATAATTAGCAATATCTGCAAAACAAGCTAATTTAGTAGATACTGCAAAAAGATATTCATCTGGAAAATTCTCTTCTACAGGTACATCATTATTATCATTTTGAATCCTAGGCAAAAAGTCAGCAATTGTATTTTGTTTCCCAAGTTGATCCAAAATAGTGGTGTTAAATTCTTGCAACAACAACAACCATCTTGTAATTTCTACCATTAGTGACATGTTTATTCATAAAGTACTTGATTGAAAAAAGATCTGTATGTACAAAATTTTCGTAGCGACTAATGTAATGTCTGAATTTATTGATGGCATGGACAATAACTAAAAACTCCTTTTTTGTTACAATGTAATTTAACTATGTAGGAGTCAATTTTTTACTGCTATAATAAATGGCCTAAGGAGTTAAATCCTTTTTTCCAAGTACAACTCCTAAAGGTGTGTTTGAAGCATCAGTTGAACTGTGAAAAGTTAGTTTCTAGTTTGGTCCTCCAAGAATGGGTGCTTCAAAGATTTTCTTCTTTAATGTTTCAAAGGCTTTTTGGAAATAAAAATTCCAATTGAATTCACAGTCTTTTGTGAGTAGTTTGAAAAGTGGAGATGCAATTTTTGTAAATTTTGGTATGAACCTTCTATAGTAACCAGTGAAACCAAGGATTATTCTTAAATCTCATTGACAAGTTGGAATTGATAATTTAGAAATAACTTCTACTTTTGATGTGTCCACTCTAATCCCATTTCCTGAAATATGGTGTCCTAAAGAAATTCCCTCAATAAACATCATAAAACATTTTTTCATGGCTTAATGAGATATTTCCTCTTTACATCTAATGAGAAATTTTTCCAAATTTTTAAGATCTTCTTCAAAATAATTTCCATAAACTATAAAATCGTTTGTATACACTTCCACATAATCATGAATTAGATAAGAAAAAATGCCTAACACTGCTCTTTGGAATGATGCAGGTGCATTACATAATCCAAAAGGAAGTACTCAGTAAGCATAAGTTCCTCATGGGCAGGTAAAGATAGTTTTATCTTGGTCTTCTAGGGCTACTTGGATTTGATTATACCCACTTAAACCATATAAGAATGAAAAATATTTCTTTCCTGCTAATGTATCTAAAACCTTATCTATGAAATGAAGTTGAAAGTGGTCTTTTAAAGTGGCTTTACTCAATTCTCTATAGTCAATACATAATCTAAAATTTCCATCCTTTTTAGGAACAATTACTAAGGGTGAAACCCACTGACTATCTAATATTGGATAGATGAAATTGACTATTGGGCATGGGATCCACCCAAGGCAATTTTTAGGGCTTAAAGCCCAAGTTTTGACTAAGTCTGATGTAAAGACTCCATGATTTATGGGCACGGAGCGCGAAGTTGTAATTAAGTCATACGGTTGTCAGCCCTTACTTTTGTAATGTAGTGTCGGCTTGAGAGTTCTACCCATGGTCCACAAACCATGGGATTGTATAAATAGAGTGAGTCTCTAAGTGTAAAGAGACATCCAAGGAATTGAAGATAAAAAAATCTAAGAGATGATGAAGCATTGAGTCTAAGTGCAAAAGTCAAGTCTTTGGGTCGTAGAGTAGGAGAAGGCTTTGTAGCTAAGTGCGCAGAGGCCTAGTAGTCCGCAACTGAGTGCGCTGACCCCTACAGCTAAGTGCTTAGGGCACGTTGAGTCTGTAACCGATTGAAGCATTAATAAAGAGAGGTTTTACATTGTTTCTGTGTATCTTTTTCTGTTTTACGCATTGAAGTATATTGGGCATGAATTGCAAGTTATTGTTTATTTGCTACGTGAACTCATATGAATGTGTTGAATAAGTGAATATAAGATAAAGTATCTGTTTATGAAAAGATAACTAACTGTTATAAGAAGATAAGTAAGATTTGTAGTGTAACTTGAGGAGATAGTGTAGGTCACTGCTTTAGCAGTGCGAAATCTCCTCAACCCCTAGTTAGGGTTGCGCGAAGGCAAGTATAACAGAGCACAAAAGCCTCATAGGTCAGGAAAGTGCATGAATGACCTGCGTGAAGGTATTCATAGTTGGATTCAACTGACCCCTCAGATATCTCAAGGGTGCTGAAACTTGGTTCCAGCCCCCCCATATTGCTTCGGGTGAGACCTCATTCTGTGCTCCGTGGGTTGTTGTTGAAAGGGCCAATAGTGTAAGGATTTATTTGGCTAATTATCTTCAAACCTAGGTCAGAACCCCTCAAGCCAACAAATGGTTCCGTTGCTGGGACCAGAATCTGCATAGAGATGTCTGATGTCATATCATTGGAATCCAACTAAGAAGGAAATTGAAGGTTGGTTGGACAGGAGAATTCACGAGTTCACGGCATAGGAGAACAGGAATCCATGACTGAAAAAAGAAGAGTGGTTAGACTGCTACCTGTACATAGAGATCCATGAAATTTTCTTTGCATCTTTCCCTACTAAGTTGTACGAGTGGATCACGAAGCTAGCAGATAGCTAAGGAAGGTGGAAACTCAACAATCCTATTGTGTGGACCCTAGAGTTGGTGCACAGATTGGAAGCATTAGAGGATAAGATCGCGCACATTGTTGATCACTGGCTTGATCGGATTATAGGAGGATTCATTACTGAGTTCGTGGTAGATACTTTAGTTATCTATAGTGAGGCAGAGCGATGCTTTCTCAAAGGACCGCGAGGTAAGTACGTAAAGTCTCTGAATACTTGGATTAAAATGTTATTGTGTGAAAAGAGGGTTATGCAATTACCTTGATGTCTGGAGCCATGTGAATAGCCCTTTGATTTCACCTCCGTGAGGGGATGAGGAAGAGCTCACGAAGGTCTCACCACGAAGTGCGATCAATTTGATAAGGCAGAGGATTCCACGCATACCACCCCCACCCACACCACCATCGGCTTCACTGCCTTCGCCTCCATCTTTGCCTGTACCACCTTCGCCACCACCGTGAGTCAATATGGCAAGCGTGATAAAGTTTCCTGTGTTCAAGGGAGTAGGAAATGAAGATCCAGACTAGTTTTGGTTCGTGATAAGAGCCGTATGGGAAGCGCAGGAAGTGACAGATGATAATATAAAGAAAGAGACATTGGTCAGTGATCTGCAGGATTGCGTGCTGACCTGGTATATAAAGCATTCTAATGACAATCCAAATGTAGGGATCAGTATATCCAAATTCCGTTGAATAGAGAATTTAGTAGATCGAAGTTAGAGGCGCAGTCGGTCATTGGATTGAAAGAGATCACAATGTTACTAGGTGAGACTCCTTGGGAGTTGCATCAGTGAATGAAGTGCAAAATTTGCAAAGCTAATATTACTTTGATGGATGGACAACACCGTGAATGGTTTGTAGCATCGCTAATGCTGCATTTGATGAACGCGTTGTCACTGCAGAGGTTAATGACTTAGGCAGAGGCCTTGGAGATCGCAATGAGGCTACATGAGACCCTGATATAGGATCCTAACTTGGGAGTTCAGAAGATCCACACGCAGTTGAAAAACTTATGCCTTGAGATGCAGAGTCTAAAACAAGACAGGACAACCTGACGAGAAGTGCATGAAGAGGTATGGTACGTTAAATGTAAGGGTTAGGGACATGGCAAGGACCACTGCTCGGTGTTTGTGAATTACCTTGCAGGAGGAGGACCGATGCCATTAAGGCTAGAGGCATAAGCAGGAGCTAGCGCGGTGCCTACTTTGTGGTCCATGATTTGTCAAATAGAAGGAAAGCATGCTACAAACAACTGCCATTTGTTACAGAAGTACACACAATATTCGCAACAATTGTTTTGTAATTTTTTTAGATCGGTTGGACATGATGAGCGCACTTGTAGAAGCTATGAGCTTATGATGGATAGAACTCCCACCTACAGGGTACAGGCCAAACCATAGGCCCTTGACCAGAACATAGGCGTGGCGCGAACCAGATTTTAGGGGCACAGATGAGGCCGAGATTGAGGAGGACCTGGAAGAGGTTGCGGATCACTGATATGCTACAATTGTGGAGGGCCAGGAAATTATGCCCGTGAATGTATGAATCCAACGCATCCATCATGTTTGTATTTACCTTGTTTGATCACGAGACGGAGGATTGTCATACGCTGATAGCTAGGCTACGTGACAAGGGAGTGCTACAACCTCCCCCGACTCAGAACGTGCAGATGATGAGGTCTAAGCCACGTGAGGAAGATCCAAATGTGAATATTGTGCTCCGAAGTGGAATTACGATGAGAGATGATAAAGGCAAACAACCCGAGGATAGTACTTGGGTTCACAAGGCTCTGATGAAAGAAGCAGAGTTTGATTTGGAGCACACTAAGGAAACCTTCATGGAAGCTAAGAAGAGTTTCGCTGATGCCTCCACTTCAAGAAGCAAAGATAGATTGGAGCCAGAAATGGACCCATATATGCTTATGATGTTCCTAGAAACATGCATGAAGCTACTGCATGAGAGTAAGGTTGTAAATGGATTGCAAGAACTCATTAACAGATGTGCTGGGACCGCGCCAGGAGAGCTGCACATAATCTGAAAGATTAGAAAGAATGTGACGAGGACAGGAAGAGAAATGCGGTTGACTGTGTAGATTGGAGAATATGAGATGGACCAAGTAATTCTAGACCTACGATCGGATGCGAACGTTCTACCAAAGCAGACATGGGAGCACATGGGAAGGCCTATGCTACAATGGTCTCCTATCTTGCTGCATATGGCGAACCAACAAAAGATAATACCTATGGGGAGATTGCAGGGAATCACTGTGGATATTGAAGGGGCAAGCACGCTAGCAGACTTTGAAGTGATAGAGATTGTTGATGATAGCAATCCCTACCCCGTGCTCTTAGGAATCGATTGGGCCACTGACATGAATGGGGTGATTAATCTAAAGAAGCGCAAAATGATTTTTGAGAAAAATTATTTGCGCATAGTTGTACCTTTGGACCCTGTGAAAGGATCGTGCTACACAGAGCTGGTGCGCGACTATAAAAGCAATGACAAATTGGACTGCCTCTACAAGATAACCATGCGAGAATAAGACTAGGTAAATCCCACTATGGATGGACAAATATCATGCGAGCACGAAAGCTCCTATATGTCAGATTCATATGATGAGATAGAGCGATGGAAAAACCAGTTACACAAGGTAACCATGCTGAACTGTAACATGATGACAAGATCACTGCATTGTGTATCGACGGAAGTGAAAATTTTGCCTACTTATGATGGATTAGGTGAGGTAGATGCTTTCTTGGATAGATTTGAAAGGGAGGTGTTGGAAAAGCAACGTTTCGAAGCTTTGAAGTGAGTAATGCATGCTACACGCACAAGGTGGTGGGGTACACACAAAGGAGGCTTTGAGGACTGGCGCAATTGCAAGAGAATGATGCACTTGTTTTGGGAAGCCTTAGATGTGACTAATAGACAAGTATGATGGATGGGATGATCCATGTGCGCACCTGGCCAAGTGGACAAAGGTCTATGGAGGAGAGCCACAATCTGAGTGGGTGCACCTTTTTTGTCATACCTTAGATGTTATACCCATGAACTGGTATATAGAGATGGAGCTCCGCCATGGGACGGGTGAATGGGATATCCTACGTGAAGGGTTCCTGTTAAGCTCCACTTTTGAGGATTGTTGATGGGACACCATTGATGACGCTATACAAGTGGTAAAAGCATCTATCTTTAAGATACCACAAGAACCTATAAAACCTATTTAGCCTAAATGGGCTACTCAGCTGAGTTGCGTGTTGAAGTGTTATAATGTAAATACTAAAGAGGATGACAAGGATCCATGAAAAATTAACATTCCAGAAACAAAAGGCCATCACGAGGTTTAAGGACCACTGATTGAAGACCCTGACATAGCCGCGTCAGTAAAGACAAACCAAGTGAACATTGGCACAGAGGCCAAACCTAAGTATGCAACACTCGGCGACTACTGGGATGATGCGACAATGGATAAGGTCGCTGAGTTACTCCGCGAGTACCAAGACTTATTCCCAACCAAGATCACGAACTTAAAAGGAATCATCAGAGATTTAGGAATGATGAGGATCACATTAAAGCCCAACTCAAAGCTAGTTAGGTAGAGGCCTTACTGATTGAATCTGAAATACAAGGAGAAGGTCTTCGTAGAACTAGACAAAATGCTCAGAGCTGGAGTCATTGAGCCCTATTGAGTCAAGGAGAAGGTCTTCATAGAACTAGACAAAATTCTTGGAGTCGGTGGAAGAATCTGATTAGGTAAGCCCTATGGTGGTGCAGGAAAAGAACCAGAAGGGTGAAATAAGAATATGCATGGATCTCAGAAAATTGAATGACGCGTGTGTGCATGACCCATTCCCAACTCTGTTCATAGATGAAGTATAGGAAAATGTTGGTGGGTAGGAAGCATATTCTTTCACTGAAGGGTTCTCAGGGTACCACTAGAACAAAATCACGCCGGAAGATAGGAGCAAGACAACCTTCGTGACTGAGTGGGGCTACTTTCAATACACTGTTATGCTGTTTGGGTTGAAGAACATGCAGACCATCTTTTCGCGCATAGTTATTGCAGCATTCAAGGAATCTATCCACAAGTTCCTGGAAGTTTATCTTGATGATTGGATTGTATTTGGGTTGGTTAAGCACCATGCAGTGAGCTTACACTTGATGCTCGATACCTGTTGAAGACACCAAATCGTGTTGAACATCAAGAAGTGTATGTCCCTCATTCCTTTTGGGAACCTATTGGGACACGTGGTTTGCAGATAGGGACTAATGGTAGACCCTGCGAAGATTGCGGTGATTCTGAATTTGGAAGCATCGTGAAGTGTGAAACAGTTGCACGCTACCTTGGGACATACGGGGTATTACAGCAAGTTCATCAAAAGCTATGCCTAGATCACCATACTGATGGAGAAGCTGTTGAAAAAAGATGTCATGTTCTGCTGGAATGATTACAGTAAGAAAAGGCTCGATGCACTAAAAGAAAAGATGGCCTTTGCATCGATCCTGGTCTTCCCAAAATGGGACGAGGAGTTTCATGTCCATCTTGATGCATCAAGTATAGCACTGAGAGTGGTACTAACACAGGAGGGTGGAGAGGGCTTGGATCACCCTATTGCGTTCACAAGTCACAAATTTTTTAAAGAAAAAAATAACTATTCCACCACTGAACGTAAGGGATAGGCTATGGTGTAGTGTTCCAGAAATATTGACACTATATACTAGGGGGACACTTCAAGATGTATACAGATCATTCCACGTTGAAATACTTGGTCAATAAGAATGTGTTGGGGGGGCGCATATGCAGGTGGATTTTATTGTTCCAAGAATATGATTTTGAGGTCATTATGAAGCTTGGACGATTGAACGCGGGACCAGATCACCTGTCGCGCATTAATACAGGAGAGGAACCTACTAGTATGGAGGAAGGATTACTTGACTCACAGCTCTTTGTTGTGCATGTAGCAGATGGACGCTTTGAAGATATAATCCACTTTCTCACAACTGTAACTTTGCCGAAAGCGTACTCTGTCTAGCAAAAGAAGGAATGGGTGGTGCACGAGATAGATTTTTCTGTCATTGTGGGGCACCTATATAAGATGGGCAATGATGAGATACTACGAAGGTATGTACCTGAATTTGAACGAAGCCATATCCTCACATACGTGCATGGGGGGTGTTGTGGGAGGACACTATGCAGTGAGAGTGATAGCGCAAAAGATTCTCTGCGCATGGTTGTGGTGGCTGGCCCTTCATTAGGATTTAAAAGCACATTGCAAGGCCTATGATGTATGTCAAAGAACAGGTAAACCATCGCGGAGGGACGAGATGCCTTTGAATCCGCAAAAATGCTGTAGCCCTTTGAAAAGCAAGCGATTGACTTCGTAGGACCTATCAAACCTCAGGGAAAAATGGGGGCAAGATACATTATCACTGCGACAAAGTACATGACTTGTTGGGCAGAAGCGCATCCGATAAAAGATTGCACGACCGCCACAACTGTGAAGTTTCTGTTTGAACACATATTGACACAATCTGGATGTCTGAATATCTTGGTGAGTGATTGCGATACATATTTCCTGAACAAAACAATCAACGCGCTGACAGAAGAGTTTCAGGTGTATCATCAAAATGGTACACCATATCACCCACAAGCCAATGGAATAGTAGAATTATTTAACAAAATACTGGAGACTGTGCTGAAAAAAGTATGCAACGTGAAGCAAAGTGATTGGGACCTACGCATACCTATAGTATTATGGGCTTATGGGATGACATGCAAGGAACTAATGGGATAGACACCTTTCCAGCTGGTCTATGAAGTGGAAGCCGTAATGCCAATGGAGTATATCGTGCCTAGTCTACGCATAGCAGCGCTCATAGGTATGATGGATCGCTGAGCCCTGGAGGAGACTCTCGTGCAATTGGAGGAACTCGAAGAGGAACGGTTTTTGGTTGGATTCCATGAGCAGGTACAAAAGCAGTGTGAAAAGGCCTGCTATGATTGACATATTAAGTTGCACATCTTCAAGGTGAACAATTTGGTGTTACTATATGATAGTAAGTTCAATAAATTCCCAGGAAATTTTAGAATGCATTGGCTGGGACTGTATGTTATTAACGAGGTCACAGATGGAGGCGTGGTGCAATGGATAAAACTAAATGGAGAACCCTTCCCAGGCAAAGTGAATGTCAATCGGTTGAAACCATACACGGGTGGCCCGACTATCTGACTAGCCAATAGAAGCACAGTCTTAGTGCTCCAGGTAGCTGAAAGGAGGTGCAGGACTATAAACAAATGCAGGGAATGTAGGAGTAGATACAAGGAAGAAGTTCAGATACCACGGTCTCTAAACAGCACGTCCAGGAGATTTAGCAGGCAGCCACTTCGTGCGCTGCCAAGCTTGTAGCAGTCTAATTAGAGTTGGAGGGTGTCCATGCGAAGATCTCCGCACAGACAGAGTGACTTGAGGGTGAGTCATGATGTTTGTGTTAGGGGCTTGTTGGGCACGAGATCCCCCCAAGGAAAGTTTTGGGGCTTAAAGCCCAAGTTTTGACTAAGTCGGATGTAAAGACTCCGTGATTTATGGGTGCAGAGTGTAAAGTTGTAATTAAGTCATAGTGTTGTCCGCCCTTACTTTTGTAATGTAGTGTTGGCTTTAGACTTCTACCCATGTCCGTAAAACATGGGATTGTATAAATAGATTGAGGCTCTAAGCGTAAAGAGACATCCAAGGAATCAAAGATAAAAGAATCTAAGAGATGATGAAGCATTGAGTCTAAGTGTAAAAGTCGAGTCTTTGGGTTGTAGAGTAGGAGAAGGCTCTGCAGCTGAGTGCGCAAAGGCCTTGTAGTCTACAGCTGAGTGCGTGGGCCCCTGCAGCTGAGTGCCCAGGGCAGGTTTTGTCTGTAACTAATTGAAGCATTAATAAAGAGAGGTTTTACATTATTTCTATGTATCTCTTTCCATTTTATGCATTGAAGCATATTGGGTATGAATTGCAAGTTACTGTTTATTTACTGTGCAAACTCATATGAATGTTTTGAATAAGTGAATATAAGATAAAGTATCTGTTTACACAAAGATAACTAACTGTTATAAGAATATAAGTAAGATCCGTGGTGTAACTTGAGGAGATAGCACAGATCGCTGCTTTAACAATGCAAAAGCTCCTCAACCCCTGGTTAGGGTTGCACGCAGGCTAGTATAACATAGAGCGAAGGACTCATAGGTCAGGAAAGTGCACGAAGTGACCTACACGAAGGTATTCGCAATTGGACCAAATCGACCCCTCAGATATTTCAAGGGTGCAGAAACTTGTTCCAGCATCCCCCCATACTGCTTTAGGTGAGAGCTCAGTATGAACTCCGCGGGCTATTGCTCAAAGGGCCAGTAGTATAGGGATTTGATTAGCTAATTAACTCCGAGCCTGGGTCAAGCCCCCTCAAGCCAACATTGACATTCAACAATTTTTGTAGTTCCTTCTTAACAATTTCCCTTAGATTGGATTCATTTTTCTTTGAGGTTGTCAAATTGGTTTGGCATTTTCTTCAATGTAGATATGATGTATACAAGTATTAGGATCAATTCCCTTCATGTCAGTATATTCCCATGCATAGGCAGAGGAATATTCTTGTAACATCTTTATTAATTCTTTCTTTTGAAATTCTTCCAAATTATTATTGATGTTCAAAGTTTTTTCCTTGAAATATTTCAATTGTAGAATTGCCAAATTTTTCCATAGAATGCAAGGATAGTTGATGAGATGAAAAATATTCAATATTGCATTGTTCTTGAAGACTCTGACAAGATTCATAATATGATTAAGATTCATTATTTTCCACTAAATTCAAAATTTGATCTTCCTCATCTATTTGTGAAGTAGAAAATATTGGTCTTATATCGATTCCATCATCTATCCATTCTTCATTTTCAACTTCTATTTTTGTTTTTGTAGGTGGATACAGTGTGAATTTCTTTGTTGATCTCGCATTAGAAATAAACATATCACCAGATCTACAACTTATAAAAGCATTGGCTGTATCTAGCCACGACCTTCCTAGAATCAATGGATGTCCTCCTAATTTATTATTGGGTGTTTAAATCATAAATTCAATAGGGTATTCCCAAGAATCTAAGGATACATATATATCTTCTAATACACCATTAGGTTTGATTATAGATCTATCTGCCAATTGTAATAATGTAGGTGTATATTGAAGATTAGAAGGTTTTAATTGATTCATAGTTTGTTTACTCATGATGTTTATAGATGCTTCTAGATCAATCAATGTATTTGGGATCTCTACACCATTGATGTGTGTTTTCACAATGGGACTTCTTGGATTAAGATATTTCTAAATTGTTGTCTTACCCATCATGATATCTGCAATTTTTCCAACTAGTTGGATTCTTTTGACTTCTTTTCTTTTTATTCCTAGTATTTTTATGCTCAATTCCCTAATTGTCTTTGCAAAAATTCATATTTCCTTAATGGCTTGTAGCAAAGGGATTTTTATGAAAAAAATCTTCAATTCATCTAACATGTCATAGTCAGGTAATAAAATTTGTTTTTCTACCCCTTCATCAATTTTTAATCTCTCAAGGAAAACGTGGTTTTGAAACAGTTACCGAAGGTTGTTCCATAATAGGATTTGAGTTATTTGAATGTGTTGGAGTAACTTGTTTTTGAGTTTCTTTTTTTTCAATAAGAGACTTCTCTTCTTTAGAGATCTTTTCTTTTTCCCTTTCTTGAATAAAAATTGATGGGAATTTTTCTCTAATATTCAACCAGATCTAAGTTGAAAATTGGTTAGATCTAGTGGAGTTATAATGTAAGTTTGGAAATTTTGTCCTTCAATATTTTAAACAAGTTGTGAGTTTTTATTATTGTTCGGATTTGGAGATTGTTGGGCAGGAAATTGGTTGGTCTTTGAGGAAATGATAATGAAAGTTGTGGATTCAAATTGTGGGGTTGCTTTTGTTGAATAAGCTGAGGATAATATTGTGGAGGAAAAGTAGGATACAATTGTTGAAATTGTTGAAATTGAGGATATTGAGGGTATTGAGGGTATTTCCATAAGGATTTTTCCATCCTTGCGACCAAGGTTGTGGCCAAGATTGCTAAGGCGTTGGGTCAGTCCAACCACTTTGTGATGATTGTGCAAATGGTTGAGTGTTAAAACCTTGAGTTGTATTTGGTTGTGGATTCTGCCAGGGTCTTTTAGCAATAAAACAAAGAGGGTCTACCTGATTTTATATTCCTTCTTCTTGATAGATAGGTTTAAGACCTGGTATTGAGGGGAATTCTTTTGTATCATCATTTTCTACACATATAACACAAGTTTCTACACTGTTTAAATGAAGACGACATTCTCTCAAGGCATGTTTCTTTCTGCACTTCGGGCAAAAAATAAACAATGCATCATTTTCAGCTTTCTGCTTGTTTTGTATTTTAAGGGTGTCAATTTTTTCACTAAGACTCCCTAAAATATCTGTTTTATAATTATCAAGAAAATTTCCTAATTATGCTCTACTTACTGTCCTAGCTACATATTTATTAATCCTTGATAAAAGAGAAACTCTTGGATTTTTCTTTGGTTATTTTTTTTCCTCTTGAAATGTGTATGCATAACTCACAAATTTCTCCAAGTGATAACTGAGAAATATCTCCCTTACCCATTAGATTGAGAAGATCAATCCACTCATCTCTAATGGATTTCCATAAGAGAGCTTTCAAAGTTTCCTCATCTAGATTATTCATTTTTCCCCTTTTAACATTATAAGAAAATCTTTCAACGAAGTCTTCAATATTTTCATCTTCTTTCTATACCATTTTAAAGACTTCATCCTTAATATTATGGGGCATACAGTAGTCCTTATATTTCTCTAAGAATGTAGTTTTCATTTGTTCTCATGTTCTTATGAAGTTTATTCCTAAACTCATAAACCATTTTAATGTTGCATCTTTAAGGGTTTCAGGAAATAATTTCAACTTTTGAGCATCATGTAGATAATCATATGATCTACATAAGACTTCAAATTCAAAGAGGAATGTTTTAGGATCTTCACTCCTTAGCCCATGAAAGTTTGGAAGGATAGAGGGTGAGATATTTTTCATTGTCATGGTTGTATCTTCATCGAGGATAAGAAATCCAAAGGGTTCTAGATTTATATATTCTCCTCTCCCTCTTCCTCTTCCTCCAACTCTTCCACCTCCCCTATTTCCTCCTATTCCTCCTCCAATCCTAGTTTGTTCACCATTCAAATTATTTACCTCTCCTTCCCCTTCTCTCACCATTGTAGAATATTCAAAACTAATATAGGGTTCTGGTTCCAAAATTGGGTTTTCAACTTCCTCTAGTTCGTCTGGTTCTTCTATCAATGGTTTCTTAAAATAGGTTTCTTCTTCCTCTTCTTTAGTAGGAAATTCCAAATCTTGAGATAGAAGTTGTTCTCCAATTGAAGATAGGAAAATTAATCCTATTGTTGGGGATATGGTATCTTCTTCTTCTATTATGGCTTATGTTGATGAAGTTGGTGAATCTCTAGGTTGGATTTCAGATCTTAATACCCCAGGGAGTTTGTGTTTTCTTGCTATGTATGGAATTTGAGTTTGTGCGCATGGTGTGGCATTACGAGGTCGTGGTGGGGTGAGTGATGTTGTTGGAATTAAACTCTTTCCTCTACCTATGAATATACCCCTAGAGTCTCTTTCCCTATGCATATCATGTTTTTTTTTTTTTTTTTTGTGGTTTGTTGTTTTTAATTTAATTTATCAAAATTAAAAAGACTTAGAATTCTATTTACACTTCCCCGGTAATGGCGCCAAAATGTTTGTCAATTTAATATTTTTAAGTTGTTACATGAATTATCGACCAGAGTTGCTAAGCTTGTGAACTGCAAGGGCACTATATATGCTAGAAGTCCTTTTTATCAAATTAGATTACTAATGTGCATGATTGAGTCATTGAAATTTACTTCTAAGGATGCAATTTATTCCCATATTACTCTTCAAAGAAAATGGATTTAACACATTGAATATTCATACTCCTTTCTAATGAAATAAAAAATGCTCTTCACACTTGCAAAATGAAACATAAAACAAACTCACACTATCTTATGAAGAAAACTTGAATGATCTATTGCAACACAAATTTAATCTGTAAAAGCATATTTATCCATCTAACATTCTAGCAATCCTTTGCATAAAAACAAAAAAAGAAATTAAATTCTATTCAATATCAAAACCACACATTTAATTATTATCAATCACTCATTCTCTTAAATGAAAACTAAGGAAATCACACATACTTTGAAATGAAATATTGTAAAATGAAATTATAATGAAATATATTAAGCTCTAAAATGAAACACTCTGAAATCATAAGGAAATCTATGAAAATAGATTACACTATCATTAACATCATTAGAAATGAACTTGAAAAGGGAACGATGAATGAAATATTGCTATTTCTATCTGATTGAAATAAAGACTACAAAATTATTCTAAAATGTATGAATAACTATAATAAACGATAAAGAAAAGTTATGAAAATGTAGAACCTTCACTGTTTGCAGGGGCCTTCCATAAACAAGCGGTCATAGAACTTCAATCAAACAGTCAGATATGAATCAAAACTTCAAAGGAATTTCTTCATTAACGGAGTAAAAACATAGTCTTAAAACATTACTATCACATATATAAAAATTAATCCATGTTCATCTTTGTTGTATGGTATTTATAAAAGCCCGTGTCAATAACTGTTTGGGGATTTTACACCTACCTTATCTAATAGAATTCTAAATTAAGCTTCTAACAACTATTGACATATTTTTTCTCATGATTTTCTATTTGGAAAAGCAAATCATGAAGTGTAGGAATTTCAGACTCTTGCTCGCCTGTTCAGTAACCACGTTGACTTTACCCTTTGACCACACAATTGAAAAATCCTTTTGATGATCTGGTTCATATGAATAGGAGGAAATCATTAAAGGGATCAATATCCACCTGTCCATATCTTTCTCCTCTTATCTGGCACCTCTAATCATAGTAAACCATGGAATTGGCTACAGAAGCAGATATTAGTTACTGAATCGTGCAAATTAGGTAGCCAATACAAATATTAACTCAATAATAAGGAACATTATTAAATATGAGAGATAAGACAATTAAATACCTTACCATGTAAAAAACCTTGTAGTTTGATGCCTATTGAGTTGATGATGATGGTCAAGGAAAGGAAAAATAGGTAAGTGAGAGTGTCAAAATGAAGCAATCATGAGGCTCAACACCTATGTTAAAGCCCCCCACTATATTATGATATGCTTATTCTAACATGCCACCCCACATCTACCCACATTTACAAGATCTCCATGGTAAACACGAGATAAGAGTTACTATGAAATGACCCAACATCCAAGTTCCAGTTATGGAAGTGGGGTCTACTAATCGGAAACATATTGAAACCTACTAGGGGCACCTGATCAACTAGGTGTCAAAAAAAAAACCACTAGTGGTCAACCCTCAACTATAACTTTCTTTTTAGTAGTCCATTTTCATGCATGCCAAGCTATACATGCGGCTTCAACCACATGCACATACCTTCCTCCAGCCACATGCACAAACCCGGTTCCATATTTTCTGGGCTAGTTATAGGCTAGCTACCTAAAACAACCCAAAAATTTCCATAATTCAGTCTAAGATGATAATAATTTAGTAAGATGAATACTAAGGCAATATCTTACTCATAATTTTCCAAACACATGCTAAACATTTCGTCAAATACATGGTAAACATAGTAACTATAGGTCATGAACACACATATGTTCATTGTCTTCTTAACTTCATCATAGAACCATCAAGAAGGCTCAATTCCCTCCCAAACTAGTGGAAACAATAGTTAGTAGCCCATGCCTTCATATACCATTCAATAACTTATTAAACCCTAAGCAAGATCTAGAGTAAGAGCACATTATACAACTCAAATGTACCATGCCTATAACAGACATTTAACTAGAATAAATCCAAGACAAACTAGTCATAAAATAAACACAATAACCCATACAAGGTCTCATTGATATCAATAAGAAATGTCACATAATAACATATGCATAAAGCCAACCAATTCAACGACATCCACATACTACCCGACCATGGATTGGGCTTAACCAAATATCTCTTTCAACCAATCACCCCTGTGCCATATTCCAAGCATGAATGTAGGATCATATGGGTTAAACCAAAATATACCCAACTCGGGCTTCCAAAGGCCAAACCATCTGAGCCTTCAACCATAGTGATTTCATCTAAACAGGTCTAGAGATATCTAACACCAAACAAGCTTGGATGCCTTCAAATTTCTTCACCATACCCAGAGGAGTTTTCATGTCTCCACCCATCCTTCAAGAGTTCAAGAGAAAACCCATCTCCACTCTTGACCCTTGGGAATTTTCCCAAGACCACCTCATCAGGATCCAAATTCTACCAGCCATCCAAATCTTAATCATGACAGAGAACCCACTACACCATGGCTATCTAGGAAATGGCAAGGCAAGGCTAAAACCATTGTCAATCTAGGAAAATCCCATGGAAATAACATAAAAACAACAAAATAACCAAATTCATGGACCACGCATTCAAATCTCAGTAATGAAATCATACATGCAACATGTTACTTGCAATGCTCTCCAGATGTAGCTTATTTTCCAACCTTCTCTTTCATTACCCACAAATTCTTGTGGTTGCTTGCTTCTGTTCAATTGCTTTCTCTCTCCAAGTCCATGTGAGAATGCCTCAATGTCCAAGTGAATGCTAGTATGCTCCAAGAATTCCCTATGTGTGTAAGAGTGTAAGAGTGACTAAGAGTAAATAAGAGAGACATAGAATGTTCCCCCTCTCCTTTTATTTCCTTTTCCTTTTCTTTTTCCTTCATTTTCCTTCAGTGTCCCTTGCATGCATATTTGTGTCTCTTCATCTCCCTTTTCTCCTATTTTTCTTTATTTCTCATATGAAATTATGATTTATTGCCTTTTTAACCTTTTCCTCTGCCATTTCCAATTTCCATACCCAAAAATAAACCACAAATGATTCCCAATATAGTGTTTTTCCCTCCATTCAGCTTGGAATATGTGTGCTATGAACTTGGTTTAATTTATTAAATAGAAACTTAACTTGGGGTTGCTACAAACCGCTCGCCCTTGGGGGAACATCGTCCTCAGTGTTCTATGACAATTATGACAAACAAAACATACTACTTATTGGAGCTTTATAAACACAACTTGATGTACTATTTATAATTGAAACCACTGAAAATGTGAAAAAAATATCATTTATTGGAGCTTTATAACACAACTCGATGCATTATTTACAATGATATATATATATATATATATATATATATATATATATATATATATATATATATATATATATATATATATATATATATATATATATATATATATATACGTACACACACACACACATACATATACACACACACACACACACAAAAAAAAATGGTTGAACCAACAAATAAATAAGGATATAATTCTCGCATCTGATTATCTATATCCCATGTAGCTTGATCAAGCCAAAAGTGCTTCCACTGCACTTTGACTTTCTCTATTGCTCGATTTCGAAGCATGAGCCGTTTCCACAACAATATGCATTGTGGCTCTAGGTTTAACTCTCCCTCTCATTCCACTTGCAATACAAACCTATAAATCACATGCTCAACATCCTGTACATCTCTCTTAAGTAATGAAATATGGAAAACATCATGGAATTTGATTGTTGGCAGCAATGCAAGTTTATATGCCACTGGTCCAATCCTCTCAAGGATCTCAAAAGGCTCACACTACTGAGGTTCCAACTTGGCACATCACTCAATCCTCAGGGATCTCTTCTTGGGCTTGATGCACAAGTACACATGCTCCCCTACCTAGAACTCTTTGAATGCTCTATGTTGATGCACATAACTCTTCTACCTATCTCGTGCTACTTTTAAGTTCCTTTTGATATCTTGCATTTCCTTCTCCATTTCTTCCAACATATCTCTTCCAATCAACACCTTTCTCACTAGATCACTTCAGCTGATAGAAGTATTACCATTCCACCCATAGACAGAGCCTCAAATGGACTCATCTTCAAGTCCTGATACCCATTATTATAAGAAAAATCCACTAGTGGTATATACTCCTCTCACTTCCTTCATTGGTGCATGACATAAATACTAAACATATCCTCAAGGATGTTGTTAACCCTCTTTTCTTGCTCATCTGTCTACAGATGATAAGTTGTGTTGAAGGCTAGCTATGTCCCCAAGCTTACAAATAATTCCTTCCAAGAATTGGAAGTGAAGTTGGCATATTTGTATGATATAATCTTTGTGGGAAATCCATGCAACCTCACTATCTCCTTGATGAATATCTAGGTTACCTCACTACCTGAATTAGTAGACTTCACTGCAATGAAGTGAGCTACCTTGCTCAATATTTCAACCAAAACCATGACGTAATCATGTTGTTTTGATGTCCTTGACAATCCTATAATGAAGACCATGGAAATGACCTTCCATTTCCACTATGGAATCATAATAGGATGCAATAGACCGGTTGGATGTTTGCATTCATCTTTCACTTGCTGACAGTCGAAGCACCTTGCAACAAACTCAACCACCGCTTTCTTTAAATTTGGCCAATGGTAGAACTTCTTGATAGCTGTCAAAGTTCTCTGGTATCCTAGGTGGCCTGAATATGGATTGACATAAAATTATCTCAATATAATATTCTTCAACTCGCTACTATTAGGCACATAAATCCTACTCTTATATTTGGCTAAGCCATCTACTGTGAGGTGACCCTCCTCATCAATATCACCTTCCCCTTACTATCGGGCACATAAATCCTACTCTTACATTTTGCAAAACCATCTACTGTGAGGTGACACTCCTCATTAATATCACCTTCCCCTTACTTCTACAACATCTGATTCAGTTGTTGTTACTCCTCATCATGTTGTGCTTCATGTAAGATCTGATCATGTGAATATGTGCCATAAGAGTTCACATCTGTAATATGATTCACTTGCACTCTTCTACTCAGAGCATCCACAACCCTGTTCTCCTTTCCCATAATGTACCCGATCTCAAAATCAAACTCAATGAGAGTAGCCAACCATATTTCTTGTCTTTCATTTATATTGGGTTGGTCAAACAAGTACCTTAGTCCATTGTGATCACTCATCAAGATGAACCTGCTACCAAGAATATAATGTCTGCACATTTTCAATGCATGAATAAGGATTTCCAACTCAAGATCATGAGTCACATATTTCTTCTCATCCTCATTCAGCTTCCGTTATTCATAAAAAACCACTTTCCCTTCCCACAATAGGACTCCATTAAGTCCTTCCTTGCAATAATTTGTACAAACCACAAACTCCTTATCAATATTTGCAATCTTTAAAACTATAGCATTTGTAAGCAAATGCTTCAACTAATCAGAGCTAATTTCACACTTCTCAGTCCATTCATACTTCTTCCCTTCCCTTTTCAAAGATGTAATTATATAATAGCTAATCTTGGAGAAGTTCCTAATGAAACTGCTGTAATAACCTGATAGTCCCTTGAATGGTCTGACTTCATCCTCATTCCTTGGAAATGGCCACTCCATGATAGCCTTAATATTTTTCCGGATCCACTGTTATCCCTTCCTTTGAAATAACATGTCCCAAGTAATGAAAATGAGTCTGAAAGAAATTGCATTTGTTGATATTGGCATACAACTTATGCTATCTCAAAAATCTCAATAATGTCGCCAAGTGCTCTACATGCTCCTCCACATTATTTGAATATATCAATAAATCATCAGCAAAGACTATCAAAAACTTATCCAAGTAAGGGCACAACACATTATTCATCAAGCACATGAAGGTTGTTGCAGCATTGATAAAACCAAAGGGAACCATCAAAAACTCATAGTGTGCATACCTTATATGAAATGTAATCTTGTAGATGTCTTCTTCCTTGAAGTGCACCTGATGATGTCCTAATCTTAGATGAATATTTTAAAATACTATAGCTCCCTTTAGCCGATAAAACAAATCATCAATCTGTAGCAATATATACTTGTTTTTGAAAGTCACTTTGTTAAACTTCTTGCAATCAATGCACAATTTGAGAGTAGTGTCCTTCTTCCTTACAAACAACATTGGTGCTCCACAAGGAGACAAACTTGGTCTTATGTATAATTTATCAAACATCTCTTCAACTCCACCAACTCGGGCGTGCTCATCTTGTAAGGTGCCTTAGATATGGGTGTTTCTCCCAACATCAACTAAATAGATAAATACACCTACCTATTATGTGGCAACACTAGATCTTTTGCAGGAAACACATCCTACAATTGTTGCAAAACTGGGTACTTCATCACAACTTCATCATCCTCATCTTCCTTCCTTTTTTCACTGGAAACATGAATTGCAAAAAATATGCACCCTTTCCTATAGTAATGCTTGGCTTGCATAGTTGTAACCATTCTAACTGATGTAGGCTTCTTCTATCCTTGTAAGACTCTCTTTCCTCCATCATCATCTAGGCACTCATTGTCTTTGTCATATAAATTCACCTTGGTCCTATGAATGAACATCCTATCCATGCTGAAAAACATGCTATATCAACCTAAAGGAAGAACATTTATATGTGCTAACATAGGCATGCCATTAATCTTAAAAGCACAAGATCTCACCTAGTGATGAACTCTTCTCTTGGTCCCTGTAGCTAGTTGCACCAACCAAGATTCAACATGCACTTCCTAATTCAACTGAAACTAATCCACTACATCAGGACTAATATACCTATAATTCGATCCAAGATCAATCAAAATAGGAACAACTTGATCACAAATATTACCTTCCATCTCAATAATGGATGCTTAATGATCTACCTGCATGTTATCCATTATTACATAGATCCAGGGAATGTTCTAACCAACTCCCCCAATTGTCGGTGCCTCCTTGTATATCTAGTGTCTATCACCCTAATGCAATGGAGAATCCCTCCTATGATGGTATCCACTAGAAGTCCAACACCTCAAAGGTTTTCTGCCATTGCCTTTATTCTGCTACTCCTCAAGCTAAGACCCATGTACTCTCTCAGCTGCACTGAACTTCTTATGAGGTGCCACATTTTCCTTGTCACCATCATCCTAGGATCTTCCTCTCTTCATGAGCCATTCTTTTTAGTATTCTCATTACATTTCTAGTCATGCTTGAACTTAGGCTTGCACTTTGACAACTCATAACAATGCTTCAACTTTCTGATGGCTTCCTCCAATGACCAAGGCTCATAAAACTTAATCTGATCTATGAATGATAATGAAAATCCACTAATGAACCTTTGGATATTTTCTTTCTCATCCTTGAGATAGGGAATATATCTCAACAGATCGAGAAACTTAGTTTTGTATTCTTCATCTGTCATGGAACCCATCTTGAGCTCATAGAATTCCTTGGCCTTTCCATCATAATATATCTTAGATAGGTACTTCTTCCTGAAGAGTCTTTCAAACTCATCTCAAATCAACTCCTCTTCCCTGATGCCTCTGACATGATTAACAACTTCCCACCAGATATCTGCTTTTCCCTTGAGACCGAAGGTAGATATGTTAGGTTTTATGTTCTTTGAGTAATTATGCACCATGAAGAATTTCTTCATCCCAAGCAACCATGCTTCTGCATCTTATGATTTCTTCATTTCCCCATCAAATGTATGAGTCATGACTTTCTTTAACTCTTCTAGAAATTACCCCCTCTCACTCCTCCTATAAGGATGTTGCCAGTGATGGTAATGATGTCTCCCAGAACCGGAGCTATAATAAAATCGACAAGTACTATTCCTCCTCTCAAGGGTATCCAAGAGTCTGCTACTCTTCACTGTGTCATCTCCATCCATCCTGTACCCCTTCTGAGACCTGCTTCTATCTGCACCATTAGTCTTTTCTTCATTTCTATGAGTGATCCCCAACTGTCCTTGCTTCTACAAATATGAAAGGCTCCAGAGGATGAATGCATTAATCTTATTTTTCTTTTATTGATCTCTAGCAAGCCATTCTTTTGCATCAATCAACCTCTCATTGTCTACGTTGCAACTCATGATTTTTTCCTTCAAACTTCTCAATTTATATGACAAACCAGGAGAATATTCCTCTTTATGCTACTCAATTGATCTCTCCCATCCTACCAGTGTCTATTATGTCCTATATACATAGTCATATAAACTATATTCAACTATTCTGCTCTTCATATCTTTGCCTTGTATTTTCTACAATATTACATTGTTAGCTAAGTAAAAACATAATCAAAATCACACCTCAATGTATTTCAAGGAAGGTTATTGCATCTGCACAAGCCAATCCATATTATCATGATACATCATCTCAAGCATACCAACTCATACATGGATATCATAATCATACAAAAAAATTAGCTGACAAGCATGCATAATAACATATAGAAAATCAACATGCATTCATAACTATATGCATTACCTCGAGGTCCAATGACGCTACCTCGCTTTGATACCACCCTGTAACACCCCACCCCACATCTACCCATTTTTACAAGCGCTCTAGGGAAAACATGAGCTGATAGTTACTATGAAAGGACCCAACATCCAAGTTCTAGCTATGGAAGTGGGGTCTACTAATTGGAAACATACTAAAACCCCTCAAGGGCACTTGATCACCCTGGTGTCAGATGACAACCACAAGTGATCACCCTCTCATCTTGAACTTTCTTTTTACCTGAGATCACAACCCATTCACATGCATTCCAGGTTGTGCATGTTCCCAAAAGGCTCCAGATGCATGTGCATGCCTTCCTTGTGTGGTTGCAGTAGAAATTTCCCATTTTAGAGGGTGTGGTTAGAAACCTAGTTTTGGATTTCTACAGAGAACTACTAGCCAACTACCTAGAAGAACCCAAAAAACTCCAGAATTCAATTTAAGATGATAATAGGTCAGTAATATGAATAATAACGCAATATCTTGCTTATAATTTTCCACACACATGGTAAGCATAGTAACTACAAGTCATGAATGCATATATGTTCACTATATTCTTAACTTCTTCAAATAACCATTAAAAAGGCTCAATTCACTCTCAAACTAGTTGCAACAACAATTGTTATCCCATGAATTTATATACAATTCAATAACTTATCAAACCATAAGCAATATCCATAGCATGATCACATTATAAAACAAGTATGTAGCATGTCTATAACCAACATTTAACCAGAATAAATCCATGACAAACTAGTCATAAAATCAACACAATAAACCATACAAGTGCTCATTGATCTCAATAAGAAATAACACATTATAACATATGCATAAATCCAACCAAGTCAGGGACTTCCACATACCACCTGACCATAAATTGGGATGAACCAAATCTCCCTTTCAGCTAATCACCCCCATGCCATATTCCAAGCATGAATGTGGGATCATATGGGTTAAACCAAAATAGAACCAACTAGGGATTCCAGAGGCCAAACGACCTCAACCCTCAACCATAGTGATTTCATCTAAACCGGTCTAGAAATAACTAAGACGAAATAAGCTTGGATGCTTCTAACTTTCTTTACCATATTTAGAGTAACTTTTCTATCTACACTAATACATCAAGAGTTCTACGAGAAATCCCATCTCCACCGTTTAACCTTGGGAATTTTTCTTATACCACCTCACGAGGATCCAAAGTCTATCGGCCATATGAATATTAATCACAACATGGATTCCACTACACCATGGTCATCTAGGTAATGGTAAGGAAAGGATAAAAACACTATCAATCTAGGAAAATCCCATGTAAATGATAGAAAAGAAAAAATATAACCAAATGCATGTACCATGCATTCAAATGTTAGCAATGAAATCACACATGCAGCCTGTTACCTACAATGTTCTGTTGTTGTAGCTTCTTTTCAAACCTTCTCTTTTGCTACCGACGAATTCCTATGCTTGCTTTCTTCTATTCAAGTGCTTTCTCTTTCCAAATCCAAGTGAGAATCCCACAATCTCCAAATGAATGGTAGTATGCTCCAAGAATGCTCTAAGTGTGTAAGAGTGTAACAGTGGCTGAGAGTAACCAAGAGAGGCATAGAACGTTCTCTATCTCCTCTTGTTTCCTTTTCCTTTTATTTTTCCTTCATTTTCCTTCATTTTCCCTTGCATGCATATTTGTGTCTCTTCATCTACATTTTCTTCTATTTTCCTTTATTTCTCATATTAAATTACCATTTGTTTCCTTTTTTCCTTTGTCAATGCCATTTCCAATTTCCATATCCAATAATAAACCACAAGTGATGCCCACTATAGCGTTTTTCCTTCCATTCAACTTGGAATACATGCCCCATGACCTTGGTTTAATTTTCTTACATAGAAACTTAACTCAGGGTTGTTACAGTTATGTTTGTGGTGCTCCACGCCTCTCAAACTTATGTTATCAGGAGTTTTCATATGGAGCACCATATGAAATCTCCCGAGGACACAAGTTCAAAGATGGTGTATGGTGCTTTTCAATCTACCCATTATATAATTGGTTTAAAATCTACTCATTTTAAGTCTCACGGGAGTTATGATCTTGGGAGATATCAAGGGATCTCTCGAAGAAATCACTGAGATCATTTCTTTCGAGATGACGTTAACAGTTCTTGGATCTCATGGTTTTATTTTAATTAATTAAGTTGTTATAATAAATTTACAATATCAACATAAAACTTGAATTAATTATTAATTAAATTAACCTAATTAATATTTACAAATTAAAAACTAAACTAATTAGTAGTTAAATTAAATAAACTATTAACTTTAATTAACCAAATTAAATCAAATTAATTTAATTGATCAATAATTAACATATTTAACTAAGTTAAATAAGAAAATAAAAAATTTATTTACATGTTTTAATTGATTAAATGTATGCTATTTATAAAACAAAATGTAAAATACGTATTTATATATTTTAATGTCGAGGCAATGAAATTTACCAAAATTTGACCAAGGATATATTTCTAATAGTAAGTCAAAATGAAGCTAACTCAAACCATTGGAAAGATAATAGCAAATTGAAAGCAAAAACGTTGACAATAAAAATGTTTAATGCGAGTAACCCAAAAATTCCTCATAATTACCCTTCTCACAAAAGCCTTAGAACGGAAAGTAATAAAGGCATAAAAAAAGAAAATCAAGAAAATGAAAACCAATGAAAATGAACAAAATTAAATCATTATAGAAGCAATTGTAACCAAAATTGAAATGGAGGTCCTACATAATTTTTTAGAAATTAAAGGGGGGCCATTGAGGTCTCAATAATTAGTGACACATAGGGATGAAGCAATTATCTTTGGTTTGGAATAATAGGTTTAAATTTGTCAATGATCAAAATAACAGTTTCCAAAATATTTTTGCATATTATACCATTTCCAAAGGTCTCACATAATACAAATAGAAGTACGATAAGCTCTTGAAATATGTAAGTACTTGAATTCTCATCTCTAAAACAATGATTCTAAATGTAGGGAATAGTTATTATCTTTTAATTTCCTCTCTACGATTGGATGATAATATAGTTAGGAGGGATTTTAAGAGTAGTATACATCTATTAGATACAAAATTACCTATTTTTCTTAACATTGATTTGTTACGAACATCCTTGTTCAGTACCCTGATGAAGACATCTTAGTACTGCCATCAAGCTTGTTTAATACCCTGATGAGTTTGCATACACTTCCCACACATATGTCATTTCGACTCTCTTATGTGCCACCATTTTCATCAACGTAGTTGGGGATTTTTTTTTAACAATTGGGTGAAGAGGGCAGGGTGGTACACGAGGTTTTCTATTTAAAGAAATAGATGCATTACTAGTTAAGTTTGACTCCACTAGTATTCTCGTCATCTACCAATGTATAGGTTTTGATTTTGGAGGGGTAATGGAGGGATTCATGGCAAAGATTGTAGACAATCCACTCATTTATAAAGGTGAACTTCTACTACTTGATTCAAAACTTAATGTTCCACATAGCTAATGGTGGATCTAAAAGAAAGTGAAAACATAGAGAAGGATGACCTTTGGATAAATGAAATCCTATTAATATGAGAGTAAAAATTTCCCCAATTGAACCAACTAATGTTTCATAGAGATAAATTCCCCCCATATGTACTTTGAAAAATATCACAAAAATCAATGAAAAACAAAACGAGTGAAATCTAATCACTACAAAGAATGCAAATGAAAAAAGAAGATGCAAACTTAAAATAAAAGGTAAATGAAAAGACACAATTAAAACAAAACTCAAAAAAGAAAACATATGAAAATATGTCTCAACAAAAGAGAGAATAAGAGGAAAACCCATGTGTTTTACTTAAGTTGAGATATTCATTACCTATCTATTGTAAATTTGTAACTAATTAGGCCTTTTATTCAAATAAAATCCTAAATCTAGGGAGAAATTATGACTATAATACGAAGTCACATCCAATGTCCCTTTCCTTTCAAATATCTTGTCTCAAAATTAAATTTTAATTGAAAATACTTAATAATTATCTATTGAGTATGAGGCTGCCAATAAGCTTTTGAAAGAAAAACAAACAATATATTCAATGAAAATAGGATAAAGGTACAAATACTCCCTGATGTAACTTATTTGTAATTTGAGAATTATCACAATTTTTTTGTTGAACTCACAAGCATGCAAATAAAACTAGGGATGTATGAGCAATCATGAGAATCAAACATTCAACAAGGCTAACAAAAACATGAAAAAACAAAGCTTAGGTCATAAATATTTAAACAAAATTGTAATTGAAATTGGAATGAAAATAATATAGGATAAAAATAAACATATGAAATTTACCTTGAACAATCTCACTATTATTTACCTTAGAGGTCTTGATTTTCCCTAAATTCCATGTTTCCAAGAAGTAACCTCTTTTGATGATTGAAATTAAAGAGAAGGAAGAAGTTGCATATTTATTAAAGTTCATATATGCCTATGATTGTAAAATTTATTGAACCTAAACTAAAGAGATAAACAAGCCTATGAAATATACTTACCAGAAAAGAAATGGTGTCATGTTCAAGATATTGGAAATTAATAAGAATCATCTGAAAATATAATTTATTTATTTTTGTAAATAATGATTGAAAACAATGAAAGTATACTCGAATGTACTTTGATTTATGATGCAACTGTGAATATATTTCTTTGCAAATTATGATTTGTGTTATGTTCTTCATATGTAAAGGAAAGAATGAGAGCTTTTTGATTACCTATCAATTCCAAAAGCTTTCTTTTAAATCCATCTTCATGATGCCAAAGTCCCAACCTATAGGGTGGATTTTAATATTGAGAGTTGAGCTTTTTTGTGAAGTGAAAAAACATAGTATAATGGGTCTTTTTGATATCAAGATGGATAAATGTATATAATCAAAATGAAAATGAGTTCTGAAATCAAAATAAATCAACAACAACACAAATTACCATTGCATCAACACTCACAAATAGGAATTATGTGATAACTTTAATCCTGACCTTTTATTTAAAGCACTTGCTTGTATGCTCATTTGTATGCCACCATGCTTGAGTCAATTTACTTTCATTTCATGTCATCCCGGTGTTAGAGCTCAAATAAATGTTATCATAACATGTGGAGATACCCCATATCGAAGTCGTCATGGAAACTTCATTATCCTAAGTTGTCTATATTGGGAGAAACTGAAAGGGGGGACTAATGTAAAATTTCAATAATATGTCCTGAGACAAAAAAAGGGCTGGATGGAAAATTCTCCATCAAGAGCTGATAAATATTTTTCCTGGAAGTTTGTTCTAATGACTAGGTCAAGCATATGTCAGGGTGTCAAGGCTCTGGTATGAGGTACAAAGTTGATGTGAAGACACATTGTGGATGAATTGGAGGACATATATCATAAAGAAAGTTTCACATAGGAGGCTAAATCATGTGTTGGTGGATATGGCCTTTAACATCATCCCGGGAATAAAATATTGAAAAAAACGAGATAATCACCTTAAGTAATTTTTTAGATAAATTATTTGGGACAATGTGGTAGGTGAGGACCAGTGAGTGGAACATGAGTGAATTTGAAGAAAAGGGAAAGAGACACATGGAGTAGTGGGACATATCAGGTTTAAATTATAAAAGGAAATGGTAGAGGCATTTGACTGAAACCTATAAGGACATGACTTGGAAAGAAGTAGGAACATGGGCCAATAAACAAGGAGTTTTGGGTTCCCATCCAGTAAGTGATGCATTGTTGAATCGTCCAGAGAATAAATTCTTGGAGAAACTCATCAAAAACATCTAAGAAAGATAGTTTTGAGAAGGGAATGATGATGGAGGAAATGCACATTAAGCACCATGAAAAAGGTATTTCTCAAGGATTTTCATTCTTGGGAGTTTCCAAGAAGAGTGGCTTGAGAAACCTTTCAGATAATATTTTCCAAGATGATTTGGAGGGTAAAAAAGAGAGTGGTGTCATTGTGAAAAAATGTTTTACTCGAACCCAATTTTTAAAAATGAGGATTTTTAGAGTGCATAGTTGTATGGCTATGAGATGAATAAAGTAATGTATAGGGTAAGACCCATAGCTTGTTGACTCATTACAATGTTGTATATTTTTTCCTCCAATTTATTCACTTTCCCACATAAATTGTGGCTCAATTAATTTCTTCACGACTTGATGGAAAATAAATTGACTAAATGCTTTATCTTTGTGATTAATTATTCACCAGTGATGCCCAAAGTTAAACTACATTAATAGAATAAACACAACCTCATTATAACCAATCTCATGAATTGCAAAGAGAAGAAAATATAAGGCAAATCACTTGTAAAAAATTATTTAAATTGAACTAAACATAACTCATGAAAATTGTAATTATTTTTAGTGTAAAGATTTCGGAAAAGTATACAAAACATGATTCACTTAAGTCACTCGTTACAAGTTGTTAGGTAGACTTGACTCGGGATAGAGTCAAAGTTGACCATGGTAATCAGCATATGTTTTGGGCACACGGTATAGTGTACCCATGGTATTGTTTCCCATGTTATTGCATGTAATGGAGCCTATAAAGGGTGGAAATACTTCATTGTAAGAAGTGGCTTGGGAGGTGAGCGCTAAAGGCTCACTTTGCCATCTTGGTCAGGATTTTGGCTAAGGCTAATGAGATCTCATTGGGTTTGGTTTTTCCCCGGATTTGGGGTTTTCCTGAATAAACATGTTTGTTTAAGTGTTGATGTTTGTTTTTTTTTTTTTTTATCCCATGGTAAATCTAGGTAAAATAATTTTTCTCTCCGGTATATTGTTAACAAATGGTATCAGAGCCATTTTTGGCTTCAAAAGGATGCTTTTTGTTACCAAGGGTTTGTATTGGTCTGGAAAGTGAAGGGGATATGATTTGTTGCACTGATGCATTAGATCTAGATCTACAATCAATAGAAACAAGGTTGCATGTGAATCTCTTGGTAAAATATGAATTATATTGCAGAGAAGAGTAGTGGTTGTCATGGAGCCCGAATGGCGCAAAGAAACCTGTTGGAAGAAGAGTGTCCTTCGGTGGAGGCCAATGAATTAGTTAAGGAAACTACAATGCATGGTCAGTAAAGTATTATGGAAAGTCCGAAAAGTGGTTAGAGACCGACAAGAGAGATCTAAGTGTTGCTTGAGAGAGTCGACAGAGGGTTGGACATCAGCGTCAATGACAATGACGATGATGTCCTGCTAGGACAATCTATGGTCTTACATTCTATTACTATCAGGTGATTTCAATGGATGGATCTAGTGGAGAGATAAATAACTGAGAAGATCTAGGAATGCCTTCAACATCGATGGGTCACCATTGTACAAGGGTGTGGTTCCTCTCCCAATGATCCATGGAGATTGCAGATTTATGAGAAGAAACAACACCTCTGGGTGAGAAGGTCAGTAATAAACTTGAAACCACTAAGGTTTGTGATGGGACCATCCTCAAGTTTTAAGGTTTGTTGGGCATCGAGGTAGTCGATGAGGAGGAAGTGAGGAATTGGGAATCGAACATAAGTCTCAGGGTTGTTTGTTGCGCTGGTTGGTGATAATGTTATCGAGAAAACTAGTGTCCATTTAGAGCTGCTAGTCTCACTAAGACGGGTAGCTATCTTAGAAACAAACAAACTAAAGTTACTTGTGTTTTCCTTTATGAGAGATAGATGAGAGAGAAGCAGAGAGTACCAACCTCAGTCTTTCGCTAGTCTCCTTTCTCGTTTCCTCTCTCCATTGATAGAGTTTTCGCCACTCCTTTCTCACTTATCCCACTTCAAAGAACACCTGTAGAGTCAAAGAAGCAAAATACCATCAAAGCATAGAGATCTATAACCATAAACAGTGTAGGATCAGATGTACATTAACCATATAAATGCATATACAAATACAAGATTCAGAGATATACAAGCATATGGATGAAAACTCAAATAGCTTTATTGATAGAAGTAGTAGAAGAGAGGATTACAACCAAGCTTTCTAATCTAGCATCATCCTCCAGCACAAAAGCCCTCTTCACCTCATACAAAGCAAGATCACCCAACAATGTCTTCAAAGAGAAACCAATAGCAGTTCCTTGCAAATTACAAAATTCCAGCCTCTCGATCTCTAGGATGAGGGATCCATATATAGATGTTTGCAGGAGAGTGAGTTGGCTTCTGGGATTTTGATTAGTGTCATTTCACTGATAGTTCTTGGTTCCACTTGGAGATTTCATGATCTCTTACTTATCCCTGGGAGAATTCAGTGAAGCAAGTGTCAAATGAGCAGTTTCTAGAAGATTCTTTGAGTTTCCACCTAGCAAACGGTTTCTGCCATTTGTCTGCTCTCACTCATCATACCCTACATAAGGGCTTTTCAGTATGCATCGCACCCCCCATGTGCAATAGGTAAGATGCATCACACCCTTAGCATGGGGCAGTCTGTATGGTCCAGTTTTGACTAGTTCTGAGCATTTTTCAGCGAGAACTTCTGGGAAATGATGTTATCAACTGACCTTGTTCCTTTAGGGTATGAAACAAAACTTTTAGGGGTTTATAAGCCCTTTTTTTATGGACATATGTGATTGGGGTTGCAGTGCCCAAGTATGTCTATAACATTTTCCCCCTAAAGCATGAGGTCGTAAATCTTATAATGTCGGGTGAAATGCTTTATAATGAGGATCTGAGGTTTTTCAAACTGGAAGGTGACTTGTAATAAGATACAATACAATACATTATCTTCATAATATTTTCATGATCTAGTTGAGGCGGGAATTCCCATGCTCAGCTTTATAAATTCATTTTCATGTACATAAGACAGACAATCGTCTATGTGGCAGACTGATGATTCTGGTAGAGCCATCATCCCTTAGCTTGGGTGATTATTTGTGCAACTGTGATGTACATTTGATGTCTTTATTTTCCTAAATATATCGTAGCCCGGATGGATGAAACTAGATCTGGGGTCTTCAAACTCATTCAATCTTCGCCCAAAGTACAAGTCGATCCATGTCAAAAGATGTTCTGATGTTGAACATGGAAAGACATCATCTGATTACCAGCCAATGATGTAAGTTGTTAACAGGCGTGAAAGGAATCACCGATAATGATGATGACCCTCAAGGTACTGTAGTACAATTCATGTGGTGTGAATACATGAGTTGATGTCGAACACCACGAAAAATCTTTCGGTCGAAGGACGTTGATGTAAACCTATCACCGAAAGTGAGAAACTTGCCATTGAGGCATGCAAGCTTCAAAGTATTGAAAGGGTTGTTCCTAAGTCAACTTCTTGGATAATGAGCTGATGTCGACAAGAAGTGACCCGTTGTAAGAGGGCCTTAATGAATCCCACATCTACGACACGAAACGGAGCAAATGATTTTGTGGAGGTGAAAACGATCTGATGATACAAGGTTTAGGGTGGCGGTCATGAAAAATGCAGAGTGAAGGTATTGCAGTGGATGAGGCATTAGCTAGGCTAGTGAATTATCTGAGCGACTTCTCTTGAACATATCGGTGACACTAAAATGGATTGGTAGTGTTAAACCCAAGATGGATGGTGTGACGGACCAATGGTGATATGACTGGTGAATAGAATAACCCAACCCGACTCAATCATGGTGATGGAGTGAAAGTGTCATGTTGAAGAGCGATCTGCTACCAATGAAGTTATTCAAGTTTTCTTCCCTTTTTCCCCAGTCATTGCTGACCAGTACCTCTTTATTTTTGTCAAGCTTGAGGAGGTTAATATATGCTTGTTCTATAATTTTCCCTTCGGGAAAACCTGTCGCTATGTTTTAATGAGCCTAGCGACAGTGAAAATCGCTCTTGTTTGCATGGACAAGTTTGTCGCTATTGTTTTAACGAGTTTAACGACAAAGATAACTTGGTCCTTTTCAATTTTAGAGAGTCTAAAAAGAGATGTAAAGGAAACTCCACTAGTCCTTTTTCGTAATATAATCCCTTAAGTTCGAAAAAGTATAAAATAATATGAAAGGGATGGCTTTTTGATAGTTTTAACGAGCCGAACAAGACAAGCGCTCGATCTTTTTGTGTAATGATCCCTCAGGTCCAAAAAGATTAAAATCTATAGGAGAGACGGCACTTCTGATCACTTTAACAAGCTAGAGAGGCCAATTTCTTGGCAATCTTCTCATATTTTACAAGTCAGATGAAAAGAGCTTAAAGGAGACTCATTTGTTTGAGGAATAAGTGATGTTTTTGGATAGCAACTGGTTCCAGGTAAGGTTTGGAACTTTTCAATCACGACAATGTAAAGAAGGTGGCTAATAGAATCACTCATCGTAGCTATTCCTCAAAAGGGAAAAAAATCAAATGGAGGCATATGATCGGCTAAAAAAGAGTGGAGGTGATGGTAAGAACACGACCAAGGTTCAAAAGCTGATAATTATGCGATCCCAACGGTTATTTACTGAAGGTGGGTTCATTTTTTAATGAGCTTGAACTCTGGGGAAGCATTTGCTCATTTCTAGGTTTATTTTTTAAGAAGCTTGAACTTCACATAAAATAGCTCGTGCCAGTCGCATAATAAGGATGTCTCATCGATAGGTTCATTTTTTAGGGAGCTTGCCCCATTTGAAACTTTGCTCCAAAGCCTTTTGTTACGCAAGCTAGGAACGACCAACCTATGAGTTTAAAGGGTTAAGAGCCTACAAACTAAGAAAATAAATGGTCACTTTTCAGTTGCATGCAAAAAGGTTTGCATGCCCCTAGGTATAATGAAGTAGAGTTTCTAGGTTACCATACGGAAGTTCTCGCATTAGCAAGATTGTTCTGTTTGCGTAGCAGATAAAAAATTTCCTCGGCTTTGTCCATCAAAATGGATGAAGGTGATTCAAGTTCCAATCACCTAATATTTGACAGGGGAATCCTTTTCCAGTCTGATCCATTTTCCTAAATGGACAGGATATTCATACTAGTCATATTCCTACGCGGAAACCTACCTTATATCTGGGGTTTTCCTACCAAAGAAAACCAGGGCGCATGCCTCCTGGGTTTCAGTCACAATCACCAAATCACTTACACTCATCAGGTGGATGGACTGGAGATTGATGAGACATTCCTTGTGCAAAATGAGCAGTTAGGGACCGCATTTGACTAATAGTTGTGTTTGAACCAGGGAATGAAAGTTGGTCAACTAGGTGGACCACTCTACCTTCATGCGGAAAACACATCATTCAAAAGAGTGAGGAATCAAGAGGCCCAAGGAGTAGATTGTAATCTAGAGGCCCTTGGACTACCATCACGTTTAGATGAATGGTTTTCCTTCTCAAAGTTATAGGCAAATTTGGAAGGATCCCCAACAGTCGACTGGTTCCTTTGTTGAAGCTTGTCAGATTTCGAATCTCAGACAGAAGGGATGGCGAACCAAGCGCTTTCCAAGTAGTTGAGGAAAGGATACTCATAGAAGCCCCTTCATCTATGATAGTACCAACCATGATCATTCTGTAAGCTTGTACTATGATTCAGAATGGTACATTAGATGGTAGGCGAGGTCTCCCTAGTAGATTCCAATCGAAGGAAATGACTAGATTGCTTGGAGGAGGGACCGAATGAACAGCTGGATAAAGCTCTGACGAACTTCCTTCCTGCGGTAAAGGAACAAGTAGATTGCCCCCATGTTCATCGGATTCTATGTTAACGAAAAGAATTTGAACGGTGTTGTTCTCATTCTCTTTGGTGACAGTATCATTTGAAGGTGGACCTTCTGAAGACAAGATTGGGTCGACTACCATCTCGACCTGTTGACTTTGGTCTGTTGTGGACTCAGAGGGTTTGTCTTCAATGATAGGTGCTTCGACCAACAACAACGATGTTTCAGTTGGATTTTCAACTAGCGATGGACTCGGCAAGAGTTTCTTGTATCCAGGAGGAAGTCGCTGAGGTGAAGCAGGATGGTTATCCAAGACTCTTTTAGCTTCATCTAGGAAAGGACAATGGTGGAGGACATGATCACCTTCACATAGTCTATAAGGAAATTTAGATCTTCCTTTCTTTCCATTTGCTTCATTTTCACTAGTTGATGGCACATGATCGTCAGAGGTTGAAGACATCGGATTGTGCAAGCGGGGAGACCAGTCCCTCAAGATCCGCAGGATGCAAGGACAATCTCGATGATAGTGGTCTACCTTGCAAATGACACATGGAGATTTAGGTTTGGATGGTGCAGTGTGTGGATTTTTGCTAGACGATGCATGGTTGCCCCCTTTCGCCATTGCCTTCTTCTTCTTCTTTTCCTTCCCTTTCTTCTTCTTCTCAATTACTTGGTTACTAGCTTCACCAAGTGAAGTGAAAGAAGGAGAGGTAGAAACAAATGAAGTAGAAGGTTGGGGGGTAACTCTAGTATCATCTGGTTGCTGTTTTGATTGCTTAGGAATTACGGTGTTTTGAATGACAGAAGTCGAGAAAAGCCATATCGGCAAGCCAATTGTGAGTCCTAGAAGGGACAATGTAGCCATATGTGGAGCACCAACATCTCCCCAAGAAGAGAAAGGACTAGGATTTTCCCCAAGGGGAAATCCTTGATTGGTGGACTCCATTTTCACAACCTAAGACCAACAAGGGAACAGTGATGTTATTATGATTAAAATAAATTTTATGACGCTTTGACACAACTTGCTTTTTCAATTTTTAAGAGTCGAGAAAAAGCTAAAAATGACTCTAGTCACCTTCGATTTTTAATGAGCTTGAAGTGACAAGTGCTCAGATGGACCTTTTCTTTTAAGGAATCTAAAAAGGAACGAAAGTGACTACTCTAGAAATCTAGACAAAGGGATTACCAAACCAATTGCAAGACTGTAGAATACTTTTTATGGTACGACAGTCAATATTCCTGAATGCTGTGTTCAGTGCATTGCGATTGATAGGGCCGCAGACACGGCTTGCTAAGGATAAAGGATGTAGCCTATTGTGGTCTCCCAATATATACTCGACGGTGCGTGGGAGCACTAGTCTGTACTAGCACTTGTCATCTCAAAGAGGAGGAATCACCCAACCTACGATGAAAGTCATAGTTACCAGGCTTTACGACGCTGGAATACGTCCCTAGCCTAGACTTCTAAATGTTGTGTGTTAGGTTCCAAAGCGTTTTTATGTTCATTGAGGTCTATTTTACAGTTGATCTTTCTTAAGAAGTTTTCCTTTAAGGTTCACCACGTGATGTAGATATACAATTCCTGAATATGCAATCTGAGATGATAAATAGTCATTTACTTTCTTTTTGCAATGAAAATCCTAGCTACTAAGGAAAGAGAAATGAAATTTTTTCAACATAGAGCAGAGAGCACACACTAGATGCACTTTTCCTAAATCAATTTCAGCAAGCCGTCTAAATGAAAATGCACATGCATGTATTGTTTTTCAGTTTCCTTAATGTGAGAATGACAAAAGAAAACTAAGTACAAATCTGAACTATCTTCTTTCAAAGCGACAGTACTAACAATTTTCTCTTCAAAAAACAAAAGGAAGGCTAAGACGACACTTTGCGATTTCGAATTTAAAATTGTTTTCGACACTTGAAATACTATTAATTCAAATCAAATACAATTGCAAAAGTGTAATTGACTATTTAAAAGAGGAATGCTTTACGACACTCTTTTTCTTGATTGAAAATGACACTTGCGACACTTTCAAATCAAAAGAGGATAGTTCGATTAAGCTACTATTTGCAAAGTTGAACTGTAAATGATGAAAAATACATAAAAAACATTCACAATTCCTTATGATGGAGGCTGAATAATGCAAAGGAAGATGGTTTCAATAGTGATATACTGATCATAGACAACAAAACTATTGAATAACACTGAAGAAAATGAAGAAAAAACCAAAATGTGGCGGCAGAAACAGTCTCATTCAATCATCGCACCTGTAACACAGGGAAACAAGGATGCATCTCACCTACAACACACGGGAGGTGTGATGCATCTAGATTTCCAATGAGAGACAGTGTGATGGTCTAGGGACGAGACCGAGCTTGTTTTTCACTCACAGTTTGTAGCTAAGTTCAGGGATTTAGGCTGAGCTAATGATAGTCAATAAACACAAAGTATAGGGGTTGATCTAATGAGGTTATTTGAGCTACCACCAGGGCACTTAGGATGTTTCCAAGCTAGATTTTCAGTTCATAAACCAACCCAAAGATTGACTGAAGCAGTGTTGATCTACTTTGCAGTTGCATAGCAAAAGCAGTTCGAAGGCTAGTTGGCTTAACTTCAGACTCCGTCTGTGATTTATAAAGAAAACAACAATAACTAAACAAACAAACTATTCTCTCCCCAATGGAGTTTCCATTTTGTTATCAGGAAAGCTAGTGTCCATTCAGAGCTGCTAGTCCCACTAAGATGGGTAGCTATCTTAGAAACAAACAAACTAAAGTTACTTGTGTTTTCCTTTATGAGAGATAGATGAGAGAGAAGTAGAGAGTACCAGCCTCAGTCTTTCGCTAGTCTCCTTGCTCATTTCCTCTCTCCCTTGATAGATCTTTCGCCACTCCTTTCTCACTTGTCTCGCTTCAAAGAACACCTACAGAGTTAAAGAAGCAAAATACCATCAAAGCATAGAGATCTATAGCCATAAACAATGTAGGATCAGATGTACATTAACCATATAAATGCATATAGAAATACAAGATTCAGAGATATACAAGCATATGGAGGAAAACTCAAATAGCTTTATTCATAGAAGTAGTAGAAGAGAGGATTACAACCAAGCTGTCTAATCTAGCATCATCCTCCTGGATTGAAAGCCCTCTTCACATCATACAAAGCAAGATAACCCAACAATGTCTTCAAAGAGAAACCAACAACACTTCCTTGCAAATTACAAAATTCTAGCCTCTGGATCTCTAGGATGAGAGATCCATATATAGATGTTTGCAGGAGAGTGAGTCAGCTTCTGGGATTTTGATTAGTGTCATTTCACTGATAGTTCTCAGTTCCACTTGGAGATTTTATGATCTCTTACTCATCCCTGGGCGAATTCAGAGAGGCAAGTGTCAAATGAGCAGTTTCTAGAAGATTCTTTGAGTTTCCACCTAGAAAACTGCTTCTGCCATTTGTCTGCTCTCGCTCATCACACCCTATAGAAGGGATTTTCAGTATGCATTGCACCCCTCGTGTGTAATAGGTGAGATGCATCGCACCCTTAGCATGGAGCAGTCTATATGGTCCAGTTTTGACCAGTTCTAAGCAGTTTCTTAGGGAGAACTTCTGGGAAATGATGTAATCAGTTGACCTTGTTCCTTTAGGGTATGAAAAAAAGATTTTAGGGGTTTAGAAGCCCTTCATTTATGGACATATGTGATTGGGGTTGCAGTGCCCAAATATGTCTATAATAGATAAACACTACACAGGTTGGTTGAGCCTTAGCAAAAACCCTCACACAAGATTTTGTTAAGCTCAGATTGGCCTGGATTTTTTTAAACGCTATGTAGTCCAAGAGTTTAAGATGCCCTAGGAAGGGACCATGGTCATGGTGGTATTGGAGAACATGGAAGTGAGGCATGTGATTTTCTAGTAGTTACAGGCGTTGTAGCCAAGGCTGAGGCATAGGAGCAAAGAAGCATGAGAATGAACGTGCTGACAGTGTCGACAGATCTAGTAAATAAAAATTGGGTGAACTCCTACATGTGAAATGCACGCTAGCGATTTGACCGAAATGAGTAGCACTTAGGTATGCACTCTGAAGCATGGAATTGGGCACATGATGGTGAACTATGCCTATTTCTAGGTGGATACACTAGGCATGAAGCAAAGCAACCCGGGAGATTCGTTTGTTGGAAGTGGCCACCACAGAGACAACATGGGTGGTTACAATGGACCGAGTTGCATCTCTTGCACTAAAGAAGGAGCTAGACACAATGGAAGGATAGCAAATGCATGTTCAGTTCAACAAAAAATGAGTTCATGCGGCTTCTTTATGAAACAAGAGAGAAGTGCGATCCACATTGGTTAGTTCAAGCTTCCAAATATATATTCAAACCAATACTAGAGGAATCTAACTCGAGTCAAAGGCTTCTGATATTGAGAACTGTATTTGGTTATTCTGATGGTGGATATGACTTGTTTTGCAAGAAGCCTTGTGAGTTCCAGAAAGGGAATAATGTGGTCCTGAGTGATGAATGAGATCATCACTAGAAAGTTTTTTTTTTGAGGTTGAAAGCCTCATGATACAGCTAATAGGATGTTTAAATGTGATTGTGGTAGTAAAGCATTGGAGCATAGAAATATGGTTTTGAAGCATGTTATGTAGATCTACGATGATAGCAAGGGATAGGCGTCAAAGATGCTCACAAGTGTTTGACAGAATTCATCTAGGAGATGATAAAGATAGAATAAGTGTTTAACAGAATTCATCTAAGAGATGATGAAGATAGAATTGGTTGTAGAAGCTTCAACATAAGTAATGAGAGAATATAATATGGGTAACAATAACAACAAAAATAAACAACAAAATTATTTTAATGGAGTCAAAATTATTGCATGTATATGGGCATACTGCTGTAAGACCTAGTAAGGCATGTGAACCCCTGGGTGATTGTCGGTAAAGTCTTGGAGACTTAGGTGATAGGGGGGATGTCAGGTTAACAATACCCTGGGTAAAAACTTTGAGGGGAGTAAGGGCTACAGTGAGCGGGGTTGTTTCACTTAGCAGTTTTGGCTTGAATTAGTCAAGGAACCCCAAGTTAAGTTTAAGGGGGGAATTGTTAGGTAAACTTGACTCGGGATAGAGTCAACATTGACCAAGGTAATCAGAAGTGGTTTTGGGCACATGGTATAGTGTAAACATGGTATTTTTGCCCATGGTATTTCATGTAATGGAGCCTATAAAGGGAAGAAAGACTTCATTGTAAGAAGTGGCCTAGGAGGTGAGTGGTGAAGGCTCGCTTGGCCATCTTGGCCAGGATTTTGGCCAAGGCCAATGAGATCTCATTGGGTTGGGTTTTTCCCTAGATTTGGGGTTTTCCTAGATAAACATGCATGTTTATGTGTTGATATTTGTTGCTATTTATTTTCTCTCATGGTAAATCTAGGTAAAATAATTTTTCTCTCTAGTAAATTATTAACACAAGTGACTCTAGCAACAAAAAGTGGCCACTTTTATGCTTTATATCTACAAGAAAACGTGATAAAACCCTGCAAGAAAATATATGATGCAAGCCCAAAACATATAGCAATAGTAAGGAAAAGTGAAATAACCCAATAGGAGTTCAAATGCATAATATTTTATTAAAACACCTTTCAAGGAATATTTACAACATGGGTCTATAGATCCCCCTCCATGGGATGGGTCCTTTTAATGTCCTTGTGCTTCAATGATCTTATTCTTCTCTCTCAAATATGGAGAAAAGCCAAAATCAAGATGGAACTCAAGTGGGGGCTCAAATGTTATAATATGATAATTGTGATGATAATAATGATCATGGTGAATAATGAATGGAAAAATGTCTTATTTATAACAAAGTATTGAGCTAAATTAGGAACTGGAAAATAATAAAATATTATTGACCAAATCAAAATCTAGCTGTTAGGAATACTTTATTATATTTTTTGGAGAGGGAAAAGATATTCAAATGGTCAAATATATTTATTTAGAAAATGGTTGAAGTAATTAACAAATAAAATGATTTATTAATTATTTTGTAAGAATTAAGAAAAAATTGAATTGTAAATAATTATTAAATAATGGTTTAACAATTATTCCAAAAATAAGAATAAGGAATAATAGATAAATAGTGATTTATTTAATTATTCCAAGGTGATTTAGTCAAATGTGACAAGGAATAATTATCAAATAATGATTTAATAATTATTCCTAGAGAATATTAAATAAATGTTGATTTATTTAAATATTCTTATGGGGTTTTTTAATTTTAATTAGAAATAATTTAATAAAAATGGTTTACTAAATTATTTCCTATGGTGAAAGTAAATTTACTATTGTAAAATTAATCCTACTTGGTGTATTTTGATCCACCTAGTATGAAATGGGCAGGTGATCATTTTTTGGGTGATACATTTCCCCCCAATGTAGGAGTGTTAGGAGTAGATCGTATAACCGAAATACATTGTAGGTTATATTTTCACAAGGCACCAAGGGAAAAGGGGGAGAGAGAGAAATCTAAAGCAAGGAAAGGAAGGACTAAGAAATGGAGGGTGTGGGACCTACTAAACTGATATAAGTCTCCTTTTCTTCTGGAGTACATGATCTCAAATGAGGCAGGGGAGGCATACCCATAACCACCAAGATAACGAAGGACAAATAATAATGGTAAGTCGAAAAATGTGGGTCTGAGCAACAAAGTACATTATACATGATAGATTATATGCTAAAATCAATGGGCTAGAAAGTGATACAATGATACACTGAGTCTCATATAAATAAGGTTCCTAGAAAAACATAGGTCAGGAATGAATACAATAACATCTATTGATCTGAGTACATGAGACAAAATTCCCCTCCAGCTGACATGGTGAGGGTGTATCACATCCAAGGAAGCCTTGTCGAACAGAAAGGGCATCTCAATATCTGAATGGATCATCTGAATGAGGCATACATGTTCTGGGCATTGCAAGCAATGAGAACCGATCGAGTCAAATCTATGGAACTGCATATGAGGTTCTATCATAAGATGCAAACATTGGGCATGTGGGGGACTACCGGAAGGGCCACCCCCTCATGAGGTCTGGAACATCTCATACACACCCGGGGAATGCTAGTACCATATGTTGAATCAATGGACCATCAAGTGTATGATTCTTGATCATGTGATAATGAGTTGGAGTCAATCACGTGAGAAACAACTAAATCAAAGGTAAATGATGATTCACCATGCTTGATCCAAGGTTCTGAACAATGATGAAGTATGGAACTAAGGTACATCTTCCTCTAAAGCAGTCTCTTGGAATAAATGTAGTAAATTAGATAGAAGAGGGCCCACCAGAGTTGAGGAAATAAGGATTCCTAAATAAAGGCGCGAGGATCATACTATTGTGACTGATGGACTGACACCAGGGATGCTAATGGAAGGAATAATAGGAGTGGTGGACTGATGACTTCCCTTATCAGATCATAATATGCAGGGTTGACCTAGAAGTGGCTGACACGATTCTAGAAGGGATGGTTGATTACTTAGATGAAGGTGTTTCGAAGATATATCCATATAGCCGAAGGACAAATATGAGAAAAATGGGATGAATGTGATGCAAAGGGGGATGAAATACTATAACAGGACTCAATGTGACTATGAACAAACTCTACAAATGTAGGGGTCACTCATCTCTGATGCTCTAAATAAGGGTGACTTGATGATGCTACCACATGGGAGAGGCCCAAAGGAGACCATAAAAAAATGGGTAAATGATGGTTACTCACAACAAAAATTGACATATATGTCAACAAGTGCAAACAAAAAGTGGTACCAAAGTATAGGTGACTCATATGAAGAGATTTGGTTTTGAGGGGTGGCAAAGTGATACCTCATGGAAAAAAATGTCTTCCTAGTGAAGTTTGAAATTACCATAAACAAAGAGAGACCCATTATATATATCGATGAGATCTTTCCAGTGGTGTTGGTGGTTCATCAAACCAAGCTACGGTTTGGTCATAATGGGCACCACAAAAACTAGAGCTTTTCTAATAAAAGGGTTTCATGCCCCAAAATCCAATTCATTTGCATAGTGAGTTGTTGGAGAATTTGGAGAGGAGTAGAAGGCCCTAAATCTTATGCAGAACATAGTAAAAAAAACCAACCATTAGAATTCAGATCTACAACTTTTAGGTACATGGGTTAACCTTACTGATCATGTTTAGTGGATTAAGTTCTCATATTAGGGCTTCAATTCACTAGGGGGAAAAATTTCTCTTCCTCACTGACAAGGATAATAGAGCGCAAATGGCATGAGCTAGAATATCAATATACAAATGTGTACACTGGTCTTCCCGCTGAATGGTGAGGTATCAAGAGGTGCATAGTTATGGCTAGTCGGGGAGTTTGAGACTTATAAGCAGGTGGAATGGACCCACTGGAACGGGAGCCTCCAGAGGACAATGATTAGGCATAGGGACATGTTGGCCACCATTTTTTTTTGTATATAACATGTTGTGGGCATGCTAGATGTATCTAGAGTAGCAGAATCTAATCACTATATGTTGGATATTATGATACATAGTATGCTTATGCATCTTTTTGTGATGATTGTGGTTCCCCATTTGTTTATTTTATGGATTTCTTCTTGTATATGCATGTGATAAATGCCAATCTAGAATGTTGTTCACAATGGTATCTACATAGTTATTTTGTGCTCTAGGAACATGAATGAATATAATGGATTCAAACTCATGTGCCAAAAGATTAATTCACATATACTTTCTAAATAGGATAGGATTACGCACATGATAAACGTCATTCAACTGCATGACAAGTAGCAAGGAATGAAGACAAACATGAAGGTGAAGGATGTGATGAGAAAGGGAATTGGCTAACAAACCTATCAGTGCATCATATTCGGCCTCGTTATTAGTGTAATATCCAATGAAAATTATTTTGGAGTGGACTAACAAATGTAAAGGGGTTAAAATGGCCCAAGATGTTGAGGCTAAATTCTTCAAGAAGCGACTCGCACCATCTGCATAACTGATATGTGGTGTGGATGATGGATCCATATGAAGGGAATAAGAAAACAACAAATGAGATGATGGGGGATGCAAGCAACCAAAATTCATAAAAGTAAAAGGTTCATGCATTTCAATGGGAAACACTATGGAAAGAATTTCTTCAGATAGACTGCATTGCGAGGATTGGGAAGGATTTCTCCTTGTGGACCCTCTAAAATGTATGCCTCCTTTCCAAGACACTTACGAATGATGTAATGATCGAGCCATAATTGTTCAAGCTTTCCATGCCCTATAACATCATGAGCTTGGTCATAGATAAGAACAAGGTCACCTTCATGAAAGGCATGAGGGTGGACTTTACGATCATACTGAGCTTTGGTGCACTCTTTAGCCACTTAAATGGTTTTCAATGCAACATAATGGTCTTCATTGGTGCACTGAAGCATGATGATTCTTTGTTCTAAAGGTTGGGTGTCTAGGATGGGAGGGAGAGAAGTTCACACTCAATCAGTAAGACTGCCTCTTGTCCAAAAACGAGGTGGAGAGGAGTGAACTTGGTGGTTGTTTTTACAAGATTCTATAGGCATACAATGTAGGGAGGAGCATAATATTACAATTGGTATTTTGTTTATTCAGCATCTACTAAAACATAGTCTTAAGAATTTTATTGACTACTTCAACTTGGCCATTTCATTGGGGGTAATAAGACAAGGAATATTGGTGTTCGAAGCCCAAAAATGAGGATAACTCATGCTAGATCTCATCTTAAAAGTGTCAGCCATGGTTAGAAACCAATTATTTTAGAACTCTGAATCGAGCGATAACATGGTTAAATAAAAATAGGGTTGTGGTGGCTGCAATGTTACTGAATGTTGCCATGGCTTCAACCCATTTAGTGAAATATTCGACGACCATGATAATATACTTATGATTATTAGCATATGGAGGTCGACACTCCATAAAGTCCATGGCCCATTTATAGAAAAGATCACTTGCAATGACATGATGGAGGGGAGCAGGAGGAGCTCTAGCCTTAGGGGTGTATAATTGACAATTGGGATAGTGTTTGACTACCTCAATGCAATCGCTAAAGAGAGAAGGCCAAAAGTATCCAACGTGCATGATTTTCTAGGAAGTGGCCATTCTAGAGAGATGACCACCACAAGCATCACCATGACAGGCATTGAGGACTTTCCCAGCTTCAATACGACTGTCACAATGATGAAGGATGGTGTCAACACTGTGATGATAAAGATCGTCATTGATGAGGAGATAGCAAGGGGCTTGATGTCAAATATGTCATCGATCATCATGAGTAATATGTTGGTTGGGGGGGGGGGGGAGAATTTTGGGGTTCACAAATAGGTGAGGATGTTGCCATACCAAGGATCATCCGAGTTTATAGAAAACAAGTGTTCTTCTGGAAGGTGATGATTTACCGGTGGATTGGGCTTACCAGTAGGAAATTCATATATGAATTCAGGAAGGGATAAACCTTGTTAATCTATGTTTTCATTGATGTCAATAGTTAATCATTGATATAGCAGTGACTAGATGGAAAATATTCTTGAAGATGCAAGAAGATGAATACAACTCTTGTTTAAGTTGATGAAGTTTCAATCATGCTTCTTGATGACATGTCTATGATAAATTACTGCATAATGACTTATGTGGACCATGATGATGTCTTAGGTAGAATACACTTCAAAGACTTCCTATATGACGTAAACATTATTACATGCCCTACCTCCAATGATCTTCATGATGATACCACATGATGACAAACCTCCAATAATGTTGAAGGAGACAAGGTAATGAAGAAGGGAATCAAGGACATGAGGGTGTCCCTACATTGAAGAAGGCAAGGAAATAATAATGATGACCCTATGAAGACAAGGGCATGACAAGGATAAGATTACTAATGAAGGAATCACCAGGAAGAAGCCCTACACTTTATTTCTGCACTCATAAAGGACTAATCACATTAAAAATTATTTTTTCACCTCCGTAGAAGTAAAATCTCACCATGAGACTGTGCCATCTTGAAGAGAATAATTTTCTCTTTCCAACAAGCTCTTACTTGGCCCAAAACTCCAAATAGTTTGGGAGATATGGAGATTACAAGTTATGGGTATAAATCTAGTCCTTAAGCTAAGCGGTGCTAGTGCTACTCATGTCGGCCTACCTAAGTGACATGGCTCTTCACTTTTGCGTTGAAGTTCTTTATATATTAGAGCTCGGATCACATTGTTTTAATACAAAATCAGTGAAGGTATCTGAGATTACAACAGGGATTTCATATCTCATGAACTAGATAAGGTCGAAGAGATAATAACTCAAGGACAAATTTGTTTGAGGACTATGATTCGATCTGGACACCTATGGAGAGAAACTTGAAGTTTGGATATTTTTACCATGGGACAGTCTCCTCACAAAATCCTACATCTTTGTCACCTAGACCTTGGATCATGTGGGAATCATTTCAGTGTTAAACTACCCCTCTAACCTCTGATAAAATTTGTTCTTGAAAATAGAACTCAGACCTGAGTTTATCTGTGGCAAGGGTGGACTGTTGAAGCTCAAACTATACTCCAGCACCTCGGATTAGATCCTAAACATTACTCAGAACTATGTTAAAGAGCATGAATTTGTGACAGGAAGTAAGCATAGTTTTGGAGCTCGGAACAGTGTGAATACCTCTCCTCAGACTTCAGTTTCGGACCCGAGGTATCATATTTGGGCCTATAGCAGCATATCAAAATTCGGATTAGTAAATTGTTGTATCATGGTGCCTAAATATTATTGTTGAATTTTTTGGTGCAGTAAGGACATCGGTGAAGGTATGGTGTATAAGTCTTGGTGTAGTACTAAAATCTTGGTGCAGTGTTGAAGTCTTAGTGCAAGAAAAATTGTGTAGAATTGATGAAGAAGTGTGGTACAAAATAGATGGTGCGGTATGGTGTATAAATCCCTTTGTAGAAGTATTGGAACAGTTTGAATAGTGTCCTGGTGCAGTGTGGTTCAAGGACATTTGTAATGAAGAATTGTCACAATCTAGTGGTGAAGTCTTGGTGCAGCAGTGGTCCAGTAGTCTTGAGATAATATGGTGTTGAAATATTCGTACAGTCTAGAAGTCATGCTCAAAACTTTGGTGCAGATCTTTGGAGGTAACTTGAAGTAATATTTGGGACTAACCTTGGATCAGATTTGAGGAAGGTGCAAAACTATTATTAGAGCTAGTGCATGACTTTGTGCAGTTCATTGAAGACACATTGAAGTGTTGTATTGAAGATCATAATGCAGTGTTGATATCATGATGAGGTAAATTGAAGAGATTAATTGGGTATTATGAAGAACAGTGGTGAAATTTTCTGTATGACAAGGTTGTCATTGATGATGTGATGTGGAGACTACGTGAAGGGATAACTGAAGATTGGCAGGGCTCGGTGAAAAACACTTTTGGAGCCATGAAACCAAACATATCTTGACAAAGCGAAGCTATAGGATTGGTGTCCTTGGAGTTGGTTCTCCTAAACTCAAGGTTGGTGCCTTGGATAAAATAGTGTTGAAGCGCCAGAGGTCAGAGCCTCACTAAAATCTACGTATCTTCTTGGCACATCCCAAGTTGGAGCTTGGGTGGAGCCCAACCTATATTGTACTTGATTCAGTATAAATATTATATTAATAAAAGCATTTATTTCTATTGTTCATTTTTTGTTCTAAATATAAGTGATCTAACTGATAAAAGTAACAATTGAAAAGAAATACTCAGTCACCCCTCCTCTCAGTATTTCCAACAAACCTTTCTTACTCTTAGGGGTGACAAACTCCAAATCAAATTCGTAAAGGACAATAATCCAGTGGGCATACTTCCCATCGATGATCCACTGATTCAATAAGAAATCCATGGGGTTGGAATTGGTCATGACCTTGGTGGTACGTGTGAGGATATAATAATGAAATTTTTAAACAAAGAACACAATGGTCAATGCCACTTTTTCTTCATGGGAATACGATATAGGGGGAACGTTAAGGTTCTTACTGACACAATATATGACATTCTAATTTATAGAATTGTCTTCATGTATTAAGACCCCAACAATTGAGTAGGCCCTGTCAAAGTTATGTTCGTTTATCAAGGGAGAGGAAGTGAAAACACGTTTGAGGTCATAAAAGGACTATTGATCTTGGCCATCCAAAATGAATGGAATATTATACCAAAGGATTATAAGAAACCCATGAGTGATGGTGGCAAATTCATGGAAAAACTGATGGAGAAATTTGGCTGAAGCTTTGTAACTAGTGAAGGGTGTGAGGGGGAGAAAGTTCGAGAATGACTTGAACTTTGAGAGGGTCATGAGTGATACCACCTTTGGACACAATGAAGCCCAAAATACAACTGGGAAGAAAAAAAAAGACACTTAAGGGGATTAAGGCGATTGTTATACTTGTAACATTGGAGGAAAACAATACACAAATCAACAAGTTGTTGTGACAAAATTTTGGAACAAGCAGTGGGATTGTTAAGATATGCAAGGACAATGTGAGCCAAGTCGTGGAAACAGTAAGGCATGGCATGCTGAAAAATGGTCCCAAAATTATTTAAACCAAAGGACATTACCTGATATGAAAACGTTACCCACATACTAGTGAAGGTAGTTTTAAGTTGATCAACATGATGAATATGTATCTGGTTGTATATGGAGAATCCATCCATAAAGGACAGGACCTCATGTCCCACACACTCATCAATGATTTGGTATGGGAAATTTTTCTTTGGGATAGGATTTGTTTAGATCATGAAATTCCATGTAGACACAAATGGTTCCTTGTTTCTTTAAAACATGAACAGGATTGGACACCCATGTGGTGTATTCAATGGGATAAATGAAAACAACAACCTTGAGCTTATCAATTTTTTCTTTGATAGCATCATGCTTGGAAGGATGAATAGGTATCTACTTTTGGTGGATGGGAATAACATCATCCCATGTGTTGATATGGTGTTCAAGAATGGAAGTATCAAGTCTAGGCATCTCAGAATAAGACTAGGAGAAAAAATCATGGAATTCCTTTAATAACTTAATGTAAGCATCAATTTCCTCCTAGGTGCATTCTGCCCCCAAAGTGATATTTTCTTCAACCCATGGTTTATTAAAAATGTTAATATTTATGGTAGGGGAGATGTTGGCCATATTTTCTTCTTCGAAACAATCCGGTGTAGGAATGGGATTTTTGAACGAGCCAACCTCACCATGGATGAAGTATTTGGACTCCACACCATATTGGTCATGGGTTTGGTGCGGAAGGAAGTACACATGATGGTGCATATCATCCCAAGGATAATTAGTGGTGCTTATGGATTCCATGGTGTATTTATCAGAATGAAATATGGGAGGATAGGAGGAAGAGAGACCACATGCTGAAGAGGAACTACCTCATGCATCTTCATGAGAGGCAAGGTTCACATACACATCTTTAGGAGTGATGGATGGATGACTAGTAGACGTGACATCTATTGATGTTGAGACTAAAGTTTTTGCCTAAGAGGGTTCGATAAAATCACAATAGGAAACTCCAAGAGAGTCTCAATGGATTGATCCCATGGATGACAACAGGTAGAGAATAAGGGAATAACTATCTGTCATATCGACATCAAGAGGGGAAAAAATGGTGGGTTGGGAAACCTCCTATTCTAGTAAAGAAGTGGATCTAGAACCCATAAGTAGAGGAGAAGTGGAATAACTATGAGCTACATCTAACTCGCGAAGTACTTGAAGTGTATCACAAAAATATTCGAGACGAGTACATTGATGGGAATGATGGCCATAGTTATCACAGAAATCATAAGGGTGATTTGTGAATAAGGATTTTTTTCTTAGCTAACTCGGGTAAGGTGACATGGACCTCAGGAATCTTAAATTCAGGAGAGGTATCAAAGACCACATTCTTGATATGAGGGATTTTAGGAAAATTATTGGTGGCATTCCTAACGACATCACGCAAAGCACATGGAGGAGAAGGATTTGGCAGTTTAAGAGGAATGGGAGTTGGTTGGGGTCCCTTGTCTTTGGGTCCCTTCTTCTCAGATTTTCCTCCTTTACCAGATGCTTTTGCAATAGGAGTGGATTCCTGTTGGGGTTGTTATGGAACTGAAGCAAAGGAAGGGAGAGGAACAACATGTTGAACCATAGTCAAATTTGTGTAATGTTTGAGTTGATTCCGAGGAGTGTTTGTGGGAGCATCAATGTACCATACTGGGATTCATAAGGTGATTTTAGGAAGATTGAACATAGCCATTACAGGGGCAGAAAATATTCCTAGTGGTGGGAATAAGAAAAGTATTTGAACATAAGGATAATGACCTAGGGGAACAACTCTGGGATGGTTAATACCTCGTGGAATAGTTCCTAGTTGAAAAGGATCATGAGAGATACTAGTGGAAGGAAACTGGCTAGGAAGAATTGTACTTAAAGGCTTAGTTGAGTTGGGAGCAAGAGGTTATGGAGGGGATGGCTATTGAGAACACATACCATACTACTTTCCTACGGCCCATGATGCTTGAAGCATGAAATCACTTGAAGAGATAGGCTGAGAAGGAGTTGGCGGTGGGCCATAATATGCCCCAAGAAGCATGGAATCTTTCTATACTCTAAGAGAAACATCAATTAAGGAAGGGATTGTATTATTGCCATTCATTGATGAGATAGTGTTTTGAGGAGATGTATGAGACTTAGGGTCATAGTAAGTCAATTGATTGATAGTGACAATATTTTCATTACGTGGAAAACAAACCTTGCTAAAGATAGAAGATGCATTATCAAACATGGCATAGGTGTAACTATGACCAAACAAGGTGTTATAATCTAATGGTGCATCAATGACGTTGATATCAATCAATATAGTATTACCATAAATAGTGATGGGGCAGTTACAATATAAACTGAGTTGCAAGGGGTGATTGTCTAAAGCATGGAGGGTGGTAGTGGATGGGGATAGGTCAGGGTAACCAAGTTTCATCCAAACACTAGTGTCCATCACACAAGTGGAGGTGCCTTCATCCACTATACATCGCTCGACAGTGGCATTTTTTATGGCGACTAGTATTTGAAAGGAAAAAGATGAAGGAAGGGGAGGGTGTTCAACTATATCAACATTAAATAAAATCATGTAATCATTTGAGGTATACACAACGCCCAAAGCATATAGTAGAACTTTCCATTGGGATGGGCACATCTTGAGGGCTTCCAGCATTGACATGATAGTATGAGATTGTGCCAAGTCATCTAATCTAAAGTAGCTTCGACATAATGGACCTTTAGGGATCTTAGGGGGAACATAAAATTTAGGTAGAGGGATTTGTATGTTGCCATTTGGCGCTGATAGAGGCTCAGTGGAAACTTTGGGTTGGGAATCAGTCACAGAATTTGCAGAAGGTTTGTCATATTGGTTTGACCGAGTCTAGGGGTTGAATTGTTCGGTGTTGTCCTCTTTAGAATTCACATGAGGATCTGGTAATTATTCTAGCTAGATTGTTAAGGTCGAGGAGTTGTGTTATCCTATGTGGGTTGAGAAACTACATATCCTTGATGATAAAAAGGATTGGTAAGCACAACTGGTTGTGATGAATTAAGAGGAGGAGGAGGTGGAGCAATGGGCTGAGGTCCTCTAGAAGAAACGACTTGAGCTTCCCATGTTTGGCGCATTTGAGGTAAATGGGACATTCATGAGTATAATGGCCAAATACTCCACAACAATAACATGGTTTGTTCATTCAAAGAGCCTTGCTTTGTTTGGGTTGTCTTCCCTATTTCTGGGTTGTGGGGTTAGGAAGATCACCCTTAGGGGCATTAGTGGGTGGACCTTGTTTGTTGTGGTTGCCTTGATATGGTTGGTTCCAATTACCCTTCCCCTTATTCCTTCTCTTGGGATTGGGGGGATTGGTTGTACTCTACTAAGCATATACTTGACCTTGAGGGGGTGGTTATTTTTGCAGAAGAGGAGGAGTGTAGTAGATCTAACCAGAAATTATATTAAAATGAAAAATATGCCCAAGAAATAAGACAATATATTTCTATAATAGAAATATCTTTTATTAAGATCTTCAGAAAACCCTTGAGGTAGGGTAACACCGTACAACTACTCCTTAAGGAAGGAGAACAATCAACAAGACATATTCTTCTCAATACAATAATCCTTGATGTCTCTCAATGGTGAGTCTCTAGCCTCTATATACTATTCATACATAAAATACCATGGGAACTTACCACAGGTCTCTCAATATCATACATCCAATACAATGAACTTATCACATTATTCTCTAACTACTTGTGGTCCCTTGCATAATATGGGTTAACCACTTCATTTATTATCTATGGCCCATTACATCACATTATTCCCTTGGGTACCTCCTTTTGTACCCCATATGATCCCCCCTAGGTATACCCCATATTATCCCCATAGGTATACTACATTCCACCCCCCTTAAGCATGTTTCGTCCCCGAAACATGAGAAGAACAAAAATCATAAGATCTACTGAAAATAGTAGTCCATTGGTACCATGAACATGCATCTAGCCATCCCATGTAAAGGTGAATAATCAATTTGGTTGGTGCCTCGCTTGCTTGAGATGGAAACTTGTTCTTGTGGTTCTTTTGTGTTGATATGTTGTGGGTGGATTGCCACACCTCTATGTGTGCCTTCCAGGTGTTGTCATCCTTGCTGCTATCTATTTTCCACCTTTTTGTTTGTTGTCTTGTTAGGTGGTGTGGGTGGTGATATGTTGAAGCATTAATTGATGGTGTAGCTTCCTTCAAGTCCCCACCTGATGGATCCTGAGTGGTATCAAGTTCCTTTTATGGTACCTTCTTTTGTTTCTTGTCTTCCATTATTACTTCCACCACAGACTCCTCATATGATGTGTCAGTACCTGTAGAGTTTTATTCTTAGGCATCCTTGGACTCTAATTGTTTGCTAAAGGAAATATTATGCAATGTAATTTTCTTCTTTTTATACCAGAGTTTCAGGAATTTCTTTTGCACATTAATATTTATAGTGCCAATGGATTCCATCCAAGGGTATCCCAAAACAACATATACATTATCTGTATTCGAAGTATAAAAATTAGAATGCAACACATACTTATCCATAGAAATATTTAAATCTTAATAATTTTGAACATCCTCATTATCAACCTGTGTGTTTTCAATATGTTTTGCTGGAACTTGCAATTTTTTTGCCAAATTAACATTGATAAAATTATGTTTCCAACTAGGATTGATGGAGACAATGATCTTCTCTTTTTGAATACATCCCTGAACCTGTAAAATAGAAATATTGGTAGAGAATAAGCCTTTATGGATCTTAGTTTCCTTCTTTCGAGCATGAGAACACTTGTCGAAGAGGAATTTTTTTTGTAGTCTTCATTAGAGAGAGCCACCATCTTAGAGGCAATTGTGGTCCACCATGTTAGAGCCTCATTTTTTAATTGTAAATATGTTGCAAATCTCGAAATATGGAAGTGTCACTTTACCCATTTTTGGAATTATTCGATAATAAGACCATCATATTTTCTACTAAAAATTACCTCAGTAGAAACCATGAAGTAGAATGAGGGTTTTGAAAAAAAAAAAATCCTACTTTATGCGGAAAATTTAAAATGGCCACAACTTGGTCAATATGGCTTAGAATCCTTATTATAGCTTTCTTTTCAAAACTGGAACAACCATTCTACAACTTCACATGTGATTGAAATCATAATCTAAGCACTCTAGAAACTCAGATTCATGTTGCAACTGTCTACCCGTCACAAAACATTATAAAACAAAAATTATTTAAAATTGGCAATATGTCCCTCATCTTGACTCTAATTCAACTGATTTGTTTTTTGAAATGGGGTTATTTTTCAAGAGAATCTCAAATATGCAATTTGTTTCTTGAAATTGTGAACCAAACCTACAAAAAATACTAAAGAGTCATCGTCCATGAGCATAAATAAAATATCTGCAAAACAACTGATTTTAAATCAACGATATCTCCCTCATCCAGAATCTAATTTGACCGATTTAATTTTTAATTTGGGTATTTTTTTTTTGCATGGAATTCATATATGCAATTTTATTTTTTAAATTTTCCACCAAATTGTTCATATCTGATCTACAAATTCGCTGCACAAAAAAATCCTACAGAAAATGAAAAATATTCCTGCTTTACCCAGGATACCACTTGTAGTAGATCTGACTAAAATAATATTAATAAACAAAATATGCCCAAGAAATAATATAATGGATTTCTATAATAGAAATATCCTTTATTAAGATCTTCAAAAATCCATTGAGGGAGGGTAACACCATACAACTATGCCTTAAGGAAGGAGAATACTCCACAATCCATATGCTTGTCAATACAAAAATCATTGACATCTCTCAATGGGGGGTTTCTATCCTTTATATAGGCTTCATACATACAATCCCATGGGTCTCTGAATACCATACATCTAATACAATGGGCTTATCACATTATTCTCTAACTACTTGTGGTATCTTGCATAATGTGGGTTAACCACTTTATTTATTAACTATGGCCCATTAAATCACATTATTCCCTTCGGTACCTCTCTCTGTACCCCACATGATACCCCCTAGGTATACCCCATATTATCTCCCCTAGCTATACTACATTGAGGAGGCATGGGAGGTTGGGGCGCTCGTGTCGGCGGGCTTGGAGCGCTAGGAAATGCATAAGGATAGCAAGGATTCATGGAAACATTTGGATAACCAAGTGGAGCAACAGTTGGCACTAGCATCAACTTATGATGATGGGGATATGCATATGATGTGCATGTACCTTGGTAAGTGTTGACATGTGAAGTATCAGGAGGGGGATAGGTGTAAGCAGGACTAGTTCCCCCCTCAGGTTGACCATAACGCATAGAAGGTTGAGGATATGGTGATAATTGAGGGTGTGAGATAGATCCAATGATACCTTCAGCAACATGAGATTCCCCCACTGCATTAGCAACATCAAGCTGAAGCAAGTCGAGAGCAACAATATAAAAATAACCTAACTATGCATAGATCATGTCATATTTCAAATCTATCTGGAGCACATCTTCCTCAAACTGGGGGTAGTGAAAGGTGACATCTTTACCTATGGGGACCAAAATAGTTTGAAGGAACCAATCCTTATAAACATGACCTTCAAACACAGGGGCTCTACACATGCTCCTCCTTTTGCGCCATTCTTGAACATGGTCATAAAGGTGGATGGTAGAAGTTTGACGAAAAGAGGTCACAAGTTCGGTAACTTTGCAGTATCGGAGAGGTAGATGGAAATAGGAAAGAAAAACTTTGGTGAGAGTCGCTAAGGGGGAATGGGAGGCATGTGGTTGGTCCACATATCATTTTGCAGTAGCTATAGTAAGGGGGCGTTGGGAAAGGTGAAGACAAATGGAGTCTTTAGTGATGGAATTTGATTAACACTGCATATGGAAAGAGAAAACATGATTTGTGGGGTCTTCTCTAGAATTACCTTCGAACTTGGGGATGTAAGAAGGAATCTTGGTAGGTATAGCAAGCCAATTAGGGTCATGGAGAAGAGGATCGTTGATGATCTAACTTAAATCAGGGAGGCTCAAACTAGCCATATAAGGGAACAATGGGAGGTTAGTGACCATACCGGTAGAGATTCTTCCTATGGGGTTACCTTGGTTTCTCGTTCCCACGTTGGTTCCTGACATAGTGGCAATACGAGGTTGGGAGGATGTAGAATAAAAGAAAGAAATGGAAGAATCAGAAGAACCAGAGTCAGTATGGGGACTCAATGGAGGACTAGGAGGATGAACTCGAACTCAATGAGGATGAGTAAGATGTCCTAAAGGAAAATGGTAGTGAACACCACGAAGTTTGCATGAAAAACACCTATGTGGAGCAATGATGTCAAGACAATGATGAATCAATAGACTAAAGGATGATGATAAGATAAAAGGAGCAACAAATAACAAGAAAAAACCTAGTGTAACGTTGCCAAGTGTAAACTGTCTATATTAATATGATACTATAATTCAAGAAAATACATCCCATGAAAGAAAAATGACCTCTAGCCTATAGGTGATATAAATCCTCAAAAAATTCCTAAATCTACTAATTTAGATGGACTTCCAAAATACTTCTTAATTGATGAATTTTATCCCCAAAAGTAGAGCTATCTAGAGAAAGGTGGGGTAGAGAACCAACTACTGCCCACAACCAGTCCTATAGGGTGTTTCCCTATGATTGGTCACTATGGTTAGCTTAGTCCCACAGGGATGGATGAGTACTCTTGAGCTTCTTCGTGATCATCCAAAGGAAAGTATTACCCGCCATGGGTTGGGTAACTGGTGAGCACTTGTATTGTAGCAATAATGCTGCAACTCCTAGGGCTTCCTACTTTACTTTTATCAACCCGGTAGTTCGTAACAAACTTGGAAGCGATAGTGCTGTATGCACAAGTACTAGCTCTTACCGCAAGCTGCCACTTGGTCAGCTGGCGCAAGATCACTAGCAGCTCAAGCCAACTTCTATGAGTTTCCAGAAGAAGCTTTTAACTGTGATGAAAGAAAGCTAACTCTACAAAGACTATTCTACTTGCAGAAAGAGAAAGAAGACTCGAGTGTAACACAAACCCTAGCAAACCATAATTTTTCCAACTAACCCTACTTTTGCGGAAAAAGAGATGAAAACTAATGAAATGAGTGCCATTTACTATTGAAAAGGTAAATTACATCCATTTAAGCTATTCCTAGAAGAAAATGAGAAAAGAACATTTTTTTGTGTTTTTATGTGTTTTATGTGAAATTGTTATGGATGCGATTTTGTCTGTTTGTGACTATGGCAGACGTTTGGTGGTGAAGGAAGGTGGTTTTGGTTCTTGCAGAGGTGTAAGAAGGTGTGGAGGGGTCTTAAGAAGCCTCTGGTAACCTTCTGAAGATTTCCCTTGCAATCGGACTTCGAAAAATCACTCACAGGAAATTCTACAGGAGGTTGTATGGGATCGACACGAGGATCTACAGGAGGATTCCAAGAGCTATTTTTAGAGGTTTTAAGAGTGGAAAGATGGTGGAAAAGGGTAGCTGATGACTATAGGGTTTTGTTGAGGTGTCTAGGGCTTAACAGGGAGGATTAGGAAAAAAAATGATGGTTGGATTTGTTCAAATGACGAGAGGAAAGCTTATGGAAAAAATACAGAAATTAGGGCAGATTCATGAAGGATTGTGAACAACTTGTGAAACCTATGAGGAATGAGATGATGTTGGCTATTTTATTGATGTATTATGATTTGAGGTGTGTTGTAAGAGATCTGCACATCTACTTACAAAAATTGGTCAAAGAAAGCACTAGCTATACCATGAAAACAGAAATATCTTTAAGTGACCTAATTTCTGACCTAGAAACAGAAAATGCTGAACAATAACCTTTGAAGAGAAAAGCATGCAAAGAGATCTATTTTAAAAGTAGGAAATGATCTTGGCAAACAGAATCTAAAGAAATACATTAACTTTCAAATCAAGTCATCACACTAGAAATTGCATGGAGGAGCAAAACTGTGTTTTTGGTGGTAACAATGGTGCCATGACCTCAAATCATGATCCCAGGAAGGGAGAAAAGAGATCAGGGCCTATTTTTTGGTTTTCTAAATCTTAGCCTATCACTGTATTAACCTACTTTAGCAACTGAAACAAAATCAACTGTGCAAACCATCAAAAGAAACCTATTCTAAACAAAGTAAAATGAATCTATGTAACATAAATTAACTCATGAATTGAAGCAAAAAGATATAAGTATAAAGCAAGAGGTGCTAGGTAGCTTGGGTTGGGCCCTAACCCAAGAGCTTTAGCCCTCTGAAAGAGAGTAGTGCTGGCTCAAAAATTGTTTCATCTTCATTATCAAAAATAAAAGTCACATTACATAAATTGTCCACAAAAAAGAAGCTCAGAAATGAGCTGAACTAGAGCTGCACAAAAGTGCGAAAATTCTACTCATAACTGGCTAACCTACTAATGATCTAAGCCTCCCTATTTATACAACTAGAGTCCTCCAATAGTCCTCCTAAAATCAAGGGGCTCGGCTTCCCAGAACTAGAGATAAACAGCAGTTCTTCTTGACTTGCTCGGTTGCACCTTCGATGCATCGATGTGGTTGTTTGTGCTTCAAGTTTCTGATGGAGGATTTGAGGTAGGGAGTCATAAATGAGGGGGACACCCTCTTACAAATCCTCTCGCTTGTTGTCCTCAAATATTGGCTGCCAAATGCTCATTAAACCTTTGATTTTGTCTCAAAATTGACCAAAAATATACATAAAGCACACATTAGACTTTTTGGCATAATGACTAACCCAATTCACTCTATTAGCATAAATATAATAAAAAACATGCAATAAACTAATGGGAATGGTGGATTAAGCTACGTTAGGAGGCCAAATGAGCCCATATAATTACCCATTTCTGGGGCTCATCATCACCCCCTACTGAATGGTTTGCTCTCCTCTGAGCAACTAGTCTATCTCTTCATCCATGATGGCTCTGATGGATTCCCTAACATCCCATGCTTCTGATGTGATATCCTCCTCTTTATCATGTAATATTGCCTTTCTATCCGCCTCTTCCCATTGTTTCTATTCTTCTTCTTCCTTTACACCTTCTAGTAGTCCTAGCAGGAATGGAGGACTGAATTTGAGGCTAATCCAATTGGCCTTCAAACTTTGCATAGAGTACTTATACAGTGGCACTCTCCTCAAGGCTTCTCTCATCCTATTTGGGGAGTGATACTCCCTAATCTGTAGGTTGTGTGGCAGTGTGTTCCACCTTCTCATGCAGGCATGAATGCATTCATCTACAAGCAATCTCTCCACGTCCTCAAAATGTGCAATAGCTTGGGCCTAATCATTGATGTGCTTAGGGGCACTTTGAGGATCAGCTGCAAGTTGTTGGTGTGTGCTAAGGAGAGCCATAGGGTCTATTGGCTCTGCCCTAATCATTAAAGGCTTATTTTGTTCTTTTTCCATCAACTTCTTGATTTCTGTTGCCCTTTTCTCCTCCTTCTGTCTCTTTCTCTATTTCTATTTCTCCCTGCTCTATTTCTTCAGCTTTCTCCTCCTCTATCTTGCTTTCTTCCTTCTTCCCTTCTTTTTCTTCTAAATCACCAGTTGCTTCACAAACCTCCTGTCATTTTGTTTATGCTTCCCTGGAAAACCGACTATGGAAATGGAGAGAACAACTTTTTTTGAATAAAAACAGAGAGACAGAGACTTTTTTTTTATGAATTTCCTCCACCCAACAGTTCTATTTTCTCCTCAAAAACTAAGCCACTATTAGCACATTTTGATATTCAATGGAGGTATGTCAAGAACCTACCTCTGAAACCCGAGAATTGTGCTAAAAATTGTGTTTTTCCTCTTCGAAACAGCTTACTGGCCCTCCTGTAGAACATTGCTTGTAGGTGCTCCTGTAGAACCCGATAGCAGGAGGATGGATGAGAGCAATAGAGAACGATGGTTTCGAGGCTGTGGGGTGACAAGAAGCTTGCTGTAGCTAAGTGGACGAGGATGGAATGGAAGAGAAGGTGGTGAGAATGTTTTGAGGAGGACGATTTATTGCTGTTTATGGATATTTCCGGTGATGGAGGGTGAACTGGCCAAGTGGACGTTGGCCCCATTCAGACTGTTGGTCCCCACTGCTATGTCATCATGAGTTTTCATTCCTTCTTCCCGTAATCACTTCCCATAATTTGTGTTGGAGTTTAAACATCCACCATTATCTGTCTGTTGGATTTTTCTGTGAGTTGACTAGACACACATGTCTTTGGATCTCTGGATGAGCGCAGTTGAACTCAATAAGGGTGGCCAGTTAGCTGGCCACCTTTCTAGTTTAATCTCAACCATCCCATTTGTTCATTCAGTTTTGGATCATACAAATTCCACAGAGGAATGGGTTTAGACACTTACCTGTAAGTTGAAATGTGTGTGCTACAGTGCTGCTTGGTTCTTTTGCTATTGCATGCTCGTATTTCAGTTGCTGCATGCCTTTATTTCCTTTGCTTCATGCTCTCTACTTTCTAATGTATCGCTATTTTCTTTGTGCAGGTATCCTCTGGCTAGATTTGATCTTCAGGAGTCTGTTTCAACCTTCAAATTTCCATCCTCATGCTGCTAATGCTAGATTTCAATGGGACAGTGACTTGTTTTGTCCATATCTCCCAAACAGTAGACTAGATTGACCTGAAATTTTCTAAGCATGTTTCCATCATCATTATGCACCTCCCATAGAAAAAATTTGGTCAATGGATGCATAGATTTCGAGAAAAACTAAAAATGGCTGAAGGTGATGGAGGTCGATTTCTTGGAAACCATGAACTGGAATTGGCTGAAATTGCTTGGGTATGTTACCATCATCCATATGCATCTCCCCATGAAACAATTTTTTAAATGGATGCACAGATATGGAGAAAATGAAAAAATGAATAAAGGTGATGGAGGCCAATTTCTTGGTAACCGTGCATTGGAATTTGCTGAAATTGCTTGAGCATGTTACCATCATTCATACGCAACTCCCCATGAAACAGTTTTTTAAATGGATGCACGGTTTTCAAGTTAGAGAGAAAAAAACAAATTTCTATTCTATGTATTTTTGTATCAAAGCATCCTGCAGCTTTTGGATAATAAAAAAATGATCTTGGGCTGTAATGCAGACTTGGAAATGATGGAAGAGAGGTTTGAAGACTGTAGGAGGATTTATAAACCCTTTATGAAGCTTTCCTGTTCCCCAAACTACTTTTAAAATCCATTTCTAGCTCTCTTTAATTTCTACAAGAGCCTCCTGTAGAAAACACAGTTTTCAGAAAAGAAGCACAGTAAGGTGGAAAGAATGTCAAGAATGATGGAGAAAGGTGAGGGAAGGTAGGATAAGTGTTTTTATTGGTTTCAGAGCTTTCTTGGCACCTGTTGCTATTTCCTGAAATTCTCATGTAAACCTACAATACAACTGGAAATTCATTTTTTTTTTGTGAAAACAACTAGAGCGCCTCAAGGAGGTTTTCACCCTAATTGCTTGCCCTGAGCGCCTCCAAGGGAGGTTTTCACCCAGGGATCTTATTCTCTTTTTCTTTTCTCTTCTTTCCAACCCATTGACTTCCTCAAGGAGGTTTTCAATCAATGAGCCAATCTGAGGCGCCTCCAAGGAGGTTTTCACCTTAGATTTTTATTTTTTTCCTCTTATTTTTCATTTTTTCATTTTTCATTTTTTATCTACCCTACCCTACTTGAAAAACAAAATAATTTTTAAGTATAAGAATACTTCCAATGGAGCCATATGCACATCAAGATGATAGACAAAATGATGTGGAGGCTTGAAATGTATGTTTTGACATGTATCCAAATTTCAGAGACCAAATGATTTGACTTTGAAAGGATCAAGAATAGTTGAGGAAGAGAGTACTGCTGCAACTTAATGACTGTCTAGAACCATATTTGAATATAGTTGTGATGTCCTTGGTCCTTTTACTGATCTGGATCATTCTTCATGTCTTCTTCTATCATGACCTTCACATCTTCCTCTTTTTGCTGATTTTTCTCTTGAATACATGGAGGATTTGATGGTAACAATGAGGGAGCTCTCTCGATCTCTGATTCTGATGTCTTCTCTTCATCAAGTGTAGCACATGGTTCTTTGAGCTTCTCTTTTGCATCTTCTTCTGCTGGATGTGGTCCTTCAATGATATCAATATAATCTCCTTTTTGCAGTACTCTTCCTGAGCTATGGTGAATATCATTGAGCTCAAGAGGAGTTGTTTGGAAGTTTTATAGCTCAGCATTGTAATTGGGTTGAGCTACTCCAATGTGCAGGTCTGGAAATGGTGGTTGCCCACTATATACTTGTTGGGCCTATCTATTTTTCAGGTTCGGGTTCAGCTGGGCCGGCATTTGGGGTTGCCTTAGTGGAGCAGGAGGCAATGGTTGTGGTTGAACAGGTGGTAGAGGCAAAAGAGGGGGAAGAGAAATGTATTGGGGCCTCCACCTCTCATGAGATGCATTCCACTGAGGTTGTGGCTGAGTATAGGAGTGGAATGAATGAGTGGTTGGTTGGGCATGATATTGAAATGGATAGGACAAAGGAGGAGGTGTGGACCAAGAAGGATGAGTAGGGGGGCCCCAAGAAGGTATGAATGTGACTTGGTTGGGGTTGTAGTATGCTTGAGATGTCCCTTGCATCCCCTACTGATATGGTCTAGGTCCATGCAGCCTCCTTTGGTTTATGTAATAGATCTGTTCAGTGGCTCCTTCGGCCCCTTAGTATACAACTTTAAGTCCGGGCAAGGACGGGCACTTGTCTGTAGAATGATTTTCTTCACAGATTGAACAAACCTTTATAGAGTTCAATGGGCATTCATTCCTAGGATGCCTTCTGGTACATCTAGGGCAAAAAATGGCCAAAGCCCTCTTTGCTTCCTCTTGTTTCCTTTTGATATGTAAGGCATCCATTTTCATGACATGAATCTGCAGCATCTCACTCTTGAGGTCTTCCAGCATGCTTCCAATTTCACCTTTAATGGATGAATTAGAAGAAAAGGTACTATTCCCAACATTTCTGTTTTCAGCCATTGGCTCCAGAGGAATGTTTTCTTCTTCTTCTTCCCCTATAAGTTCTTCAAATATGTTTGGCTATTACCTAAGGGTTTTTCTTGATTGCGGCCACTGAAGAAGAGAGAAGGTTGGCTATGTGAAGTAGTGGGGGTGTTGGGAAAACATTTTCTTGAATTACCTATGTTCCTATGAGGCATGAAAGGAAATATTTTTGGTTGGTATTTTTCCTTCACTGCTTGTACCTGCAAAACTGAAATTGATTGAACAAACAAATTGCAACTAACTGAAATGAACTTGCTAAAATGAAAATGCAGAACTGAAAAGGAAAGCAAATGAAATGCAAAACTGAAATCAAGGAAATGACTAACCTACTTTTGTGGAAATGAAGTTGCTGAATTGAAAATGAAATCAAATGAAATGCAGAACTGAAAGCAAGGAAATGACTAACATACTTTTGCTGAAATGGAAATTGCAGAATTGAAAGGACTAATCTACTTTCGCTGAAATTGAAATTGCAGAATTGAAATGAAAGCAAGGAAATGCAGAAATTGAAAGAGACAACTACTTTGCTTTGTTGAAATGAACTACTTAGCAGAATGTTGTAGTAGAAAATAGAAGAAAAGCAGTAATCACAAAATACTCTGACACTTCCCCGGCAATGATGCCAAAAAGTGGTGAGCACCAATATTGCAGCAATAATGCTACAACTCCTGGGGCTTCCTAATTTACTTTTATCAACCTGGTAGTCCATAACAAACTTGGAAGCGACGGTGCTGTATGCACAAGTACTAGCTCTTACTGCAGGTTGTCACTTGGTCAGCTGGCGTAAGATCACTAGGAGTTCAAGCCAACTTCTATGAGTTTCCAGAAGAAGCTTTTAACTGTGATGAAAGAAAACTAACTCTACAAAGACTATTCTACTTGCAGAAAGAGAAAGAAGACTGGAGTGTAACGCAAACCCTAGCAAACCCTAATTTTTCCAACTAACCATACTTTTGCGGAAAAAGAGATGAAAACTAATGAAATGAGTGTCATTGACTACTGAAAAGGTAAATTACATCTATTTAAGCTATTCCTAGAAGAAAATGAGAAAAGAACATCTTTTTCTGTTTTTATGTGTTTTATGTGAAATTGTTATGCATGCGATTTTGTTTGTTTGTGACTGTGGCAGAGGTTTGGTGGTGAAGGAAGGTGGATTTGGTTCTTGCAGAGGTGTAAGAAGGTGTGGAGGGATCCTAAGAAGCCTTTGCTAACCTTCTGAAGATTTCCCCTGCAATCAGACTTCGAAAAATCACTCACAGGAAATTCTACATCAGGCTGCAAGGGATCTATAGGAGGATCTTCAGGAGGATGCCGTTAGCTATTTTTAGAGGTTTTAAGAGTGGAAAAATGATGGAAAAGGGTAGCTGAAGACTAGAGGGGTGTGTTGAGGTGTCTAGGGCTTAACAGGGGGGATCAAGAAAGAAAATGATGGTTGGATTTGTTCAAATGACAAGAGTAAAGCTTATGGAAAAAGCGTAGAAATTAGGGCAAATTTGTGAAGGACTGTGAAGGACTTGTGAAACCTGTGAGGAATGAGATGATGCTAGCTGCTTTATTGATGTATTGTGAGCTGAGGTGTGTTGTAAGAGATCTGCACATCTACTTACAAAAAATGATCAAAGAAAGGACTAGCTATACCATGAAAAAAGAAATATCTCTAAGTGACCTAATTTCTAACCTAGAAACAGAAAATGTTGAACAATAACCTTTGAACAGAAAAGCATGCAAAGAGATCTATTGTAAAAATAGGAAATGATCTTGGAAAACTGAATCTGAAGCAATACATTAACTTTCAAATCAAGTCATCACACTAGAAATTGCATGGAGGAGCAAAACTGTGTTTTTGGTGGCAACAATGGTGCCATGACCTCAAATCATGATCCCAGGAAGGGAGAAAAGAGATCAGGGCCTGTTGTTTTCCTTTTTGAATCTTAGCCTATCACTATATTAACCTACTTTAGCAACTGAAACAAAAGCAACTATGCAAACCATCAAAAGCAACCTATTCTAAACAAAGTAAAATGAATCTATGTAACAGAAATTAACTCATGAACTAAAGCAAAAACATATAAGTACAAAGCAAGAGGTGTTTAGTAGCTTGGATTGGGCCCTAACCCAAGAGATTCAACCCTCTAAAAGAGATTAGTGCTAGCTCAAAAACTGTTTCATCTCCATTATCAAAAGTAAAACTCACATTACATAAACTATCCACAAAAAGGAAGCTCGAAAATGAGCTGAACTAGAGCTGTACAAAACTGCAAAAATTCTACTAATAACTGGCTAACCTACTGAGGCTCTAAGTGCCCCTATTTATACAAATGGAGTCCTCCAACAGTCCTCCTAAAATCAAGGGGCTCGGCTTCCCAAAACTAGAGATAGACAGTAGTTCTTCTTGACTTGCTCGGTTTCCCCTTGGATGCATTGATGTGACTATTTATGCTCCAAGTTTCTGATGGAGGATTTGAGGTAGGGAGTCATAAATGAGAGGGACACCCTCCTACAAATCCTCTCCCTTGTTTTCCTCGAATATTGGTTGCCAAATGCTCATTAAACCTTTGATTTTGTCTCAAAATTGACCAAAAATATGCATAAAGCACACATTAGACTTTTTGGCATAATGACTAACCCAATTCACTCTATTAGCATAAATATAATAAAAACAATGCAATAAACTAATGAGAATGGTGGATTAAGATAATTTAGGAGGCCAAATGAGCCCATATAATTACCCATTTCTAGGGCTCATCAGTAGCCCTAAGGTGAATCGCTTGCACGATGACCTAGCCTAACCCCCTCTAAATCGGGTTTCAGAAGTACTCTGTCTTTGGACCGTGGGATGGTGAACGATTTTAAGCTCCCTAATATGTCAACAAGCTATGGCTCAATGTAAGTGATCAATGGGTGTTATTTGAAGCTTGTCCCATGTAGTACTCCTAGGGGAGATAATATGGGGTACAAAGGGAGGTATCCAAGGGAATAATGTGATGTAATGGGCCATAGTTAATAAATAAAGTGGTTAACCCACATTATGCAAGTGATCCAAAATGGATTCATTTTTACCTTCAAAACAAAAGTCTTCAAATACAGTAAAAGTAGGCTCAAGTCAAATTACTCGTTAATATGAAGCCAATGGTGCAAATCGCACCTAAATCCGAGTGTGGATGAAGAAATTAGAGCCAATTAAATATTTAGGTCAAAAAGTCAATGCCTACATCAGTAGGACACGTGGCAACCCGGGAATGAGTTACAGGTTCTAGATGATTTCAGCAGAGAAGGAATGGCATATGTGTGATTGGTTTGCACCACAGTCGTTGGATCTTTCAATCAAAGGAGATTGACGCATATCACGTCGAGACATGCAAGCATATTATCTTTGAAAACAGACATGATGAGGTTAGTCAAAAGAAGTTAAACTTATTTCAATTTCGGCAGGGAAGTGGTAAATGGTTTCTCACATGCCTCAAAGGCTGGAAATGGTTTTTCAAAAAATTTTGCAATTCCACTCAGCGGTCGACACGTAGCAGCCAAAACAACTTTTTCTCGCTTGCTTTTGGGGAATTAACCACCATGAAAGTTGGAGCATGAGATTGCTTGATAGTCGTTGAATGAAGCAAGATAGATCAACGGTGCAAATCGTCCAGATTAGTTGACGAGCGGGACGCGATAACCATCAGATAGTATGGTATCGGGATCTACGCCGGGAAAAGGCTGGACTGTTGGGTTCAACTCCACGCCCTCTGGTACTTTGGTTTATCCTTTATTTTTAGTGTAATCATATTATTTCACGATTATCTCATTTTATAACTATATGTGGTATATTAATACCATAACACAGAAAGAGTTGACAGAGTGTAGTTTTGAGCCGATCTAGGGGGTTTCGAGGTCATAGTGACCCAGCATGGTCAAGTGTATACTCGTTTTGACTCGAAAACTTGAACTGAACAGAGTGGTCAGATCCATTTTCGTGTTTGAGACTCTACTTCTAAGCTCACAACTATAACAACAATTTGAAGACATAATAGAGAGGTCAGCACTAGAAGTGAAAGGACCAAGAGATATACCTAGGAAGTCTAGTGAAATCCTTTATTAAATTTGGTTGTGTTGATGTGTTTTGAATGTAATTGTTTAAGTGTTTATGTTATTCACAATCTTTTCGATCCATTGCATAAAGTAACATAGAAAACTTCACACATAGTCTATAATACCATTTTCATTAATAGATCAAGTGGTATTAGCACAGTAAGGTTTTTAAAGGTTTGACAAGTTTGTGTGGAGATTTGAATGCTTACTGGGTTGAGGCTCAGACAAGGTCAAGGTGAACTTGTTCAGGCGAATCTAGAGATTGGAAGGGTCTTTTTACAAAGAATGATGGTAGATGAAACTCCACTTGGGTTAGAATCCCAATTCTTGGATAGTTTTATAACGATACGTGGAATGGTGGAAGAGATGTATAATGACTTTAAAAAGGGTAAAGGTGAAGGCACTTCATCACCTAAACCAGACAAAGGAGCAGAGGAACCTTTTCTTTTTGTCCCTCCAAATAAAGAAGATAAAGGAAAAGGAGAAAAGCTCCTCCACCATCTCCTCCATGATCACCATAATCATCATCATTGTCTTCTTCTCATAAAACTAGTTCTTTTAAGAGAAAGAAAAAGAAAGCCTCTTTGATCAAATTAGATGTAAATTTTGATTTGCCAATTTATGATGGAGAACTTAACGTTGAAAAGCTTGATAATTGGACAAGACAAATTGATGTATATTGCAGGGTGTAGAAACATGATTCAGAAAGGAAGAAGATCCAACTTGCTAGCCTATGACTTGGAGGAACCGCACTTGTATGGTGAGAAGGCAAGACACAAGAAGATCTCCAAAAACATGGTAAAATCATTTCAACTTGGAATGAATTTGTTTCTTCCATTAAGAAGAAATTTTATCCTTTGGCCTATCTGCAAAAAGAAATGATGAGTTGGCAAACACTACGACAATTAAAAGGTCAAAGTGTTCAAAGTTATATTCAGGAATTTTGTAAGAGAGCTTTAACATTATGCATATCATTGGACTCACCAGAGAAATTGTTAAAATACATAGGTGGTCTTCATAGTTATTTGAGGCATACTATACTTATGTTTAATCCAACTAGCTTAGATGATGTATCAGTTCAAGCAACTCATCTAGAGGCTAGAGGTAAAAATGTAACCCCAGATGTTGGGAAATCATCCAAACCTATTGAAAGCAAGAATAAAGGCAAGAAGAAACTGAAATGGAAGGAGAGGAAAACAAACACTGTGAAGAAGGATAAACCTTCATGCACTCATTGTAAGAAGGAAGGACACGATGAGGCACACTGCTGGTCTTTGCATCCAGAATTGAAGCCTAAGAAGTTCGAGAGTAAAGAGCGAAAGAATGTTGCTGCTGTTCAAAAGGACTTGGGATCAGACTCAGGTGACGAGACAACAGTTACAACTATAGGTATAAAATGTAAAGATTCTGAAGCATCTACAAGTGCTTCTTCACATTTTGTTGATAATGATAATGATGAGAGGAAAAGGAATGAGCTATTCCATATTAGTGTCATTTCCAAGCATACTAAAATTGATACTTTATTTGATAGTGGGTCACAAGTTAATTTGATTTCTGAAGAAATTGTAGAGAAGTTCGATCTAGAAGAAAAACCTCATAAAAATCCATATCCATTAGGTTGGGTGTGTGATAAAACTAAACTACAAGTTATGAAACAATATAAACTTTGTTTTTATATTGGGTCAAAGTTTGTAGATGAGGTTGAGTTAGACATAGTCCCATTGGAAATATGTGGAATTATATTACGAATTCCATACTTGTACACTAGAAATGATATCTTCAATTGAACTAAAAATAAGTATCAACTCACTAAGGATGGAACTGAATATATTGTAAGGGATCATAAACTCAAAGATAACTTCTCTCTAATAAATTCAGGACAGATGAAAAGAATTGTAAATTCAAGTAAGCAATTTTTACATATGATTTTAAAAACAAAAGATATTGATAAATCCGATGCATTAGAAGGTTGTAATACTAAACAGAAAGCATAAATAGTTAAATTATTTTCCTATTATGATACTCTATTTCAAGATCCTAAGGGGCTTCCACCCTGTTAGTCCAGTCTTAGCAGTCTATCACCAGGGATCAACATGAGCTCTTACTATGTCTGGTTTTGTTAGAGGTTTTGCACATGATATTTAGCACAAAACATGTCATAAGTATGTTTATCAGGAGTATATCAGAAATATATTTCCAACGGTATATCAAACTCCAGAAATCTACTCCCGGATCAAAAGATATGACCGAATGAATGGTTGACTCAAAGGCCTCCCGTGCAATCAATCTGGAATCTTTATAGCAGTAATGTTTTCAGTCAAGAAATGATTTTCAATGGGAAGCTCAAGGCCTTAATCCTACTGATGAGCCATGACTAAGTATTGTGTAGCCATATATGGAGAAGACACATCACATAATGGCTAGAACTGCAAAGTTTGTCAGTGAGCAAGGAGGGTAGTCAGAAATTGTTCTAAGGGTGAAGCAGGGAAGTAATCCAGTTTTTGGGTTCCTAATGCCTAATCAGCATTTTCATATATACTTCAGGTTCTTGGTTGATCATCTTGAACTTTTGGATCCTGATAACAAAGTTGATAAGAAACATGTCGAGAAGGGCATTGTTCAAGGAGAGGGCCTCTCCCTTCTTGGATCAAGTGTATAGTACTAGAGATGATGAAGATGAAGGAATGGCTCAAGTCTCTGTAGATTCAAAAGAAGGGGCATCCTCCATCCAAGATTATTCTGTTGATAACACTGCCTGTAGTGCAAACAGCAGCATGGCTTTAGAGATAACCGAATCTTCAAAAGGAAAGGACCTTCAAAATGATATTTGTAGCACTAAACCAGATGCGACTCTAGAGCATGATACTTCTATCATAGACCAACCATCTATTTTAGAGGGTTCTAGACATCCTTCTGGTGACAGTATAGGAAGTCATGCTTCACCTTCACATGAATTGGTGAGAAATAACAGAGAGTTAGTTCAAACTTCAGGAAATCAAGCTCATAGAGAAAGTTCACCAATATTGGAGCCACCATCATTTTTAAAGCGTGTAGTAGAAAAGATGGTTGAATTTATTGCAAGGAATGGAAAGGAATTAGAAGGTATTATTGTTAATCACGATAGAGTGAAGGGATAGTTCCCATTTCTTCTACATACAAATCAGTATCATCCATACTATCTCCATGTCCTTGAGGCAACACAACAGGGTAAGTTGCATGACAAGGGTTCAACCCAATGAAAATCGAAATCAAACCTATCTAGAGTGTAGCACTACGCTCCTCGCTGTGGTGCTGCACTTTTGGACTATGGAACTGCATGTAGGGCCATCCTACAAAACAAAATTCTGAAGGTGATCGGAATTGAGGAGAAGGTCTTAAATGTAACTAGTAGTGAGCCCAACACTGGTGGTTGATATGAAAATGGCGAAGATCGATCTGGAAAGCTGCTATAGGGGATATGGAAGGTGAAATGGTGGTAGAGTACAACTGTTAAATGTTCCAGATGTCCAGCGATGACACCTTCAGCAAATCAATAACAAACTAGTTGTTTTATTAATGATTATTAAACAAGGTTTGTTGAACTGCGCTGGAACGTTTGTTGAGTTTATAAAATTTGTTTTCAGAATACGATTCAATGCAGTCACTGTTTCTTCTTACTGGTCCAAATGGTGGTGGAAAGTCCAGTTTACTTAGATCCATTGGTTCAACAACATTGCTTGGCATTTGTGGATTGATGCTTCCTGCAGAAATTGCTACTATCCCGACCTTTGATTCCATCCTACTTCATATGGGTTCATATGACAACCCAGCTGATGGAAAAATCTTGTTCCAGATGGAAATGTATGAAATGTGATCAATACTTTGTGAAGCTACAAATAGAAGCCTTGTATTGATAGATGAAATCTGTCGAGGAACATAAATACAAAAGGGAACATGCATTGTTGCAAGCATGATAGAGGAACTTGATGCCATTGGTTGCATAGGCATCATATCTACTTATTTGCATGGCCTCTTAGATGTGTCACTGAATGCAAGAGATATTTTATATAAAGCAATGGGAACTGAAAAAATTAATGGGCAGACAAAACAAACATGGAAATTCTAGGTGGAGAAGAGCTTGCTACAGAATTGCAAATTCATGAAAAAATTGTGAGGATCAAACACATGTGACTCCAAGAATTGATCAAGCATCTGAATTGGAGGATAAGAGGCACACAGGTGATGAGGGTGAAAAATACATTTATCTTTGTGAAAGAGATTTGGGTCTTGATGTCAATGATGAAGTGGGTCAGCCGATGGATCTGGAACCAGTAAGCAATAATATTAGTATAGGACCTGAGATTTCTTATTTAGCTAATGATGGAAATGCAATAGGGTCTTGCCCTCTAAAACTGTCTGAAAACAGAGGAAACAAAAGTGAGAATTTTTTGAGATTGGATTCTAGATATTTGAATGATGACATATCTCATTGGGACCTGAATACTGTGATGGACAAATGGGAAAATCCACCAGAGGATCTAATTGGAGCCACTGGAACAGAATCTTCTCCAAAAATACCAGGAAGATCTTTAAATAACAATAATATTGGATATTCAGAGGATATTCATGTTCAGGTTGTAGTTGCAGAATGAAAGGGTGATGGTATGAATGTTCATTAGCCAAAGATTTTGGAACAACTCTCACTATTTGATAAGCATGTTTATTCTAATATTTCTCTTGGTTTTCATATTGATACTGCTTTTAAACATCGGTCAGTTCATGATGAAGTGTTGGCTAACCATGATTCATTGGCAATGAGTGTTGCTAAATCAGATGGCTTTGGCAGTGAAAATGGTTTGAAATCTATCCATTGCTCTATCACAAGGAATTTCCAACTTCCCTAAAGACATCTATACTGAAAGTGAAATTGGTAGACGATAAATTAGCAATGAGAGACAAGTTTTCAAGATGCATCTTCAAGCACCAACTGACAGACACCTTACCTTAATTCCAGAAATTGATGCATTCTGTAAAGTAGCACAGGGGATAGCTCTTGTAAAGGATTCTATAAAAGTATAGAATGAAACTTCTAAAGAAAATCATTGTGGATATAATGAAGTGTTTTCTTCTCATAAGCATGCTTTGGGGCATGTCAAACATGAGATTGAAGTTTTTGATGGCACCAAGGTTCAAAATGATGGCACTGTTTCTGACTCACCTTGTAACACTATCGACAGTGGACCAAATGTTGACATGTCTTCCCCTTCTTTTGAAATGACTAATATTAAACCGGTTTATACTACTTTCCGAGTTGTTGAAGGATTTCGCAATGTCGATGCGACTATGGTTGTCAATGATAATTTTTGCCATGATGATGAACCTAGTTTAAAAGATGAAAGCCTGGGAATGGTTGAAGAACCCATGGTAATTGATGAGAGTGTTTCTACAGTTGGCACTCCTATGAGACTTGATTTGAATGTCTTTAAGGGTGGTGTCTCTGTTTTAAATGCTCACATTGATGACAAGGTTCATGATACTGTAGCATTTCATGAGAGTGTCTCTAACGTTGTTGCCCTTGTAACTGTTAATGAGAGTGTCTGCATTGTTAATGACACTTTTACAGGTTATGAAAGTGCCTACAAGGTTGAGGCCATTGAGGCTGTTGAAGAGAGGGAGATATTGAGTTTCAAGTGACAGTTGATGAGAGCAGATCAACTATATTCATTATTGAAGCAAGATAAGACTAGAAGGCAACAAATAACAGTAAGAGCATTACAAATGGCAGTCAGAGAATATCCAAGGAGGAATAAGAATAGCATATCAATCAAACAACTCCAAAATTCATGTAGGCAGGTGCAAGGTGGCAGTCAAAAGGAAGGTTTTGTGGAATATGGTTCCACACCTAAAGGAGCATATATAGTAATATTAATCCACTTGGAAAACTTCACCTAATTTGGGTTTCCAAAAAACTATTTCTCATGGTTCTCTTTCAAGATAGTTTGGGGTATTAGTTGCAAATTAATTGTTTAGTTTATAATATTGTTTTAATATAGGATTTTAGGATTAATTTTTATTTTTATTGTATATTTCCTATGTTGAGGAAATTTAAAAATGATTTTGTAATATTATAAATAGGATTAGTTTTGAAGATGTAAGGGTTCGATTTTGGCATCAGAGAGGCTACTTGGCACTGTATAAAGTTTTCCTAAATATCATTTTAATAAAGCAGTTTTCTGCCCTTTGGACCTTGAATTCATCACAGTGTTGATGTTTAGTATGTTTTTCCTGTATGTCACTTGCATATTTTGTTTTTCTACCTTGTCTCAGCATTACCTAAGAGATATGTTAGGAATTCATGTGTAATGATGCTCCTTTCATGATGATTTTGCTGTTAGATGTAATGGTTGTCTTTGCAGAATTCATCCTTTGCTAGATGCTCTATTGAGCAACCTCGTGATTCTCTTTCATCTAAAGTTGTTGCTACAGATCCATCCCTTGTTTGATGCCTGCAGGGCAGTGGGCTTTCTCCCCTATTCTTCTCACATTTGCAATCTTCTATCTGGCTGAACATGGCACTTACTTTGCCCCAAGTTTGCTGGCAGAAACTGGCATTGACTCCATAACCCAATCATCCTTTCTTTTGCTGTTTCGACCCAAAATGCTTCAAACAAATTCCGATACTCCATAGCTACCCTAAAATTTCATTTATTGCAGCCAAATCTTGTTGGCAAAGAGAGATCCCTCTCTGGTCTGGCAGGGCTAGATGCCAGATCAAAAGATTGGTCTGTGGTTACCTTGGAATCTCCCTTTTACAGCCTTGAGGTACATTCTGAGTGATAACATATTGGTGCCGTTGCCGGGGACGAGGTGACAGAGCTTCTCCAGGAAAGGTCATTCAAGTTGCAAATCTAGTTATTGATGGTGGACAACAGTCAGACACATATGAAGGCTGAAATCATCTACCTGACGACTCCATTGTTCGAAATCCTGAGTTTCAAAGTATCGATGGTGGCTCCACTGGCTAAATGAAGGACACAAATGTTTCTTCTATTTGTTCAAGGTATTCATGTATCGATTTTTCTAATCTTCCTGGTTTTCCTAATCACTTACCAAAGGATGCATACATTTTGAGTAATGGCCCTAAATTCAATGGGGAAGATCTGACTTTGACTCTAGAACATATAGAAAATTTCAAATCATTTGTGGAAATTCTTAGAGTTAAAAAAGAAGATGTCTTCATCAGATTGTTCTTTGATTCGTTTCAAGGCAAATGTAGAAGATAGATTGAAGGTTTTCCTATCAGATCTATTAAGTCATTCATAGATTTTTGGCATATCTTACTTGAAACATGCATGGAGAAAAAGGAAGAATTCAAAATAGAGGTGCCCTCTATTCAAGGCTTTAGAGAATGGGAAGATATGTGCACGGATGATGAGGTAGATGAGAAATTTGCTTCATCTCTTTCTTCTTATCTAAAATCCTGTCGATGTAGCCATGAAGTTAAGCTCAATTTTTTGCAAGAGTTTGCCATCAAAATTGAAGGAGATCTAACTGAATTGGAGACCCAAATACAATCCCAGGATCTGGACTGTCGAGTCCCATTGTTTGGGGACCTTTTTCACCAAAAGGAAGAGAAGGTAAGGCTGCCTGTGGATAATAGTTTGTAGCTAGGAGCATGCATTGAGGAGTGAGGGCAGCAGACAGAGTTTGGTTTCTTCAATCCTATTACAGCATACATGGAATTTTTTTTCAATTTGAACGATAGGTCAGATTGTCTTTAACACAACCAAACTCCTTATGTGCATGTATGGTTGTCAGCCTTTCCAGTTGTGTCTTGGTTGAAGCACTTCCAAGTAGCATCCTTGTCACAGTTACTTGATTGGTTGATCTGGCATTACAACATCACTTGATCTATTGATTTTGTTGCAAGGTAGAGTAGGTTTGTGTATAAATAAGCGGCCCAAGGCAGCATTTCAGTTTCCAGTATTTGTTTATGTACATGTTGCAGTATGTGTATGTTTTATGGATTGGTATAAGTTGTTTTGGGTTTGCAGCTGTTCGACCATATTTCCAAACGGATGAGGCACTTGGTCTATGGTGTTCTTGACACCTCCAAGGAGCTACCATCCTCGATAAGGCTGATGTTAGTCCAGTATTCACAATCTGTCACCAGGGATCAACATGAGCTCTTACTATGTCTGGATTTGTGAGATGTTTTGCACATGATATTCAACACAAAACATGTCATCAAGAGCAGCTTGGAAAGATCTTTCCAATGGTATATCACACTCCAAAATCCGACTCTCGGATCAAAAGATATGACCGAATGAATGGTTGACTCAAAGGCCTTCCGTGCAGTAGTTCAAGTATTGAATGATCTAGAGGAAGCTAGGAGATGTCAGTGGCTGGTCTTGTGGCTGGATTGTGATAGAGAAGAAGAGAACATTAAAGAAAAATCATCTGCAAGAATTCTTCGGTCAGAATTATAGTTTTGTTGGTGAGCTTGTGAAAACAAAAGGATCAATCTGGAATCTTTATAGCAGTAATGTTTTCAGTCGAGAAATGGTTTTCAATGGGAAGCTCAAGGCATTAATCCTATTGATGAGCCATGACTAAGTATTGTGTAGCCATCTATGGAGGAGACACATCACATAAGGGCTAGAACTGCAAAGTTTGTCAGTGAGCATGGAGGGTAGTCAGAAATTGTTCTGAGGATGAAGCAGGGAAGTAATCTAGTTTTTGGGTTCCTAATGCCTAATCACCATTTTCATATATACTTTAGGTTCCTGTTTGATCATCCTAAGCTTTTGGATCCTGGTAACAAAGTTGATAAGAAACATGTCGAGAATGGCACTGTTCAAGGAGAGGGCCTCTCCCTTCTTGGATCAAGTGTATGGTATTGGAGATGATGAAGATGAAGGAATGGCTCAATTCTTTGTAGATTCAAAAGAAGGGGCATCCTCCATCCAAGATTGTTCTATTGATAACACTGCTTGTAGTGCAGACAGCAGCACGGCTTTAGAGATAGCCGAATCTTCAAAAGGAAAGGACCTTCAAAATAATATTTGTAGCACTAAACCAGATGCGAGTCTAGAGCATGATACTTCTATCATAGACCAACCATCTATTTTAGAGGGTTCTAGACATCCTTCTGGTGATAGTATAGGAATTCATGCTTTGCCTTCACATGAATTAGCAAGAAATAACAGAGAGTTAGTTCAAACTTTAGGAAATCAAGCTCATAGAGAAAGTTCACCAATATTGGGGCCACCATCATTTTTATTGCGTGTAGAAGAAAAGATGGTTGAATTTATTGCAAGGAATGGAAAGGAATTCAAAGGTATTATTGTTAATCAAGATAGAGTGAAGGGATAGTTCCCATTTATTCTGCCTACAAATCAGTATCATCCATACTGTCTCCAAGTCCTTGAGGCAACAAAACAGGGTAAGTTGCATGACAAGGGTTCGTCCCAGTGAAAATCGAAATGAAACCTATCTAGAATGTAGCACTGCACTCCTGGCTATGGCACTATAGTTTTGGACTATGGCGCCACACGTAGGGCCATCCTATAAAACAAAATTCTGAAGGTGATCGGAATCGAGCAGAAGGTCTTAAATGCAACTAGTAGTGAGCCCAACACTGGTGGTTGATATGAAAATGGTGAAGATTGATCTGGAAAGCCGTTATAGGGGATATGGAAGGTCAAATCAGGGCAGAGTACAACTGTTAAATGTTCTAGATGTCCAACGATGACAACTTCAGCAAATCAATAGCAAACTAGTTGTTTTATTAATGATTATTAAACAAGGTTTGTTGAACTGGGCTAGAACATTTGTTGAGTTCATAAAATTTGTTTTCAGAATACAATTCAAATGCAGTCACTATTTCTTCTTACTGGTCCAAATGGTGGTGGAAAGTCCATTTTACTTAGATCCATTGGTTCAACAACATTGCTTGGCATTTGTGGATTGATGCTTCCTGCAGAAATTGCTACTATCCCAACCTTTGATTCCATCCTACTTCATATGGGTTCATATGATAGCCTAGCTGATGGAAAAATCTTGTTCCAGATGGAAATGTATGAAATGAGATCAATACTTTGTGAAGCTACAAACAAAAGCCTTGTATTGATAGATGAAATCTGTTGAGGAACATAAATACAAAAGGGAACATGCATTATTGCAAGCATGATAGAGGAACTTAATGCCATTGGTTGCATAGGCATCATATCTACTTATTTGCATGGCCTCTTAGATGTGTCACTTTATGCAAGAGATATTTTATATAAAGCAATGGGAACTGTAAAATTAATGGGCAGAGAAAACAAACATGGAAATTCTAGGTGGAGAAGAGCTTGCTACAGAATAGCAAATTCATGAAAAAATAGCGAGGATCAAACACACGTGACTCCAAAAATTTATCAAGCATCTGAATTGGAGGATAAGAGGCACATAGGTGATCAAGGTGAAAAATACATTTATCTTTGTGAAAGACATGTGGGTCTTGCTGTCAATGATGAAGTGGGTCAGCCGATGGATCTGGAACTAGTAAGCAATAATATTAGTATACGACCTGAGATTTCTTGTTTAGCGAATGATGGAAATGCAATAGGGTCTTGCCCTCTAAAACTGTCTAAAAACAGAGGAAACAAAAGTGGGAATTTTTTGAGATTGGATTCTAGATATTTGAATGATGACATATCTCATTGGGACCTGAATACTGTGATGGACAAATGGGAAAATCCACCAGAGGATCTAATTGAAGCCATTGGAACAGAATCTTCTCCAAAAATACCAGGAAGATCTTTAAATAACAATAATATTTGATATTCAGAGGATGTTCATGTTCAAGTTGCAATTGCAGAATGAAAGGGTGATGGTATGAATGTTCATCAGTCAAAGATTTTGGAACAACTCTCACTATTTGATAAGCATGTTTATTCTAATATTTCTCTTGGTTTTCATATTGATACTGCTTTTAAACATCAGTTAGTTCATGATGAAGTGTTGGATAACCGTGATTCATTGGAAATGAGTGTTGCTAAATCAGATGGCTTTGGAAGTGAAAATGGTTTGAAATCTATCCATTGCTCTATCACAGGGAATTTTTGACTTCCCTAAAGACATCTGTACTGAAAGTGAAATTGGTAGATGAGAAATTAGCAATGAGAGACAAGTTTCCGATATGCATCTTTAAGAACCAGCTGACAGACATCTTACCTTAATTCCAGAAATTGATGTATTCTGTAAAGTAGCACAGGGGATAGCTCTTGTAAAGGATTCTATAGAAGTATAGAATGAAACTTCTAAAGAAAATCACTGTGGATATAATGAAGCATTTTCTTCTCATAAGCATGCTTTGGGGCATGTCAAACATGAGATTGAATTTTTCAATGGCACCGAGGTTCAAAATGATGGCACTATTTCTGACTCACCTTGTAACACTATCGACAGTGGACCAAATGTTGACATGTCTTCCCCTTCTTTTGAAATGACTAATATTAAACTTGTTTATACTACTTTCCCAGTTGTTGAAGAATTTCGCGGTGTTGATGTGACTATGGCCGTCAATGATAATTTCTTCCATGATGATGAACCTAGTTTAAAAGATGAAAGCCTGGGAATGGTTGAAGAACCCATGGTAATTGATGAGAGTGTTTCTACAGTTGGCACTCCTGTGAGACTTAATTTGAATGTCTGCAAGGGTGGTGTCTCTGTTTTAAATGCTCACATTGATGACAAGGTTCATGATATTGTAGCAGTTCATGAGAGTGTCTCTAAGGTTGTTTCCCCTGTAACTGCTAATGAGAGTGTCTGCATTGTTAACAACACTTTTGTAGGTTATGAAAGTGCCTATAAGGTTGAGGCCATTGAGGCTGTTGAAGAGAGGGAGATGTGGGGTTTCTAGTGATAGTTGATGAGAGCAGATCAGCTATATTCATTATTGAAGCAAGATAAGACTAGAAGGTGACAGATAACAGTAAGAGCATTACAAATGGTAGTTAGAGAATATCCAAGGAGGAACAAGAATAGCAGATCAATCATACAACTCCTAAATTCATGCAGGCAGGTGCAAGGTGGCAGTCAAAAGGAAGATTTTGTGGAATATGGTTCCACACCTAAAGGAGCATATATAGTAATATTAATCCACTTGGCAAACTTCACCTAATTTGGGTTTTCAAAAAACTATTTCTCATGGTTCTCTCTCGAGATAGTTTGGGGTATTAGTTGCAAATTAATTGTTTAGTTTATAATATTGTTTTAATATAGGATTTTAGGATTAATTTTTATTTTTATTGTATATTTCCTATGTTGAGGAAATTTAAAAATGATTTTGTAATATTATAAATAGGATTAGTTTTGAAGATGTAAGGGTTCGTTTTTGGCAGCAGAGAGGCTGCTTGGCACTGTATAAAGTTTTCCTAAATATCATTTTAATAAAGCAGTTTTCTGCCCTTTGGACCTCAGATTCATCACGGTGTTGATGTTTAGTATTTTTCTCCTGTAATTCACTTACATATTTTGTTTTTCTACCTTGTTTCAGCATTATCTAAGAGATATGTTAGGAATTCATCTGTAATGATGCTCCTTTCATGATGATTTTGCTATTAGATGTAATGGTTGTCTTTGCAGAATTCATCCTTTGATAGATGCTCTATTGAGAAACCTCGTGATTCTCTTTCGTCTAAAGTTGTTCTTGCAGATCCATCCCTTGTTTGATGCCTATAGGGCAGCGGGCTTTCTCCCCTATTCTTCTCACATTTGCAATCTTCTATCTAGTTGAACATGGCACTTACTTTGCCCCAAGTTTGCTGGCAGAAACTGGCATTGACTCCATAACCCAATCATCCTTTCTTCTGTTGTTTCGACCCAAAACGTTTCAAACAAATTCCCATACTCGATAGCTACCCTAAAATTTCATTTATTGTAGCCACATCTTGTTGGCAAAGAGAGATCCCTCTCTGGTCTAGCAGGGCTAGATGCCAGATCAAAAGCTGGGTCTGTGGTTACCTCGGAATTGCCCTTTCTCATCCTTGAGGTACATTCTGAGAGATAACATACTGGCGCCATTGCTAGGGATGAGGTGACAAATCTTCTCTAGGAAAGGTCATTCAAGTTGCAGATCTGGTTGCTAATGGTGGACAACAGTCAGACACATATGGAGGCTAAAATCATCTACCTGACGACTCCACTGTTCGAAATCCTGAGTTTCAAAGTATTGATGGTGGCTCCACTGGCTAAATGAAGGACTCAAATGTTGCTTCTATTTGTTCAAGGTATTCATGTATCGATTTTTCTAATCTTCCTGGTTTTCCTAATCAATTACCAAAGGATGCATACATTTTGAGTAATGGCCCTAAATTTAATGGGGAAGATCTGACTTTGACTCCAGAACATATAGAAAATTTTAAATCATTTGTGGAAATTCTTAGAGTTAAAAAAGAAGATGTCTTCATGAGATTGTTCTTTTATTCGTTTCAAGGAAAATGTAGAAGATAGATTGAAGGTTTTCCTATCAGATCTATTAAGTCATTCGTAGATTTTTGGCATATCTTACTTGAAACATGCATGGAGAAAGAAGAAGAATTCAAAATAGAGGTGCCCTCTATTCAAGGCTTTAGAGAATGGGAAGATATGTGCACGGATGATGAGGTAGATGAGAAATTTGGTTCATCTTTTTCTTCTTATCTGAAATCCTGTCGATGTAGCCATGAAGTTAAGCTCAATTTTTTGCAAGAGTTTGCCATCAAAATTGAAGGAGATCTAACTGAATTCAAGACCCAAATACAGTCCCAGGATCTAGACTGTCGAGTCCCATTCTTTGGGGACCATTTTCACCAAAAGGAAGAGAAGGTAAGGCTGCCTGTGGATATTTTCATTGATAGTTTGCAGCTGGGAGCATGTATTGAGGAGTTAGGGCAGCAAATAGAGTCTGGTTTCTTCGATCCTATTGTAGCGTACATGGAAATTTTTTTCAATTTGAATGATAGGTCAGATGTCTTTTACACAACCAAACTCCTTATGTGCATGTATGGCTGTCAGCCTTTCCAGTTGTGTCTTGGTTGAAGCACTTCCAAGTAGCATCCTTGACACAGTTACTTCATTGGTTGATCTGGCTTTACAACATCACTTGATCTATTGAATTTTCTACAAGGTAGAGTAGGTTTGTGTATAAATAAGCGGCCCAAGGCAGCATTTCAGTTTCTGGTATTTGTTTATGTATAGGTTGCAGTATGTATATGTTTTATGGACTAGTATAAGTTGTTTTGGGTTTGCAGCTATTCAACCATATTTCCAAATGGATGAGGCACTTGGTCTATGGTGTTCTTGACACCTCCAAGGAGCTTCCATCCCCGATAAGGCCGATGTTAGTCCAGTCTTCGCAGTCTATCACCAGGGATCAACATGAGCTCTTACTATGTATGGTTTTGTTAGATCTTTTTCACATGATATTCAACACAAAACATGTCACAAGTATGTTTATCAGGATCAGCTTGGAAAGAGCTTTCCAACGGTATATCACACTCCAAAAGCCGACTCCTCGATCAAAAGATATGACCGAATGAATGCTTGACTCAAAGGCCTCCCGCGCAGTAGTTAAGGTATTGAATGATCCAGAGGAAGCTAGGAGATGTCAGTGGCTGGTCTTGTGGTTGGATTGTGATAGAGAAGATTAGAACATTAAAGAAAAAGCATCTGCAAGAATTCTTCAATCAGAATTATAGTTTTGTTGGTGATCTTGTGAAAAGAAAAGGATCAATCTGGAATCTTTATAGCAGTAATGTTTTTAGTTAAGAAATTATTTTCAATGGGAAGCTCAAGGCCTTAATCCTGCTGATGAGTCATGACTAAGTATTGTGTAGCCATCTACGGAGAAGGAACATCACATAAGGGCTAGAACTGCAAAGTTTGTCAATGAGCATGGAGGGTAGTCAGAAATTGTTCTGAGGATGAAGCAGGGAAGTAATCTAGTTTTTGGGTTCCTAATGCCTAATCACCATTTTCATATATACTTTAGGTTCCTGTTTGATCATCCTGAACTTTTGGATCCTGATAACAAAGTTGATAAGAAACATGTCGAGAATGGCACTGTTCAAGGAAAGGGCCTCTCCCTTCTTGGATCAAGTGTATGGTATTGGAGATGATGAAGATGAAGGAATGGCTCAAGTCTCTATAGATTCAAAAGAAGGGGTATCCTCCATCCAAGATTGTTCTATTGATAACACTACTTGTAGTGCAGAGAGTAGCATGGCTTTAGAGATAGCTCAATATTCAAAAGGAAAGGGCATTCAAAATGATATTTGTAGCACTAAACCAGATGTGGTTCTAGAGCATGATACTTCTATCATAGACTAGCCATCTATTTTAGAGGGTTCTAGACATCCTTCTGGTGATAGTTTAGGAAGTCATGCTTTGCCTTCACATGAATTGGCGAGAAATAACGTAGAGTTAGTTCAAACTTTAGGAAATCAAGCTCATAGAGAAAGTTCACCAATATTGGAGCCACCATCATTTTTAAAGCATGTAGCAGAAAAGATGGTTGAATTTATTGCAAGGAATGGAAAGGAATTCAAAGGTATTATTGTTAATCAAGATAGAGCAAAGGGATAGTTCCCATTTCTTCTTCCTACAAATCAGTATCATCCATACTATCTCAAAGTCCTTGAGGCAACACAATAGGGTAAGTTGCATGACAAGGGTTCGACCCAGTGAAAATCAAAATCAAACCTATCTGGAGTGTAGTGATGAGCTCGTGGCTGTGGGACTGTGCTTCTGGACTATGGCACTATGCGTAGGGCCATCCTGTAAAACAAAATTATGAAGGTGACTGGAATCGAGCAGAAGGTCTTAAATGAAACTAGTAGTGAGCCCAAAACTGGTGGTGGATATGAATATGGCAAAGATCGATCTGGAAAGCCATTATAAGGGATCTAGAAGGAAAAACAGTGGTAGAGTACAACTATTAAACGTTCTAGATGTTCAGCGATGGCACCTTCAACAAATCGATAACAAACTAGTTGTTTTATTAATGATTATTAAATAAGATTTGTTGAATTGCGCTAGAACATTTGTTGAGTTTATAAAATTTATTTTCAGAATATGATTCAAATGTGGTCAGTGTTTCTTCTTACTAGTCGAAATGGTGGTGGAAAGTCCAGTTTACCTAGATCCATTGGTTCAACAGAATTGCTTGGCAGTTGTGGATTGATGCTTCCCACAGAAATTGCTACTAGCCCAACCTTTGATTCCATCTTGCTTCATATGGGTTCATATGACAACCCAACCGATGGAAAAAGCTTGTTATAGATGGAAATGTATGAAATGTGATCAATACTTTGTGAAGCTACAAAAAGAAGCCTTGTATTGATAGATGAAATATGTAGAGGAATAGAAATACAAAAGCAAACATGCATTGTTGCAAGCATGATAGAGGAACTTGATGCCATTGGTTGCATAGGCATCATATCTACTTATTTTCATGGCCTCTTAGATGTGTCACTAAATGCAAGAGATATTTTATATAAAGCAATGGGAACTGAAAAAATTAATGGGCAGACAAAACCAACATGGAAATTCCAGGTGGAGAAGAGCTTGCTATTGAATTGCAAACTCATGAAAAAATTGCGAGGATCAAACACACGTGACTCCCAAAATTTGTCAAGCATCTAAATTGGAGGATAAGAGGCACACAGGTGATGAGGGTAAAAAATACATTTCTCTTTCTGAAAGAGATGTGGGTCTTGCTGTCAATGATGAAGTGGGTTAGCCGATGGATCTGGAACTAGTAAGCAATAATATTAGTAGAGGACCTGAGATTTCTTGTTTAGGCAATGTTGGAAATGTAATAGGGTCTTGCCCTCTAAAGCTATCTAAAAATAGAGGAAACAAAAGTGGAAATTTTTTGAGATTGGATTCTGGATATTTGAATGATGACAAATCTCATTGGGACCTGAATACTGTGATGGACAAATGGGAAAATCCACTAGAGGATCTAATTGGAGCTACTGGAATAGAATCTTCTCCAAAAATACCAGGAAGATCTCTAAATAACAATAATATTGGATATTCAGAGGATATTCATGTTTAGGTTGCAGTTGTAGAATGAAAGGGTGATGGCATGAATGTTCATCAGCCAAAGATTTTGGAACAACTCTCACTATTTGATAAGCATGTTGATTCTAATATTTCTCTTGGTTTCCATATTGATATCGCTTTTAAACATTAGTTAGTTCATGATGAAGTGCTGGCTAACCATGATTCATTAGCAATGAGTGTTGCTAAATCAGATGGCTTTGGCTGTGAAAATGGTTTGAAATCTATCCATTGCTCTATCACACGTAATTTACGACTCTACTAAAGACATCTATATTGAAAGTGCAATTGATAGATGAGAAATTAGCAATGCGATACAAGTTTCAGAGATGCATCTTCAAGCACCAGCTAACAGACACCTTACCTTAATTCTAGAAATTGATGCATTCTATAAAGTAGCACAGGGGATAGCTCTTGTAAAGGATTCTATAAAAGTATCCAATGAAACTTCTAAAGAAAATCATTGTGGATATAAAGAAGGGTTTTCTTCTCATAAGCATTCTTTGGGGCATGTCAAAAATGAGATTGAAGTTTGTGATGGCACTGAGGTTCAAAAAGATGGCACTATTTCTGACTCACCTTGTAACACTATCGAAAATGGACCAAATGTTGACATGTCTTCCCCTTCTTTGGAAATGAATAATATTAAACTGGTTTATACTACTTTCCCAATTGTTGAAGGATTTCGCAGTGTTGATACGACTATGGCTGTCAGTGATAATTTCTGCCATGATGATGAACCTGGCTTAAAGGATGAAAGCCTGGGAATGGTTGAAGAACCCATGGCAATTGATGAGAGTGTTTCTATAGTTGGCACTCCCATGAGACTTGATTTGAATGTATGCAAGGGTGGTGTCTCTCTTTTAAATGCTCAGATTGATGACAAGGTTCATGATATTGTAACAGTTTGTGAGAGTGTCTCTAAGGTTTTTGCCCCTGTAACTGTTCATGAGAGTGTCTACATTGTTAACGATAATTTTTTAGGTTATGAAAGTGCCTACAAGGTTGAGGCCATTGAGGCTGTTGAAGAGAGGAAGATATTGGGTTTCCAGTGACGGTTGATGAGAGAAGAACAACTATATTAATTATTGAAGCAAGATAAGACTAGAAGGTGACAGATAACAGTAAGAGCATTACAAATGGCAGTCAAAGAATATCCAAGGAGGAACAAGAACAATAGATCGATCAAAAAACTCCAAAATTCGTGTAGGCAAGTGCAAGGTGGTAGTCAAAAGGATTATTTTGTGGAATATGGTTCCACACCTGAAGGAGCAAATATAGTAATATTAATCCACTTGGAAAACTTCACCTAATTTGGGTTTTCAAAAAACTATTTCTCATGGTTCTATCTCGAGATAGTTTGGGGTATTAGGTTCAAATTAATTGTTTAGTTTTTAATATTGTCTTAATATAGGATTTTAGGATTAATTTTTATTTTTATTGTATATTCCTATGCTGAGGAAATTTAAAAATGATTTTGAAATATTATAAATAGGATTAGTTTTGAAGATGTAAGGGTTCGATTTTGGCAGCAGAGAGGCTGCTTGGCACTGTATAAAGTTTTCCTGAATATCATTTTAATAAAGTAGTTTTCTGCCCTTTGGACCTTGGATTCATCACGGTGTTGATGTTTAGTATGTTTTTGTTGTAATTCACTTACATATTTTGTTTTTCTGCCTTGTTTTAGCATTATCTAAGAGATATGTTAGGAATTCATCTGTAATGATTCTCCCTTGATGATGATTTTGTTGTTAGATGTAATGGTTGTCTTTGCAAAATTCATCCTTTGCTAGATGCTCTGTTGAGCAACCTCGTGATTCTCTTTCATCTAAAGTTGTTGCTGCAGATCCATCCCTTGTTTGATGCCTGCAGGGCAGCGGGCTTTCTCCCCTATTCTTCTCACATTTGCAATCTTCTATCTAGCTGAACATGGCACTTACTTTTCCCTAAGTTTTCCAGCAGAAACTGGCATTGACTCCATAGCCCAATCATCCTTTGTCATACTGTTTCGACCCAAAACTTTTCAAACAAATTCCCATACTCCATAGCTAGCATAAAATTTCATTTATTGCAGCCAAATATTGTTGGCAAAGAGAGAGCCCTCTTTGGTCTAGTAGGGCTAGATGCTAGATCAAAAGCTTGGTCTGTGGTTACCTCAGAATTGCCTTTTTTCAGCCTTGAGGTACATTATGAGTGATAACACACCCAAGCGAGATATAGAACATGAAATTTATTTGCAGCAAGATGCTGCACTACATAACATTGGAATGTATGGATTATTAGCTCTAGAGAATGAATAGATAAAGAAGTAGGTACATGAATTGCTCGATCAAGGGTTTATTTGACCAAGCACATCACCGTGTATATCACCTATTGTGTTAGGGCTAAAGAAAGATAGTTCGTGGAGAATGTGCATTGATTTTAGATCATTAAATAAAATCACAATAAAGAATTGTTATCCTCTTCCTCATATTGATGATTTGTTAGATCAGTTGAAAGATGCAGTTTACTTCTCTAAATTGGACTTGCGAAGCGGCTACCATCAGATTAGAGTTGCAGAACAGGATGTATGGAAGAATGCTTTCAATAGGAAGCAAGGACTCTATCAATGGATGGTTATGCCTTTTGGCTTAACTAATGCTCTAGCTACGTTTATGCAAGTCATGAATGATGTATTTAGACCATTTATTGATGATTTTGTAATAGTCTATTTAGGTGATATTCTTTTTTTAGTAGAACATGGAATGAACATGTAAAGCATGTAAAGCAGATTTTAGATGTATTGAAAAGAGAAAATCTCTATGTAAAATTGTCAAATTGTTAATTTCGTAGAAAGTCTTTGAATTATTTGGGTTATATTATAGGGGGTGGTGAATTGAGGATAGATCCCTCTAAGGTTGAAGTTATTGTAAATTGGCCTAAGCCCAATACTACTACAGATGTTAGAAGTTTCTTAGGGGCAGCGCAATATTGGAGAAAGCTTATTGCTAACCTTTCTTTGATTGTAGCTCCTTTACATGCTTTGACTAGTGTGAAATAGGTGTTTTAGTGGGGAGGAAAACAGAAGAAAGACTTCGACACATTGAAAGAAAGGATTAGTACATCGCTGGTACTAGTAGTTCCAGCTCTTCAGCATCCATTTGAGATCGAGACAAATGCAAGTGAATATGCCATGGGGGCAGTATTGATGCAGCACAAAAATCCTATATTCTTTCATTCTAAGACATTTACATCAGCAGTAGTTAACTATTCTGCATATGATAAGGAATTATATGCATTAGTTCAGAGTGTTAAAAAGTGGAAACATTACATAATGGGTAAAGAAACAATTATACATACAGATCATCAACCACTTCAATATTTACACTCACAAAATAAATTGCAACAATCAAGACATTAGAGGTGGATTGGTTTTCTACAACAATTTCATATTGCTATCAGATATAAGAATGGCATACATAATAAGGATGCAGACATGTTATCAATACCAATTATAAATGCATCCACAATACTTAAGCATAATCTAGTAATTCATGAAAGTTACATTGAACAATATGCTCAAGACACAGATTTTAAGGATGTATATGCAACTTTAAGTCATGGCAAGCAGGTAGAAGAATTCAATTATTACATCAGGGACAAACTCTTATATCATTTGGGAAAGTTATGCATTCCACAAACTGAAAGAGTTAATATAATTCGAGAAGCACATACTTCTCTCATATCAGGTCATTTTGGTGTAAGTAAAATAGTTGCACAATTACAAAGATTCTGCTATTGGCCATGAATGAATGAGACAGTTTCTAGATATATTAAAGGATGTACTATGTGTGCTACAAGGAAGCCAATTAATAGAAAATTAGGCTTGTATACTCCACTTCCAATTCCTTCTTGTCCTTGGGAAAGTGTTTCCATGGCTTTTTTTGGGGGATTGCCAAATTCCAGAAAGGGTCATGATTATTTGTATGTGGTTGTGGATAGGTTCAATACAATGTGTATTTTGACACCATGTAGTAAACAGGTCACAGTTGAACAAATTGCAAAGTTGTTCTTTCAAAATGTATGGGTTCATTTTGGGTTACCCACTTCTATTGTATTTGATCGAGATTCTCAATTTGTTGGGAAATTTTGGTCAAATCTATGGGAGTTAATGGACATAAGGTTAAAGAAAAGCATGACATTTCATCCACAAACAGATGGTCAGATAAAGGTGGTCAATAGGACAGTGATATAGTTGTGTCGAGGATATTGCAACAAGCATCCCAAACTTTGGGATGAGCATTTCTATTATGTGAAGCATGCTTACAACCATGAAAAACATTCTTCTACTCAGAGATCTCCTTTTGAGACTTGTTTTGGGTTTATACCAATGTATCCCTTGGATTTTCTCTTTGGTAAAGACATAGAAATTGATGGAAATAGTGATGTGGACAAAGAAACCAACTTCATTGAACAAATCCAAGAAATTCACTAGGCAGTATAGGAATAGCTAGAAAAGAGCCAAGCAAAGTATAAGGCATGACATGACAAGCATTCAGTTGAGCATAGTTTTCAAGTTGGTGATCAAGTCTGGTTGTATATTAGTAAAGAAAGATTGTAAGGGGAAGGTAAAAATTTAAAACAAATTAGATATGGTCCTTTCAAAATACTTGATAAAATTGGTGAAAATGCTTTCCGCCTAGATCTACCAACCTACATGCAAATCTACTCTGTCGTAAATGTTGAAAACTTGTGATTATATGAACCTTCAATAATTGAAGATCCTGAAGAGCAAGGTCAGCTACCTTCCATTGAATATCTATTACCTGAGTGTCTCAATGAGATATAATAGGACATAGTTCTTGATAGGAGGATAAGAACTTCATGAAGGGGAAATGTTGAGTATCTTCAGGTTGGACTCAAAGGTACAAATCAAAGTAAAGCACGATGGATAGATATTGGAAAAGTGAAGGAACTTTATCCTCACTTACTCGATAGCTAAAACCAACTTTTGGTGGACCAAAATATTCCAGTGGGGAGGAGTGATCCAAAATGGATTCATTTTTACCTCCAAAACAAAATTCTTCAAATATAGGTGAAAGTAGGGTCAAGTCAAAGTACTCGTTAATATGAAGCCAATGGTGCAAACCACACATAAATCCGAGTCCAGATGAAGAAATTAGAGCCAATTAAAGATTTAGGTCAAAAAGTCAATGCCTACGTCAACAGGACACGTGGCAACCTGGGAATGAGTCACAGGTTCTGGATGATGTCAGTAGAGAAGGAATGGCATATGTGTGATTGGTTCGCACCAGAGTCATTGGATCATCCAATCAAAGGAGATTGATGCATATCACGTTGAGACATGCAAGCAGGTTATCTTTGAAAACAGACGCGATGAGGTTAGTCAAAAGAAGTTAAACTTCTTTGAGTTCTGGCAGGGAAGCGGTAAATGGTTTCTCACGTACTTGAAAGGCTGGAAATGGCTTTTTAGAAATCTATGCGATTACACTTAGCGGTCAACATGTAGCAGACCAAAACAACTTTTCTCGCTTGATTTCAGGGAATTAACCGACGTGCTATTTGGACTGCAAGATTGCGCAACAACCACCAGATGAAGCAAGATAGATCGACGGTCCAAATCATCCAGATTAGTTGACGAGCGGGATGCGATAGCCGTCGGATCGTATGGTATCAGGATATGCACCGGGAAAAGGTCAGACGGTCGGGGTCAACTCCACGCCCAACAATCCTTTGGTTTATCCTTTGTTTCTGGTGTAATCATATTATTTCACGATTATCGCAGTTTGTAACTATATGTGGTATATTAATACCATAACACAGAAAGATTTGACAGAGTCTACTTTTGAGCCATTCCAAGGGGTCTAGAGCTCATAGTGGCCAAGTACGGTCGAGTGCATACTCGTTTTGACTTGAAAAATCGAGATGAACACAGTGGTGAGATCCATTTTCATATTTGAGACTTTTCTTCTGAGCTCACACCTGTAACAACAATTTGAAGACATAACAGAGAGGTCAGCATTGGAAGTGAAAGGACCACGAGATGTAGCCAGGAAGTCTGGTGAACTCCTTTATTAAATTTTGTTGTGTTGATGTGTTTTGAATGTGTTTTCTAATTGTTTAAGTGTTTATTTTATTCGCAATCTTTTCGATCCATTGCATAAAGTAACATAGGCAACTTCACACATAGTCTATGATACCTTTTTCATTAACGAATCAACAAGGGACCACAAGTAGTTAAATAATAATGTGATAATCCCATTGTATTCAATGTATGGTATTGAGAGATCCATGGCTTGGTACCTCCCTCTGTACCCCATATGATCCCCCTAGGTATACCCCATATTATCCCCCCGAGGTATACTATGTCCCACGATCCTACACCTAACCGCACAGATTGTTTTGGCCCTGGTGCCTAACTGGGCTTGATCTATGTGAGTTAGGTTATTATTATGTGGCTTATTTCAAGTTTTGGCCTTGCGGTGTTAACCAAGGTCACTTTCTCTTAGGGTGTGTGTGTGAAAATGTTGTTTCAATTTGATGAGTTAATTCAACATGTTTTATGATGCCATGTGATGCTAAAAAGAAAGTGTTGAAAAATTGTAAATAATGTTGAAAATGGATAGTAAAATAAACAGTTACTCTAGGCACACAAACCCCCATGCAAGAAGGTTATCAAGTAGCTAAGAAAAATATGGCGAACAAGAAACTAAAAGACACACAAATGGACAAAATATCTAATGTCTAAAGGGTTAGGATCTAAAAGCACTAGGTTGTTGAAAATGGTGTAGACAACTAGTAAAAATCAGACGTGAAAATGTTGGAAAAGGATATGAAAGAAGCTCCAAAAACATAGGATACACAAGGTGATCATAATGGGGAAGGGAAAAATAAACTCTAAATGAATTAAAATGATGAGAAAACCTATCCAAAAGGATTTTAAAACAATGGAAAACCCCTAGAAATCAGTGGTTGAAAGTGTTGTGCGCTAGAATCCTCAACTCAACAAGTCTCTTCCTAAATAATGGATGTGTACTCTAAAACCTAGGGGGGGTTTTCCTTCCTCAATGAGAAATAACTAAGAGAATCTAGGCCTAGGGGTGACTCAGGAAAGAATGGAAACCCTTCTTGGAAAACATGCAACACAGTCGGCAAATCTCGAAAATTCTGAGAAAAAATTCTAAAAAATGACACAATGCATAAACTGACTTAGAAAGTGCATCTGGATGTAGAACAATGCCTAAAATATGCACTAGGATTCAAAAAAGCGGCCAAAAGGTGTGATTTGTTCCCACAACTCTCGCTCGACAGATCTCACCCAGATTATCTCGTTTCCTGCTTAGTTGGTATCTATGACATCCAGAAAGATGTGGAAACCTAGGAGGAATGATTTTTTTTTTTCCAGAAAACAAAGGAGATCTAAACATAGAAATTGTGAGGATAAATATAGTTGGAAAACCATTGAATACTGTTGAAACAACAATCACCAAGGATCTGAATTACTATACCAGTGGAGTCGTCATTTGTTGACTATTATGAATCTAAGGACCCAGTGGAGTCACCATTTGTTGTCTTCTTGCGTCTTTCATATGGATCCATCATCCACAACACATATCGGTTGTGTTGATGGTACAAGTCACTTCTCCAAGAATTCTAATAAATGAATGAATACTCCATTGAACATGTTTGATGATCAAGCTGATTTTATTGACACATTTTAAATCATTCCTTTCCAAGAAATATTAAGTGCTAGCTACTCACATATTCCATATATGCATTATTAGAAGAAAACATAAAAGAAAGAGAATAGAGATATGAACTAAGGAAAGAAAATAAAAACTACATCTATTTCTACTCCTACTGCTATTGTACAAAGTATATTAAAACTAGGTGAAATCATATTTCCAATGGAGCCAATTAATTTTCTTTATTTTGACACATATATACACATTAAGTATTATTAAAAGAAATAAAGCTATTATTAAACTATTAAAATAAAACTTCAACCTATTATGTACATATATTTCTAATAAATTCAAGAAAAGAAATTTATTTAAAAGCAATCTCTCTTGAAATCAATTATCTAACCATATTCCAATGGGAAATTATAAATTAGGATGAGCATATGCTAATCATTGGAGAAGATTCCATGGAGGAGAAGATAAAAAGACATGTTTGAATGATGTTATTTTAGATGTTGTGGCCTATAGAAAAGTGTTATTATTATTTACATTAGTCATAATATTAGCACTTTTTTGTGTAACTGAATTTTCCAAACAAATTTAAAACGTTTCATGAAAATGAAGATGGAAACCTAATGGATCTTTCAGAAGATTTTTAGTTATATTAAATGGTTGGTTAAAATGGAATGTTTAAATCTCAAGCATTGATTCTTGTGGAGGAATTATATCAAAAGATATCATAAGTTGATAAATCATAAATATCAACTGAAATTGAAAATTTGTAATTCTTGATGATCATCATATAAGCTTTTAAAATAAATTTTTTCAATTAATGCAATTTTCGAGTATTCAACACATGAGTTATCAAAATTCTAGTATAAATTATAAAAATATTGAAAACTAAAAGATAAATAAAAAATTGAAACAAACCATAATAAATGAAGACACAAAGTAAAATTAGATCACTGTTTACACTATTGTCACAAATAATATTACAAGATAATTGTGATTTATTTGAAAAGATTTCCTCACAAATATTAGCTTAGATAATACAATGTGAACTCATAGCCACATCGAATTTTGAATGTGAAAAAGGTTCAGGATTATGAGTAAGAATGGGAACTTGAACAATGTCAGAATTAAAAAATGGAACGAGTTTCTCTTCCTGAAGGGTGCAGTCACTATGTGATTTTGAGTATTCAAGATGATAATATTTTGTAGTGATATTAGTATAAGAATATCTCTCATATTGCAATATAGATTGACCTTGAGAGTTGAGAATGTGAGAATTTGACAAAGGATAAAATAACTCAATATTATCAACCTCAAAGTCATCATCATTGATGACTTCATAATTCCTAAGAAAACTCTATTCCTTTTTAGAAAGTAAATTAGAACAGAAAAGTATTGAGATGTAATGCAAAATACATTATCCAGGTCAAAACTAATTGGTATTTAATTATTTACTAAATTTATTGCTACTCCCTTATTTTCTTAGCTTTTGTGAGAAGAGGAATTGTTGAAATATTATCCAATGAAATTGAATCAACGAAAATATTGGGATAAAGGGAGAAATGGTTTTTTGAATAAATGAGAGAGAATGATTCCCTTTTAGAATAATCATTATAAAATAATTATCGAGTTTCTAATTTTTTTCATTTCATTATTTTCTTCAAGGGAAGACTTGAATTTATCGAAATTTAAAATGATCTCATTTAGGTTGGCTACATATTCCTAAGAGAAGATATTTAAATGATTTGAATCATATGGCTAAAACTTATGGAAAGGATTATAAAGCTCAAAAAAAATTGTTGTAAGAATCACACTAAAAGAATCCTCCTTTACAATTTCCCTTGTTGCCCGTTGATATGATTGTTGCTTGTTTCTTGCTAATTTTGTTTATAATTTTCTTCTTCCATGGAATTATCATTATTTCAAACAAAAGAACTATTTTGATTTAGAGAAAATTTGAGATCAATGTTATTTATTTTATTAGAATCATTTATTTCCTCCTGAAATTTTTCATTAGCAATATTTGTTTTTTTGGTTTGAAGAGGATGAATGATGCCCTTTTGAGAAATCAGCTCTTTAGTGGTGGAAAATACACTTAAAAAAGTAATATCTTCCTATTCTTGGAAATGGTTTGGAATGCAAGTAACGGAAAGAATATATTCAAATTGTTCCATAAATTCAGTATCTAAAGGTCTACCTTTAGATTTAAATCTTAAACAAACTAATTTGAATCTAATAATAAAATCTATTCAAGATTCATTTTCAATTTTTCATAAATGTTTTAGTTCAAAACATACATGTTCATAGTCATAACCTTCAAATGCATGGAGGAAATTTCTTAACATTTGTCCCAACTATGAATAGAGGCAATTGGGGATGGCTTTCACCTTCTTTTCGCTACGCTTGTGAAAGCTAGAGTAAATATTCATCATATAATACTTTCATCAATATCAGTAAACATACAATTCGTAAAATTTTGAATGAACTGTAAAGCATAATCATGCACGTAAGCTATTCTCTTACCATTAAACTTTACTTTCGACAAGAATATTACAATTTTCATTGGTGTGACAGTAGATGCACATCCAAAGATGTAAATCCAAATGGGAATTTTAGAAGGAGCCATTGTAAAGAAATAAAATCTTTAAAATATAAAACTCTAAAAACACAACTTTTTGTTGGCCATCCTTCTAGCAAAAAAAATGTTGATGTCCAAAAATGACTAAAATAATCAATGGGGACATCAATCGATCAGGCCCCAAATAAGCCCTTATCCAGTTAGGATGGTGGTTCCAGATTGTTCAAATGGGTCAAGTTACCCTTCACACTCCTTGCTGACTTGTCGTATTCCTAATTACTTATCAACAAGAAGAGAGATACTAGATTTAGCCTCTTGAAACTAGCTTAAAAGAAAGCAATCCTTAAGCTAACATAGGGTTTAGCCAAGCCACCAATGAGATTTATCCTACCGAAGAGAATTCTAAAAATTCAATTAATTATTCTAACTCTAAATCTAAATGAAATGTATAAAAAGAAAGAAAATTACTCTAACCCAACATATACGAAATATTTTCTAAATATCCAGTGCAAGGATTAAAGATGATGGGGATTTGAAATGTGTTGTATGATAAATATCAAGTTTTTGAAGAAGTTCTAACAATTGATACTATTAAGGAAGGGCATGCTCTCTTTGGAGATTGAAAATGATAAAATATGAGCCACTAAATTAGGGAATTAGTTCACAAAATTTTAGTGAATATTACATCGATTTATGATGATAAATTTGTGAGTAAATAGTTACTCAAAACTTTATTCAAATACAAGATCAAATCAAAATATAAATGGTTGGCATATGTAATTATTAGATTAGATAGTTGATTCAATAAATATAAATTCACATATCTCACAATAGTTCTCAAACATGGAATCACTACTAAAAATCTGCCATAAAAGAATAATATTTTTATTCACAAATAAAAGTATTTGAAGCACAATCTTAAACTTGGATCTCGTGCTCTATTTGATGAGGAATTTATCTAACATTCCTCCCAATACCTTTAACTTTTATAATAGAAAATAAAGCTACAATAGTGATGCAGGTTTGTACCCACTATCACTTTGATGCAGGAAAACCCGCGTATACCCACAGTATGCATATAAAATGCAATCTGTCTTTGTCCCAGGAATTAATACGACCTACCGAGTCAATTCTTCACTAATTAATGGTTTAAGGCCCCACTAATTAAATCTCATGCAGAATTCTTTGGAACTTACCACAGTCTAACCCTTCATTCAATCCTTTCTATCAAGACTTTATTTCTATTATAATGTTTACATAATAGAAGTATTCCACAACACACATAAACCATACCTTTTTGCCTCCTCCTAGGTCTTTGCACACTACCCGATACTTTCCTTTATCACAATCGCAATCTTTCTCGACCGTTATAACATGCCTTCGGAACTCTTGACTTGTGATATGCAACTTCCTTCCCCCCCATTGATTTCATTCACCAGATCAACAATTGTCGCAATATTGCATCAAACCATCCTGCGACTTCATTGCCTCTCGCATGCGATATGCGATCACAACCAAACTTCAAATAAAATGAAATGACACCTATAACCTCTTTGGGTCCACCTTTTCCAATTAGTTTATCACTTCAATCTCCACTGTCGATCTTAGTCTCGATCCGACGGCTGTACTTCTTCCCAATCAATAGACTTTCCTAATGCTTTATAATTGTTGATCAAGATCCGCTTGATCTGATGGTCCACAATGATATCAGGTGGAACACTTACCCGACGTTTTAAGGTCTTTTTGGACCCAATGAGAATTATAAACGCTCGATCTATTGCCGTTGAAGCTCGATCTCTTTATGGCCTGATATCTGTTGGATGACGAGGCTTTTAGAACCTACGATCTATGACCCTTCAACTAGCACACGATTTATCCACTTTCTTAATCCCGAAATTGACTATGATGTAAAAATTGACTTTGGTGATCGACGGTCAGGATTTATTGTGAGACTTCAACTACGATCAAAGGAATTTGTTCTTTCCTACCCCCGCTTCTCTTTACTTTGGATTTGCGTCGTTTCTTCAATGTCCTTATGTGGACTCGCTCTCTTCAGGGTTCTGGTCCTTTGCAGTTCCACCACAACTCTCTCCTTAACTTAACTCCACTCGCACCTTTATGCTCTTTCACCTCCACTGTAACAGTAAAGGCTTCCTCCGATGTATACAAAGCTAAAACACAACTCTATGGTTCTCTCCTCGAACCTCTTGCTAACAACAATTCTATTCAACATTCCTTTTGCTGGAATTGTTATCTCCAAGACAACTCTACCCACAATCACAACTGTGGAGTTGCCTCAACAACTTCTACCCAACCGCAGTTGGAAGTTGTTCTGTTACACTTCTCTATATCTCGCCTCCCTTCTGGCTCTATACCTGCAACCTATGTTACACTGAATTACTCTAGTCACACACAAATTATAATTCAGTTACACAGTACACATTATACAAACTCTGAATCGAGTTGTCTATATTAATAACCAAGTATTTACACAAGAGCCTCTCTCTTTGGCTTGATTTTCTGATCAATGGCCTTTCTTCTCTTGCCTATAGGCTTACAATCTAACTCTTTGACTCACTAGCTACTCTTCTAACTACTGACTAACTATGCCTTTTAGGCTTACATTTATACAAAAGGTTTTATTGAACTAATTCTGGTTCAAATCCTTAATCTGTTTAACTAACTCCTGAATATCCTCTAAGTCCACTTTTAACTCCTACTTATCCCTAAGAATCCTCTCTAGTTCCTCGAATCATGAGACCTATATAAGTTACAATTGATTTCCAACTCTCTCATCATCATTAATCACTCATGTTTTCCTACACTTGAGAACATTTATAAATATCCTCACACTTATCTAATTAATTCCTACTTTAACCACTCAAAACGTCAATAATTACATACATAGAAATCCAACTTCCTTGAAAACACAAGACCCCATATGTCTACTAAAATACAATTATAGTTTTGAGTCAATGCACCTGCATCAGACTCCCAAAGTAGAAAGCATTCATGATCTCCTGATCATGTGTCTTCATGTGTTGATAGGAAACCTCTAGGGCCCCAAACTTTAGTTTGTAGTTGTCTAAATGCTCTGCACCTTTGCTGCTATTGTATGTTAGTTGTCTTCAGTTTCATCTTCCTCTCCTTGTTGATCAGGTTCAATTTATGATTGATCATTCTTCCTGCTGCTATCAATCTCCTCCATATGGACTTCTTCATTATTAACTGCCATAACTCTTCAATATCCATCTCCAGCAGATCCTTGGGCTGGTCCATACTCTGCCACTTACTTCTATCTCTTTCTTTATGCTTCAGGTTGTTGCTACTATCCACTAACTCTTCAAACTGTTGTTTATTATCTTCTCTTTGAAGTTGTCAGATTCTTACTGCCACCCTTTCATCCTTACCCTCTTTCATGATTATCTCTTTCTGCATTGAATCCTCACTTTCCAACATTCTCTCCAGTAATCTAACATCTCTGTTCCATGGATTAAATACTTCCACAAAATCTTCCTCTTTCATTTTTATTTGGCTGCTCATCTATGCCAAATTTTCTCTAACATCTGCAACTAAACCTGCACTCACCAAACAATTATTAAAATAAAAAACATAAGGCCTCAATGCCTCTTCTTCCTTTGGCAACACATCAGTATGCTGCTCCTCTATCAACACATCAGTATGTTGATTTGAATTCTCAAAAGAATTCATGAGACTGTCAGCTATTCTCTCGTCCACACCATCTGCTTCAATGGTTTCTTCCTGCTCTTGTCCACTGTAGTGAACTCCTTCCTCTGCAATGTCCATTTGTTGAACTTTCATTACCATCTCCTTTTCCTTATGATTGCCATTCATGACAATTTATTTGTCTTCCTTTTTCAACAATCTATCCTGAGTATATATCCTCTTCTTTTCCAACTCCCTTCTTTGAAAGTCTAATTTTCCATATAACTCAATAATTTCAATTGGAGTAGAATTTGGAAATTTCACACAATTTTCAATACCTTCCTTTGTTGTTGACAAATCATCAGATGTCCTTTCTCCCTTTGTTAAATCTTTTGCCTAGACTTCTTCTTTCTTAACATCTTTCAGTAGATGTCCTTCTTCAATACATTTTTCCTTGCTATCCCTCTGTAACATTTCTTCCAGAGCTATCCTTGTCTCATCATCTGCATTAATATTCTCCTGCATTTGTTCTTCATCAATAACATTAATCAAATTCATTAGATTACCTCTCTGAGACAATATTCCTTCATTCTTCATCAAGATAATATCCTTATCTTCCATCTCTATGACAACTCTAAATGACTGTCTTTTCTCAGTGAGTAACTCATCCATAGACTCTTCCTACTGTGTCTAGTCAAATTCTTCCTCTCTTGAAAATGTTTCTCTGTCACCTTTTACTTCTAGATCTTCATCTATTTTGAAGACATCTTCAAAAGGTTTCTTTTCTTTTGTACTACCTGCAATCATACACAAACTATTAGTTTTAAAAACATAAGACCTTGGGGTCTCACTTGATGCTTTAGTCATCACATCTCCTTGCTATTCTGAATCCTTCATATGATTCATAAGATCTTCCACAGATCTACTGTCTTCATCTTTACTCAGAACTTCACCTGGTTCTGTTTCATAAATAGACACTTCCATTTCCAACTCAGCTTCTCTGAGTTCTTCCATCAGGCTCTTCTCTTGCCTCTACTGTAGTCTTCTTTGTGCTAGCACTCAGGTTGTTCCCAAAAATTTGTGAGAAAAGGGAATACGGCCAAGGTAACCACAGACCAATCTTACGGATGCAAGTTCTAGCCAATCTGCATCCAGAGAGGGCTCTCTCTTTATGATTTAACTTTGTTTTTTGTGGTATGTTAGGCTAGCTATGAAGTACAGGGGTTTTGTTTGGTTTTTGGATGGTGACATTCAATAGAACAGGGGTGTAAATATGAGAAGTTCGGTCCATTGGGATAATGGAGTATATGAAGATGAACTGCTGGATATGGTTTCTTTGATAGAGGGAGGAACTACAGAGCAAGATAATCGATCATGGAACAATTTGTAAGTAGTAATTAGGTGAAATGGAGTCAGGGGGTGAAGGGCAATCAAGAATCCTTCATCATGTTGACAGAGGGAAAGTGAATGAATATTGCTAGGGAGCAGTTAAGAATTCCTTGGCTATATTCAAGATGTAAGAACCAGGGGAAGCAGGAGCAGTTAAGAATTCCTGCTTATTTTAATTCTGAAGAAAACATAAAAAATAACAGAGATTGAACACATAGTACATTTAAGCAAGTTCTGGGTTATTCTTTTTCCCCGTTATTCAGATCATGAACATAGATGATATATAAAAACACAGAAACAGTAAAACATGAGTAAAAGAAAACTTATTGATCCATGAAATAATTCGAGTATTCTGCAACATAGTCCTCTGCCATTGATTCCACAACCAGAGAGTTCAGCAACAATGCATTCCAGCAACCTTTTATTCATAAGAGTTCTTCAGAGTTACAACACAGCTCCAGAAATGTATCACCAACCCCTAATACCTCGCTTGGAGAGTTATTTGTACAAAAATGTTTACAAAATATCTCAAAGAGATAATATCTAGTAATAACTTCTTCTACCTACTTTATAGGAGAAGTAAATGATCTTGGGAATAGGAAGAAATAAATGCAGTAGTAAATGCTATTGTGCTGGCCACCCAGTTGGTGAGATATGTTAACTGTTAGCTCGGTGAATCGGCCGATGGATATTTCCGCTGATATTGCGCGTTGCTGCCCCGACTCTCTCGGCTGTATCTGGGTTGTCTTTACCATGCTATTGCTCTAGCTTGATTCTCGTCCCTTCCTGTTTTCCACTTTATGGTGCGTGACACAAACTTTTGATTTGCCAAAGATATAAAGAAATCAGAGATATGCCTACAGGATTTCTAACATCCTTTGCCACCACTGGTCATCTGGTAATTGGTGTCTACGCAGTTTTATTAGAGTCTCATCAGCATCCGTGTACCTAAGGAAAGTAGGCTGGACTTTGAAAAGATGTCTCACTTCATGCTCAATATAAAACAGATTTTCTAAATTGTCATACAGGCTCTGTCCAGATGGGAGTGCCTTCTCTCCTGCAGAACTTGATGATGCTGTGACATGATTATCCACATATGTATTCAACCTGTGAGCATAGTCTACATGTGTCATCAATCTATAGTCATTGGTTAATAAACTGGAAAGACCCTTTTCCTCCAAAGCTGTAAACTTCTGTGTGAAAGAATTTATCTCCACTTGCATGTCCTGGCACTTCCTCTCCAGATTTTATATGAAGTTCTTCATGGTCAGAACTCTTTTGACTGTTAGAATGGTGCTTGTCCTATCCCTGATATCCAGTGCTACTAGCTCTACCTTGGTGTGGGTGTTCAAAAAATTTATTAGCCTATTGGCCTGTTTGGGCATTTGTCCCAATAAATTCCTGTCCTTTTGAATTTCCACTTGAGCTGCTGTCACCAAATCAATCTGCTCATGAATTACATGTATTGATTTCCATATATTAGTGAGGGATTGGCCAATGTTGGTCCATAAAATTGTTTTGATTTCTGCCAAGGGTTTATGCAGGGAGAGATCCTTTTCTAATGCTCTCACTCTATTTTCCAATGCTTTTACCTCCCTTGACTTTTTTGCCACAGTCATTTTAGATTTGTCATAACTTATTTCCAACTTGGCCAATTTTTCTTTAGCCTCTTTTAATTCTGATACTTGGAGTTTTAAATCCTCCATAGCTTTGATTAACTCCTCTGTGGTCATGGTAGTGCTGTTGCCTACTGCTGTTGTTGTTGCTGAAATACCTGTTGTTGTTGTTGGGACAGTGGGAGGCATTGCTTTTATACCTATAGGAGGAGAAGTTGTCACTGTTCGAGCTATTTCAGGGGGCTGGGAGGCATACTCTCCCTACTTCTCTTTTAGTGCTTTCTCCAATGTCTGCTCTATTTCTGTCAATCTCTCATTCATTTTCATTAGCAGGTCCATCATATCTTCCTGTGATTTCTGCTCAACAATCTCTGTAGTTTGGGGATGCATGGTAATGGGCAGCTTGAGCTACTTCCTGAGAGCTGCAATGTCTTCTTCCTTCTTTTTTATTAATGCTTTAATGCCTTTGGCATCCTTGGGATCATGTCCCAGCTCAATAATAATTTCTTCCAAGGATTTGATCCTGTTATCCTTGGCTAAAGAGGAAGCCTTTTCCAAATCCAATTGAGCAGATGTGTTATTCAATGAATTCTGCAATTTTTGTGCCAACAATGCCTTGTCTGCCAATGTGGAGTAAACCATCTCTCCGGTTTGCTTATGCAATTCAATCTGGTCCATTGGATGAATGTCTTTGGCAAAAACTTCTAGATTGGTCCTGATATAATCAGCAGCTGACTGTGGCTGCTGCATTTTGGGCTTAAACTGACTAAGGATAATTTTTCCCTCTTGAACATCATAGGCTGACATTAGCCTTTGTTGATTTGCGGGGGCCATCTTCAGCAAGTGATTATAAAGTTGAATTCTTATTGGTTCATTCTTTGCCTTTGTTTCAGTGAATGTTCTCTTATTGTCAGAACCTTGCTTGCATTGTGGCATGGTGGATGAAAATTCCACACTATGCTGTCTTTCCATCTCCTGCCTGTGTGAACTGGTCGATGTTTCTATGACCTGGGATGTATCCTGGCTGACCATTCGTTCTTCCCTCAAACTGTCGGTGGTCTCCTCAGTAAACTCCTCCTCTGATAGGGGGTTCAATCTTTTCCTTTTCTCCCCTGGTTGCTCTGCAAAACCGTTGATCGGTGTATCTTCTTGTCTGTCCCTTTTCTTGCCCTTTTCCTCATTTAGAGGGGTTTGTAGTGCAGGGATTTCTGGTGCCTTTGTTTGTGCTGGAGGAACTTGCCCTTGGCCTTGTTCCTTTGATGTAGCAGGCTGGTCTGTCATTATTTCCTACTCCGTGTCTATTACCTCCTTGCCCTTGGCTGATCCTGTGTTGGCTTTTTGTGTGGGCTACTGAGAAGTCCCGGCAAAGGATGTGTCACCTCCTGTGTGTTGAGGCAGTTTGAAGGATACCTGTCCAAAAGAGTCCAGGTCAAGCATTTTTTCAAGCTCTTTCATGGCTTTTTCCAATTTTTCTTCCTCAGTAATTTCTTCAACTAATGTGCCTTCTATCCATTCTTGTTGATTAGCATACTGTTGAATTTCAGGGATCTTGTGGTGAACATATGCTGATAGCTTGTTTTTCACTTTTCTATAACTTATGAAATGATCGGGGTCATATGGTGCCCAATAAAAACTTTGTTTCAATTTAAGTTGCTCCCCTAAAATCTTATCATCCTCTTCCCGAGCTTCCCTTTTATTGAAGATGAAAGGGCCCAATTGATTTCTTATTTTCAGCTGTGCCTTTTTCTTAGCACTACAGAAGTGGGTTAAGTCTGCATGGATAAACTGCCTAAAATACTCCAGTGCAAACAGTCACATAGGCACAAATTGGGGTAGCTTGTTGGGGCACAGTTCACAACCATATATTTTGATTTTAGTGTGATTCTGGTATAAGTACCAGTCACCTATACTGTAGTTTTTGGAGAGCTGTAAAATTTTCTGCATTTCACCAGAGAGTCTAGCAGGAGGAGTTGTCATCAGTAGAGATGAGGCTGGATGTATAAACCAATCAATGAATTCACAATAGGTATAAGGGGAGTCATGAACACTGTGGAAGACTGAGGTCCAGAAGATTACAGACCTTCACTCTCCTTTAACATCCAGTTTTCTGATAGGGAATTGAAAACTATATGTTTGATAGTATAAGAGTAGATGATATATATATGATGTGTACTTGAATACCCCCTCTCTCTCTAGACTCATGAATTTCTCATGTATTTTATTGGCTATGAAAGTGGCATAATCATATTTGACAGCATGGGGTTGTCCTGGAGTAAATATTGATAAGAGAACCAAGGTGGTCTCATCAACATATTCACTTGTTTTAAATCCCAAGATGTAGGAAACCATGTCTACAATGAATCTTCCTGCTTCAATGAACCAAGTATACAGATAAGGAGGAGGTTGTTGGGGCTGGGAATTTGGTTTCATGAATAATTAAGCTATTCTAGTTATCTCTGAATTGGGCAGTTTGGAACCTTGGTCAAGCAAGAATCCCATGGAAAGAGGGACTAGAGGCTGAGTGGGTTTAAAGTGCAACATTTCATTTATGGATTTAGGGGTAATGTAAAATAAGACAGTCCGAGATGGAGTCGTAACTGCTCTTTGAGTGGGGTCATAATTGGCACAGCATAGGCAGATTATATCAGGAAGCACATTTACTGAGGGGAGGTAGTACATGGGCATGTGGGACTCCCATATTCCATAGACATCAGTATTGCTGCGGTATGAATTCCTAATTTCACAAAAAGCTTGGAGATGGGGCACATCACTGATGAAGTCTTTAATCTAAAAAGCCCTGTCAGCCAGGGGTAACCATTCCAACTCTTTGTGTGGTGCATTGAGAGGCGTAACATTGAGGGCCAGAAGCGCAGGAGTTTCCATGTTTGTGTAGTGTGTTTTTTAGCTGTGGAAGTCGGGTTTTTTGCAGAAAATAGACAAAACAGTGGTGGTTTGGGTGAATTTTCTCAGAATTATAGATTGAATTCGCTCGATTTTTGGTTCTACGGGTATAATTCAGAGAAAAAACCGGAAAGACACAGGGTTTGGAGGCAATTGAGTAAATACCTATGTTTTTAGCTGCGCGTGAGAGTAATTGGCAAGTTGGACGATGATTTCTGGGGCTGGATGCCAGATTATGGTGGCCGGGTGGCGGACTAGAGCTCCTGTAGTTTTCTGGACGTAACTTGCATGCATAGTCTCGGGAAGGAAATGAGTGAAAAATGAACGAAAATGATGGTTTTCACAGTTTTTTAACAAAAATTTGAATTCGCGGGCTTTTGGCATTTTTCGGTCGGGTGACGTCAGCATGACGCAACATTTTGTCGTGTAGCGGGGTACGGAGGCTGACTTGGTGGTGACATGGCGGATGACATGGCGGATGATGCGGAGGTGAGGTGGCAGACGACGTGTCGGATGACATTAGCAAGGGGGTCAGCGAGGGTGGTAAGCGGTATTATCCCGCACCGCTTTATCGGCCAGGGTGGTATCGGTGGAGGGGCAACAATCATACTAGGTAGGCGCCACGTGTTTTTTGTATGGCGGCAATACCGCCCATTCCCCGGACGCTAATCTCTGGGCATCGGAGGGGTTCCGATATCGCTGTGGGCCGTTCGATGGGAACGCCCAGATCCGATGGTTGACAGCTGACTGAGTTGGCGACGGATTATGGCGTGGGGAGCCGGGTAATAATCATTGGTTAAGCCATATTGGAGCGGTGTTAATTGGTGGTCAAGGGGTTCAATGGTTAATTAACCAAATGTTAATTAACATGTAATACTTGCGCGCGGGGAGGGTTTTTTGCATAGTTTGCAACGTTTGTCGGTTAATCAAATAACGTGGGGTTAATTGACTCCGAAACCTTGCGCAGGGGAGGGTTATTACATGGTTCCAGATGAACCATTAATTCCCAAAAACACAATGATATGGCTGATATTACAACTGAGGTGGGGAATATTAAATATTTTGGGATTTTTAGATATTTAATAACATACAGGAAAGGGGAAATAGCCATAGGGAGTTAAATAATAGAGTTAATCTATTAATATGAACGTGAAGCAGGAATAAGTGCTAAGTCTAACGTTTAAGACACTTATGCTTAGGGAACAATAGAATTTTTACACAAGAAATGTGGCTTTGTGTTTTAAGAAAAATGTTACTTTACTTAATCCTTTTCATGAAATGGGGTAATCTCAGGAGTATTGAGCAGATCTCAATGTCCTTGTGGGGAGGTTAGTAAGTGTTTTTTGAAGAAATGAGGAGGGAAGTTAGTCATGCTTCATCTGTTCTGTGACCACATAGTTGACATGATATTTATGATATCCATGAGATGAATCACCTTCAAAAGACAAAATTTCTCACAAACCTGCTTCTGCAACATCAAAACTACCTACCCAGCCTATTACACCTAACATTTTTTCTTCTTTTTTGATTGGGTGCATTTAAACTAGCAAACCCTTACTCTCTTCTTTTCTTTTAGCTGCAATCCTATCTAAATCTACCCTTATTTCTTCCAGGGGCTCATATTTAGCTGTTGAGGACCCTTGATTCTCTACCTAACTACTTATCTGCCAAGCTTGAACTGTTTGGACAGAATTCACTCTCTACCTCTAAAACAGGAAATTTAAACATGAACTGGCCAAGGTTAAGTTGTTTGGTCATCCATCAACTGTGGCAACAATCAACTAAGTGCATGTGATGAGATTTTCTGCAAAAACAAAATGGTAGTGGAAATTTGGACTAGCACACTTTCTTGGTCCTTTCTTTGGGGTTCTTTTTCTTTCTTTTTGACCAATTCATTCTTTTTGCCCTTTGATCTTTCTTTTAGGGCATACCCTCTTTTCATTTTTTAATTTTTTGGATTTTTCAAAATATGGAACCTTTACAGCATGGAAAGGATGAACATATTTGGCACTTCAACAGTCAATCATGAAATATGACACCTATGGGTATAGCAGCATAACACTGGCTCCACTTGGGGATGGCTTTTCCTAGTGAAAAGCCAAGAACAGTAGGTCAGATGGCCTTACATTCAATTCTCGCTGCATTCTGAAATTTCTCCTTGGCTATAAATAAATAGCAGCGTACCTCTGCAACATATATATACTTTTCATAAGTTGATTCAAACAATTGCAGCTCTGTTTTTGATAGTTTGTCTGAATGTTTGCCATCATATTTACAGCTCCCAAGTCTTCTTCTTCAATTCTTCTGATAGACTAAAAGGTAATACAAAAAGGTGGCACAGTTCCTTGATTTTTCCTCAAAATTTGTTGCATCTTCTTCCTATCTTATTGCTGTAATAAACAGTACAAAGTAAATATTTTTATGTACAAGTCATAGTCTTGACAATTCAATAGAGTGGATCAAAATAATGCTTCAGCATTCAACCATTGACTGGCCCATCTTGTGCTTCTGTACCATCCAGGCTTTTCAAAAAGTAGGTGTTGTTTCCTTGTGCAGCCTGAATAGTAAAAGGTCCTTTCCATAAGAAGTCAAACTTCCCATGTTTTCCTTTATCTTCCCATCTGGAATCCCATTTCAGTACTTTGTCTCCTATGAAAAAATCCTTTGCCTTTGTCCTCTTATCAAATATCTTTTTAAGTTTTTCTTGTAGAACTTGAGTCCTTTGATACACCTCTTCTCTAGTCTGCTGCAAATGAATTGTTTGATTAATTCTTCTCTGAATGTCATTGGGTTCTGCCTACACTTCTTGCAGCAATTTTATCACAGGGATTCCCAAAGATGAAGGGAATACAACCTCCATGCCATAAACCAATTCATAGGGGCTTGTTCCAATGGATCTTTTTGTAGTCAATCTGTCTGCCCAAAGTGCATTGATAAGCTTCTTATGCCAGTTTTTCTCGTTTTCCTCCAATATTTTCTTAATGATATTGATCAATATTTTATTGGATGATTTAGCTAGACCGTTACCTTGAGGGTAATAGGTTGTGGAATGGCCTAAGGTAACATGGTACTTGTGACAAAAATTGATCATTATTTTGGATTTAAAAGCAGTAGCATTGTCTGTTATAATTTTTTCCAGACAGCCAAATCTAGACAGGATATTGGTTTCTAGGAATTGCATGATTATTGAATCATTGGCTTGTCTACAAGGGATGGCTTCTATCCACTTGGTGAAGTAGTCTGTGGTAGTCAAAATCCATTTATGTTGGCCAGAAGAGGGAGGGTGAATTTCCCCAATGAAATTTAAACCCCGTTGTTGGAATGGTCTTTCAGTGGAAATTGGTTTGAGGGGTAGGGGTAAAAGATTTCTCTTGCCTTCCAAGATTTGACATTTATGGCAAGAAACTACAAATTTCTTTACATCAGCAAACAGGGAAGGCCAATAAAATCCAACGCTTAGGATCTTATCAGCAGTTGACTTCCAGTACAAATGTCCACCATAGTCCCCTGCATGAAATTCCTTCAGCACTTTGTCAGTTTCATCCTTTGTTAAGCAATTCAGCAAAATTCCTTCATGATTTTTCCAAAATAAAACCGTATCTACAATACAAAACTTTGAAGCTTTCATTTTCAGGAATCTCTTTTTAGTTCTGGATAACCCTAGAGGAGCCCGCAGGTTTAACAATACATAAATTATATCAACATACCAAGGTGATTGTAAAAAGGCTTGATTGATCTGTGGAGTGGCCAACTCCTGTTCGTTATCCAGTTCATTGATGTCAAGGGCTTGAAAATTGGTTTTAGTCATCAATTTAGCTAATCCTTGTCCTTTTATCAACTTTGTTGGTTTAATTTCAATGTCATATTCCAAAATGTTAGCTATCCATTTTCCTCTTTTTCCTTCAATTCCTTCTTGAGTTAGGATATCCTTGACCACAGTATTTGGTATATAAGCTATTACATGAGAGTATAAGATATAAACTCTAAAGTCCTTAATAGCTTTTACAAGAGCATAAGTCTGTTTTTCCATGATTTGATATTTTAAAGGGGCGTCTCTAAGCACTTTGCTGAAAAAATTTATGGGTTTTTCACATCCCCCATCATCTTTCTGTAGTAAAACAACAACAATAGTATGTTCAGATGCAAAGGAAAAGATTATAAAGTCTCTGTCAAATTTTGGGCTTGTGAGGATTGGTGTTTTAGTTAAAGCTATTTTGATTTCTTCAAAGGCTTGCTTGGCTTCTATTGTCCATTTGACTTTGGAATCTTTCTTCAACATGTTATTCAGCAATCTTATCAGTTCAGCCAAGTTGGGTATGAATCTTCTTAGAAAATTGATTTTTCCTAGGAAAGCTTGCAGTTATTTGATATTCCTAGGGTGAGGAACTTGTAAAATGGCTTGTATTTTATCTGAGTCAAATCTAATGCCATCTTTTGAGCCTAACAGTTTGCCCTCTTCTAGGCCAAATAATGATTTCTTTGGATTTAGTGATATGCCATATTTTCTGCAAATTAAAATTGCCTGTCTGAGATGTTCCAAATGCTCCTAATTTGATTTGGAAAATGCAGTAAGATCATCTAGGTATATGACCAAGAAATCATGAATCTCTTTAGCAAAAGCTATGTCCATTGCTCGTTGAAATGTTTCCCGTATGTTCTTGAGTCCAAAAGGCATTTTTACATACTTGAAAGTTCCCCAAGGCATTGTAAAAGCAGTCTTGTCTTGATCATCGGGGTGAACTAAAATCTGGTTAAAGCCTGAGAATCCATCTAACAGTGAAATTCTAGAGGCTCCTACTACCCTTTGTAGAATGTGGTCCATCTTAGGTAAGGGGTAGTGATCTTTTAAAGAGACTTTGTTCATATTTCTCAAATCAACACATAGTCTTATTTCTCCTTTTTTTTTCCTAGTGGGCACTAAATTTGAGATCCATTATGAAAATCTGATGGGTGCAATTATTCCAGCTTCGTACATTCTTTTGACTTCCTTTTCAATGAGAGGAAGAAGTACAGGATTGACTCTTCTGAGTTTTTGTTTAAAAGGTTTTTGATTTTCTTTTAAGGGTATTGTATGCTGGATCACTGAAGTATCATAAGACTTAAGGTCTTCATAGCTCCATGCAAAAACATCTTGAAATTCTTTGAACAATTCAATATATTTCAGCTTTTGGACAGGTGGCAATGTTTCGGACAATTTTATCATCTTAGGATTTTCTGCAGTTCCTATATTACAGTCCTCAATTTCTGCGTTTAATGGCTGCATTTTTGGCTTTCTTGGAATATCATTAGAGTCAAAAATGTCCTCCAGAGGAGTCAAGCCTGTGGGTAAAAAATTATCCTTTAAATCAATCACTTCAGACTCTCCTTCCGCAGTTTCATCAAAGTCTATTTGTTTTAGCTCTTGTAATTCTTTGCTGGTAAATTTTGTTGGATGCAATATTTGATTTTCTGTTTCAGTCGAAATATGAGTTTCAATTCTGTCCATTTGATGATCTTCACAAATGGTGCTTGTGCCTATATTTGTACTGGAAAATTCCTCTTTTAAAGTCAGGAAATTATTGATCTGAGTGTCATTGTCAAATACCCGCCAATTTTTTACATTTTCTGGAACAGCAGGTCTGTGTTTAATTTCAACAGTAAAATGATGATTAGGCTCAAATGGCAGTTTACAAGTGCTAGTAAATGTTGCCAAACTGTGAGCATGCAAATTGTGGTTCCTTGAAATTTTGGTAAGCTGTGATTCTAGGAAGGTATTGAGTATTTCAATTGCTGCCCCTCTATAAGCTCTTAACCTGAGGTCATTTGTGACAAAGTTGCCTTTCATTTGTTGAATAATCAAATCAGAGTCTCCCAAAATTGATATCCGAACTGCCCCTAGACTTTTGACCAATTTCAGTCCTAGCAGAAGGGCTTCATATTCAGTTGTGTTATTTGTACATCTAAAATTCAGCCTATATGCATGTCCTTCAGCATGATCATTTTGCATGTTATGTATCCAAATCCCTACCCCTGCTCCTAGTTTATTAACTGATCCATCAAATTCTAAATACCATAGGATTTCTTGATTGCAGCCAGCATCAGGAGTCTTAAAAACTTGCTTAGTGGGCAGATTTGGATTTTCAAACTCATATGGTTTCCCTTGTGTGTCTGTTGTATCAATTACTTCAGCATTTTCTAAAGTTTGAGCAATAGATTCTTCATTTATGCTTCTTCCTTGTGCTGATTCTAGAACCTTGTCATTAGTTTTGGGACAAATTTCAGCATTGTATAGGATGAAAGAGTCCATATCAGAATGCATGGAATAAATGGGGAAATTTTGGGGTTTCTCTTGACTGCTGACCACATATTTCATCAATGTTTCCTGGTACAATCTCTTTGGCTGGCCAAAGACTGAGATGGTAGCATAAGACATGTCCAACTGCAAAGATCCCTGGAGCTTTGCACCCCAAGATCTAGACAAAATCATTCCATATTTTGGTGGGATATCAGCTACCACCACATCCATTAAAATTGTCTTGGCAGGGTATTGCACTAGAGATACACATAAATCTTTGATTAGGCCTAGACATCTGACCTGGCTAGAATCAAAAGAGAACAAGTCCTTGTATGGCCTGGTGATATCTAGGTCCAATTTTTCCATCACCGACTTAGGCATTAGATTATGGGAAGCTCCCAAATCAAACATTGCATTGTGAAGTATATTGTCATGAAAATTTAGACTTACATAGAATGGAGGAACACCTCCATCTACTGATTTACCATTTACTTCAGGGCCAAAAATTAATTCTGGCTGGTCATCTAGGACGTTCACTGCATCTCTGTTTTCTGAAATTTGAAGTGATCTGCTGATTTGTTCTCTATAGACATCATGTTTAGCCAATTCGGACAGTGGAATGGCTATTTTTAACTTGCCTATTTCGGTTTCAAGATTGAAAGGTTTTTCTATTTGAATTCTTGCATTTTGGGCAGCAAGCTTTTCTTTTTCTGCTGCGTTTTCAATGTTTTTTCCTTTATCAAGAGTGTTGTTAAGAACTGAATCTGCTTTAAAATTAATTTCAGGAGATTTGTTTGCATTTTCTTTGGGAGGAAAGGAGGTGGATGGCTGATTGTTTAATGGTGGGCCATCTGATATGTCCTCAACCGTGGGTTCTTTTGGGTTGAGGTCTGTTCTAGCAGGGAGTTCTATAGGGGAAGTATTGACCTTTGCTATTTTAGACTGCCTAGTATCTTTCTGCTTGTTGGTTTGAGGGTCATCTATTGTTCTGCTCCTTAATTTGTATTGTTTATGAACCTCATAGACTGCTGCATGATATCCCTCTCTAAAATCAAATGATTCCCTGGATTTGGTTTGAAATTGATTAAAGGTGTGAGCTTCTTGATCATCCTGGTTCAAAAAGATTTGTTGTTCAGCGTTTAGCCCCATTAAGTTAATTTGGGTATCCTCTGTTGGCTCACTAGAAGTTGAAGCTTTAGCATAGTTTTCTTGGAATGGAGGCCTGATGTTTTGGTCAAGACCAACCTTCCCTGCATTGGGATTCTGACTTTTTCTAAAGTTTAGATTTCTTCCGATGTTACTTGGTTGACCTTCCCAAGAAGATTTTCTTTCAATTGTTTCTACTCTATCACCCAATCTATCCATTCCTTTGATGATTGCATCTAGTTTTTGCTCAAATGCAGAAGGTTCCTCTTTGAAAGGCATTCTCCTTTCAGCTCTAGCCCGAGCTCATTTAGAAATAAGATTGGCCTCTACACTAACAGCTATACTCTGCATGTCTTCTAAGCTTGGAGGAGCTCTTTCCCTGAGCTGGTAAGCCATGTCAAAATCAAATCCATCGGGGAATTTGATCAAGGCCAAGTCTGGTGGAGGTCTAAGGTTCTAAGGAATAGCATTGTACACATTATTGAATCTGGCATAGTAATCTTGAACAGTTTCTTGTGGGCCTCTTTTCAAGCTTTCATACTCTGATAGGATATGTAATGTGTCTTTCTTCTTTTCCCATCTATTCAGGAAAGTTTGATAAAGGACATCTGGGTCAGCAATAGTGTTCACGAGGAGTGCCCTAAACCAGGTCCTTACATCACCGGTTAAGCTTTGAACAAAAATTTTCATTTTGACATCGTTATCATCAATCTCATAGTTCTCAAAATAATTTGTCATTTTCTTAGTGTGTTGTTGAGCTGTATAGGTACCAGTACCATCAAAATAGGTAATTTTTCTTTGATAATCTTGAGGTATAGCCCCTGGATTTGCAGGTAACTGCAGGAGAGCATATCGATTTTCCATATTAACAGGGATAAATGTGACAACTGAGAAAACGGGGATAACAGTGGAAATATGTGTTGTGGATGGGGGAGTCGAAAAGATGTTTTGAAGTGATGATGGTGAACTAGAAGAAGCTACAGCAATGGAAGAAAGGACTGCTACTTTTCCGGGAGTAAGCTCAGAATGGGTAAGGTTCTGCTGAGGTGTGTCAGAGTTTAAATCAACAGAATTTTCTTGATTGCCTCAACTTCTAAGGTTTTTAGGGATCAAATTAGGATTTTCAAAGATAGCTGGAGGATTTGGATCTGGATTTGATCTAGTGTAATGGATTTTCTTCTTTGGAGCTAGCTTCTAAATATATTTTTTGGTATTTTCTAGAAGTATTTGAAGAACACGGCTTTTGACAATATATTTCTAGGAAATTTTGAATTATGAGAGTCTTGAATTTTCCTGAAGATCTTTTGAAAACAAAAAAGGAAATTGATCGAATTTCTGAGAAAGTTGTTCAAGGCCTAAAACTAAACTGGAGATAGACTGAAGTAGCATTTATTTACTCCTGTAATTGCATAGAAAAAACAGTTTCAAAGGCCACCTGGCTAACTTTAGGCTCCATCTGTAGCTTTAGAAAATAGACAGCAGTAACAAATAGTCATACAGGTCCCCAACGGAGTCACCAATGATGTTAGCACTCAGGTTGTTCCCCAAAAGTTGCGAGAAAAGGGAATACGGCCGAGGTAACCATGGACCAATCTTTCAGATACAGGTTCTAGCCAATCTGCATCCAGAGAGGGCCCTCTCTTTATGATTTAACTTTTTTTTTCGTGGTATGTTAGGCTAGCTATGAAGTATAGGGGTTTTGTTTGGTTTTTGGATGGTGACATTCAATAGAACAGGGGTGTAAATATGAGAAGTTTAGTCCATTGGGCTAATGGAGTATATGAAGATGAACTGCTGGATATGGTTTCTTTGACAGAGGGAGGAACTACAGAGCAAGGTAATCGATCATGGAACAATTTGTAAGCTATAATCAGGTGAAATGGAGTTAGGGGGTGAAGGGCAATCAAGAATCCTTCATCATGTTGATAGAGGGAAAGTGAATGAATATTGCCAGGGAGCAGTTAAGAATTCCTTGGCTATATTCAAGATGTAAGAACTAGGGGAAACAGGAGCAGTTAAGAATTCCTGCTTATGCTAATTCTGAAGAAAACATAAAAAATAACAGAGATTGAACATAGAGTACATTTAAGCAAGTTCTGGGTTATTCCTTTTCCTTGTTATTCAGATCATGAACATAGATGATATATAAAAACACAGAAACATTAAAACATAAGTAAAAAAAAACTTATTGATCCATGAAATAATTCGAGAATTCTACAACATAGTCCTCTGCCATTGATTCCACAACCAGAGAGTTCAGCAACAACGCATTCCAGCAACCTTTTATTCAGAATATTTCTTTAGAGTTACAATGAAGCTCCAGAAATGTATCACCAACCCCTAATACTTCGCTTGGAGAGGTATTTGTACAAAAATGTTTACAAAATATCTCAAAGAGATAATATCTAGTAATAACTTCTTCTACCTACTTTATAGGAGAAGTAAATGATCTTGGGAACAGGAAGAAATAAATGTAGTAGTAAATGTTGTTGTGTTGGCCGCCCAGTTGGTGAGATATGTTGACTGTTAGTTCGGTGAATCGGCTGGTGGATATTTCCGCTGATATTGCGCGTTGTTGCCCCAACTCTCTCGGCTGTATCTGGGTCGTATTTACCACGCTATTTCTCTAGCTTGATTCTCGTCCCTTCCTGTTTTCCACTTTATGGTGCGTGACACGAACTTTTGATTTCCCAAAGATATAAAGAAATCAGAGATATGCCTATAGGATTTCTAACATCCTTTGCCACCACTGGTCATCTAGTAACTAGTGTTTACGCAGTTTTATTAGAGTCTCATCAGCATCCATGTACCTGAAGAAAGTAGGTTGGACTGTGAAAATATGTCTCACTTCATGCTCAATAAAAAACATATTTTCTAAATTGTCATACAGGCTCTGTCCAGATGGGAGTGGCTTCTCTCCTGCAGAACTTGATGATGCTATCACTTGATTATCCACATATGTATTCAACCTATGAGCATAGTCTGCATGTGTCATCAGTCTATAGTCATTGGTTAATAAATTGGGTAGACCCTTTTCCTCCAAAGCTGTAAACTTCTGTGTGAAAGCATTTATCTCCACTTGCATGTCCTGGCACTTCCTCTCTAGATTTTGTATGAATTTCTTCATGGTCAGAACTCTTTTGACTGCTAGAATGGTGCCTGTCCTGTCCTTGATATCCAGTGTTGCCAGCTCTTCCTTGGTGTGGGTGTTCAAAAAATTTATTAGCCTATTGGCCTGTTTGGGCATGTGTCCCAATAAATTCCTGGCCTTTTGAATTTCCACTTGAGCTGCTGTCACCAAATCAATCTGCTCATGAATTACCTGTATTTATTTCCATACATAAGTGAGGGATTGGCCAATGTTGGTCCATAAAATTGTTTTGATTTCTGCCAAGGGTTTATGCAGGGAGAGATCCTTTTCTAAGGCTCTCACTCTATTTTCCAATGCTTTTACCTCCCTTGATTTTTCTGCCACAGTCATTTTAGATTTTTCATAACTTATTTCCAACTTGGCCAATTTTTCTTTAGCCTCTTTTAACTCTGATACTTGGAGTTTTAAATCCTCCATAGCTTTGATTAACTCCTCTGTGGTCATGGTAGTGTTGTTGCCTCCTGCTGCTGTTGTTGGGACAGTGGGAGGCATTGCTGTTATACCTGTAGGAGGAGTAGTTGTGACTGTTGGGGCTATTTCAGGGGGCTGGGAGGCAGACTCTCCCTGCTTTTCTTGTAGTGATTTCTCCAATGCCTGCTCCATTTTTTTCAATCTCTCATTCATTTTCATTAGCAGATCCATCATATCTTCCTGTGGTTTCTGCTCAACAATCTCTGTAGTTTGGGGATGCATGGTAATGGGCAGCTTGAGCTGCTTCCTGAGAGCTGCAATGTCTTCTTCCTTCTTTTTTATTAATGATTTAATGCCTTTGGCATCCTTGGGATCATATCCTAGCTCAATAATAATTTCTTCCAAGGACTTGATCCTGTTATCCTTGGCTAAAGAGGAAGCCATTTCCACATCCAATTGAGCAGATGTGTTATTCAACGAATTCTGCAATTTGTGTGCCAACAATTCCTTGTCAGCCAATGCGGAGTAAACCATCTCTTCGGTTTGTTTATGCAATTCAATCTAGTCCATTGGATGAATGTCTTTGGCAAAAACTTCTAGATTGGTCCTAATATAATCAGCAACTGACTGTGGCAACTGCATTTTGGGCTTAAAGTGACTAAGGATCAATTTTCCCTCTTGAACGTCATATGCTGACATTAGCCTTTGTTGATTTGCGGGGGCCATCTTCAGCAAGTGATTATAAAGTTGAATTCTTATTGGTTCATTCTTTGCCTTTATTTGAGTGAATGTTCTCTTATTGTCAGAACCTTGCTTGCCTTGTGGCCTAGTGGATGAAAATTCCATACTATGCTGTCTTTCCATCTCGTGCCTGTGTGAACTGGTCGATGTTTCTATGACCTGGGATGTATCCTGGCTGACCGTCCGTTCTTCCTTCAAACTATTGATGGTCTCCTCAGTAAACTCCTCCTCTGATATGGGGTTCAATCTTTTCCTTTTCTCCCCTGGTTGCTCTGCAAAACCGCTGATCGGTGTATCTTCTTGTCTGTCCCTTTTCTTTCCCTTTCCCTCATTTAGAGGGATTTGTAGTGCAGGGATTTCTGGTGCCTTTGTTTTTGCTGGAGGAACCTACCCTTGGCCTTGTTCCTTTGATGTAGCAGGCTGGTCTGTCATTATTTCCTGCTCTGTGTCTATTACCTCCTTGCCCTTGGCTGATCTTGTGTTGGCTTTTTGTGTGGGCTGCTGAGAAGTCCCGGCAAAGGATGTGTCACCTCCTGTGTGCTGAGGCAATTTGAAGGATACCTGTCCAAAAGAGTCCAGTTCATCGTTTTTTCAAGCTCTTTCATGGCTTTTTCCAATTTTTCTTCCTCAGTAATTTCTTCAACTAATGTGCCTTCTATCCATTCTTGTTGATTAGCATACTGTTGAATTTCAGGGATCTTGTGGTGAACATATGCTGATAGCTTGTTTTTCACTTTTCTATAACTTATGAAATGATCGGGGTCATATGGTGCCCAATAAAAGCTTTGTTTCAATTTAAGTTGCTCCCCTAAAATCTTATCAGCCTCTTCCCAAGCTTCCCTTTTATTGAAGACGAAAGGGCCCAATTGATTTCTTATTTTTAGCTGTGCCTTTTTCTTAGCACTGCAGAAGTGGGTTAAGTCTACATGGATAAACTGCTTGAAATACTCCAGTGCAAACAATCTCATAAGCACAAATTTGGGTAGCTTGTAGGGGCATAGTTCACAGCCGTATATTCTGATTTTAGTGTGATTCTAGTATAAGTACCAGTCACCTATACTATAGTTTTTGGAGAGCTGTAAAATTTTCTACATTTCACCAGAGAGTCTAGCAGGAGGAGTTGTCATCAGTAGAGATGAGGCTGGATGTATAAACCAATCAATGAATTCACAGTAGGTATAAGGGGAGTCATGAACACTGTGGAAGACTGAGGTCCAGAAGATTACAGACCTTCGCTCTCCTTTAACATCCAGTTTTCTGATAGGGAACTGAAAACTATATGTTTGATAGTACAAGAACAGATGATATATATATGATGTGTACTTGAAGACCCCCTCTCTTTCTAGACTCATGAATTGCTCATGTATTTTATTGGCTATAAAAGTGGCATAATCATATTTGACAGCAGGGGGCTGTCCTGGAGTAAATATTGATAAGAGAACCAAGGTGGTCTCATCAACATATTCACTTGTTTTAAATCCCAGGATGTAGGAAACCATGTCTACAATGAATCTTCCTGCTTCAGTGAACCAAGAATATAGATAAGGAGGAGGTTGTTGGGGCTGGCAATTTGGTTTCATGAATAATTGAGCTATTCTGGTTATCTCTGAATTGGGCAGTTTGGCACCTTGGTCAAGCAAGAATCCCATGGAAAGAGGGGCTAGAGGCTGAGTGGGTTTAAAGTGCAGCATTTCATTTATGGATTTAGGGGTAATGTAAAATAAGACAGTCCCAGATGGAGCCATAACTGCTCTTTGAGTGGGGTCATAATTGGCACAGCATAGGCGGATTATATCAGGAAGCACATTTACTGAGGGGAGGTAGTACATGGGCATGTGGGACTCCCATATTCCATAGACATCAGTATTGCCGTGGTATGAATTCCTAATTTCACAAAAAGCTTGGAGATGGGGCACATCACCGATGAAGTCTTTAATCTGAAAATCCTTGTCAGCCAGGGGCAACCATTCCAACTCTTTGTGTGGTGCATTGAGAGGCGCAACATTGAGGGCCATGGGCGCAGGAGTTTCCATGTTTTCTCAGTGTGTTTTTAGCTGTGGAAGTCGGGTTTTTTGCGGAAAATGGACAAAACAGCGGTGGTTCGGGTGAATTTTCTCAGAATTATAGACTGAATTCGCTCGATTTTTGGTTCTACGGGTATAATTCAGAGAAAAAACCGGAAAGACACAGGGTTTGGAGGCAATTGAGAAAATACCTATGTTTTTAGCTGCGCGCAAGAGTAATTGGAAGGTTGGATGATGATTTGTGGAGCTGGATGCCAGATTATGGTGGCCGGGTGGTGGACTAGAGCTCCTGTAGTTTTCTGGACGTAACTTACATGCACAGTCTTGGGAAGGAAATGAGTGAAAAATGAACGAAAACGACGGTTTTCATGGTTTTTTAACAAAAATTTGAATTCGCGGGCTTTTGCCATTTTTCAGTCGGGTGACATCAGCATGACGCAACATTTTGTCATGTAGTGGGGTACGGAGGCTTACCTGGCGGTGATGTGGAGGATGACATGATGGATGATGCAGAGGTGAGGTGGTGGATGACGTGTCAGATGACGTCAGCAAGGGGGTCAGCGGGGGTGGTAAGCGGTATTATCCCGCACCGCTTTATCAGCCAGGGTGGTATTGGCGGAGGGCAGCGATCATACCGGGCGGGCGCCACGTGTTTTTTGTATGGTGGCAATACCGCCCATTCCTCGGACGCTAATCTCTGGGCATCGGAGGGGTTCTGATATCGCTATGGGCCATACGATGGGAACACCCAAATCCGACGGTTGACAGCTGACTGAGTTGGCAACGGATTATGGCACGGGGAGCTGGGTAATAATCATTGGTTAAGCCATATCGGAGCAGTGTTAATTGGTGGTCGAGGGGGATTAACAGTTAATTAACCAAATGTTAATTAACATGTAATGCTTTGCGTGCGAGGAGGGTTTTTTGCATAGTTTGCAATGTTTGTCAGTTAATCAAATAACGTGGGGTTAATTGACTCCAAAACCTTGCGCGGGGGAGTGTTGTTACATGGTTCTGGGTGAACCATTAATTCCAAAAAACACAATGATATGGTTGATATTACAACCGAGGTGGGGAATATTAAATATTTTGGGGTTTTTAGATATTTAATAAAATACGGGAAAGGGGAAATAACCATAGGGAGTTAAATAATAGAGTTAATGTGTTAATATGAATGTGAAGCAGGAATAAGCACTAAGTCTAATGTTTAAGACACTTAGGCTTAGGGAACAATAGAATTTTTACACAAGAAATGTGGCTTTGTGTTTTAAGCAAAATGTTATTTTACTTAATCCTTTTCATGAAATGGGGTAATCTCAGGAGTATTGAGCAGATCTCAATGTCCTTGTGGGGAGGTTAGTAAGTGTTTTTTGAAGAAATGAAGAGGGAAGTTAGTCATGCTTCATCTGTTCTGTGACCACATAGTTGACATGCTATTTATTATATCCATGAGATGAATCATCTTCAAAAGACAAAATTGCTCACAAACCTGCTTCTACAACATCAAAACTGCCTACCCAGCCTATTACACCTAACATTTTTTCTTCTTTTTTGATTGGGTGCATTTAAACTAGCAAACCCTTACTCTCTTCTTTTCTTTTAGCCACAATCCTATCTAAGTCTGCCCTTATTTCTTCCAGGGGCTCAGATTTAGCTGTTGAGCACCCTTGCTTCTCTACCTAACTACTTATCTGCCAAGCTTGAACTGTTTGGATAGAATTCACTCTCTACCTCTAAAACAGGAAATTTAAACATGAACTGGCCAAGGTTAAGCTGTTTGGTCATCCATCAACTGTGGCAATAGTCAACTAAGTGCATGTGATGAGATTTTCTGCAAAAACAAAATGGTAGTGGCAATTTGGACTAGCACACTTTCCTGGTCCTTTCTTTGGGGTTCATTCTCTTTCTTTTTGACCAATTCATTATTTTTGCGCTTTGATCTTTCTTTTAGGGCATACCCTCTTTTCATTTTTTAATTTTTTGGTTTTTTCAAAATATGGAACCTTTGCAGCATGGAAAGGATGAACATATTTGGCACTTCAATAGTCAATCATGAAATATGACACCTATTGGTATAGGAGCATAACACTTTGTAACTTAGACCACTTCACTGCCTTTTCCTCAAGGCCCAACCTTGTCTTTCGCTTTCCTCCAGTATCCTTATCAATGCATTGAGTTGTTCTTTTAACTCTGCAATCTCCTTGTCAATTTCCTCTTGACTCATTCTCTTACCATTTTCCTTGGCATTCTCTTTCTTCGATTTCCTTCTGTTGTGGTCTTTCTCAGAACCTCTGTTATCTCTGTTATGACTATCAATACTCATCTTCTTCTCTATCTTCATGAGTTCCTCACTCACTTACTATGAGTTGCATTAAAGTATTTGCAACAACATGTCCCCCCTATTGCCACTTACCTCACCAAGCTTTCCTTTGTACTTGGTCTTTTGGCAAGCACTTGGTTCTCTATTATCTTGAACCCCTTTGAGCACTTCTCTTTGCTCCTTCTAGGCTTTAACTCATCTGCACCTTTTAAGAACACAATTGTCCTCTTGTACTTCAATCACAAATGAAATACTAGGTTTTGACCACCTCTTCTTTCCCTCAGAAACTCTTACCAACTTTCTTCATCCCTTAGCAATTCTACCCACATCCTTTTTGGAATTGCCTTTGTGAGCTGCAATAATACCTTTGCAGTAACAACTCTCCTTCTTGCTACATATGCCTCACTAAGCTTCTCTCCTATGAGCGCAGTCTTTTAGCATTTCTCTGGTTCTCTCTTTTATAACCAATTGAGCACTCTTTTCTCTAGGTTGCTGCAATCTCTTTACCTTCCTTTATTGTCACCTATATATCAATATTATTCAAACGAGAGATCATTTCCAAGCTTTCAAAAGCTTGCTTCTCAGCTTCCTTCTGAGAACACTTCTTATCCTCTCTGTCCAGCCTTCAATTAGATTCTTCATGTTCACTGTGACTGCATGGCTCCACAAGCAGTCTCCATCCATTCTTTAAATTCGAGTGAATCTCCATTCTTCTCAAGAAAACCAACATCACAGTGTTTTCCTTATGCTTCTGTAATATCTTCTTAAAAGTATCACTTACTCTCATCTTATATCATGCCTTCTACTTATCAGATTCAAATAATGTGATCTCCTCTTTCTTTTTCAATCACACTTGTATTCTACACATTTCTTCTTTAATTAAAAAGAGCTTTAACCTGCTCTAATACCACTTTGATGCAGGAAAACCTGCGTATACCCACAGTATGCATATAAAATGCAAATCTGTCTTTGTCCCAAGAATTAATATGACCTACCGAGTCAAATCTTCACTAATTAATGGTTTAAGGCCCCATTAATTAAATCTCATGTGGAATGCTTTGGAACTTACAATAGTCTAACCCTTCATTCAATTCTTTCTATTGGGACTTTATTTCTATTATAATGTTTACATAATAGAAGTATTCCACAACACACATAAACCATACCTTTTCGCCTTCTCTTCGGTCTTCGCACATTACCCGATGCTTTCCTTTATCGCAATCGCAATCTTTCTCCACCGTTAGAACATGCCTTCAGAACTCTTGACTTGCGATATGCGACTGCCTTCCCCACTGTTGATTTCATTCACCAGATCAATGGTTGTCGCAATATCACATCAAACCATCCTGCGACTTCATCGCCTCTCGCATGCGATATGCGATCACAACCAGACTTCAAATAAAATGAAACCATGCCTATAACCTCTTCGGGTCTACCTTTTCCAATTTCTTTATCACTTCAATCTCCACCATCGATCTTACTCTCGATCCGATGGTTGTACTTCTTCCCAATCAATAGACTTTCCTGACGCTTTATAACTGTTGATCAAGATCCGCTTGATCCGACGGTCCACAATGATATCGGGTGGAACACTTACGCGACGTTTTAATGTCTTTTCAAACCCAATGAGAATTATAAACACTCGATCTATAGAAGTTCGGGTCTGCCCTTGTCATTGAAGCTCAATCTCTTTACGACCCGATATCTGTTGGATGACGAGGCTTTTAGATCCTACGATCTGTGGCCCTTCAACTAGCACATGGTTTATCCACTCACTTAATCCCGCAGTTGACTATGATGTAAGCATTGACTTTGGTGATCGACGGTCAGGATTTACCGTGGGACTTCAACTACGATCAAAGGAATTTGTTCTTTCCTACCCCCGCTGCTCTTTACTTTGGATTTGCGTCGTTTCTTCAATGTCCTTCTGTGGACTCGCTCTCTTCAAGGTTCCGGTCCTTCGCTGTTCTGCCACAACTCTCTCCTTAACTTAACTCCACTCGCGCCTTTATGCTCTTTCACCTCCACTATAACACTAAAGGCTTCCTCTGATGTATACAAAGTTGAAACACAACTCTATGGTTCTCTCCTCGAACCTCTTGTTGACAACAATTCTATCCAACATTCCTTTTGCTGGAATTGTTATCTCCAAGACAACTCTACCCACAATCGCAACTGTGGAGCTGCCTCAACAACTTGTACCCAACCGTAGTTGGAAGTTTTTCTGTTACACTTCTCTGTATCTCGTCTCCCTTTTGGCTCTGTACTTGCAACCTATGTTACACTAAATTACTCTAGTCACACATAGATTATAATTCAGTTACACAGTACACATTATACAAACTCTGAATCGAGTTTTCTATATTAGTAACCAGGTATTTACACAAGATCCTCTCTCTCTGTCTTGATTTTTTGATCACTGGCCTTTCTTAGCTTGCCCATAGGCTTACAATCTAAATCTTTGACTCACTAGCTACTCTTCTAACTACTGACTAACTATGCCTTTTAGGCTTACATTTATACAAAAGGTTTTGTTGAACTAATTCTGGTTCAAATCCTTAGTCTGTTGATTTAACTCCTGAAAATCCTCTAAGTCCACTTTTAACTCCTAATTATCCCTAAGAATCCTCTATAGTTCCTCGAATCATGAGACCTATACGAGTTACAATTGATTTCCAACTCTCTCATCATCATTAATCACTCATGTTCTCCTACACTTGAGACCATTTATAAATATCCTCACACTTATCTAATTAATTCCTACTTTGACCACTCAAAACGTTAATAATTACATACATAGAAATCCAACTTCCTTGAAAACACAAGACCCCCTATGTCTACTAAAATACAATGATAGTTTTGAGTCAATGCTCCTACATCAAATAGTGCATGTTCTATCCCTTACAAAAAAGATCTGATCCTAAAAGGAAAACCCCTAAGCACAAATTTGAGTATTCTTCGAAATCCTATAGTAAAAATTCTCCTCACAACAATGTAAAGAGTATGTAACCACCCCTCCCACATTTACCTACTTTCATCACCTTACTGGGGTAAACATGAGCTGAGGGATACTATGACATGAGACAACCTCCCAATTACAATTAAGGAAGTGTAATCGACAACTTGAAACTTTATTGACCTTCCCCAAGAGTGAAAAGACCCCTAGAAGGCAAACAACCACTCCAGGTGCCATAACCCTAATTTAACTTGTTTTTTGAGTGATCTGGACTCCTAGTTGCTTGCATAACAAGGAAATCTAGTGACTATAACCCTCCAATCACATGGATAGCCCTGCATCGTAGTGACTACAGTCTAGATTTCCCTATTCTAAACATGAAACTCCAGAATTTGAGCCACTTTTTCATGACCAAGATCCATACCTCTTCCCAGAACTTGATAGAACTTTTTTGAATGATGAGTTACACAAGGAAAAGGCCATTAATGCAAAACTTAGTGGAGAATTTGACCTAACCAAGCCTAGCCATGACAATCATTTCCTCAAACATGTAGTGAACATGAAATCTATAGGTCATGAATGCATATCTAAGCATAGGGATTTTATACTTACCTGAGAATCATCAAGAATGTCTAATTTCCTCTCACAAAAGCTTCAATAACATTTATTAGGTCATGCATTCAATAACCATTCATTTACCAATCAAAACATGATAAGATCCATAACTGGAATTTGTCATAAAACCATGCTTATAACCAATATATAATTAGATTAATAACAATGATAGAACAACCATCAAAGCCACATCATACCAATTACATTTGCTCATAAAATACAAGAGGAAAATAGATCTTACAAAATGTGCAAAATCCAACCAAGTCAGAGACTTCCATGTACCACCCAACTATATATTAGGTTGAACCAAATATTTCTTTCATCCAATCACCCCTATTCCATATTAATGTGGGATCTCATGGGATAAACCAATCCATAAAAAACCAAGGGGATCCGGAGGTTAAAACACCTCCGCCCTCGCACTATCGTGATCTCACATAAACCGGTGCCGAGATCACAAAACCAAACAAAACTTGGATGCCTCATAATTGCTTCACCATCGCTTGAGGAATTTTCGTATCTCCACCCACATGTCGACGGCTTCCTAGATAAAACCATCTCCACCCCAACCCTTGATATTTTCCTGACACCACCTCATTCGGATCCAAAATCTTCTGACAATCTAAAGCTCGACCAAGAATGAATCCCATCACACCATAGATACCTGAAAATGGCAAGGCAAGGATGAAACCATTGTCAAACCAAGAAATACCCATGCCAGTGAAAAAAATGGACCAAATAAACACATGCATGTACCATATATGCCAAAACTAACAAGGAGATTGTAAGGTCCCACCTTACCAACCATCAGTATTATACTAAGGGTGACTCAAAATGTGATTTAAGTTTGAAAAGTTAATGCAAGGTTATATATCTATATTTTTGTTTTTTTGTTTTATTGGTACTCTTTACACTACATACTAATTTCTACTAACTAACTAACCCATGGTAATATTAAACTTCTCATTAAGGCTACTGGGTCATGGTTCCTTAAGATCCAAAACATACAACCATAAGTCTTAAAATCACATTTAAATGATAGAATCTTTAGTGGGATAAATAATATAAATATTTACAAACCATAATTTCCAATAAGCTAATTGTTCATTCTATTGCAATTAAGAGTGTTTAACAGTGACTAATTTGATTTTGTTCTAGATAATATGCCTATGAATTCTTTGGTAAAACAAAGGGAAGAAAAACAAGATAATTCAACTTCTAAAGGAGTGGTTTCCAATTATTATGAATTCATATGTGAGCTAACAATTACAACATTTCACCTAACCAATTTGCCTTCCATGGATTTTTAATTCAATGGAATCATCATGCTTATTCTTTGAGATATTTCCAGAAACACCTTGGTTGCAAATCCTAAATTTACTTAGTCATTTTTATAGACAATTCATAGATGTAATTAGTTACAACCATTGAAGCATTATGTCAAACAGCTTGCTAGAATGAAATGTACAGCGATTGAGGCATTTTTTCAAACACTTACAACCATAACGCTTAAGGCAATTTCACCAAAATTAACTAACATGAATCTAAGATTACATAATTTATTTTTCTTTGTCAGTAATGCCATGAGGTGAACCTAATACATAAGTAGAACTATCATCCATCTAGATTGCTGCATGTAAAAAAATTAGGCACATAATGACTATAAATATTTAATAATTTTTACAAATACCTCACAGCGATGTAGCTACAGCCATTGGGAAATTTGAACAATGGTTAGCAGTCACAAAACAAGCTGCTAGCTATTAAACTATCAAACAAGCAGTCACAAGTTTATTAAACTATCAATGTATTAACCATTGATATTTTAAAATAATAACTCCAAGTTTATATAATAGACTCGTTTCATAAAAAGAGATTACTAGGTAAATCACAGCACCAAAAAAAAAGTAGCAAGACAAACCACTAGGCAACAATAGCAAATCTAAAAAATATAGAAGATTACAAAACCGGATTCTGAAACTCTATTTTTTGAAATCAAAGTTGGGGCGACATGGCCATAAGCTACAGATACCCCCTGAAGTTGAAATAAATCAAAACAAAAATGCCCAGAAATGCAATTATTTAAAACCAGAACCCAAAACAAATTCATACTATCTCATTTATCCCTTTTGTCAAACATATACTGTGCAAACTTATCTACAACTGTAAAAAGAGAAGGAAAGAGAAAATTTATGCTATTAACATGTTTTCATAAAAATTAGGACAGCTTGAATGCTTCAGCCATTAATACATGATGTAAATCAACTTTCAATGAAACTGTAAAAAAAAACTTACATAAAATAAACTACAATTATTGCAAAATTCCTTCAACATTTAGTGTGCAGCATTTGATATACATCTAAATTTCAGTCAACAATCAAATAAGCAAAACCATGTAATGAACTACAAAAAGAAACACAATATAATTTGGTCAACATACCTGGCAGTGAATTTATACAACTCAAAAAAATGGGAGTATGCTCCAGTTCCAATGAGACTATGCTCCAGCTCCAATATCCTTACCAATTGATTGTGAACCACCAGGTTTTCCTCCCAATCATATCCAGGAAGAACTTCTCCCCTTAGAACCCCCGAGCTGGAAAAGCTCACAAACAGTACCAAAAGACGATAGTAGAGAGATTTGCAAGGCAAACTAAGGAAGCAAATTTTCACTTCCTCTCAATACCACTCATGGCCAACCTCAATAGCTAGAGATCTTAGGATTTTAAAAATAATTTAAGATTTGTTATGGAAGCAAATGGCTACTCTCCATATCTCTCCCTCTGACTATTTTCCTCAAGTATCTTCCACTCTTGGCCTTCTCCTCCCCCAAGTGAGAATATATGAGACTCATATATAGGAGGAGCAACCAATTCTTGTCATAAAGGAGGAGTAAAGTGAATGCATTGGATTCCATTTAGAGGAGTGTAACTTATGCCATTAAGGAGAGGTATGCATTAAAGAGAGCGTAAGAGAAATATTTTATGACATATTTTTAATGAGTGAAAAGGAATATGTCATTCTTCAATGAGTGCATAAAATAGTGTATAATGAATTATTTAAAAGAGAGAGAGAGAGAGTTACATAGAGCCATGAGAGTCATGAAGGAGATGTGTGAATTAATTGAGGAGATAAAATTGACTTGTAATTCCTTTTTAATAATAAGATAAGAATAATATTAATAATATTGAGGATTCAATCAGGATTGAACTATTAGGATTGATTAATGATAAGTTAATTCATTTTTCTTCAACTCCACTTGATTACCAATTTATGTAAAGTGATTTACTATTTTTGGAAAGTCATGCTTGAGATGCTGGACATGACTTTCTATTTTTAGAAAGTCATTCTAGAATTGTCAGAATGAAATTTTATTTAAGGAAATTCATCCATGAGTGGTATTTTCTTTCTGGAGAATAGGGATTCCGCACCCCTATTTCATGCATCTCCCTGGCTTAGTAGATTGAGGACTCTATGCCCTGATCTACTACAAAGATCTAAGATTCCATAACTTGATCTTTCTAAATATTCAGGACTCCATGCCCTAGATATACAAGACTCCACGTCTTTATCTTTGTTTGATCTAGGACTCAACGCCCTAATTTCCATGCCCTCTCATCTACTGTGTTTTCAAACTTTGTGTTTCTCCTTATGGTACTGATTGTGAGCTTTTACCCATTTGATGGTTCCCTAGTAAGGCCTTGTTCAAAGACCTGCACACATTACAATCTCATAGATCAAAGGAATCAAATGAATTTCATAATGAAATTAACTTAATCACATTTTACCGAGAATGATGCATGACTTCCACAGTCATTCATAATTGAACATCCTTTTTGGAAAATGACCAGGTACTCTACCACATCTTGCTTAGTACAATATTAGACATTTATAATCACACAAATAATGTATCATCCATAAATCATAATTAACCATCTATTCCGCATAACCATGAGAATCCATGGGTATATCTGTCTCAATCTTGGATCACCATCCATGTCATACACCTGCTTCATAAATCAGATACAAACAGAAAAACATATGTATAACATTTTACTTAATCAAAACCATCTAATAGAGATAATCAATGATTCCACATATAAGAGGAAATATAATTATATAAAACATTGTTCCCCAATTTAGTGATCAATCTGTCATACATAAACATAAAAGGAAATATAACTATGTATGTAAAACATTATTCCTCAATCAAGTGATCAACCTATCATATATATATAACCCTTGATAGGAGTGACAAAACTATACTAGAAAAATAGGACACTACATACTCCCCCTCTTGGAGTAAACTTGGCCCGAAGTTTAACTAAACAAAAAAGGAAACTCAAGATGCATAGAAGATGCATCTTCCCAAGTGGCGGAACTAGGACTGTACGGGTCCCATTAGACCTTTACTTGGTCCACCATGCGATGTCTAAGCTGTCGAGTGCGATGGTCCAAAATGAAAACTAGCTCTGCCTTAAGATTCTCTTCATCCTTAACCTGTAATTGATGCCAATCTAAAATGTGAGAAGGATCATGAACATACTTACGTAGTACCGAAATATGAAATACATCATGCATACGATGAAAAACTGGTGGTAAAGCAAGACGATATGCCACAGGTCCAACCATTTCAATGATCTCAAAAGGCCCAACAAATTGAGGAGAGAGCTTAGATCCTTTCCCAAACCTAATAGAGATTTTTTAAGGTTTTACTCAAAGAAAAACAAATTCCCATTCTTTAAAACTACGATCCACTCTATTCATATCAACATAGCTCTTCTGTCTATCTTGTGTCTGCTTTAACCTTTGCCTTATACGACACACTTGTTCTTCCATTTCTTGAAGAATTTCAGGACTTACTGAGATTCTATCCTGTATTCTATCCCAACCTAAAGGTGTTTTGCATGGTCTTCCATACAATAACTCATAAGGTGCCATACCAAGGGAGCAGTGATAACTATTATTGTAAGCAAACTCCACTACAGGAAGATAATCTTCCCACTTAGATTGTTGATTCGTTACATACATTCTAAGCATGTTCTCTAACACTGGATTTTCTCTTTCAGTTTGGCCATCAGTCTCCAGATGATAAGATGTACTGAAATTTAATTGTGTCTAAAGGGCTCCCTGGAAACTAGTCCAAAATCTTCCTGTAAATATAGAGGCCCTATCTAATATGATTTTCTTAGGAAAACCATGAATTCTAACCACCTCCTTGATAAATACTTGTTCTATTTTAGATGCTTTGTAAGTATCTCTAATGGATATAGAATGGGCACTCTTAGTAAGTTTATCTACCACCACCAAAATGGAGTTATGCCTTTTGGTTGTTTCAGGTAATTCAATAATAAAGTCCATAGATATTGCTTACCATTTGGATTCAAGAATGTTATGTGGTTGCAACAATCCTGCTAGATGACCATGTTCTGCTTTAACTAGCTGACATTCCAAACATTTTGCCACAAAATTTGCTACATCCTTCTTCATGCTTGCCCAAAAGAAAATTTTCTTTAAATCAACATACATCTTCTGGACTCCCGGGTGAGCCATATATGTTGCACGATGAGCTTCTTTCAAAATGAACTCACGAAGCCCATCTTGATCTGGAACTACAATCTTTTGCATGAATCTCACCATACCATCGTCATCACAAGAATACCCTTCTACCTTGTTTTTCTTAGCCCCCTCCCCAGAAAGAGAAACTTTAACTTCCTTGCACCATTCATCTACATCTTGTGCCCTCAAGATGTGCTCCCGTAAATCAATCTTCAATGGAATTACTAAAAATATTTGTGGTCTTCGACTGAGTGCATCGGCTACTTTTTTCAATGTACCCTTGATGTAAGTTATGTCAAAATCATATTCACTTAGGAGTTCTGACCACCTTCTTTGCCTAGCATTTAGATCACTTTGAGTAAATATATGTTGCAAACCTCTATGATCTGTTTTCAATTCAAATTTCTTTCCCACCAGATAATGTCGCCAAATTCATAAGGCATGAACTATAGCTGCTAGTTCTAGATCATGGGTTGCATAGTTTTCCTCATGTGTCCTTAACTTCCTAGAGGCATATGTAATCACCCTACCATGTTGTGATAATACCACACCCAATCCATATTTTGACACATCTGTACATACTATCAATGGTCTATCCATATCTGGAACCTTAAGTATTGGAGTATAGTCAAACATTGTTTGAGCTTGGAAAATACTTGCTCACACTCATTTGTCCAATTAAATTGTACTCCCTTCCTAAGCAATGAAGTGATAGGGCTGGCTATTTTTGAAAACCCCTCTACAAATCTCCAATAGTATCCTGCCATACCCATGAAGCTACGCACTTCATGCACATTAGAGGGTGTTGGCCATTCTGAAATTGCATCGATCTTTGCTGAGTCAATAGCAATGCCTTCACTGGAGATAATGTGTCCAAGATATTGGAATTTTGACTGGAGAAAAGAACATTTGGACTTTTTTGCATAAAGTTTATTTTCTCTTAAACATTTTAACACCAATCTCACATGTTGTTCATGCTCTTCTGGGGACTTTGAATAGATTAGGATGTCATCGAGGAACACTTGTACAAATTTGTCCAAGTAATTCCTAAATACACCATTCATTAGACTCATAAACACTCTTGGGGTATTAGATAACCCAAAAGGAACAACCACAAACTCATAATGACCAAAACAAGTTCGAAAAGTAGTTTTGGAAATATCCTCTTCTTTAACTCTGAGTTGATGATATCCAGATCGAAGATCGATCTTGGAGAATATGGTGGCTCCCTTCATTTGATCAAATAGATCATCAATGCGAGGCAAAGGATATTGATTTCTAATAGTTACTCGATTCAATTTCCTATAGTCAACACAGAGCCGAAGGGATCCATCCTTCTTCTTTACAAATATCACTGGAGCTCCCCAAGGTGAAACACTAGGTCTAGTCATACCTCTGTCCAATAACTCTTGAAGTTGCACTTACAACTCATGAAGTTCAACAATAGACATTCGGTAGGGATCTTTAGATATAGGTTTGGTACCAGGCTTTATCTCTATGGAGAAGTCAATCTCCCGCTTTAGAGGTAAACCACACAACTCCTCTGGAAAGACATCAGAGAATTCTAAAAGGAAAGGATATTGTTAAAAGAATGAAAGATCTCCCTCATTAAAAGTCATTACAACATACATTTGACATCATTTCCTAATACTTCTCTTCATTTGAAAGAATGAGATAAGTCTTAAAGAAACAGGTCTCCCTTCTCCATGGATAACCATAGATTGGCCCTTGTCACTCAAAAAATGAAGTGTTTTGCTTCGACAACTAAGCACAACCCAGTGAGATTTAAGCCAGTTCATCCCAATTATCACATCATAGTGACCAAGTGGCGTCACATAAAGATTCACATTTGTGACACACACTCCCAAGTCTAAAGGGCACTCTTGCACTAAGCATTCAACCTTTTGAGATCACCCTGAGGCCATCTCAACCTGATCAAAATCATTTTGCTCTATTGCCACCAATTTACATTTCAATAAAGCATTAGGAGAAATAAAACTTTCAGTTGCACCAGGATCAATCAAAATAGTAACAACCATACCATTTATCTTACCTGATGCTTCAAGCACTGTAGACTGATGCTCGACCTGGAGATTTTTCACAACTGCATGAATCCTATGGGCTCTGCCCATATCTCTAATAATGGCTTGTTCCTACTCTGATTGTTCTCCAGTCTTCTTTTCAGGGCAATCTCGCTCATAATGAGGTCCTCCACAAGTCCAACATCCATTAGTGGGAGCAATTTTCATAAATTTGACCCTTTTATTAGGTGATTCTTGAGTGCGAGCATTACTTTGTTGAAGATGTTGCCTTGGGTTATTTCTTTGGTTCTTAAAAGTATGATTCTTTTGAAATCCCTGATGATGTGAACCACCTGACTTATGTCTTAGATATTGTCCTCCCCTTTGAGGATGTTTCCCATGGAATGATAGATTTGGGGTTTTATCCCCCCCTTTGTTCCCCAATAATTCTTCCTTGGCTATAATTGCTTGTTGCACTACCTCATGCAACGTAGTAGGCCTCAAAATGTGCACCTTTTCCTTTATAATAGGATTCAATCCATACAAAAACTTGTTTACCTTGAGGGATTCAGTATTTAGATGGGTAGCATATCTAAGCAACTCCATGAATCGTGCTTCATATTCAAGGATTGTCTTAGTTCCTTGCTTAAGATCATGGAACTCATTCAATTTCCTCTCCAAGTATTCAACAGAAAGGTACTTTGCTCGAAATTCCTCTTCAAATTGTTCCCATGTCAAGGTAGACATGGAGTATCCCAATTGGGATTCTAAGTTCCTCCATCATAATAGTGCACTCTCCTTAAGTTGGTATATAGCCAACCTTGCCTTTTGGTTGCTAGAATAATTCCGCAACTCCAAACATAGGTGCATGTTTTCCAACCAAGCTTCTACAACCTCCCCTTTTGTCGTACCCTTAAAGATAGGAAGCTTAAATTTTTCCAACTCTCTATGAACATCTCCATCAAATGGTATTTCTTGCCTTTCTAATTGAGATTAAGAACCAAGCACTGAAGGATTTCCCCCAACCCTACTAATCAAGACTTCAGTCATCTTTTGGAAAGATAACACCATATCCCTTAATTCCCTGATGGATATTTGCTCAGATTCTTTATCTTGGGGAGGTGGAGATAAGACTTCCTTCCTCATCCTTGATGTTCTCTCCATGATTACTTAATTTGGCCAAGGAAAAATTTAGGTAAGTAAATAAATATTAGTAGGCAAGCCCTAGGTCCTAGAGTTTTAACTTGGATATGATACCATATGTAAGGTCCCACCTTACCAACCATCAATATTATACCAAGGCTGACTCAAAATGTGATTTAAGTTTGAAAAGTTAATGCATTGTTATATATCTATATTTTTATTTTTTTGTTTTATTGGTATTCTTTACACTACATACTAATTTCTACTAACTAACTAACCCATGGTAATATTAAACTTCTCATTAAGGCTATCGGGTTATGGTTCCTCAAGATCCAAAACTTACAAACATGTCTTAAAATCACATTTAAATGATAGAGTCTTTAGTGGGATAAATAATATCAATATTTACAAACCACAATTTCCAATAATCTAATTGTTCATTCTATTGCAATTAAGAGTGTTTAAGAGTGACTAATCTGATTTTGTTCTAGATAATATGCCTATGAATTCTTTGGTAAAACAAAGGGAAGAAAAACAAGATAATTCAACTTCTAAAGGAATGGTTTCCAATTATTATGAATTCATATGTGAGCTAACAATTACAACATTTCACCTAACCAATTTGCCTTCCATGGATTTTTGATTCAATGGAATCATCTTGCTTATTCTTTGAGATATTTCCAGAAACACCTTGGTTGCAAATCCTAAATTTACTTAGTTATTTTTACAGACAATTCGTAGATGTAATTAGTTACAACCATTAAAGAATTATGTCAGAAAGTTTGCAAGAATGAAATGTACAGCCATTGAGGCATTTTTTCAAACACTTACAACCATAACCCTTAAGGCGATTTCACCAAAATTAACTAACATGAATGTAAGATTACATAATTTCTTTTTCTTTGTCATTAATGCCAAGAAGTGAACCTAATACATAAGTAGAACTGTCCTCCATCTAGATTGTTGCATATACAAAAATCAGGCACATAATGACTATAAATATTTAAGAATTTTTACAAATAGATCATAGCGATGTAGCTACAACCATTGGGAAATCTGAACAATGGTTAGGAGTCACAAAACAAGCTACTAGTTATTAAACTATCAAACACGCTGTCACAAGTTTATTAAATTAGCAATGTATTAACCAGTGATATTTTAAAATAATAATTCCAAGTTTATATAACAGATTGGTTTCATAAAAAGAGATTACCAGGTAAATCACAGCTACAAAAAAAAATTTGCAAGACAAACCACCAGGCAGCAGCAACAAATCTGTAAAATATAGAAGATTACAGAACCGGATTCTGAAACTTTGTTTTTTGAAATCAAAGTTGGGGCAATATGGCCATATTGTACAGATACCCCCGAAAGTTGAAATAACTCGAAACAGAAATGCCCCGAAATGTGATTATTTAAAACCAAAACCCAAAACAAATTCATACTATCTCATTTATCCCTTTTGTCAAACATATACTGTGCAAAATTATCTACAGTTGTAAAAAGAGAAGGAAAGACCAAATTTATGCTATTAACATGTTTTCATAAAAATTAGGGTAGCTTGAATGCTTTAGCCATTAAGACATGATGTAAATCAACTTGCAATGAAACTGTACAAAAAAAAACTTACATAAAATAATCTACAGTTATTGCAAAATTCCTTCAACATTTAGTGTGCAGCATTTGATATACATCTAAGTTTTAGTCAACAATCAAATAAACAAAACCATGTAATGAACTACAAAAATAAACACAATATAATGTTGTCAACATACCTGGCAGTGAATTTATACAACTCCAAAAAATGGGAGTATGCTCCAGCTCCAATATCCTTACCAACTCATTGTGAACCACCCGGTTTTCCTCCCAACCATATCCAGGAAGAACTTCTCCCCCTAGAACCCCTGAGCTGCAAAAGCTCACAAACAGTACCAAAAGACAATAGTAGAGAGATTTGCAAGGCAAACTAAGGAAGCAAATTTTCACTTCCTCTCAATACCACTCATGGTCAGCCTCAATAGCTAGAGATCTTAGGATTCTAACAATAATTTCATATTTATTATGGAAGCAAATGGCTACCCTCCATATCTCTCCCTCTCACTATTTTCCTCAAGTCTCTTACACTCTTGGCCTCCTCCTACCCTAAGTGAGAATACATGAGACTCATATATAGGAGGAGCAATCAATTCTTGTCATAAAGGAGGAGTAATGTGAATGCATTGGATTCCATTTAGAGGAGTGTAACTTATGCCATTAAGGAGAGGTATGCATTAAAGACAGTATAAGAGGAATATTTTATGACATATTTTTAATGAGTGAAAAGGAATATGCCATTCTTCGATCAGTGCATAAAATAGAGTATAATGAATTATTTAAAAGAGAGAGAGAGAGAGAGTTACATAGAGCCATGAGAGTCATGAAGGAGATGTGTGAATTAATTGAGATAAAATTGACTTGTAATTCCTTTTTAATAATAAGATAATAATAATATTAATAATATTGAGGATTCAATCAAGATTGAACTATTAGGATTGATTAATGATAAGTTAATTTGTTTTTCTTCAACTCCACTTGATTACCAATTTATTTAAAGTGATTTACTATTTTTGGAAAGTCGTACTTGAGATGTTGGACATAACTTCCTATTTTTAGAACGTCATTCCAGAATTGTGAGAATGAAATTTTATTTAAGAAAACTCATCCATGACTGGTATTTTCATTCTAGAGAATAGGGATTCCACACCCCTATTTCATGCGTCTCCCTGCATTAGTAGATTGAGGACTCCATGCCCTGATCTACTCCAAAGATCTAAGATTCGACAACTTGATCTTTTTAAATATTCAAGACTCTGTGCCCTAAATATACAATACTCCGCATCTTTATCTTTGTTGGATTTAGGACTCCATGCCCGAATTTCCATGCCCTCTCATCTGTTGTGCTTTGAAACTTTGCATTTCTCCTTATGGTATTGATTGTGAGCTTTTACCAATCTGATGGTTCCTTGGTAAGGCCTTGTTCAAAGACCTACACACATTACAATCTCATAGATCAAAGGAATCAAATGAATTTCATAATGAAATTAACTTAATCACATTTTACCGAGAATGATGCATGACTTTCACAGTCATTTTGAATTAATGACTTCCACAATCATTCATAATTGGACATCCTTGTTGGAAAATGACCAAGTAATCTACCACATCCTTCTTAGTACAATATTAGAGATATATAATCACACAAATCATGTATCATCCATAAATCATAATTAACCATCTATTCCACATAACCATGAGAATCCATGGGTATATCTGTCTCAATCTTGGATCACCATCCATGTCATACAACTGCTTCATAAATCAGATACAAACAGAAAAACATATGTATAACATTTTACTTAATCAAAACCATCTAATAGAGATAATCAATGATTCCACATATAAGAGGAAATATAACTATATAAAACATTTTTCCCCAATTGAGTGATCAATCTATCATATATAAACATAAAAAGAAATATAACTATGTATGTAAAACATTATTCCTCAATCAAGTGATCAACCTATCATATATATATAACCCTCAATAAGAGTAACAAAACTATACTAGAAAAATAGGACACTACAGAGATCATACATGCAACTCAATACGTTTAAGTGATCTCGTTGTAGTCGCTTGATCCAACTCTTCCTTGCTTGATCCTTACTTTCCTTTTCTTTCTTTTCCTTCCTTTTCTTGTCCTTAGTTTCCTTGCTTGCTTCCTTCCTCCTCTTGGTGCTCTTCTCCTCTTTGAAACAAATTTCAAATCTAAACTAACAAAAGGCCCCAAACTGATGCTCTAATGCCTTTTATTAATGATGCCTCTAATTTCTTCATTTTTCCTCTATTTTCCTTCAAATGCCTCCTCACATGAAACTTGTGACCTTTCATCTCCATTTTCACCTATTTTCCTTTATTTTCATCAATAAAATTCTAATTAATGCCTCATTGCCTTTTCAAAGCCTTTGCAATGCCTTTTTTATTTCTTTAGCCATAATAAACAACAAGTGATGCCCACTAGGATGTTTTTCCTAATATTTAGCTTGGAATACATGTTCCATGACCTTGGTCTTATTTTTCATTTATTACATGAACTTTTAACATGGGGTTGTTTGTTGAGCGATAAAAAGGTGTCTTTTTAACTCCTATTTATCCTACATTAATTATCAATCTAGGTACGATTTTTTATTTCAAGAGTGTACTCAGTCTGAGGTGGGCAATTTATTCCAAGAGTAATGTTTTGTAGTACAGTATTTCAAATACAAAAGTGAACAGATGCTTGAAACTTAATACTCTGAAACTAAATCATTCACTCAGAAAACTACAGCAATCATCAATCAAGGATGCAGTAGTAGTAACTCTTTCCTCTGTCAACTAATGTAAATGAAAGTACAATAAACAAGATCCTCAATTTGAGAACTTAGACAATAATAGCCAATGTCCTTTACAATTATTGATCTTACACTCCACGCTGATTGGAAATGAGAACTGAATTAACTCAATAATGCTGCTAGAGAAAATGGAAAATATGATCATGGCAATAACACTTAAAACATAACCAAATACTTGTAGGAAAGAAATGAACAACAAAGTTATCTTAGTCAAAATGAACAGCAAAGCTATCTTAATCCAAATGAACAACAAAGTTATTTTAATGGAAATGAATAGAAATCTGTAATGAACAGCGAGGCTTTCTAACTGAAAGGAATAACAATATAAGTTCTAAAGGATAATAATCTTGTTATGATGGAAAGGAACAACAACGCGATTCAATCACAGCGTATGCAATAAAACAATTCCATAAAATGTTAGAATAATAAACTGTAAAAACAGGAAACTGTAGAGCAATGCGATTCAAGGAAATGAAAAGTAAATCAAACCATCACATGACTAGAATTGTACAGTAATGGTACAAATAGCAAGTGGATCCACCAGGGTGGGGCCCTTAGCCACTAGTGAAGCACCGCTGGACTAATTCAGTAGCAAGGAATGGAACATCAACCGACTTATATATTGATCATGTGAAAATGTTTACAAACAATCATACTCTGTTTTGATTAATGAGAGTCAATGATCAAAGTAGCAATACAACAGTAAGTTCTACAAAATGATAATACATGCTCTTTATTTCTACAATCACTGTCCTTTTATAATAGCCAGGCAGACAAAATAAGAATATAGATGAGCTTTGAAGTAGCGATCCCTCAGGATCAAAGGATCCTAAGGGATTTGCTCTATCTTTTATCTCCAGTTATCTTTTTGTCTTCTTGCGCTGATGTCGCACTTTCCCTTTCTTTTCCTTGACTATGCGCTCCAATCTCGATCTTCTTGTTTGGATATGGCTTCCTGGCGAAGGGACAACAATTACTTATGCTTTGTCTTTTCCTCCCGAATGGTGGCTTTCCATTTCTTCTATTTTCTGTATAGAATAAAAGACAATAATTCATTAATTTGTAACAATCACAAATCTCCTTAATTCTACTATAATTCTTTGACATATTACCATCTTAGAATATAAAGGAGTTATGATTAAAGAAAAAGATAAAGAAATAAATGGCAAATCCATACCTTTTCCATGGCTCAACACACCCCCCTACTTACCCTTTTTCATGCCCTCATAAAAGCCATGTAATTTGCATGCAAAGCAGTTAGAGAATAGGTTGGAGAGGGATTTTCATAAAGTGGTCTAAAACCATGATTTGAAACTAAAACTTCAAAAATACATCATGTCTGTCCTTCAAGTAATTCATATATGGCCTTATACCCTGCTGCAGGATACTAGATAATAGGGCTTCGAAATCTATAGCCTAGCCAATACGGTCCCTCCCTCAAGATGAGGTTACTGTATGTGATCAAGCGGTCGGCGGCTAGCTTAAAATTTTTGTAATTGAATGGCTCTCTGTCCTGAATATTCCGATTGGAAGTCTTCCATCAAAGTTTAGTTGCTACTACGACATGGTCCTAGATAGACAGGAAATATTCTACCCCTTACTGGACAATTTCTTTGTGGATGGGTCCCAATGTCTGGATCACACCCTCCTTTTTCATTAGGCTTTTATGCTTAGTCCACAGTTGTAATGGGTTTTTAGTTCACCCCTAACCCAAAGGTCTAACCCATTTTCTTGTCTCTAAAAAGTGTTATGGGTCTTGAGCCACTTTAACCGGTTAACATCAAATGAAATGAATGCTTGACACTAGACATCTCCCACAAAAGGACTCGGATTCTTCTCCATTTCCTCTTCCAAGATAAAATTATGCAAATAAATTCACAGAGAAATCACCGAACTTTTACCTCATAGTGTTTACAACAATCTATAAAATCATCAACAATTTTTAATTCTATAGGTTTCCCTACCTTAACAGCTTTAATTTTTAACTGCAAATATCTTTATAATAAAAACAAAGCATAATTTTTGGCATGGGCCCTACATGCTAGGACATATATATATATAGAGTAGAGAATATTCATTTGACTTTTGACTATTTTTAGTCTATTCCTTACCTCTTCAACTTTTTCTTCTTCCTTCTAGCATTTATTGAAGTCTTCTTCCTCTAGTGCATTGATGTCCCTTAATTGCTGTTGTAAATCTTGGTATTTCTTCTTAGAAACAATCTCTTCTTCAAGCTTTTCTATAGTCCGCTGAGTCTGTGCTAGATCCGCTTGAAGTTTTACTACGCCAAGTTCGTTATCCAACAACACTCTTTTGGGTTGAAGAACTACTTGGGCTTTCTTATTATGATGTCTAGTCCCTACAATCTGTGTCTCTTTATCATAAAATGTCAGGTTGGTCGTACAGCTAGAGAACAGTGCCTCGGTCTGAACATCTTTATTGCAAACTTGTGCATTCTCTATTTGGGTGGTTGCGTCTATGATAGCTGTGTGCTGTTCCTTGCTGTCTTGAATGAACATGGGCTCGGTTTGAGTCTCCATGGCCCTTCTTTTATGGGGTTCAGTTTGGATGGCTGCATCCCCTATTTTTGGGGTACTTTTAAAGATTTCCCCCTTTTCAGGACCCTTATCTTCTGTCGGAGTTGTTTTACTAAATTTAGCAACTTTTGTTGTTCCTTCTGCAACTTCTTAATTTTACTTGTCTTCTTCTTTTCCTTCTTGGGAGGAATAGTTGTTTCCTTTTCTGGACTTGGTTGCTCAACTAGGTTTTGTTCTTCTGGGATTGTGCCCTTGCCCTGGCTTGCATCCATATTCTCTGTTTGGAACACATCTTTAGTATTTGTGTTATCCTGACTAGGTTCCTCAGGGGAGGTAACCCTAGTTTGCTCTACCACTTCCTAGGAGGCTTCTTCTTTTGCTTCTTCCTCCTCATGAATTTCCTCGAATGTGTCCTTACTGTGGGTAGAGTGTTCCTGCAATTGCTCTACCTCAATATTGAGTTTGAGCGGGCTTTGGGGTTGAATGTACTAACCCATATTGGCCAAAATTTGGGCCAATTCATCCTCCTTCAATGGGTTATGTGGTGGACTTACGCTGGAGGTTACGGGAAGTTCCACTTCCTCCCCTTCTTCTTCACTGGTGTGCTTAGTTTCTTCCTCTTCCTGGTTTTCTCCTTCTTCGAGTTGCGGGGGTCACTCATCTCCATAACTATGTAATTCTAAGGGTTGGCTACTGCTACTCTGGAGACTCTCAAACATTCCCCTACCTCTTCTTAATCTGGAGGACTGTTTGTGTTTTTGAGGTCTAGATGTTGTGTTGGTGGTTCTTTTTCATTTTGGGGAAGGTAGGGTCATTCCCAAATCTATTGAAAATACCAATTCTTCCCAACTAGTCTGCTACTAAGCAAAACTATAACTAACTATTAATCAAATTAAATAATGGTGGCTTACTACTGTTCCTATATGACAGGATTTCCTTATGCTACAAGCAGCGTCATGTAGTAAAAATTTTAAATATGCAGGGAAATTTACAGCACATCTCTATTTTAGTACTGCTAGTAATTTGAGGTGGCGTGGTCTTACCACATCCTTTCTCCCATCGCAGGTGATGTAGCTCTACACTACTCTAGCTAGTTCTATCCATGGTTCTCCTAGAGTTGCGGGTTGGATTCCTTTTCTTTTGATAGTTAGGTTCTGTCCCTCATCCCAAAAGATGGCCATGGCTTCTTGAAGTCTTAGTTTCTTATGTGTCGATGTAGGTCCAACTACTGGTAGTCCAGATACCTCTACAATTACTACATCTGTTACTATTATTCACTTTCCTCTTACTGTGGAATGGTCCTCCTATAAATTCTGCAAAAATTCGATGGCCACAGTTTCATGGGGCTGTTGTAATTGTGTAAGGTAGGCAATCCATCTTGCTCTCACCAAAATTTTTCATGTAGCATCAAAACTGTTAGTACTTGTGGTTCTTTGCGTATTGATTGACCTCCCATTTCATTTCAGCTCTGCACACTGTTAATTCTACATAGCAATACACAAAAATGACAATGGAACAACAAACTGTGCATATCAGAAAATATCAATACCATTAAACTTGCTATTTCTGAGATTTGATGAAGTCGTAGTACCTCCAAATAGGGAATTGACACATATGCCAGTGTATTTTGGAAGTCACTCGCGCCCCCCTAAAATATGATAGGTCGTCCTCGACCGACAAATGGAGGAGCAGCATACTGGACGACAATCATACAGTATAAAAAAGGAAAGGTGTACGTATCCATGATATGATCGCAAAAAGTAGCGAATTGCTGAAATCAAAGCTTATGATGAAAATCGTGAATAGATATGGAAATGCTATGAAATGATGCGAAAAATAGGGAAGACGACAGCTGACGTAAGTAAAAATGCTTATGCGATCATTATTCACTTTAACCATTATGATTGATTTTTAAACAATATTTCATGTGTAAGAGGTTCGAAAAGGGTTTAGAAGCATAATCTCAATTGAAATCAAGATAACAATATAAGAAAAGGGTTTATAGTTGCTATTGATGTGTGAAAAATATGACTCCAATATCATCAGCAGAGCTCTATTGCCCACATGTGTTTATAACCTTGACAAAGTTGCTTTTTACCCTTGGAACCGTAATCCTTTATGTATGCCTAGAAAGTGTTTTGTGCTATTAGGATGGAGGTCATTGTACTGGCTTGGCAACCAGATGAATCACAATGCCATTCACTAGGAAGAAGTGAAAGGTGGGCAGGTCGGCTCATGATGTGACCTCTTGTTCCAAGGACTTTTTATTTTTCTGATATGCCCCTTGGATCATATCCTTGTTGTGGTGGCCATAGTGGGAATGCCACTTCACTGCTTCCTTATGATCATGGTAGGCTGGCTCTTGATGAGACCCCCTATCCTTCATCTGACAGATCATAGAATTGTTAGTAATCATATAGATATATTTTTTCTTTTCTTTTTCTTTTATATAGCACTTCCTATTTATATATAGAGGATGGCTCAACACTCCTTAAGAGTAGGGATGGTGGAAGAAGTCTGAACATCTCAATAGAGGAAAATATGCCCTTATTCTTATTCGATAATAATAATCAAAGAGAATTATGAAGATTTGGGGAAGAACCAACATGATAAAAATAATCAATCAAATTAGTTTTAGTGAAAATAAAGACAACAAAGTAATATAGATAGTTGTGTCCTTTCCTTTTTTCTTATCAAATACAAAGCAATTTTCTTTAAAGATTACAATTTTTCTTTGATTTGCTGATTTCAGTAACCTCTAATTTTTGTATCCTTGCATAAATTTGTATCTTTTCCTTGAAAAGATCATGAAAAGTGAAACATTATTCACAAGAAAATCTTAAAAAAGTGTTGTTCCTTAAGAGAAACAACGAAAAATGCACTAAAAGAAGTGTTGTTACTTAAGAGGAACAACAACAAAAAACATCTACACGCAAAACTGTGGTTCCTTTAAGAGGAACAACAAACTAAAGAAAAATATACACGCGAAACTGTTGTTCCTTAAAAGGAATAGCAACTGTTCCTTAAGCGGAATAGCAAATAAAGCAAGTGAAAAATAAAATGTTGATCCTTTGGCAGAATAGCCTAAAAACAATCCAAATTAAAATTGTTGTTCCTTAGAAGGAATGACAGAAAGTAAAAAAATGGCAGAAAGGTTGTTCCTTTTGAAAGGAATAGCAAAAAGCAATCGGGCAGAAGTGTTGTTCCTTAAGAGGAACGGTTGATGTTCCTTAAGAGGGACAATAGTTGTTCCTTAAGAGGAACAACAAAAACAATCAGCGGGAGTGTTGTTTCTTTAAGAGGGACGGCTGCTGTTCCTTAAGAGGAACAACAATTGTTCCTTAAGAGGAACAACAAAAATAATGGGCGGGAATGTTGTTCCTTTAAGAGGGACGGTTTCTGTTCCTTAAGAGGAACAACAGCTGTTCCTTAAGAGGAATAGCAAAAAGGTAAACATGCAAAAGCGTTGTTCCTTAAGAGGAATGACTGCTATTCCTTAGGAGGAACAACAGTTGTTCCTTAAGAGGAACAACAAAAATAAAAATGCAAAAGAGTTGTTCCTTAAGAGGAACGTCTGTTGTTCCTTAGGAGGAACAACAACTGTTCCTTAAGAGGAACAACAAAAATAAAAATGCAGAGATGTTGTTCCTTAAGAGGAATTGCTGCTGTTCCTTAAGAGGAACAGCAACTGTTCCTTGAGAGGAATAGAAAAAAGACCTACACGTAGAAAATGTTTTTCCTTAAGATGAACAGCAAAAAGGTAAACATGCAAAAATTTTGTTCCTTAAGAGGAACAACAAACAAATATAAGCACAGAATATTGTTTTTCCTTAAGAGGAACAACACGAAAAATAAAGGCACACAAAATTGTTGTTCCTTAAGAGGGACGACTGTTGTTCCTTAAGAGGAATAGTACAAAAAATAAAATAAAAACCTTCTGTTGTTTCTTAAATGGAACTACTGCTATTCCTTTGAGAGGAATAGTAGTTGTTCCTTAAATGGAACAACAGTGAAAACCTATACAAAAAAAAATAGTTTATACAAGCGAAATTAAGGAAAAAAAACTTATGTACAAAACTCAAAAACGAAGGAATTGTTTAGTGAATTAATGCTGAGGAGGGGTGATCTTCCTCAGCAAGAATCTGCATAGTGGAATCTTCTCGTAATTACTGGTAAAAGGATTCCCAAGTAAGTGGTTTATGGTAAAGTCACACTCAATGACCATTTGCTTTAAAAGAATGTCCAAATCCATCAATGGTAGTCAATGTAATGGTGTCATTGTCATGCACTTTCTGTATCTCATAAGGTCCAAGCCATCATGTCTGGAGTTTTCCGGGGAAATCCTAAAACCTAGAATTGTATAGGAGTGCCCAATCTCCTTCATGGAATATTTTCTTTTTAATAAGGACTTCGTGCCATTTTGCTCTCTATTGTTGAATTAATGCAGTATGTTGAAGAGCTGAGAGCCTAATTTCATTTAACTCGTTGATTTGCTATAATCTGTTAATCTGGGCCTCATTTAAATTCAAACCCACCTCCTGCATTGTTCTTAATGTTTGAATTTCAAATTCTATTGGAAAGATGGGTTCTTTTCCAAATACTAATTGATATGGTGAATATCCAGTGGTATTTCTCCACATTGTTTGGTATGCCCACAAGGCTTCCGGCAATCTTGAAGCCCAGTCACATCTATGTGATGCGACTGTTTTTGTAAGTATTGCCTCTATCACCTTATTCGTGCTCTCTACTTGGCCATTTGCTTGTGGGTGGTATGGGGTTGTAATTTTGTGCCAAATGTGGTAATTCTTTAATGTTGCAGTGATTTTATTACCTACAAATTGCGGCCCTCCATCTGTAATTATGTCCCTCGGGAGGCCATATCGCACAAATATTTGGAAAAGGAAATGTATTACAGAGTCCTCTGTAGCTCTTGGAAGTGCCTCTGCTTCAACCCATTTGGTAACATACTCTGTTGCAACTAGTATGTATGTTTTCTGATTTGATGATGGGTTAATAGGGCCAATAAAATCGAGCGCCCAATGCTCAAATGGCTCGATTACTAACTGTGGATTCAAAGGCATTTCATTGGACTATCCAGGGCGTCCCGCACTTTGGCAACTATCACAGGCTTTAACAAACTTTTTAGCATCATTAAAAATTGTAAGCTAGTAATAGCCTATTTGTAAAACTTTGTGACAAGTCCTGTGGTCTGTGAAATGTCCGCCACACAGACCGTCGTGGCATGCTATTAGAATGTCAAATATTTCGTCTTCTCGGATGCATCGTCTGATGTGCATATCTTCCCCTGTATGAAATAGGTAGCCCCCAATCCAAGAGAATCGAGTACTGCACTGCACTATCTGTTTTCATTCATTGGGCGTTAAATGTTTGGGTAATTTACCTACTGCTAAATAATTTGCAACATCAACATACCATGGTGTCCTGATAATAACAGAAAACAAATGTTCATCTAGGAATTGGTCTTTGACTGCTGTTGTGTCCACTGGATTTGGCATTTATGAGAGAAAATCAGCTACAAGATTCTCTTTTCCAGGTCAATCCTTTATTGTGATGTCAAATTCCTACAATAAAATCAACCATCTTGTTACTCTAGCATTTGTAATAGGTTTATTTGCTAAATATTTTATGGCACAGTGATATGTATATAAAACTACCAGATACCCAGTTATATAGTGTCTAAACTTATTTACAACATGTGTTATAGCTAAAAATTCTTTTCTAGTCATAGTATAGTTTAATTCAGCAGGAGATAGATTCTTGCTAATATAATAAATTGCATATGGCTTTTTATCTTCTTCCTGCCCAAGGACTGCTCCGATAGCTGTGTCTAAAGCATTAGATTAAATTTGGAATGGCAAATCCCAATTTGGGCCCCTTAGCATGGGGGTTGTCGACACAAGCTTTTTCAAATCCTCAAAAGCACGGTCACACTTATCTGTCCAAATAAAATCAACATTCCTAGTTAGTGCGTATAGAGGTGCAGCTATTTGAGAAAAATGCTCTATGAATCTTTTATAATAACCAGAAAAATCCATAAAATTGTGTACCTCTGTTTGTGTGGTAGGAGTAAGTATTAACAAAATTATCTAAATCTTAGCCGAATCTACCTGTATTCCAGCTGCTAAGATATAATGACCTAGGATGAGTCCCTTGGTCATCATCATATGACACTTTCCATGGCTCAAGTAGAGCCTAGTGGCAATACATCTTTGCAGCACCTCTTCTAGTGTTTATAATGTTGGCTCAAAATCATCTCCATAAGGTGTGAAATCATCCATATATACTTTGAGCCCTTCATTTTTTAAATCTAAAAAGATGCTGAGGATGGCCCTATGAAATGTGGCAGGGACATTGCATAGGCCAAAGGGTAAGGCTCTGTAAGCAAATGTTCCCCAAGGACAGGTAAATGTAGTTTTATCTTGATCTTTAGGGGCAATCTGAATCTGATTGTATCCACTAAAGCCATCTAGGAAAGAAAAGAATTCTTTCTCGCTAATGTGTCTAATACCTAGTCAATGAATGGAAGGGGAAAGTGGTCTTTCTGGGTTGCTTTGTTCAATTCTCTGTAATCTACACATTTCCTCCACTTTCCATTCTTCTTTGGCACCACTACTAGCGGAGAGATCCACTTGCTATCAAATATTGGATAAATAAAGTTTACATCTAAAAGTTTTTGGAATTCAGCTTTCACAATATCCATAAGATGAGGGTTTAATCTTCGTTGGGGTTGGTGAATGGGTCTAGCATCCTTTTATATATAAATGTGGTGTGTACATAGCTGGGGATCAATTTCTTTCATGTCTAGATGAATATGCTGGAGAGGATTGGCCTTCATAGGTGCATTAATTGCAGTGTTTACAATGGGATATTGGAGTGTGGAAGTTTGGGGTGTTTTCTGGTTTTGGGCCATTTGATCAAATATGTGCCAATATCCTTCTGGGATTTCTAGGGAGTTATTCCTAGGCTGACTAGAAGGAGTAGGGATGACCTTAACAACACTCCCCTTATCTGGGCTGCTTAGTGTTTGAACTACTCCAAGAGGCGATCTTGGCTCTTCTATTCCTTTTTTTTCTCCTCCTCCTTTGCAGAGGTTACTAGAGTTCCCTTCTTGTAAAGAAATTGGGTGAGAATTCTCAATTTCTTGAAAATCTTGCTTAGTCTCCTCTGTTTGGCTATGCATCTCAGCAAAGGCTACGGATGGTGATTCTGTGGTGCGAAGGGAGCTCGTAGGTTATCTAGAAGTAATTTTCCTAGGGCCTACTAATGGCTAAGATTCAACTTTCTTAATGATATCATCTATAAAGGTAGATAGACCAAGGGTCTCTAGCCCCTTAGCTTTGTTAGGCTTGGGTAATGGTTTTGGATTCTTTTCAGGTTTTCTTTGCCTAGTCATGCACACAACGCAAATGTTTATTTCTACCCAAAAGAGAATTAACAAATCTGATAGAAAGCAAAATGGTGAGCAATAAAGAGGTGTATTTTTAACTCCTATTTATCCTACATTAATTATCAATCCAGGTATGATATTTTATTTCAAGAGTGTACTCATTCTGGGGCAGGCAATTTATTCCAAGAGTAATGTTTTGTAGTACAGTGTTTCAAATACAAAAGTAAACAGATGCTTGAAACAAATCTAAGTGCAATTACAAGAAACTTAATGCTCTAAAACTAAATCATTCACTCAGAAAACTACAGCAATCATCAGTCAAGGATGTAGTAGTAGTAACTCTTTCCTCTATCAACTGATGTAAATGAAATTAACCATAAACAAGATCCTCAATCTGAGAACTTAGACAATAATAGCCAATGTCCTTTATAGTTGTTGATCTTACACTCCACACTGATTGGAAATGAGAACTGAATTAACTCAATAATGCTGCTAGAGAAAATGGAAAATATGCTCATGGCAATAACACTTAAAAGCATAACCAAATACTTGCAGGAAAGAAATGAACAACAAAGCTATTTGAATAGAAATGGATAGCAAAGCTATCTTAATCGAAATGAACAACAAAGCTATCTTAGTCAAAATGAACAACAAAGCTATCTTAATCGAAATGAACAACAAAGCTATTTTAATGGAAATGAACAACAATATGTAATGAATAGCGAGGCTTTGTAACTGAAATGAATAACAATATAAGTTGTAAACAATATTGATCATGTGAAAATGTTTACAAACAATCGTACTCTGTTTTGATTAACGAGAGTTGATGATCAAAGTAGCAATACAAAAGTAAGTTCTGCAAAATCATAATACATGCTCTCTGATTTCTATAAGCGTTGTCCTTTTATAATAGCCAGGTGGACAAAACAAGAATATAGATGAGCTTTGAAGTAGTGATCCCTCAGGATCAAAGGATCCTGAGGGATTTGCTCTATCTTTTATCTCCATTTATCTTTTTTTCTTCTTGCGTTGATGCTGCACTTTCCCTTTCTTTTGCTTGAATGTGTGCTCCAATCTCGATCTTCTTGTCTGGATATGGCTTCCCGGCGAAGGGACAACAGTTACTTCTGCTTTGTCTTTTCCTCTCGAATGGTGGCTTTCCATTTCTTCTATTTTCTGTATAGAAGAAAAGAAAATAACTCATTAATTTGTAACAATCACAAATCTCCTAATTCTACTATAATTCTTTGATATATTACCATCTTAGAATATAAAGGAGTTATGATTAAAGAAAAATATAAAGAAATAAATGGCAAATGCATACCTTTTCCATGGCTCAACACTGTTACAAACCCCTCCCCCTTAGGGGAACACCATCATCGGTGTTTTATGGCACCTACAACTAACAAAACCACTGAAAACCAAAACATAATGCCCATGGAGCTTTATAGCTAAGCTCATTGCAGTATTTACAATGAACAACCTGCTCAAATCAAAACCATCATGACAAATATCACAACATGACAACCATACCGCTTATTGGAGCTTTACAACACAAATCATTGTGGTGTTTAGAACAACATCCATACATAAATATGTACATATAACAAAAACGCATTTGCCTTCACTGGAAAATAATGAAGGATACATAGCCTACATCTGGTCAACCATCTCCCATGTAGCTTCATTGGGCCCAAACTGCTTCCATTGCACTTTTACTTGCTTGACTTCTCGGTTTCAGAGCATGAGTTATTTTTGCGGAAATATGCATTGAGGTTCTAGCTAGAATTCTCTTTCTGGCTCCATTTGTAATAAAAACCAATAAATAACATGATCAACATCTTTCACATATCTTTTAAGAAATGAAACATTGAAAATATCATGGACTTTAACTGTCGGAGGAAATGCAATTATGTAGGCCACTGGTGCAATCTTTTCAAGGATCTCGAAAGGCCAACAATACTGGGGTGCCAACATGGCACATGATCCAATCCTCAATGAGATCTTCTTGGTCTTGATGTGCAAGTACACATGCTCCCCAACTTGAAACTCCTTAATGTTGGCATTATGACTAATGTGTTGTCCTTGATGGAAATCTACTTGATGAGTTGTCTTTTGATGGAAATCTACTTGATGAAGATGTCAACAGGATATCTCTACATGTGATAGAAAAGGATTATCAATTGAGAGACAGGATAATGATAAAGATAAAGTTTGAATAAGTACACGCAGGTTTGGTCAAGCAAAGTAGAGTATACGTGGACTCTGTAAAGAAAAGTTGCGTACACACGCAGGTATGAAGAAGGAAAATCGCGTACAATTTTCGCACCATGGTATTGACCTGTGGTATTGAGCCCAACAATAGATATTTGATCTTGTCTAAGAATACCATCGGCATTAGTATGGTTTTGACCTATGGTATTGGATAAGGGCTAAGCTATATAAGGAGATGAAGATCAAAGTGGTATATGTGTTCAAGTGATGAATATTTCATGAATAGTTAGATCTGAAGCAAGTGTGCATGTAATGTGCTATTATTGATTTGTTTGATCTAAAACTAAGTATGCAACTAGGAATTTGATGATGAATCAGATCTGATAGATCTAAAATGACAATGTTGATTATGGGTTCATTTGGTCAGTGATGATAGTGTCTTGGCGTGTGAGTTTTTTGTGTATGCCGAGATATAGGTATATCTAAAGTTACGTGATGCAATGAAGGTTTGTGCCAATAATTGTAGATCTGTACCTGGGTTTGGTAACCTGGAAGGCACATGCACACATGATTTTTATACTGTTAAGTTGTGTATATATTCAAATCTATATGCAGGTTTGTTTTCTGAAAAGTGTGTATATAAACTAGGGTCTTACTGAAAAACATGTTTGATCAGTTTAATCAGTCTTGTTGTGTTTTTTCTCAGAATGATAGTGGTTCAGTTTTAGGGTTCAATTTTTTGAGATCTTTACGCAAGTATGCTTCAAGGAAGTCAAGTATACACGTAGGTTTGCTACAACAAAGTAACATATATATTGTATAGTTTATTGATAAGATATTTAAGTTGATTCAATAAGATAATGTAGTGTTTGGGTTCAATATTAGTACTCTGTTTATAGTGATCTAACTATTTTGGTCAGTTGAGAATAAGTTTATTGAGTTGGGATTCATTTGATTTAGTGATTGGTTGATTCAGTTGAGTCAGAGATTGGTTGTTGATGATTGAGAGATTTTTTGCAGCGATCAGTTTCAGCTTTGATCTTTGATTTTGGTCTTAAATGATGGCAGTGGGTCTAGTCTAAAAATTTGATGAAACATGGCCTACAAGTTGTGATGTTTTGCAACAGGTGGATCCAGTATGAAAAATTATGAAACGTGTTCCATGGAGGTGTTGAGGGTTTGAGCCTTCAATGAGGAATTCAAATCTTCCTTCCATTGGTAGTTGGTAAATCATATTAGGGGGTTGGAGCTCCCTTCTGTTGGTTGTTGGTAAATGAGATCAGAGCGTTAAAGCTCCCTTCTAGTAGGTATTAGAGAATGAGAGAATGTTGCAGCCTTCTGCAGGTGGGTGTCTACATGATGGTATGATTCTACACTAGTACAAGATTGTAAGAAGTTTTCTTTATAATAAAAGGAAGTCAAATATGACAATAATGATGGGTTTTTTCCCACATTTGGTTTCCACCTAAAAATCTTGGTGTTCATGTGTGATGATGTGTTTCTTATGTGTGATGGTTTTTTTCTTCTTACTACACATGGTTACTATTTATTTAATGTCTAATCAAGTACTAATGCTTTGGCTAAAGAAAATTAGATGATTAATTAACTAAAAAGTAAGTTTATTGGATATACCTTAGTTATCTAAATAATCGTTGTGTACATACGTGTGTTCGCTTCAGTAAAGTCATGTACAAAAATATGTATATAAAATTGAGAATTTTAATGATTTGAAAATATTGATTCACCCCCCGCCTCCCCAACTCATCATTTTTCCCAGCAATTAGAATCAGAGCAGGGCCTTCATCAGAAGCTTGATCACTTGAAGGAGTTCTGTCAAGATGAGTACTCAAGAAGGAGTATTTTCTATCAGACCACCTATATTTAATGGAACTAACTTTTTCTTTTGGAAAGTTAGGATGAGATCATACTTGCAGACACTAGGAGCTGATGTATGGGAAATCATTGAAAGAGGATATCAATATCCAACCTCCATTCTGACAGATACTACATGAAAGAAACAATATGAAATCAATGCAAAAGTTGTAAATTCCATATTGGGAAGTATGTTGGCATTATGATGCATGTGTTGTCCTTGATGGAAACCCACTTGTAACGGAACAAGTATATGGTAACTAGATGAATCCATAGGTCAATTCAGAGGTGACAGAATGATGGAACATAATACCAAAATGATGGGGCAAATGTTTACAGATCAGAATCAGAAGTTTCATTCAGGGAGATTGTTGGCATTATGAATTAGGTGTGGTCCTTGATGGCAACCTACCTAATGAGTTGTCCTTGATGACAACCTATTTTATGAATGGAATCCTACTTGATAAGTTGTCTCTTGATGAAAATCTACTTGTTAAAGGTATAAATAGGATGTGTTTACAGATGTGACAGAATGCATGGCAGTTCATAAGAATCAGTTTAGAGAAATGATAAAGTTGGAAGTTCAAGAACTATACGCAGGTTTTGTTAATCCAAGTCACTTTTGCACACAAGTTTAGTGAAGAAAAGTAGCGTATGGATTTTATGCCATGGTATTCTAGATACTATGTGTCCTTACCAGGGTATTGGCCCATGGTAATGAGCGTGACAACAAATATTGATCTCGTCAAAGATTACCACAGCCACTAATGTAGTCTTGACTCGTGGTATTAGGTAAGGGCTAAACTATATAAAGACCTCAATATCAAAGTGCTAAGTGTGCAAGTGATGGAAATCTTTTGAAGATTTAGATCAAAATAAAATATGTATGTTATGGGTTTTTTTATGCTTTTCTTGATCTAAACTAAGTATGCACCTGAGAGTTTGATGATTGATGAGATCCAATAGATCTAAAATAATTATGCACTAATAAATAAAATCATGGATCATGATCATGACCTAAAATTACTTTTCATTGTATGATTTTCTCATGGATTGACTAGATCTAAGTACTGACACATGTTTTTTTCTCTGAATATTATGATCTGGGTCCTTCTAAAGTTCTTAAGGGTTGCACAATTTTACGTCAAAATATGCATATCTATATGCATATTTTAGGGTTTCTGTCCATAAATGACTGATCAATCTGATCTGTGTTGCTGCTTCTCTATTGTTTGCCAATGATGTCCTCATGATTGATATGGGTTAAGTGATAATGTCTGAAGTAGAAATGATTGAATGATGAAGTTGAATGTGATTATCGATTGATTGAAGATCAGAGATAATTTTGTGATTGGTTCAGAGTGTTGCAGTAGATCTGAGTATGATTTAGTGTTCATTTCAGAATTGCAATAGTCAAGTTTTTAGTTTTCAATAAATTCAGATCTGTACATGGGTTTCTCTAAAGAAAAATGTGTATGCATGCAAGGTGCCTTAAGTGAATTAGCATATACATTTTGGCATTTGAATTATCAGGGCTACAGTTGACTCTGTGTGTTGATGCAGTATTCCGGGTTCAATTCTATGTACTGGTTACACTGACTTGATTGTCCAGTATATTTTTGATTTTTGATTATGTGTTAGTTGATTTGGTTTTTAGTGAATGGTTGATTTAGTTGTGTCAGAAATTGATGATTGGGTTTTAGTGAATGGTTGATTCAGTTGTATTAGAAGTTGATGATTGGGTTTCAGTGAATGGTTGATTCAGTTGAATGAGAAATTGATGATTAGGTTTTAGTGATTGGTTGATTCAGTTGTGTCAAAGATTGATGACTGTGTTACAGTGATGAGTTACAATTTTATTATTGATATTGAGATTAAGTGTTGATAGTGGGTCTAGTCTAAAAATTTGGTGAAATGTGGCCTACAAGTTAAGATGTGGTGTAGCAGGTGGATCCAATGTGAAAACTTATGAAACATGGTCCATGGATGCTGCTAAGGAAGTCGAAGCTTCTTGCCTATAGTAGTTAGTGATTAGATCAGTGGGTTGGAGCTCCCTTCCAGTAGCAGCTGGAGAACAAGTGAAGGCTGTAGCCTGCATACTGGTACAAGTTTACGCCAGTACAAGGACCAGGGGGTAGGAGCTTCCTTCCAGTAGGAGCTGGAGAACAAACAAAAGGTGTATCATTATGCAGGTGGGTACCTACGTACTGGTATGACTCTACATTAGTACAAGATTGTAAAAAACCTTTTCTTTATATAAAAAAGAAGACAAAGACGATAGCAGGTGGGTTTTTCCCACATTGGTTTCCACCTTCAATCTCGGGGTTCATGTGTGTTGCTTATGTGTGATGGTTTATTCTTGCAGCACATAGTTATTGTTTATCTAATGTTTAATAAAGTACTAATGCATTGGCTCAAGACCAACATATGATGAATAATTTAATCATAAAGATGATTGGATGTATGCTAGTTTCCTTAAGAATAGTCACGTACACATGCGGGTTCCTTTCAGTAAAGTCGCGTATAGAAATCTGAATATGAAATGTAAAAATTTATTGATTTGAAAATACTAATTCAACACCCCCCCCCCCCCCCCCCCCCCCCCACCTCTCAATAGTTTTCCCAACAATTGGAATCAAAGAAGGTCATTTGGCATAAGCTTTATCACTTGAAGCAGATCCATCGAGACAATGGGAAAGAAGCAAAAGAAGAAAGCACCTCAAATGAAGAAGACATATCAAAGAGATAGTGACAATGTTAAAGAAGATTGGATATTAGGTGGAAGCAAGTATTCATATTCAGAATCACCTCAGAATGAAGATGAACAAGCAAAAGAATTATTAGGTATTGATTTTTGGTCCTCTGGTGATACCTTTGTCTGCTCTTGCAATACTAAATATAGTGAATGTGACAATGAAACAACTAAATTTTCTCTTATGGGTGAAAGTGAAAGAAATATAATAGTAGTAGAAGTTAAAAGGCTCACAGATAAAATGAGAGATCAACAAGATCTATTTGATAAAAGGGAATGTGCCTACAAAGAAGAGGTTACCAAGTTAAAAACTTAGTTGATGGAAGGAAACAAAATAAGGAAGTAGTAAAATGAAAAGGAAGATCAATGTTAAAGACTATAGGATGAAGTAACATCATTGAGAAAGAAAGTGAATGAAAAGGATACAACAACTAAGGAACTTAAAGAAAGAACTAGTTACTGTGAAAGTCTTGAAGCTAAGGTCATCTCTCTAAAATAAGATCTTGAAAAATCGAATAGGCAGAATGAAGAACTACTTCAATCATTTGAAGAACAAGAAAATGAGATTCTCAAGTTAAAAAAGCAAGTGGAATAAGGAAGAAAAGTTGAATAAATCATGAAGAAGCAATATCTAGAAAAGGAAAAGCAGTATCAGGTTCAGGTAAATATCCTAAAAGGTAAATTAGAAAAAAAGGATAAAATTTTACAATTTCAATATAGTACTAAGATATTGGATAATATTCTTAGTATTCAAAGGTCTCCTACCATCAAATTTGGTCTTGGTTTTCATGAAACAATTAAAGGTGAATCTATCTCACAATCTAAGGTAAGGAATTCTAATGCAAAATTTGAAATGCTCAACAAGGATATAAGAAGTCAACCCCATCAACAACCAAGGAAAGAAAGTATTCAAAGAAAATAATTTACTCCTAACTATAGAAGTGTTAATCGATTCTTTCCTCTAATCACTAATGTTGAATGTTCTATATGTCATAATTTTGGACATGTTGCAGCTAGGTGCAGAAGTATAATGTTTCAAGCTAATAACTGTCTCACACAAAGATCATCAACTTCCAGGGACTCTAAGGGATATTGTTCTTCTTGAAATATGTTTGGTCACAAAGCCATTGATTGCTATAGAAGGAATATGAAACACACAAGATGTTATGCTTGTAACAAGTTTGAGCATGTAGAAAAATAATGCATGAACAGACAATATGGTAAGCAGCCAATCTGAAAAAGATGGATCCACAAAAAGGAAAGAAAAGGAAGATCAGATAAGGTGTGGTCTTGCTCTCTACTCGTTCGAAGACAAAGATGAATTCTCTCATCACATCACTAGAGACAAGAGTAAAATGGAGTCTCTAATAAAGAACCATCATGTGGCAATGGTATTCTTAGAACTAATGTTTTAGCAAAAGTTCTAGGACCAGGTACGGTCAGAACAGACTCAGGGGGAGCTGAAAGTGTGAAATTTCAGTATTCCACCTTCCATACGCGGATCTTATGAAGTATAGTAGTGTATATATGAGAATTCAAAACTACACAGTCGTGTATATGTTGGTTTGATGAAGAAATTGTGGGATAGAATCAGGAAAAGGGGTTGATATGGTTCAGTCAATTATCAATTGGCTTTTCTATTTTGATGGTTGATGATTACAGTTTGAAGTGCTTTTGGCCCTCATAAGTTGCTGATGACTTGATGTTAGTTGGTTGATGGTGATGCCTTGATGATTCTTATTGATATATGCAATGATCAGATCTAACAGCGAATAGTTGGCACAGGTTCAGGGGAAGCATTTTCTATTCTTCCGATAATGCATTGTTGGCATTATGTTTTCTTTAGAAGTCCATGGTACATAATGATTCTTATCAATGGTGATAATTCTTATGTTGCTATGTTGTGGCCATGGGTTGCCTATGATGAAATCACAGATGATACTTATATATTTCTTGCGCCACATAGTCGTTTTTATGCTATTGACTAGATTTATGGATGATTCTTTGGATGATGCATATAGCACATCTGTTATGTTGCTTACATGGTGATCTTCATAAGTTCAATCAGAAAAACAAAGCTTGAGTACACAACTTTATTATTTGATGATTATAAGTGTCACTCATTACTTTTATTTTGTTTTCATCATGATTCCAAAGATGGATAAATTTCATATGGTGTAGTTATGAATGAGGAATCCTATAGTTCTTGGCTCTCACAAGGCATATTATTTTAGGATTGCTTCTCTTGATGGTATCAAGAAAGTTTGAAAAATGACTATGAGCTCATGGTTTTCTTTTCCCATTGATGAGAAGCTAGATACATATTGATATCTATATAATGGATAAATTATAGATAAGGATCACATGGATGATTACTTATATTTCATATTGATAAAGGATGTTGGTATAAAATATCTTCTTGTATGAAGAAAATTGGCCAAGAGAATGGTGTTATTGTAGGTTTCATGAAGACATGGCTATTTTAAGACATGGTTATTTGGAGACATGGATTACTTAGTCACATAATGATGATGATAAGGAATGATTTATAATTCTTACTTTATGATGATAGGTTTGGTTCTCACATATGTTGATTATCATGGTTGATTCTTATCTAATGCGAGATGTTGGAAAACTCCCTACTGATGATACATGATTGATATATTGAGGAAATAACATGCAGTTGTTGCTACGATGATTCGATGATGATGATGACTATGGTTGTTTCACATATATATGATATGATGTGAATAGTTTTTTGAAGAAATAGGCATTACTGCGTGGAGATATGGCATATTCTTAGTTTATCAATGAAACGCTATGTTTTTTATGAACATAGATAAAGGATTTTCTACCAAAGAAAAAGAGCAAGTTGATCTTGACAAGGTCAAGAGGATGAAGTTGATAGCATATATATATGAAAATCTATATGCAACATACTTAGTCACAGGTTGATGATATTAAAGCTACATTGTCTTTTCTTGCAAATTGATGATGAACATATACAGGTTCTTGTTCTTGATGGTGTTGACATATGCTTATGGTGCAGATCATATACGGTGTATGGTAGTTGCTGATAACTATCATGTTCTTGTCTTTAGTCTTTGTTATAAATATCATGTATATAATTTGATGTAAAGCTCATGTAAATACCTATGATGTAATAATTGTCATATTCAATGATATATGGACTTTTGAGATCATGTCAAATATGTAATCCCATTTAGTTAGGTGGATGAGTCAAATATATATCCCCACTTGCTTGGGTGATCGATGTAAGTATGGTTCATTAGTGATAGGAAGGTCAAATTCAATTGAGTCATAGAGTCATGTACTTCATTTTACATCCTTGAGAGATTTCAGCATGTGCTCAGGGGGAGCATGATTAGAGAATCTAGCATGTGCTTAGGGGGAGAATGGCCAATATTCATATTCATCAGATCAGATATGGAAGTCTACATTTAACTTTGGTAAGCCCATTTCCATTGATGTCAAAGGGGAAGAGTATCTTGCCTGGTGTTTGGAGAGTATCTTGGTGTTATTTACAGGTTGTGGTGAAAAAGAACCAAATGGTTTCCATCAAGTCCAAAGGGGAAGATTGTTGGCATTATGATGCATGTGTTGTCCTTGATGGAAAATCACTTTTAACAGAGCATGTATATGGTAACTAGGTGAATCCACATGTTAGTTCAGAGGTAACAGAATTATGGGACAAAATACCATAATGAGGGGGCACAGGTTTATAGATCAAAATCAAAATTTTGATATGGAGAAATTGTTGGCTTTATGAATTAGGTGTTGTCCTTGATGGCAACCTACCTGATGACTTGTCCTTGATGGCAACCTATTTGATGAATGTAGTCCTACATGATAAGTTGCCCCTTGATGAAAATCAACTTGTTAAAGGTATAAACATGATGTTTTTACATATGTGACGGAATGCATGGTAGTTCAGAGGAATAAGTTCAGAGGAATGATAAAGTTGGAAGTTCAAGAACTATACACGGGTTCTGTTAAGGCAAGTCACGTATGCACGCTAGTTTAGTGAAGAAAAGTAGTGTATGGTTTTTACACCATGGTATTCTAAATACTAGGGGTCCTTACCATGGTATTGGTCCATAGTAATGAGCGCGACAACAAATATTGATCCTGTCGAATATTACCACCGACACTAATGTCGTTTTGACCTGTGGTATTGGATAAGGGCTAAAATATATAAAGAGGTGAAGATCAAAGTGCTAGGTGTGTAAGTGATGGAAATCTATGAAGATTTAGATCAAAATAAAATATGCATGTTATGGGTTTTTTATGCTTTGCTTGATCTAAACTAAGTATGCACCTGAGAGTTTGATGATGGATGAGATCCAATAGATTTGAAATAATTATGCACTAATGAATACAATGATGGGTTAGTATCATGAGACCTGAAATGACTTTTCATTGTATTATCTTCTCATGGATTGACTAGATCTAAGTACTAATGCATGTTTTTATCTTTCAATATTATGATGTGGGTCTTCTTAAAGTTATGAAGAGATGCACAATTTTAGGTGAAATATGCATATCTATACACGGGTTGGTCTCGGGAAAAGCGTGTATACACACGGGTTTGATTCTTCAAAGTGGCATATACAAAGTAAGGGTTTATGTACATAAATGACTGATCAATCTAATCAGCGTTGTTGCTTCTTTTTTGTCTATCAATGATGTCCTTATGATTGATCTGGGTTATGTGATAATCTATGAAGTAGAAATGATTGAATGATTAAGTTGAATGTGGTTATGGATTGATTGAAGAATGTTAAGGTTACCTATTGAATGTGATAGAAGATCAGAGATAGTTTTGTGATTAGTTCAGAGTGTTGTAGTAGATCTGAGTGCGATTCAGTGTTCATTTCAGAATTGCAGTGGTGAAATTTTTAGTTTTCAGTATATTAAGATCTATACGTGGGTTTCTCTATAGAAAAACGCATATGCACACAGTTTCCCTTAAGTGAAGTATCGTATATATTTTGGAATTTGAACAATCAAGACTACAGTTGATTCTTTGTGTTGATGCAATATTCTGGGTTCAGTTCTGTGTACTAGCTATAGTGATATCACTGTTATAGTTGATTGGTTGAGTTTTGATTAAGTGTCAGTTGATTGGGTTTTTAGTGAATATTTGATTCAGTTGTGTCAAAAATTGATGATTGGGTTTCAACGAATGGTTGATTCAGTTGTGTCAAAAATTGATGATTGGATTTTAGTGAATGGTTGATTTAGTTGAATCAAAAATTGATTATTGTGTTGTAGTGATTGGTTGATTCAGTTGTGTCAAAGATTGATGATTGTGTTAGAGTGATGTGTTACAGTTTCATTATTTATATTGAGCATAAGTGTTGGTAATGGGTGCAGTCTAAAAATTTGATGAAATGTGACCTACAAGTTAAGATGTGTTGTAGCAAGTGGATCCAATGTGAAAATTTATGAAACATGATCCATGGATGTTGCTAAGGAAGTCAAAGCTTCCTGCCAGTAGTATTTGGTGATCAGATCAGGGGGTTGGAGCTCCCTTCCAGTAGACGCTAGAGAATGAGTGAAGGTTGTAGCGTTCTGTAGGTTTGTGCCTGTGTACTACTATAAGTTTATGCCACTACAAGAACCGAGAGTAGGAGCTCCATTCCAGTAGGAGATGGAGAGTTAACGAAGGTTGTAGCCTTCTGCAAGTGGGTGTCTACGTGGTAGTATGAGTCTGCACCATGTTGGGTGCAGGAATTGCACTTAAGCAAACTCCTCAACACTTAATTGTCAACTCGGGGGATTCGTAAAGTCAGAGATGAGGCACAGGCAATGCCAGAGATGGTATGAATTTTCCTGATAGAAATTCCTACTTTCTTAAAGAAAATCTTGCAGAATCAAAAGAGTAAAAGATAACTAAATCATCAAAGTAATCTAGTGCTGGGACAAGAAAGAATGCATTTGCAAAGGAATCAAAATAAAAAGGCAATCGCTCCAACTGATCAATTTTTAATTACTAAGTATTTGTTATGTTTTTCTTTATCAGAAACACTTGGCAGTCTCATCAAATGGGCCCTTAAACCTGCTTCTTTAAAGATTTCCTTCTTCCACTAATCTGTCCTGCACTATCGTAGTCTGCTTGCACTAGTGCAGGAACAGAGGTTTATGCAGGAGGTATAAATGGTGTCTTTACCAAAGGCTTTTTACTTCATGCAAGGGTTCGAACGTCTAGGATTCAGAGCGCTCAGATCTTATGACAAGAAACTAGTTCTTGCACCTGATCAGAGCTTCCCGTACTTAGCTATTAATTCTTAAAATGAGTGCTTAATTATTGCAAGTGTCAAATTAAATTGCACACATAGAAAGTGAATGTTCCTAATCTCAAAAGAATGCAATAATGAAGAAACAATCAATATACATTTATCCTGTCATAAGCATTTAATGAAAGAAAAGAATATTGCGGGAAGTAAGCTAAAAATTATTGCTGCAACACACCAACATGCACTGGTGCAGGTTCATTTCTCCTACTTGGACCGGGCGGGGAAAACCAATCAAACAAAACTGCAGAAAAGCAATAGCACACCAACGTGCACTGGTGCAGGTTTATTTATCCTGCTTGGACTAGGCAGGAAAACCAATCAAACAGAACTGTAGAAAAGGAATAGCACACCAACATGCACTGGTGCAGGTTTATTTCTCCTCCTTGGCCCAGGCAGGAAAACCAATCAAACAGAACTACAGAAAAGGAATAGCACACCAACGTGCACTGGTGCAACTTTATTTCTCCTACTTGGACTAGGTGGGAAAACCAATCGGAAATCAGGTGCAGGAAAAGGAAATCTAGCTACTTCACACAACAGATCTGCTTTCACTCAGACATGAATGCATGTGCTTGAAATTAAATCACACTTAACAACATAAACAAAAATTACAAGGAACACGAAATAGGGTAAACGTGCTAGGTTGGCTGGGCCCTAGCTAACCAGCGCGTTTCCCTTTTAAATAAAAACGTTGCTCAGTAACTCAGATCAGACTCATTTGTTTAAAGGAACAAATAAGATTTGAAAAGCATGACCTGGAGCTCCTTATTCCTAATAATTCACAAAGGAAAAGTACATCATGAAATACAGAGTCCAGCCCAGATTTGGGCGATAACAAAAGGCATAATCTCCTATTTAAAAACACAATCCTATTACCGCCTCCCCCCTCTATGTGCATAATCGCTCCTCCTTTTATAATATGTTTACATGATAGTTAATTGTATCCTTTGTAAAAAATCATGGGCATTTCATCCCAACTAATTCTAATTAAATAGAATATCAGTACAACCATTCCCCTATTAAAAAATAGAGATTTAATACGAATTTTCCAAATTTGGGTGTTTTCCAGATTTCTAGAAAAATTGGTATTTTTAACAAACTGCCTCCAAAGACCTCTTCATAACTCCCCCACCATTACACATTTTGGAAAATGGCCCACATAGTACTCAATTTCCTATACTAGGAAAAAAACCCATGTTTCAGAATTTTGAGATTCACAACGATCGGCATGGAAATCGAGGAGTAAATCGGCTGTCGGGAAACTGCTGCGAATTCGAGTGGAAGTTGTAAAATATGAATTAGTGCAGGAATGTGTGATGCAAGAATCCTACCAGTACTAGTGCAAGAGTGTGTGGTGCAGGAACTTCGCCTCTATTAGAATAGGCATATAACCAACTTTGTAAACCTACAAACATGCAAACTATTATTAAATATGCCTTTAATGTTTAAATCTCATTAAAACAAAGGAATAACAAATACTTACTTATTATCTCCGAGAATGTACAAAACTATGACAATGACTAGTCAAGCTAAACAAAAGCATGAGTGATTTCAAGTAAAAGGTGATATAAAGCAAGGCAAAATAGAGGCCCAACATCCCCCCATGCTGACCTTCTTGCATGTCCTCATGCAAGGAAATCAATTGTTGCGAAGTTGCTCCCTTACAAAAATCAAGATTAAAAACATTTAGGGGCATTCATAATGATGTTTCCTGCAATTCTATGTGATCACATTTCCTATGCTAGATAAAGCTTGTTTCAAGAACAAAGTGTTTACTGGACTTTTTGATTATTTATACTAATTTCAAGAAAATCTATCGCAAGGACTACAATAAAAATACCAAATCGTAAGGATGGTGTGTGCTTGAACTGATCTACTTACACAGCCTAAACTATGTTGCTTTGCTTGCACTTTTCTTCTTGCACTACTATATATTACAACGTGATTGCATTGGTGCAAGCATAAAATTTGCTAAAAAAACAGGGAATTTTGGTAAAACGTGGGCTGGACTTTAACATGACTTCCTCAATCATACGAAAGGTTTGCTTTGCCATTTCTTTGATGCTTCTGAGCATATCCTTTTGCTCTTTCTCCAGTAGATCCTGCAATAAGTTCATGGGGGAACAAAGAAGTGGGAAAAGGGAAAAATTCAGAATGGGAAGGAAGTTTATTACAGGGATTCCAGGAATAGTACCATCAAGAGGGCGTAAACAGAAGTGGGATAGGAAAAAAATTCAAGGGGTAAAGTGGGATTTACGAAATGGATGGGAAGGTAATCATTCTGGGATTGAAGAAGAAAAATGATGGGGAATTATGAAAATGGGATATGAAGAAAGGCAGAAAATTTTCTGGAAGGTCTACCTGCTAACCACGTTACAATTCTAATGAAAATATCAATTGTAAGAATGCAACAAGATTAGGTACAAAAAGTAGAAATTATAGACAAAAGAGTATGGTACATACCTGTTACCTTGTCCCAAATGAATTCCTTGTTTTGTTTCTGCCCAAAGTCTTATAATGAAAATCAAATTTTGTTGAAAAGGTGCAATCTCAAAATAACTACCACAAGTTCATGCACCTACTATAGCAATCTTGTACCTAGATTATGCAGTGCATATTTAGAGGCAACCACCATCAATACACATTGTTGCCAACCAGCATCTTGTGAGCAGTCATCATTGAGTAATTCATCACTCTAAATACCATGAAAGTGAAAATGAGTGATGATACCAGTTAGCAACCTCTTTATTGAACACTCTAAATTCCATTGTCATCCGGATTCAAACTAAATTTCCTCTTAACATAGAACAAAGAATAACCTTTACTAAGGGTACCACATCCTTAAAGATTCTTGATTTTTTTAAAGATATAACTCAAAGCATCATGTTCAAATTGTCTTTAAAACCATTGTCCAAAAAAAAGGGATAAGTTTAGGGGAAGAGAAAGATAGCCAAGTAAATCATAGTATGCAATTAAATTTAATATCACAGACATAGCCCTGCTGCCTACAAGTGTCCATAACCTCGGTAGGGGTGTCTTTTGACCCACTTACTAGGCATGGATTCAGAGTTATCTTATTTTAATTTTAGATGAGGGTGACTATTCTGGGTTGGTAACCAACTAATGGCAGTGCCACTCACAAGAAGTAACATGGATGAACAGTTCAGCTCGTGATGAGACCTCTTGTCTTCCAACTTTTCGGTTGAAAGGCATTACTCTGGCTTGGTGTTCAGAAGCAGTAATGTCATGCATGCTAGGTCTCATGATCATGGTAGATCAGCTCATCATGAGACCTCCAATCCTCCCCTAAATCTTTGGTATACTCTGATTATGATTAACCTAAAAGGTTACTTAATAAGTGGGGAGACAGATCTACTCCTTAAGAGTATGGGATTGCATGAAAAGTTTTTAATGACTAATCATTACTAACTAGTTCCTCTTCCCCAAAGACTTATTAAATATATATCCCAGATAATGACTAAAAGACTCCTTGAATTAAGAATTCTAGTGTTCTCATGAATAGCTTATTATGATCTTAACAAGAGTGGTCCTCCATAGGGGGTTTCCAATAGTACCTTCTAAGGGAAACTAAAATCATATATATCAGATGACAACTTCTTAGAGTGATTAGTCATGGAAAAATCATGAGGTATTAGAGCGAATCATACTCAACAAGATGTGTCACAGATGTGTGTGTTAACAACCAGTGCAGATCAAAAGTAGTTTTAGTGACTACACTTAAAAAACAAAAAACCCTAATAGCATCTTAACAGCTTTATTCACCTACCCTACTTTACCTAAGAGGCAGAAGACTTCCTTTTATGTATAGGAGTAATTCCAATGAAGCCATGTGCAGATCAGGTGAAAATATATATTCGTGCTCAAATTTATCATATAAACTTGAAAGTGTGCATGAGCATGAAAAACCAATGATTGTAAATGATATGACAAACAAGAGTTTTAGAAGAGGATAATGTTGCCTTGCTTGAGTAGTTGTCTGGAACCAATGTTTGATGTAATCATGGTAGCATTGGTCCATTTCTTGATTTGGCTGATGCTACACATCTTCTTCTTCCTTGTCATGTCGATTTTCCTCCTTAGGGCGATTAGTCTCTTGATCACATTCTAGATCTGCTTATAGACATGTCAAGAACCTTTCATTCTCAAGTTCCAATGGATATCCTTCATTGATTATAGTGCATGATTCATTCGTCTCCTCAAAAGAGACTTCTAAATCCTCTTGTGATGGTGGAGAAATGGACAAGTCCTTGACTATTGTCAAGAAGTTACTTCCTAAGAGGTAGAGATCAGGATCCCAGCAGCTGCTAGGGCTTGAAAGAGAACCTTCATACTTTTTATCATCTTTAAGTCCATCTAGTTGATTGATAGTCCCTTTCCCCACACACATATTAGTAACGGGGGTTCTTACAACACCCCAAAAATGATATAACATTAAATATTAGGATCTGAAGATAATTGATTTTAAAAGTTATTGGCTGAAATAAATCTCAGCACACTTGCATAAAAAATACTCTAAGATAAAGGCAAACTTACCCCTATTGCATCAACAGAAAATTCTTACCAAATCAAATCACCTCCCCGACAATGGCACCAAAATGTTCGGTGCAGGAATTGCACTTAAGCAAACTCCTCAACACTTAATTGTCAACCCGGGGGATTTGTAAACTTAGAGACAAAGCATAGGCAATGCCAGAGATGGTATGAATTTTCCTGATAGAAATTCCTACTTTCTTAAAGAAAATCTTGCAGAATCGAAAGAGTAAAAGATAACTGAATCATCAAAGTAATCTAGTGATGGAACAAGAAAGAATGCATTTGCAAAGGAAACAAAATAAAAAGGCAATCACTCCAAATGATCAATTTTTAATTACTAAGTATGTGCTATGTTTTCCTTTAGCAGAGACACTTGGTAGTCTCACAGAATGGGCCCTTAAACCTGCTTCTTCAGAGATTTCCTTCTTGCGCTAATCTGTTGTGCACTATCACAATCTGCTTGCACTAGTGCAGGAATAGAGGTTTACACAGGAGCTATAAATGGTGTCTTTACCAAAGGCTTTTTACTTCATGCAAGGGCTCGAACTTCCAGGGTTCAGAGCACTCATATCATATGACAAGAAATTAGTTCTTGCATCTGATCAGAGCTTCTTGCACTTAGCTATTAATTCTTAAAATGAGTGCTTAATTATTGCAACTGTCAAATTAAATTGCACACATAAAAAGTGAATGTTCCTGATCTTAACAAAATGCAATAATGAAGAAACAATCAATATACATTTATCCTATCATAAGCATTTAATGAAAGAAAAGAAGATTGCAGGAAGTAAGCTAAAAATTCTTGCTGCAACACAACAACATGCACTAGTGCAAGTTCATTTCTCCTGCTTGGACCAGGCGGGGAAAACCAATCAAACAAAACTGCAAAAAAGGAATAGCACACCAACGTGCACTAGTGGAAGTTTATTTCTCCCGCTTGGACCAGGCGAGAAAACCAATCAAAGATAACTACAGAAAAGGAATAGCACACCAACGTGCACTGGTGCAGGTTTATTTCTCCTGCTTGGACCAGGCGAGAAAACCAATCAAACAGAACTACAAAAAAAGGAATAGCACACCAACATGCACTAGTGCAACTTTATTTCTCCTACTTGGACCAGGTGGGAAAACCAATCCGAAATTAGGTGCAGGAAAAGAAAATCTAGCTACTTCACACAACAGATACACTTTCACTCAGACAAGAATGCATGTGCTTGAAATTAAATCACACTTAACAACATAAACACAAATTACAAGAAATACGAAATAGGGTAAAGGTGCTAGGTTGGCTAGGCCCTAGCCAACTAGTGTGTTTCCATTTTAAATAAAAACGCTACTCAGTAACTCAAATCAGACTTATTTGTTTAAATGAACAAATAAGATTCGAAAAGCATGAGGTGGAGCCCCTTATTCCTATTAATTCACAAAGGAAAAGTACATACTGAAATACAGAGTCCAGCCCAGATTTGGGTGATAACAAAAGGTACAATCTCCCATTTAGAAACATAGTCCTGCTACCGCCTCCCACCTCTACGTGCATAATCGCTCGTCCTTTTATAATATGTTTACACGATAATTAATCATGTCCTTTGTAAAAAATCATGGGGATTTCATCCCAACTAATTCTAATTAAATAGAATATCAGTACAACCGTTCCCCTATTAAAAAATAGAGATTCAATATGAATTTCCCAAATTTGGGCATTTTCTAGATTTCTGGAAAAATTGGTATTTTTAACAAACTACCTCCAAAGACCTCTTCATATCTCCTCAACCATTATGCATTTTGGAAAACAGTCTGCGTCTTACTCAATTTCCTATTCTGGGAAAAAAGCCCATGTTTCAGAATTTTGAGATTAGCAACGATCGGTGTGGAAATCAAGGAGTAAATTGGTTGTCAGGAAACTGCTGTGAATTCGGGTGGAAGTTGTAAAATCTGAATTGGTGCATGAATGTGTTGTGCAGGAATCCTACCGGTACTAGTGCAAGAATTTGTGGTGCAGGAACTTCGCCTCTATTATAATAGGCATATAACCAACTTTGTAAACCTGCAAACACACAAACTATTATTAAATATGCCTTTAATGTTTAAATCTCATTAAAACAAAGGAATAGCAAATACTTACTTATTATCTCCGAGAATGCACAAAACTATGACAATGACTAGTAAATCTAAACAAAATCATGAGTGATTTCGAGTAAAAGGTGATATAAAGCAAGGCAAAACAGAGGCCCAACACACCAGTACACGATTGTAAAAATCCTTTTCTTTATATTAAAAAGAAGACATAGATGACAACAACAGGTGGTTTATTCCCACATTGGGTTTCCACCTTAAATCTTGGTGTTCATGTGTCTTGCTTATGTGTGATGGTTTATTCTTACATAACATTATTATCTTTTATCTAATGTTTAATAAAGTATTGATGCACTAGTTTAAGACCAACATATAATGAATTAACTGAATCATAAATTTCACTAGATGTACGCTAGTTGTCTTAAGAACAATCGCATATACACACGGGTTCCTTTTAGTAAAGTTGTGTATAGAAATTTGAATATGAAATGTAAAAAGTTAATGATTTAAAAACACTAATTTACCCCCCCCTCTCAGTAGTTCTCCCAAAAAAATATGGCCAAGTCTAAGTTTGTGAAGGTATTGTAGCTTAACACAGCAAAGGAAATTTGGGATAATATTATCCAAAGTTATGAGGGTGACACCAAGGTAAAAAGTGCTAAACTCCAAACATATAGAATACAGTATGAGACATTGAAAATGCATGATTATGAAAGCATTGTAGTATTTTTTCTTAGAGTAGATGAAATTGTTAATTCCATGAGAAATGTTGGTGAAGAAATAAAATATGCTACATTGTTGAAAATATTTTGAGATCACTAACTTTGAAGCTCGATTCCAAAGTCTCCGCCATTGAAGAAATGTAGTATCTGAAAAGTCTCACACTTGATCAACTCCATGGAATACTAACAACATTTGAGATGAGGAAAGGTAGTTCTTTAGACATGAGAGAAGCATCCTTCAAAGCTACCCCAAAAGGAAAGGAAAAGTAAGATGTTGAAAAATGGCAACAAGAAATTCTAGTTTAATTTGTCCTTGAATTAAATTGAGAATTAAAAATAAATTCTATTCTCACAGCAACTTGTAAATAGTTAATTAAGTTTAATTAACTTAATTAGCATAGGAATTTCGAGTTGGAAGCCTTTATGTAGTCATGTGTATGTTCTCCCTAAATTTTAGGGGTCTAGTATGAGTTTAAGTTGACTTGGAAATTAGATCAATCAGTTCACTGAGTTAAGTTAAGTTAAATTAGTTCCACATTGTTTTTGGGACTAATAGAGGACTACCAGTTAGTTGGTGCACTAATGCATCCACTAGTGCTACTCCAGTTAACTGAAGATTGCCTCATGAGAAACTCATGCATGTCTGTTCAGAGAAAGACCCAATTGAGACTAGAGTGTAGGGACAATGTACTATTAGTGGTATTATTTACTAGTGTGTAAATATCATGCATGCATCAGAGAATGATCCTATGTTTGGATCGTGTAGTTTTGGAAGCATGATTTCCCTTTAAATACATGTTATTCATACTAGGAATTACGCAAGAGATTAGGAGCTTGGAAAGCTACTGAGTATGATAAGGATTTGGCTTGAGCTAGCTTGTGAGCTAAGAGAGCTGGGCATATTTCTGCGGAACTGTTCTAGTGAGAACAAGATTTGTATCTGTTAACACCCAGGTTGTTCCCTATGACTCCCAAGGGAATACGGCCGGGGTAGCCACTAACCAAGCTTTGGATTACTGTCTCTAGCCAAACTGTAATCAGAGAGGGCTCTCTCTTTAAGATTTGTCTCTGTTTTGTGAGGATTTTAGGCTAGTTATGAAATGATGGTTTGGTTTGAATTTTGGTTGAATGATATCTTTCAATACCTAAGATGTAGTGTTTAGACAGTTGTAATTCATTGGGCAATGGAGTCTAGAGCTGTGAAATGTTTGAAATGCTTAAATGGGAGTGTTCAGACTACAGGGCCTATTGGGTATTCCAACAAACAAACTTAAAACTGTGGGGATGATGAATGATTAGCCAATGGAAAGCAATTAAGAATTTTCCACTAAGCTAGTGGTGTGAAAGTGAAGTATATTGCACAGGAGCAAACTTGAATTCCTGAAACAAGGGTCACTGTGAAATATATATTCTGAAAGTGCAGCAATTAAGAATTACACTTATCAAGATTATAACTGAAGAAAACATTCATTAACAACATAGATTGAGCTCAGGGTATTTCATGAATAAATCATGAAGCTATTCTTTTTCTTTGCTACTAAATACTAGAACTTAGAAACATGTATGGATTGTAAAAGACTGAAACACATAACGAAGAGAGTTACAGAAGACTTATTGTATTGTGAGATGCACAGGGATCCTGCAACTTTTAATAAACATCATGAACGCATTCAAACAGCTCAGAACTTGAGAGATTCCATCACTTCTTTTATTAAACTCTGAATAAATTACAGCATAGGATCTCTTCAAGAGGAAATCAACAACCACCTGCAAGCTAATGCGAGGGGGAAATATATACAATTGGTTATACAAAATATCTGAGCGTTGAGTTATCTCAGAAATGAATGCGTTTACCAACTTTCAAGATATTAGATAGGAAAGTTATTACATCATTGAATACGAAATCAGTGCTCTTTATGTTTGTCAGAAGATATTTTGACCTTTGGAGGCCACTGAGTCGGTTTGAACATTCTGCTTTAATGCTGGAAAATGTGCCTTTATGGCTGTCGTGCTGTAGCTTTTCGGCCCTGTCACCTGTTAGCTGTCTATGTTGCTTTGCTGGCCGAATAGTTCTGCTGAGTTGGCTCAGCCTTTTACCTTTTCATGCATGCTGATTTTACTAAGTTTTCCTGTGCATGACCACTTATGAATTTGAACAAAACTTGATTTACAGGATCTGGCTTACAATATCAGCTGTATCATTTTGGTCCAGTATTCCTGTGTGGGCAATTGGTGTCTCAGAATTGCATCTAATGTCTCATCTGCCTCTGTGTATTTATAGAAATTGGGAGGCACTTCAAACAGATGTTTGATCTCATCCATGATAAAAAATAAGTTCTCTACCCTGTTGTAGAGACTTTGTCCTGTTGCTGGCCCTGTTTCCTCTGAGGTGCTGGCCTTTTCTGTGATCTGATTTGTGGCAAAGGTGTGCACCCTCTTGGCATAGTTTTCGTGTGAAAGTAGTCTTCCTGCGCTGTTCAGTAAGCTTGGAAGACCTCTGTTTTGCAATGCCACAAATTTGTCCATGAATCTGTTGACCTCGGTCTGCATATCCTGGGTCCTTCTCTCTAGTGTCTGCACTAGATTTCTCAGTGTTAGGACCCTCTTTATTAACAGAATAGTCTCAGTCCTGTTGGAGATTCCCATAGTTGCTAACTGAGCACTTGTTCTGTTGTTCAGCACATTGATCATTCTATTGGCAACCTCAGGCATATTGCCTAGGGATGCCCTTGCTCTTTGGATTTCTTTGTATGCTTTTGCAATGAGCTCCATCTGCTCATGAATTGTCTCAATATACTGCCACTGGTCAGTGATGGATTGGCCAATGTTGGCCCATAGGACTGCCTTGAGCTCAGCCACTACTTTGTCCAGTGTGAGCTCCTTTTCCAGCTCCTTTATCTTTTCCTTGAGTGCTTTTATTTCTCTCCCTTTCTCAGCAACACTTTGCTTTGATTTATCATATTTCTCATTCAATTTGACCAAATTTTCCCTGGCCTCTTTTAATTCTGCCATTTGGGCTTCCAGGGCTTGGATCTCATTCCTTAGCTTCTGCATGTCCAGGCTTGAAGCCTGCTCTGTTGTTGGTGCTGGTGCTGATGTGGAAGGCGCTGCCTGTTCTGTTTGCTGAGTGGGAGGAGCAGTAGTTTGAGGAGGCTCCTCAAGGTTAATTATTTCTGGAGGAGGCTGAGATGTTTGACCTCCTTCTTTTTGCTGTAATGCTGCCTGCAATGCTGCCTGCGCAGCCTCTGATTCTCCCAGCTTTTCTTGAGTCTGGATTAGCTGTTTATATAAAGACACCAGCAAAGCTGTGGCATCTTGATCATGTCTCAGCTGGGCAACTTCATCTGTTTGAGGGTGAATTGTTGCTGGGATTTTGATCTTTCTCCTCAAGGCTGCCATGTCTGCATCCCTTAATTTCAATATTTCTTGTATGCCCTTGATGTCCTTGGGATCATGCCCAATCTCTATGATTATATCTTCTAAGGACCTGATCCTGTTGTCCTTTGCTTGAGAGGACGCTCTCTCCAACTCAAGTTGGGCAGTTGTATTATTTAGGCTATTTTCTAGCCTATAATTATGCAATGTCTTGTCTGCCAAGGAGGCATACACCATCTCACCCGTTTTCTTATGCAATTCGATTTTGTCCATTGGGTGGATGTCCTTGGCAAGGACCTCAAGATTGGTCCTCAAGTAGTCTGAAGGGGACTGTGGCTGCAATGCAGTTGGCATGAAGTGACTCATGATCATTTTGCCTTCATTAACATCATATGCAGACATGAGTCTTTGCTGGTTGGTGGGAGCCATTTTCAACAAATGATTATATAGCTGTATCTTTATTGGCTCATTCCTCCTCTTTATGTCAATGAACTGCTGTTTGATGCTCAGTTCACCTTCTCTCTGCTGGCTTGAGGAGCTGACTTCTCCTCCCATCATCCTCTCTTGTTCCTGCTGGAAGGAACTTGCTGAGGCCTCCAGACTTGGTGGGCCCATGCCCAAAGATTGCCCCAAAGGCATTTCCTCTTCTGAAAGGGGATTCATTTTGTGTCTTTTCTCCCCTTGAGTCGTTGTTGTTGTGAGGGGAGTCTCTCTATCCCTCTTTCTTCTTATGTCTTCTTTTTGTGGGGTTTGGAGGACTGAGGCCTCCACTGTCGTTTCTGGCCTAGGAGGCACCGTGTCTTGAGCCTGCTGCTCAGTGGAAATTGGGGCTTCAGCTGCCTTTTCTTGCTGTAATGGCTGCTCTTTCTCTTGCTGCCCCTCTTGTTGCTGTTGTACCTGTTGTTTTTGCTGCTGTGCCTCCTCATGAGGTGGCTGTTCTGGTTCCATCTCCTTTTCTTTGCCTTTGCTTGAGGTTTGCTCAGTAGCTTTAACCGCTTGCTGATTTGCTGTGGAGGAAGATGCAGCTGCTCCCACTTGAGTGCTTGGAAGAGTAAACACCTGTGCACAAAGCTCCAAGTCAGCCATCTTTTTGATATTTCTAACTGCTCTTTGATTTAATTCTTCTTGTGTAGCGGCCTCCTCTAAGGTTCCCCTCCTCCATTTTACTTGATTTGCATATTTTTCTATGTGAGGCAACCTTACATGGTCATAACCAGACAACCTATACTTGACCCTTCTTAAAGTTATGAAGTGATTGGGGTCATAAGGTTTCCAAAGGAAACTGGTCTGTAGGCCAAGGGATCCTAACATGCTGTCGGCTTCTTGCCAACCTTCCTCCCTTTTGTTGTAGATGAAGTGGCCTAATTGGTTTCTGACCTTGAGTTGTGCTTTCTTGCCTCTGCTTGAAAAGTGCAGCACATCAGCATTCCCAAATTGCCTGAAGTATTCCAGGGCAAAAAATCTCATGGGCACATATCTGGGCAATCTGTATGGGGGTAGCTCACACCCATATATTCTGATGACTGTGTGGTGTTGGTAATAATACCAATCCCCGATGCTGTATGCCTTGGACAGCTGAAGAATCCTCTGCATCTCATCAGTTAGCCTAGGAGGAGGTGAGCTCATCATTAGAGACATGGCTGGGTGGATGAAGAGGTCTATAAATTCACAATAAGTGTATGGAGAAACAGATCTGCAGTGGAAGGCAGAGGACCAATACACCACTGACCTTGGATTTCCTTGTGCATCCACTCTCTTCATAGCAAAGTGGAACTTCTCATGTTGATAATACAAAATCAAGTGGTAGATGTAGGAGGTGTATCTGAACACCCTTTCTCTTGGTAAGTTCATCAATTGCTCATGTATTTTGTTAGATATGTAAGTGGCATAGTCATAGCAGATTGGAGACTTGCCAGGGGAAAACATGAGCATCATCACCAGCACAGTCTCATCAACAAACTCAATAGAATTATAGCCCAGAATGGGACTGATCATGTCTACAAGGTCCCTGCCCAATTGGTTTAGGTAAACATGAGAAATGGGAGGGTACTTCACTGTGTCAGAGTCAATATATAATTGATTTAGTTTGGTGATCTGGGCATCTGTCAATTTGGCTCCTTGCTTTATCAGATCAGCCAGTGATAAAGGGACTAATTTCTTCTCAGTTTTGAAATGGAGCATCTCTCTGATGGCTTCAGGGGTGACATAGAAAACAACTGAGCTTGAAGGGTCAATCACAGCCCTCTGAGTGGCGTCGTAGGATTTAGCACATAGGTGGATTAGGTCAGGAAACTGGTTGACCTGAGGGAGTTTGAATAGAGGGAGGAAAGAATCCCAAATGCCCAATACATCTGTTCCAGCCTCATGTTTAATCCTCAACTCATTTAGCAAATGAATGTGGTACTTGCTGTGCATTAGCATTTCTTCTGCTATCTGATAATCCAGGTCTGCTAGAGGCTGCCACTCCAATTGTCTCTGAGGGGCATTTAGAGGAGCAATATTCAATGCTACAGGAGCTACTGGTGGATCCATGGTTACTTTTAGGATTTATGTCGTTTATAAACTGGTGTTACTGTGCAGAGCAACACCACAGAGTTTTCTTTGAATAGAAAGGTAAATTACTGAGGGACAGAGGATAAATGGTCAATTGCAGCAATTGAAATACTGCTTAAACTATGGATAAGACAAATGTCTGGTCTTAAACTCTTTTCTCAGCAAATTGGTACAGTTTGGGTTACCATTTCGCGATTGCGCGAACAGAATGCAGTTATTGGTAAAAAACTCGGGCAAACAAGGCTCAACCGGTGAATTTCGACCTTAGAGTGTAAATGGGGACTAGGCACAGGGGATTTTCCGGTGAATTTATAAGTTTCTCAGTGTTTTAAGCTTTCTTGGCAATTTACAGACGAAACCAGGTGCAGGAGGGATTCACAAGGATAAATACCTGGTATTCAGAGAACAATGGACACGAACGCAGGTGGAAATGGCACGCCAGCGGTCTCCAGGTCGAGTTCAGCAGGTTGGTGCGCGGTTGGACGTAAAAACCATGCAGAAAAAACAACAGCGTTTTTGGCAAAAAGTGCAAAAAACGCGAAATTTTGACCAAAATATGGATTTTTTGGAACATTGGCGCCCTTTTTGGATGACATCAGCATGACGTCATCAGGTGGGGTCAAGGTCGGATGACGTCAGCATGACATCATCGGGTGACGTGGCAGCATAAGAGAGGTCCACGGGGATGGTGAGGTGGCAGACAGGTGGAGCAATGGCAGACGGGGCGTACCGACGCGGCGCTGACGTAGCAGTGATGCTGGCAGTGACGTAGGCAGGGCGGATTAACCGAAACCGAAAGTGGATAGTGGTTTCATATCGCACCGCCTTCCATCCGGAAGCGGAATTGTCAAAGGTACCTCTGATACGATGTGGGGGTGATGCGTGGCAGAGGCCTGACGTCACCCTCTGACAGATATCGGAAGGTATCTTTCGGACGTTGGGGCCGGTCCGATATGCACGAGGGCCGTCGGATGAAAAGGGCCTGATCCGACGGTCGACGGATCGTTGAGCTGGCCGGACGATACGGATGCGGGCGGGATTAAAATAATATTTCTTTTGAAATTTGCGCCCGGCGGGACCTTTGGGAATTTGGCGATTCATATGGTTTTTTTTTTAATGTTTTTACAAAAATGCGCATAGCGCTAAGACTTTGGGTAAACGGGAAAAAGTGGGTTTTTGTATGTTTTTTGCAAATAAAGTGGGTTATGGGTAAAAAGGGGTTTTTTACAAGGTTTTTTAGCAAATGAAGGGGTTAATGGTTTGGATAACTTCTGAAGGGGGACAAGGGGTAGGGTTTGGGTTCTTAAAGTGACCAGATGTCACTTTAATCCCTGACTGTGAACATATGGCTATAGTGCCAAAGGGGAAGGGGTATTTATAGCATGCTTGGGGTTTATACACCATAGTGTTTATAATAGTAGGGAAAAAGGGGAACATAGGGGATTTAGATAATAAGAAGTTAGGGGTTAGTAAGAGTGGGGGAAGGGGTGAAACACTAAGTTTTTGTGAAGATAACCTAGCTTAGGGAGTAGATCAAAATGAAAAGATTTTTAGACAAGAAATGTGGCTTTTAAAGGAATAAGAACCACCATAAAACCTCAAATTCTTCCCTGAATCTCAACTGATGAAGGGATGTTAGTAATGAATGTGAAAGGGGAAAATGTGAAGTTAGACATGCTCCTTTGCTTTGCTGCAACATGATGGAGAAGAAGACCTTCTCAATCCATTGATTTTCCTTTGTGAATAGGTTAGCACACATTCAATTGTAAGGAATGACATTTCTGCAACCCCATCTGCCTACCCATCTACTTGCCTAGCATTTTTTGTTTCTTCTTGGAGGGTGCACTTAGACTTGCAGACCCTTATTTGCCTTTTCTTTTCTCTTGGCTTTTTCTTTTGATTTTCTATCTAGAATTACCCTTATTGCTTCCAAGGTCCCAGATTAAGCAGTTGGGAACCTTAATTCTCTACCAAAGCTACTGGTCTGCCAAGATTAAACAGTTTGGACAGACTTCTTTCTCTATTCTACAACAGAAAATTGAAACATGGCATGATCCAGATTAGGCTGTTGGACCATCCATCAAAATTTAGTCAACATAAAGCTATATACACACATTGTTTTCTCATGGAAATATGGGATCTTTGTATCATCAAAGCAGAGCATATTTGGAACTTTCTTTGCCAATCATGAAATATGAAACCTATTGATATAGGTAGCTAACAGTATCTTCACTCAGATTTATGATATATGAAATACAGATAGTGGGGTTTTGAGCAGTGGCTTTCCCTAGATACATCTTGTATTATGTGCCATTGATTTATCTTCTTGTTGTTCATATTGTTTTCATCGATCTATTAGCTTCCACTGGTTGAAGATAGAAGTAGATCTTGTCCTATTCTTTCGTACATTGCATGAGCTTGTGAATCTACAAGATTTTCTACATGGTATTAGAGTTGAGTTAAATATTCTAGAGAAGATTTCAAAGTTTTTAGTTTTGGGTTGAAAGTGAAATTTGAATTTGTAATACACACTTCAGCATCGACAGATGACGTTCTACAGTTTGCGGCTCGAGTATGCCTTGGAAGGAAGCTCAAATTTTATAGCCTGGAGGGACAAAATGGAGGTTGTGTTAGATAATAATGGCTTGAAGGATTTTGTTGATCAAGAAATTCCTAAGCCAACAGCATCAGATGCACAAAATTTGGCAGAATGGAAGAAGTGTGTGGCGAAGGTGAGGCGAATAATATTTGAGGGAGGTCAAGACTAGATTGTCTTGAGTCGCCATGGAAAGGAAAATCCATATGCTATATGGAAAACATTGATGGACTTGTATTAGAATGACAATGACCAAACGAAATTGGCACTGAAGGAAAAACTTCGAAAAATCAAAATGGAGAAAGGCAAGATGATTCCAAAATACTAGACTAAGTTCACTAAGTGTCATGATGAACATGGAATGGTTGGAATCGTGGTTTCTGAGGATGATATGGTGAGTCATTCTCTTCTAGGACTCCCAATAAGTTGGAATAGCTAACAAGACTCTATCAATGGTCTGGAGAAGTTGCCAGATTGGGAAGGACTGTGGTCGGATTTGATGCAGGAGGAGATTAGGAGGAACACCAGGGATGGATCTTCATCAAAGACTAATGATGAAGAGAATTGTCCCCGGGATGGATCTTCATCAAAAACTGATGATGAAGAGAACTGTGCCTTAATGATTAATGCGAATAAGGGGAAAGGGAAATGTTCCGATTCCAAATTGGATTCTTATCGTGGAGGTAAGAAGAAACACATGATGAGAGTTAAGTTATTTCATTGTCATGAGCTGGGCCATTTTGCTACAAATAGTCCAGTCAAGAAGTCCAAGAAGAAGTCCTCAAGAGGAGCAGAGGGTGAGCCTTTGGCCTCTCAATCCAAATTGGACTTTTCCTTCATTGAATGCATAGTGCCATCAATGATGGGAAGTGTATGGTACTTAGACAGTGGAGCTTCATTCCACATCCCTCACGGTAAATATTTATTCAGTGACCTAGAGGAGAAATATCTCCAGATGCATATCATGATGGGTGATGATGGGAAGTATAGTGTTATTGGATTGGGCATGATTACTTTTTAGAGGGAGCATGGGGCTCCACTCACCTTGAAGAATGTTATGTATGTGCCTAGGCTAAAGAAGAACTTGGTATCCATTTTCATGCTTGAGGATAGAGGCTATGATGTGATCTTCTTGAAAGGAAAGGTGTTCCTTCGACACATTGCCACGATCAAGTAAAGAAGATAGTGACTCAGGTGAAGAATATCTCTAAGTTGGAGGTAGAGAAGTGTGTTTCTTTGAGCACAAAAGAATAAAAGGTGAAGAGTTGAGACATTGGCGAGTTGTGGCACAGGTGATTGGGCCACTTGCATCATGGGGATTTGAAGATATTGCAGTAGATCTCTAGTAGTCTTCCCAAAGGTACGCTTGAGCAAGTTGATACATGCAAGGGATTTAATTTGGGAAAATACACCAAGCCTTCCTTTCACAAAAGATGCATTAGAGCAGAGGTTATTCTAGAGCAAGTCCATTCAGATGTGTGTGGACCATTCTTTACAACATCCACGAAACACAGTTATTATGTTATATTTGTTGATGACTATTCTTGTAAATGCTGGATATTTTTCATGCAAAAAAGTGATCAAACCTTCACAAAGTTTTGTGAGTTTAAAGCATTGGTGAAGAAAGAGTCAGGCAAGAAGGTTAAAGCTCTATAGAGTGATAATGGTGGTGATTATGTCTCAAATGAGTTTAAGAACTTCTATGCAACAGAAAGGATTAAACGGGAGTTGATGGCACCCCATAACCCTCAAAAAAATGGGGTGGCCAAGAGGAAGAACTATTGACTTATGGGGGCCTGACCCAGATTTGGAGTTATTTAGCCAAACAAATACCTACACTACTGGCCCTTTCGGCATCAACCCTCGGAGCAAGGACTAAAGTCTCACCCAAAGTAGTATGGGGGGGATGCTGGAACCAAGTTTCCGCACCCTTCATATGTTTTTGATGTCAGTTTAGTCCAACCAGGCCTGCCTTCGCGCAGTGTTATACCCTTCAGTACCTTCGTGATTTGTTATAATCGACTTTCGTGTAGCCCTAACCAGGGGCTTAAGTCCTTTCCCACTACTACGACAGTGAACTGCGCTATTTCCCAAACTAGACTAAGTATCATACTCATCTTAGTGACAGATCTTAATTATCTTCACACAAATAGATCTTCCTACTTGCGTTCACTTAATCAATACAATTATACACATTCGCGCATCATATAAGCATTAGAAGTGAAATTTATACCTGAGATAACATATGCATAAACAGGAAATAAATACACGGAAATGGTAGAAACTTCTCTTTATTAATACTTCCAACTGTTTACAGACTCAACTCACCCTATGCACTCAACTACGGACTACTAGGCCTCAGCGAACTCAGCTACAAAGCCTCTTCCTATTCTATGACCCAAAACCAGACTTTACACTTCAGATCTATCTTGCATACATTATATGTTCTTTATCTTAGATTAGATTAGCTTAGCTACATAGATCCTCGCTCTATTTATACAATCCCATGGGCCGTGGACCATGGGTAGATCTTCTATAGCCGACATTACAATAACAAATAAAGGCAAACAACCTTCTGACTTTTTGACAAAGTACGCACTCCGTGCCCACAAAATGCAGAGTCTTGACATTGGAATTACAAAATTGACCAAAATCTGGGCTTTGAGCCCAAAAGTTCCCTTGGGGGATCCCACGCCCAATAGGCCCCCAAAAAAAACATCATGACTTGCCCTCAACTCACTCTGTAGGTGTGGAGATATTTGCGTGGAGACCTCCCAACTCTGATTGGATCGCTGCAAATTCGGTAGCGCAATAAGTGGTTGCCTGTTGAACTTCCTCGACATGTTTTTTGATGACTGTTGTCATTGAACTACTGCCCTAAATCCTTTCCTGAGTTGCTTGTAGTTGTGCAATCTTTGCTTCAATATAGGTTGTAATGGTATAAGCCTCATCGATCCATGGTTGTAAGCGCCCCTTCAAAACTGCTTCCTTATGCCGAGCAACATCCACCTGCTCCTTGAGTGCCTTTTCCTGTTGCATCCTTGTAAGCCTCTGCATAAGGGAAACTATCTGCGTGGTCCTTTTGACCTCATCGTACTTCTGTTGCAGCTCGTGCGCCTCTGTCTCTATGTGATCTATACGCTCTATGCTCGGGTCCTCCTGCAGGGTGGTGAGGACCTCGAACAACTGCTCGAACAACTTCGTGTAGTCTGTCACTGCACTGTCGATCACCACCATTGTTGTTGTGATCGTAGTGGTGTGTTGTTCCTTAACCTTTGGTAGAGTTGAAGGCTACGCCTTCAACTGTAGTTCTGCTATCTAAAGGTTCAGCTCTAGCTAAACCCTGGCGATTCTAGCTCTTGTGTCACACACCCCTGCTACTAACTTTCAGATGTGCACCTCCACCAGTTCCTCTGCTTGGATGGCCAACTCCGAGACCATCTAGCAGACTTCCTCCACCACCTGCACTATCTGTCTGTTCTACTCCATAGCCTCATTGTGCTGCGGGCTCAACTGCTCAATGTTGATGTTCTTCTCACTCATTACCTATATCGCACGACTCTCCCTGGCCAGTAGTTCTGCAGTGACTCCATATTGCAAAATATATAGCGTCTCCCGAGGGAGCGTAGCCATGTTTAACTCGACCCCTTTCAAGCTGCTAACCATAGGCCCATCAGCGTCATTTTTTGTAACGAGTTCTCCATCTCGTAGCACTATTGTGTTGGTCATCCTAGCGCACAACATTTCCTCAGCCACCCATGTGCTGACTGCGAGGTTGGTTGACACTATGCCAGCCTGTAGAGTGCGCACCTGCAACTCCTGTATTTGCGTACAAAGAGCCCCCAATACCATCTGGTGTTTCTCCTCAAACTGCTAGAGGGCCTCCGTGGTGACATCTTGCATCGTTTCACCAATATCATGTAGATCCCCCTCAGTGAGGGTGATTGGGTTGAACGAATTTTTTGAGGCCTTGTGTTCTTGCATGGCCCTACCTGCTCTCTTGGGCATGGACGTTGACTGTGGGTTCGTGCCACCTTGTTCTTTATCAGTCTCTAGCTAGGGCGAAGGTGACTTCTGTCCTTTGCGCTCTTCTTCTACTGTCTTTTACTGCTTCTCGGCCAACTTCACAGCATCTTGCGCTGCTTATGCCTTAGCCGTTGCTTCTTCCTTCCCACGTTTTTCCTCTATCTACACCATCCGTAGTTTCATCTCTTCCTTCTTCCACTGCACAGTGGACTTCTCTACTTCCACCGGGGAGCCAGCTGGAGCGCGCCACTCCGGTGACCAAGACTCAAGGACTGCGAAGATGACATCGTTCGTCATGAAGTAGGGTAACTCATGCCACGTCTTCGTGGGGTCCTTCTGCGCCCTGATGAAGACATGGTGGAAGTCTGCTTTGAACTCCGCGAAGCTCTGCAGACTGTTGTAGACCATGGGCAATAACCGCGGCTTGCGATTAATCGACATCCTGATGTTCATCTCCATGAGCACCCAAAAGATATTTCTCTCCCTTACCCTCTGTTTCTCCCTGGTTTCCCACAGGGAAGCATATTTCACTGCCTCTAGAAGGTCCTGTATTATCAACGGGAACTGGCTATCTCTGGGCACCTCCCATGCCACCAGTAATATCGAAAACAGGATCCATGCATAATGGAATGTTTTACCCTGTTGCTGTGCCTCACAGCAGTTCTCAAGGAACTCACTGCATAGATAGTTTGCCCAGTTAAAGTGGACCCCTTCTGTGCATTACGCTACTAGTGCAACCACTGATGTGGGCACCTCATCTGTGTGGCACTTCCACATCACCTTTCCTGCCAATATCTACGTCGTGACCTTGACAACATGGTTGTTGACGCTGGAAATAGCATACCCTTGCTTCTTCTTTTCCAACTTAAACTTCTTTATCATGGCCTCCACAATGGCCAAATCATCACTCTTCCCTTCTAAAATGTTCATTGGGTCCTTCCCTACGCAAGGGAGCCATGTAATCCTATGAATCAAATGGTCTGTGATGGGGATGGGCTCCTCTAGCCACAAGAACCCATCATGCACCAAGTAGAGTAGCTGCCTGATGATGAAAATGGTCACTAGGCAAGATGGAAATGAGGCATCTACAGCAGGTATAACAACCCCGCTTTCTCAACACCTTTGAGCCATTTGTGCGGCTCCAACTCTATTATTCCAGTCAGCGCATCTTTCTTCTAGCACATTAGCTACGTGGTCATGAGATGCGGGAACTTCACATGGTATGTGAGGTCCCATTCTTCAAATTTCAGGTTGGGCACCTGTCCCAAGTGCTCTCCTTCAAACACAATATCATCTGGGAGCAGCGGAGTTTGCAGAGAGGTATTGCTCTCATTTATATCCTTGGGCATCTTTTCTTCACCCTTCCATGAAGGAACATATGCAGGCAACCTGATGAGAGGGTCCGCACCCTGCATTTCAACTTCCATCTCTACATCCTCCTCCTCCACTAGGATCTCTTCAAACTCTTCCTCCTCATCGGCCTCCAAATTAATGGCCTTCCCCTTTTCCTCCATTGTGAACTTGGCCCTCAGTGGATTTCTAGGTGAGATGCGCACTGGTATCATGGCTTGCTTATCCTTCTTAGGTATCGACGTGTGCGGTGATTTTGGGATCTCAGTGACTATCCCCGCATTATCTGGGGCTTCGACTTTCGTAATTACCTGCATGACTTCCTCAGCTGTCATTGCTCTGGTATCCATGACTTCTTCAGGTGCTTCCATAGTGCGATTCCACAGTTCTCTCAGTGTCTCAGGTAATTGTTCAAGCAATTAATTCATTTTCAGAATATCAAACAAGTTTTGGTTCATGAATATCTGAGCACACAACAACTCAGTTCTCAAATTGCCAAGGGTTGTTTGCTGGACAATCATTTGTAATTTATAGCGCCTTTTGAATTCGAATTCGACCATTCCCCACACATTTGGTCCATTAATGCTAGACTGGTGACAAATTTTCAAGAATATAGCCCATAAAGTTTGCCTTAAATGCCTGTTGCCCACTCCATTTGGTCTCAAACCAGGCATCACATCATGAATAATGACTGTAATGGTCACTTTCCGACAGACCTGCCCACCATCGCAGTTGTCTTCGCGTTCTTGCGGACCTTGTGACACTTCGCTACTGTGCGCAGTCTTGACATCATGCAATTTTTGGGCAGAGTAGTTTATATACCCGCGCCTCCTTTCAGTTGCTTGGAGCGCTAAGACTGTGTTTCATTCAGTTAGTCATGTTAGAGCCTATATCAACCTCAGGTTGAAGGAAGGCAGGTCTAGGGTAACATCAAACCACACTTAACCAGGTAGCTAACCCTACCCGGTCGAGAGAGGGCTCTCTCCTTGTCAATCTCAATCAGGATATTGGCAACTAGAGTTTGAGATAACTGAAATGAATGCTGATTTTAGGCTAGGTATAGTAGATTAGGGTTTTTGGGTGCTGGATCAATTAGAGAAGGCTGATTGGGTCCGGGAAATCAACTCAGGGATACAGTCATGTCCTGTGGGGCAAGGTAGACAAGAGTTTATGTACTAGAAATGGATTTGAGATGGTAGAGCAGATAGTTGAGGAGTTAAGGAGGGCATAAAAAACTATGAATCCTCTTCAAATAGTGAAAACCAAATGCATTTCCAAGACAAAGCACTGTAAATTAGTGTATTTTATTTATTCACCTTGAATCATTTAGTTTAGAAGAGAGAGAGAGATGTGGATACATATAAAGCATCAGGAAAAAACTCATTACAAAGAAGAAACAATACATAAGCTCACTGTCACAAGAATCCTACAAAAATTGTTGTGAAACCTAGTTTTATTCCTTGCCAAACCACTGATACAAAATGTTCAGTGAGTCCAACACTTCTGCCAAAGTCCAACCTTTACAAATGAATCAAAAAGTACATGATATAGGCAAGGAAACTACTCAAGCTAGCTATCAAGGTCGAATTAATGAGAAAAGGGGCGGTTTCAACCATATCTAAAATTAGAATAGGAATATAGGTAATGAAACAACTTGCCTCTAAAACCAAGGAAACCAATTCATTCAGCGCAAAACCACCTTTGACTTGATGTATCCACCCTATTAAGTGTTTTACATCCATAATTACATCAAATTACATCATTTACCATGCTAATTTCACCAAGAGAGCAAGAAAAAGTCAACTATAGAGAAAACTAGGCAAAATATAGAAAATCAGGCAAACTGGCAAAATTCATCCTATGCGCAGCGCCACTGATCCTATGTGCAGCGCTTTTTCTAGGCCAATTTTAGAAGGCTTCCCAGAGTCCAAATCAGTTATAGGATAGCTCGTTGAAAAGCTTGATGAGTCTAATTTCTAGAACAACTTGAATTTATAAATTTGGAGTCCATTTTCCCCTCAGAAAATTGATTCTCCCAAGACTGCTTCCTTTGTGGCAAAAAAGTGGCAGAGAGGGCACTTTTTGGGTGTTTTTTGCCCTTTTGGAGACCTAGAACTTGTCCAAAATTCCTCGCCATTTCTGAGCTTTCATATTTTTCCATGCTGATTCCAAAAATGTAAACCATTTTTCAAGAATATGTCCCCAACAAAAGCGCAATGTCAGTGGCATTGCGCACCTATTGAAAAAACTTGTTTTCTACATTAAAAATTTCAAAAATTCAAAAATGTCAAAAATTTCTCCAAATTTCTTGAAATTTGGCATGAATGATCCTTGTTAGGTGCTTTGATGAGCCAATGATTCTTTAGCCAAGATCTTGAGTTTATATTGCTCTTTCTTGCTCCTCAAAGCTCTTCTTAGCTTGGCTTTTAGCCTCTTTATCCTTGCATTACAAATCTTGTTCCAAGAGGACAAGCAAGCAACTCTGTGAGACTGATAGGTTCCTCCTGGATGATCTTTCCCCTTTTGTGTAGCTTTCTTGGCACATGTGCTTCTCTGGAAGTGTCACTAAAAGTTTCCTCCTCACTCTCATAGTCTATGTCTCTTTCCATGGGTTTTTTGGGGATATGATAGGTGATGTGAAATGAAGGTTTGTAGTGATAACCAAATGAGTATGTAGAGACTTTAAAAATATAAGGTAAGTGTGGTGTATGGCGATGGTGAGTACTTGAGGGAGTGGAGGTTTTGAGGTTTTAGGGGACAAGGGGAATGAGGGGAGTGAATAGGGTTTTAGAATGTAGGATAAGGGTTTGATAGGGAAGTAGGAGTAGTGAAGATGTAGCATTTGGGAGTTAGAGTTTGGGAATAGTGTATGAAGGGATGAGATCTAGGGAAACTTATGTGAGGGAATAGGGTTTTAGGGGGACAACCGATAGATGAGATATGACAACAATATATGAATGAGTTTTAAAGTATATGAGAGGGTTTGATGAAAACTAGGGTTTGGTTTTTGATAAACACAATTACCATAGACTGATGCAAAAAACCCTTTTTCAGTAAGAATAATTGTGTTACTTACTTGTCAAGAGGAAAATTTGGAGAATTGAGGCAAACTGGAGTGATTTGGAAGAGTTTGACAAGTGCTCAGTGCCCTCACACAGGTGCACAACACATTCTGTATCTGCAGCGCCAGTGTAATCTTACACTGCAAGAAGCTCCCAGGTGCGCAACGCCTTTTCTATGCACAGCAACGGCTGCCAGGTGCGCAATGACTTTTTACATACCACTTTTGGAGGCCTTCCTAGTGTCCAAATTGGACCTGGGATAGCTTGTTGGAAATCTTATCGAGTCTACGTTCCAAATCATTCTGAATTTTGCAATTTGGAGTTCATTTTCCCTGTCAAAAGTCAAATCTCCCAAAACTGGTCAAAATGTGTAAAATGAGGCTGCCTAAAAGTAGAGTGTTGTTGCAATCAACTTTTGAAGGTCTTCCTTAACTCCAAATTGAGCCCATGATATCTCATTGGAAAGATATTTGTCTCTAGTTATCATTTTATGCCTCCAATAATTCATTTGGCCTACTAGGCTAGGAGAAAGCTTGTTTTTCCCAAGGTCACTCCAGAGGTGCATTAACTCTCCTAAGGCAACTGTATTTTTGACATTTCTCTAAAACCATGACAGTTGTGTAAAAACTGAAAGAGGCTTTTGTTCTTGGGTCACTGAGGGAAAAAAACCTCTCTCACATTTTCCAAATTCATCTTTTCTTGCTCAGAAACATAGTTTGAAGAAAAATCGTCCCTTATGTGTGATGAATGGCTTGTTCCTTGGAATGACTTCTCGACAAATGGTAGAGATCTGATGTTCAATGATATGAAATGGCCTCATACCATCTGATATCCCTTATGCCTCCCCTACTCAGATATCTCTGATCCCATAGCCAACCCTAGCTCAGTTGGAGAGGAAATTAGGGTTTGTTCTATTTTTCTTTTGTAGGCAGATTGGTGCTCAAGATGACTTGATTTTTGTAGTGGCAGGTGTTTGGCAATGTCATCAGATGACCAAGAGCAGCAAGTGATCATTTATTACATATAGAAACCATAAAATTACATAGAATTACATGAAAAATACCAATGCTCTGTTTTACCTCAAAACACGTTTTGAGGTTAGAACTTCATTAAGCTTACAAATTAACAATGCTTGACTTTTTTTATCATTATTAACCTCCTCATGTGTCTGCTGACCACTATATTTATTCTGAATGACCATCATGACAAACCCTAAGACCTAATGAAACTAAACCCTAGGACTAGTTAAAAATGAAATGGAACTAATTATGAACAACTGAAAAGATGTTTGAACAAGTCAGCAAGTATATGACATGAGGGAAACTGAAATGAAAACTCTACCATCAGATGATCCATGACCTAATACAATGTAGCTAATTGAATGAGACACCTAACATGCATGCAAAAAGAGAAATTTTGATCACTGATGGCAGTGTGAAGACATTGACACTAACATTGGCTCCAATGGGGATGGTAGCTCCTTAGAGGTGCCAAGAACTGCAAATCTTTCGGAGAGCAGACTAGTACCTTATCCATTTGGAATCAATATCTTGGTAACAAAAACATCAAAACTCAAGACTCAAGTCTCAAGACTCGAGACTCATAACTGAAATGAAACTGACGCGGTACTAAAACACAACTAACAAACTGGAAAATATGCTCAAAATTGAGCTTATTCAACAAAACCTACTCTAATTGTTCCATTCATCACCTGATCAAGTGAAATGAAGCAACCAATGCAACCAAGTAAGCATTCTAGCTGTTGTTTGCATTCTCCACAAGTGCTTGCTTATGAACAACAAGAGAGAACTACTAAAAGGCAACTCCCATGAAAACTTGTAAACAAATCCGTTGAATAATATGGATTCTCTATCTGACTCGAAAAACACTGCATAAGGATCTTGAAATTCATGCACACTGGGACTTAGCTCATCCAATGGATTAATTTTCTTCTCCTCGTACCATGAATGCAAACTTTTATCTAAGCTTTGTGACGAGACTCCTGCTGATAATGACAAAGAAACCGACTGCTGGATCAAGTTTGTATCAATACCTTTGTCAACCTCACAGTTAGCTAATGGAGAAGGACTTTAACTGCAGACATCATCCAACACATCAGCTATTGGATCGTGAAAAACTTGAAAAGATAGTTGCCACCCATTTTCTATTGGTTCTAATGAGATTACATGATTTTCTACAAGCTACTCATCCTTTATTGAAGATGTACTATGCAAATTTCCCTTCAAAAACTGAAATGATTCAAAACAGAATGGTACGAAATCATCTTGCATCATTTGATCATATGTTCTAGCTTCCAAGTCTTCATCTGCAATCTAACATTCAGTGGCATCTGAGGCCTACAAATCTAGATATGAGAAGTCTTGAACAAGGATTTCATTTCCCTTAAGATGGTCAAGATTGAAACTTATCGACGGTTGATTTCTGATTGCATGAAAGTTGTCTCTGATGAAATGAAACGAAGCAAAACAAAAAGTTAAAGATCCTTCACTTACTTCAAAATTTGCTACACTTTCCTCCTCACTTCCATAGCTGATATGCAATGAATGATCACTGTACTCGAACTGCGGAAAGTGAACTTCCTCCTTCCACAAACCAGCAGCTGATTTGTCTACAAGATTGGTTTCTGTTTGAAGAACATAATCATCATCATACTGATCAAACCGAGGGAAATCATCAATATAAAACACATCATCAAGCATGCATGTCATATCAACAGATCTCTCTTCTCCAAGATGATCTATAAAACAATCATTATCAGATCTATGAAAACTGGGATAAGAAAGAAAATGTTTTCGATCAGCCACTTGTTCTTCTTCAATCAGCGAGCCATGGTCTTGAATGTCATACTCATTCCTTGCGGTGATATTTTTCATCATCTCTTCCACTACACTTACCAAAATGTCGAGCTTTACCTCTAAAGATGTCGATTCTTTTGGATCTGTGTCCTTCATCTTCTCTTCCTTCAACTTTGCCCTTCTGATCAGCAAATTAGCCTCTACATTTAGTGCACTATTTTGCATCTCTTCAAGTGTTGCAAGGTTCCTTTCTCTCAGCTGAAACTCCATTTCTGGATCAAAAGCATCCGAATAGTGTGAGAGAGCGGATCCAGGAGGAGGTCTTATATTAATCAACATCGAAAAGTAGACTTAGTTAAATCTAGCAAAAAACCGTTGTATTGTCTCCCTTGGCAGTCTTTTCAGCTAGTTATACTCCTCTATAATCAAGAAAGGGTTTTGTCTAACCACCCACTTGTCGAGGAAAACTTTGACGAACTGCTGTAAATCTGAGATGCTCATATCAGGCAAGGCTTTGTACCAACTCTTTGCTTTGCCTTGCAAAGAAAGAGAAAAAAGCCTAATACTGACATCTTCTTCATCAACTTCAAAAAGGTCAAGAAAGAACTCAAAATTCAATACATGTCTCTCAGCAGTGATGTTGTCGCGTTCACCATCAAATCTTGGTAGATATAGGTCATGATTTTTAGGGAAAGTATGCGATATAGGAGGTAAAATTAGAGACTTGTATCGATCTAGAATTTTACAAGGTATAGGGGTATGTACAAAAGGTGTAGAATCAGTCTTGGTCTCTTGAGGCTCATCAGTTTGAAGATGGTCATCACAAGCTTCAGAAAAATGGTCTTGATCAAGCTCAAAGGCATGCAAATCTTTGGTATTCACAATCTTCAAAGGGAAGGAATCAAATGCAGGTTGAGGATCTTTTCTCAAATACAATATACTTTGCAAAGCCTTCTTGACATTCTCAGGAAAAGAGAAGAAATAATCTATAACAAAAAACAGAATGTCTTGGATGAAATTCTAACTTGAATATCTAATATTTCCATATTTTCCTTTCATGTTTCTACTGGTCAGGTTAATCCTCCAGTGGAGTCCTTGGATCTGATCTCGAAACTGATTTAGAGTCGCCAGGTGAATGATTTCAGCCTTGCTGTGTCTAATCGTTGTTCACCATCAAAAATCAAATTTAAACTTGATACATTTTACTGAGGAACATAAAACTACATTCCCTAGTATGGTCACCACTATATTAGAGCCTAGATTGACCTTAGGCTGAAGGAAGGCAGGTCTAGGGTAACATCAAACCACGCTTAGCCTGGTAGCTAGCCCTACCAGGTTGAGAGAGGGCTCTCTCTTTGTCAATCTCAATTAGGATATTGGCAACTAGAGTTTGAGATGATTGAAATGAATGTTGATTTTAGGCTAGGTATAGTAGATTAGGGTTTCTGGTTGTTGGATTAATTGGAAGAGGGAGATTGGGTTCGCGAAATCAACTCAGGGATATAGTCATGTCTTGTGGGGCAAGGTAGACAAGAGTTTATGTACTAGCAATGGATTTGAGATGGTAGAGTAGACAACTGAGGAGTTGAGGAGGGCATAAAAAACTATGAATCCTCTTCAAACAGTGAAAACATTGAAAACCAAATGCATTCCCAAGACAAAGCACTGTAAATTAGTGTATTTCATCTATTCACCTTGAATCATTTAGTTTAGAAGAGAGAGAGATATGTGGATACATATAAAACATCAGAAAAAATTCATTACAAAGAAGAAACAATACATAAGCTCACTGTCACAAGAATCCCACAAAAATAGCTATGAAACCTGGTTTTATTCCTTGCCAAACTGCTGATACAAAATGTTCAGTGAGTCTAACACTTCTGCCAAAGTCCAAACTTTACAAATGAATCAAAAAGTACATGATATAGGCAAGGAAACTACTCAAGCTAGCTATCAGGGTTGAATCCATGAGAAAAGGGGTGGTTTCAACCATATCTAAACTAAGAATAGGAATATAGGCAGTGGAATAGCTTGCCTCTAAAACCAAGGAAACCAATTCATTTAACTCAAAACCGCCTTTGACTTGATGTTTCTACCCTATTAAGTGTTTTACATCCATAATTACATCAATTAACATCATTTACCATGCTAATTTCACCAAGAGAGCAAGAGAAAGTAAACTGTAGAGAAAACTAGGCGAAATCTAGAAAATCAGGCAAAATTGGAAAAATTCATCCTATGTGCAACGCCAATGATCCTATGTGCAATGCTTTTTCTAGGCCAATTTTGGAAGGCTTCCCGAAGTCCAAATTAGGTGCGGGATAGATCGTTGGAAAGATTGATGAGTCTACTTTATAGAAAAGCTTGAATTTCTAAATTTGGAGTCCATTTTCCCCTACAAAAATTGATTCTCCCAAGACTTCTTCCTTTGTGGCAAAAAAGTGGCGGAGAGGGCACTTTTTGGGTGTTTTTTACCCTTTTGGAGACCTAGAACTTGTCCAAAATTCCTCTCCATTTTTGAGCTTTCATATTTTTCCATGTTGATTCCAAAAATGTAAACCATTTTGCAAGCAGATGTCCCCAACAAAAGCGCAGTGCACACCTATTGAAAAATCTTGTTTTTTACATTAAAAATTTCAAAAATTCAAAAATGTAAAAAATTTCCCCAAATTTCTTGAAATTTGGCATGAATGATCCTTGTTAAGTGCTATGATGAGCCAATAATGCTTTAGCCAAGATCTTGATTTTATCTTGCTCTTTCTTGCTCCTCAAAGCTCTTCTTAGCTTGGCTTTTAGCCTCTTTATCCTTGCATTACAAATCTTGTTCCAAGAGGACAAGCAAGCAACTGTGTGAGACTAATAGGTTACTCCCGGATGATCTTTCCCCTTTTGTGTAGCTTTCTTGGCACATGTGCTTCTCTAGAAGTGTCACTGTAAGTTTCCTCCTCACTCTCATAGTCTATGTCTCTCTCCATGGATTTTTTGGTGATATGATAGGTGATGTGAAATGAAGGTTTGTAGTGATAACAAGATGAGTATGAAGAGACTTTAAAAATATAAGGTAAGTGAGGTGTATGGGGATGGTGAGTGCTTGAGGGAGTGGAGGTTTTGAGGTTTTAGGGAATGAGGGGAATGAGGGGAGTGAATGGTTTTTTAGAATGTAGGATAAGGGTTTAATAGGGAAGTAGGAGTAGTGAAGATGTAGAATTTGGGTGTTAGGGTTTGGGAATAGTGTATGAAGGGATGAGATCTAGGGAAATTTATATGAGGGAATAAGGTTTGGGGGGAATACCAATGGATGAGATATGATAACAATTTATGAATCAGCTTTAAAGTATATGAGAGGGTTTGATGAAAACTAGGGTTTGGTTTTTGATAAACACAATTACCATAGACTGATGCAAAATACCCTTTTTCAATAAGAATAATTGTGTTATTTACTTGTCAAGAGGAAAATTGGAGTGGTTTGGAAGAGTTTTACAGGTGCACAACACCCTCACACAGGTGCGCAACACCTTTTGTATGCACAACGCCAGTGTAATTTTACACTGCAAGAAGCTCCCTGGTACGCAGCGCCTTTTCTATGCGCAGCGCTGACTGTCGAGTGCGCAACGCCTTTTCATAGACCTCTTTTGGAGGCCTTCCCAGTGTTCAAATTGGGTTAGGGATAGCTTGTTGGAAATCTTGTCGAGTCTACTTTCCAAAACATCTTGAATTTTTCAATTTGGAGTTCATTTGCCCTGTCAAAAGTCAAATATCCCAATACTGGTCAAAATGTGCAAAATGAGGTTGCCTAAATGCAGAGTGCTATTGCAGTCAACTTTTGAAGGTCTTTCCCAACTCCAAATTGAGCCCATGATAGCTCATTGGAAATCAATTTGTGTCTAGTTATCATTTTACTCCTCCAGAAAGTCATTTGGCCAACCAGGCTAGGAGAAATCTTGTTTTTCCCAAGGTCACTCCAGAGGTGCATTAACTCTCCTGAGGCAACTATATTTTTGGCATTTCTCTAAAACCATGACAGCTGTGTAAAAACTAAAAGAGGCTTTTCTTCTTGGGTCACTGAGGGACAAAACCCTCTCTCACGTTTTCCAAATTCATCTTTTCTTGCTCAGAAACATAGTTTGAAGAAAAACCATCCCTTATGTGTGATGAATGGCTTGTTCCTTGGAATGACTTCTCGACAAATGGTGGAGATCTGATGTTCAATGATATTAAATGGCCTCATAACCTCTAATGTCCCTTATGCCTCCTCTACTTAGATATCTCTGATCCCATAGCCAACCCTAGCTCAGTGGGAGAGGAAATTAGGGTTTGTTCTCTTTTGCTTTTACAAGTGGATTGGTGCTCAAGATGAGTTGATTTTTGCAGTGGCAGGTGCTTGGCAATGTCATTAGATGACCAGGAGAAGCACGTGATCATTTATTACATATAGAAACCATAAAATTACATGAAAAATACCAATGCTCTGTTTTACCTCAAAACAAGTTTTGAGATTAGAACTTCATTAAGCTTACAAATTAACAATGCTTGACTTTTCTGATCATTATTAACCTCTTCATGTGTCCGCTGACCACTTTATTTATTCTGAATGACCATCATGACAAACCCTAAGACCTAATGAAACTAAACCCTAGGACTGGTTAAAAATGAAATGGAACTGATTATGAACAACTGGAAAGATGTTTGAACAAGTCAGTAGGTATATGACATGAGGGAAACTGAAATGAAACCTCTACCATTAGATGATCCATGACCTAATGGAATGCAGCTAATTGAATGAGACACCTAACATGCATGAAAAAAGAGTAATTTTGATCACTGATGGCAGTGTGAAGACACTGACACTAACAAGTCAGATGGCCGGGCCACCTGTGTATGGCTTCAAATGACTTCCATTCACTTTTCTTGGGAAGGGTTCTCCATTTAACTTTACCAACTGTATCGCGCCACCATCTGTAATCTCCTTAGTAACATACGGTCCCAGCCAATGCATTCTAAGCTTCCTTGGAAATTTATCAAACTTACTATCATACAACAACACCAAATCATTCACCTTGAATGTGCACAACTTAATATGTTGATCGTGCCATGCGTTTTTGCGCTGCTTTTGGACCTGCTGGTGAAATCCAACGAGAAATCGTTCTTCTTCAAGCTCATCCAACTGCATGAGCCTATCCTCCAGGACTCCGCAATCCATCATACCTGTGAGCGTTGCTATGCACAGACTTGGCATGATGTATTCCATAGGCATTACAGCTTCCACTCCAAAGACAAGCCTAAAACATATATGTCGCGTTAGTTTGTTGCATGTCATTTGATAAGCCCATAACATTGTTGGTATGCATAGGTCCCAATCACTTTGTTTCACATTGCATACCTTGTTCAGCGTGTTGCATACCTTGTTGAATGCTTCTGCGTGGTTTCTCTTCCTACATAATGTCTTCCCAACATTAAGATCCATTTGCAAGTTCTCCCCCCCAACACATGCTTATTGACCAGGTGTTTTAGCGTGAAGTACATGTGCTTCTCCGTAGGTTGGGGATTTTCTCCATAGGCCTATGTCCACTTAGCTAGATGCATGTGTGGGTCATCCCATCCATCATACTTGTCTATTAGTCGCATCTTAGGCTTCCCATATCATGTGCACATCATTCTCCTACATTTGCACCAATCGTAAAAGCTTCCTTTGCGCGTACCGCACCATCTCGCGAGTGTAGCATGCAGTACCCAGTCCAAGGCCTAGAAGCGTTGCTTTTCTAGCACCTCCCTTTCAAATCCATTTAATAAGGTATCTACCTCATTTATACCATCATAAGTAGGTAGATCTCTTACTTCTGTTGACACACAACGCAGTGACCTGGTCACATATTGTGATTCAACATAGTTACCTCATGTAACAGATTCTGCCAGTGTTCTATTTCCTCATCAGAATCTGAAGTACAGGAGCTTTCATACTCCCATGTAATCCATCCATCCATGGTGGGATTCACCCAATCTTGGTCTCGCGTTGTTATCTTATAGATGCAGTCCAAATCATCATCACTCTCATAGTCACAGATCGGCTCTGTATATCGCAATCCTTAAACAGGGTCCAAGGGTACAATTATGCGTAGTGACTTATTCTCAAAAATCATTTTCCTCTTCTTCAGATTGATTACCCCATTCATGTCAGTGGCCCAGTTGATTCCCAAGAGCGCGGGGTAGGGATTGCTATCATCAACAATCTCTATCACTTCGAAATCTGCCAGCATGCTTGCTCCCTCAATATCCACAATGATTCCTTATAATCGCCCCATGGGTATTATTTTCTGCTGGTTCACCATCCTTAGCTGAATTGGAGACCATTGTAGTGCAAGTCTCCCCATTCGCTGCAATGTCTGTTTTGGTAGAACATTTGCATTTGAACCCAAATCCAGAATGACTTGATCCATTTCATATTCTCTGATCTACGCGGTTAGTCTTATTTCTCGTCCCGTCCTTGTTTTATGTTTTACGATCTTCTGAACTACGCATGATTCTCCTGGCGCAGTCCCAGCGCATCTGTTGATGAGTTCCTGTAACCCTTTCACAACCTTACTGCCACGCAGTAACTTCATACATGTTTCAAGGAAAGTTGTTAGCATAGACGAGTTCATTTCCGACTCCTGTTTATCTTTGCTTCCTGAAGTAGAGGCATCAGTGAAGCTCTTCTTAGCTTCCATGAAGGTTTCCCGAGCGCACTCCAAATTAAACTCAGCTTCCTTCACTGGAGCTTTGTGAACCCAAGTACTATCTTCTAGCTACTTTCCCTTGTCATCTCCCGTTGCGATTCCACTTCGGATCACAATGTTTACATTCGGGTCTTCCTCACGTGGCTCAGACCTCATCATCTACAAGTTCTAAGTTGGGGGAGGTGGTAGCGCTCCTTTGTCATGTATCCTAGCTATCAGGGTAGGACAATATTTTGTCTCATGATCAAACAACGTGCAATATTTGCACGACGGGCACGTTGGATTCGTGCAATCGTGGCCATAGTGTCCCGGCCCTCTGTAATTGTAGCAAATCAACTGACTGCGACCTCTACAAGGTCCTCCTCCTCCTCAGCCTCGTCTGCGCCCTTGAAATCCTATTCTCACCATTCCTGTATTCTGGTCAAGGGGCCGCATTTTGGCCTAAACTTTGTAGGTAGGAATTATATCCATCATCAACTCATAACTTCTGCAAGTACACTCGCCATGTCCCACCGACCTACAAAAGTTGCAGAACAACTGTTGCGAAGTTTGCGTATACTTCTGTAACAAGTGACAATTGTCCATGACATGTTTTCCATCTATTTGACAAATCGCACACCACAAAGTAGGTGCCACACTCTATCCTGCTTGAGCTTCAGGCCTTAAAGGCATCAATCCTCCTCCTACAAGGTAATTCATAAAACCTGGGTAGTGGTTTTTGTCATGACCCTAACCCTTGCATTTTACACACCATACTTCTTCATGCACTTCTAACCGAACCGTCCTGTCATGTTTCAGACTCTGCATCTCAAGGCACAAATTCCTTAGCTATGCGTGGATTTGCTGAACTCCTAGGTTAGTATCCTGCATCGAGGTCTCATGAAGCCTCATGGCAATCTCCAAAGCCTTTTCCTGAGTTGTTATCTTATACTGTGATAGTGCACTCCTTAAATGTTGTAGTAGCGGAGCTACAAACCACTTGCGATGTTGTCCATCTGTTAGAATCATATTGGCTTTAATAATCATACATTTCAGCCTCTAATCTAGCTCCCAAGGAGTCTCACCTGGTAGCATCGTAATCTCTTTAAATCCAATGATCGACTGTGCTTCAGACTTAGGCCTGCTAAATTCTCTATTTAATGTTGTTTGAATATCCCCAACCCTCGTATTTGGGTTATCATTGGAATGCTTAATATACCGGGTCAGTGCATGATCCTGCAGGGCACTAACTAGCATCGTCTCTTGACATGATCATCCATAACACCTTGCGCTTCCTATACATCGCTTTCAATGAACCAGAATTGGTCTGTATCCTCATTTCCCAAACCTTTGAACATAATCAACTTCATTATGCTGGCCATATTGAATCGCAGTGGTGGTGGAGTTGGTATGGGTGAAGATGGAGGTGATGGCGGTGAAGCTCGTGGTGGTGTGGGTGGAGGTGGTATTCATGGAATTCTTTGTCTTATTAGCTGAATAGCACTTTGCGGAGAGACCTTCGCAAGCTCTTCCTCATCCCCTCACAGAAGTGAAATCAAGGGGCTATTTTCTATACCGTTATTTCCTTCATTCCTGTAAACCTTTCCACTTTGCGTAGCCTTGAACATCAAGGTAACTGCATAACCTGCTTTTCGCACAACAACATTTTAATCCAAGTATTCAAAGACTTTATGTATTTACCTCACGGTCCTTTGAGAAAGCATCGCTCTGCCTTGTTGTAGCTAACTGAGGTGTCAACCGCGAACTCAATAATGAATCCTCCTATAATACGATTGAGCCAATGATAAAAAACACATGTGATCTTATTCTCCTATGCTTCCAACCTTCACACTAGCTCTGGGGTCCACACAATAGGACCGTCAAGCTTCCACCTTCTTTGGTTATCTGCTAGCTTCGCGATCCACACATATAGCTCAGTAGGGAAGGATGCGAAAAAGATTTCATGGATCTTTGTATATAGGTAGCTATCTAACCACTGTCCTTTTGACAGTCACGGGTTTCTATTCTCCTATGCCTCGAACTCGTGAAGTCTTCTGTCCAACCAGCCTTCAATTTCTTCCTTAGTTGAATTCCAATGCTACGACATCACACATCTCTCATGTAGATTCTGGCCCCGACAACAGAACCATTTGTTGGCTTATGGGGGCCTAACCCATTTTGGGAGTAATTTAGCCAAAAAAATCCCTACACCATTGGCCCTTTCGGCATTATCTTATGGAGCGCAAATTGAAGTCTTACCTGAAGCTGTATGGGGGGATGCTGGAAACAAGTTTTCGAACCCTTGAGATGTATGTGATGTCGGTCTAGTCCAACTAGACCTACCTGTGCACAGGTCGCCTCGTGTACTGCTCTACCCTTCAATACCTTTGCAATTTGTTATAATCGACTTTTGCACAGCCCTAACCAGGGGCTTAAGTCCTTTCGCACTGCTACGACAACGAACTGTGCTATTTCCCAAACTAGACTAAGTATCTTACTTATATGTTAGTGACAAATCTTAATTATCTTCATGTAAAAATATCTTCCTACTTGTGTTCACTTAATCAATATAATTATACACATTCCTGCATCATAGAAGCATTAGAAGTGAAATTTATACCCAAGATAACAAATGCATAAATAGGAAATAAATACACAGAAATGGTAGAAACTTTTCTTTATTAAGACTTCCAACTGTTTACAAAATTGAGTCGCCCTGCGCACTCAGCTGTAGGGATCTACACACTCAGTTGCAGACTACTATGCCTCTGCACACTCAGCTGCAGAGCCTCTTCCTACTCTACGACCCGAAACTAGACTTTACACTTCAAATATATCTCGCATACATCATATGTTCTTTATGTTAGATTAGATTAGCTTAGCTACTTAGAGCCTCGCTCTATTTATACAATCCCATGGTCCGCAGACAATGGGTAGATCTTCTACAACCAACATTACAATAAAAAAATAAAAGCAGACAACCCTATGACTCTTTAACAAACTACGCGCTCCATGCCCACAAAATTTGGGGTCTTTACATTGGAATTAAAAAGTTGACCAAAATCTGGGCTCTAAGCACCAAAACTTCCCTTGGGGGATCCCACACCCAACAAGAACAAAAGAATAGTAGGGGCAACAAGGGCAATGTTGTGTGAAAAGGGCCTACCACTACACTTGTGGGTTGAGGCATTCGACACAATGGTTTATGTTCAGAACTGTATCCCACATCCGATACTTGAGATGAAGACACTAGAGGAGGCTTATCCATTACTTTATTTGCATGGAGGTATGGAAGGGTGATGGGGAGTTATTTTTTTTCTCAAGGCAAGGCCAACGAGATACTCAGGAGATTCCCCATGGAGAGCAGCAAACCCTTGGAGACTCCTCTAGCAGGTAACTAGAGGAAGGAGGATGCTACTTCAAGGCAAGTAGTGGAAGCTACTGTTTACAAGAAGCTTGTGGGTTCACTCATGTACTTGGTGAACACATGACCAAATATGTGCTATGCAGTTAACCATCTTAGTCAAGTGATGGTTATGCCTACCAAGCTGTATTGGAAGGCAGCAAAGCATGTGTTGAGATACCTCAGGGTCACTTCTTAGTATGGATTATGGTACAAATGGACAGAGAGAGTGAAGCTTCAAAGCTTCACCAATGCAGATTGGGTAGGGAGTCCATCCAACAGGAAGAGAACATCAAGAAGGATCTTTAGTATTGGGTCAGCAACAATTTCTTGGTACAACAAGAAACAAAGATTGATTGTACTCAGTTCGGTAGAGGCAGAGTACATGGTTGTGAGTCATGAAGCATCTAAAGCCATCTGGATGAGGAAGATCATGGTTGGTTTTTGGTCGATAGATGGATCCAACGGTGATTTACTGCGATAATCAGAGTTGTATCAAACTCTCTGAAAATCCAGTTTTTCATGATAGGTCCAAGAATATTGATATTTGATATCATCATCTAAGAGATTGTGTATTGAGCGGATTATGTTGTTAGAGTACATTCCCATGGAGAACCAATATGCTGATATTTTGACAAAGGCATTGTCAAGATATAAATTCGAGTTTCACAGAGACAGGATCGGGGTAGCTGATAATCCCTTTCTTGTTACGAGGGAGTATTGAGAAATGGAAACAAGAAATTCTAGTTTATTTTGTCATTGAATTAAACTGAGAATTAAAATTGAATTCTATTCGCATAGCAACTTGTAAATAGTTAGTTAAGTATAAATAACTTTATTAGCTTAGGAATTTCGAGTTGGAAGTCTTTCTATAGTAATGTATATGTTCTCCCTAAATTTTAAGGGTCCAATATGAGTTTAAATTAAGTTGGAAATTAGATTACTCAGTTTACTGAGTTAAGTTCAATTAAATTAGTTTTAAATTGGTTTTGGAACTAATAGAGGACTAACAGCCAGTTGGGCACTAATGCATCCACTAGTGCTACTCCAATTAACTGAATATTCCCTCATGAGAAACTCATGCATGCCAGTTCAGAGAAAGACCCAGTTGAGACTAGAGCACAGGGATAGTGTACTATCAATTGTATTATTTACTCAAGTATAAATATCATGCATGCATCAGAGAATGATCCTATGTTTGGATTGTGCAGTTTTGGAAGCATGAATTCCCTTTAAATATGGGTTATTCATCCTAGGAATTACGCAAGAGATTAGGGGCTTGGAGATCTAATTAATAGGATAAGGATTTGGCTTGAGCTAGCTTGTGAGCTAAGAGAATTGAGCATACTTGTGCGGAATTGTTCTAGTGAGAACAAGCTTTCTATATTCACTGAAATTTCTGATATATGCAATACAGATAGTGGGGTTTTGAGCATTGTTTTTCCCCAAATACATATTTTGTTACGTGCCATTTATTTATCTTCTTCTTGTTCATATTATTTTCATCGATCTATTGGCTTCCGCTGGTTGAAAGTAGAAGTAGATTCTTGTTCTGTGCTTTAGTACATTGCATAAGCTTGTGAATCTACAAGATTTTCTACAAAAGAATCAGGTTATGTATCAGAATAAGAAGAGGAAAAATTCATAACATGGGTACAAGAATATTTAGAGGTAAGATTCCCTTCAAATGTTTTTTTTTTGGTAGAGCTGGTCATTACATTGCTGAGTGTCCCTCTAGAGAAAATCATGAGAAAGGGAAAGAAGCTGCAAAAATAAATAGGATAAGGTTTGAAAACAAAAGAATTTTGTATACACATGAATATAGTGATGGCCTTTCAAATGGTGAAGAAGGTGAGTTTGATCAATAATGTCAATTACTTATGGAATTTGAAGATACAAGTAGTAATGGGTTTAATGGCCTAGAAGAAAAGAGTATTTTTATTGAAAACTTTGACAAGAATATATCAGATGTGATAATAGTTATAAATGTTAGCAAATATTCAAGTTTGGGAGTAACTTGCTTTCTATTTATCAAGAATGAAGAAGGTAGTGATAAAGAGTTATTGGGTATGGACTCTTATGGTAATTGTGATCCATTTCATTGTCTATTCAATAATGATGATGATGATGATGACAGTAAAGCAACTAAACTTGCACTCATGGGTAAAACTAAAAGTAAGCAATATAAATGGAAAACAGATTAAAAAATGATGCCTATAGAAGTAGAATATCAAGGCAAGTAAGAAACAATGGACAATGCAGATGTGCCTATGCTAAGAAAAGATTGTTGTCAACAATGGAAGGAAAATATGAAGTCTAATATAATGAATCTTGATGTTTGGTGTCTAGTGAAATGGCTACACCAAGTCTCCTGCATCAACTGAGGAAGTGAAAAAGAACAATAAGGCTTTGAGTAACATCTTTTGTAACATATCTGATTCAACATTAAATAAGGTTATGCATTATACATTTGAAAAGCAAGTATGGGATAAGATACAAGAAATCTATGAAGAAATCCCAAAGAGGGAACTATCAAGTAATCCTATCCTTAACAATGTGTCAACCTTTGTTATGTCAAATGGAGTTTTTGATTTAGAAGAAGACAGGTTAGAAGAAATTTTCGATCTTAGAACAAAACTTGATCTTGCTTTGAAAAATATTTTTAATCTTAAAGATAAGTTGTAGGCTTATGATAACAAGGATCATGCCGATATGGTATCTAAACAAAATTGTGAAGGTATTGAGGCTGAGATCATCTCTCTAAGAGAAGATCTTGAAAACTCAAATAAAAAGAATGAAGAACTACTTCAAGCATTTGAAGAACAAGAAAATGGTCTGAAAGAAGAGTTTCTCAAATTAAAGCAGCAAGTGGAGGAAGGAAGAAGGGTTGAAGAAGTTATGAAGAAGCAATATCTAGAAAAAGAAAAGCAATATCAGGTTGAGGTAAACATCCTAAAAGGTAAATTAGAAGAAAAGGATAAACATTTGCGATTTCAAGAGAGTACTAATATTTTGGATAATATTATTAGTAATCAAAGGTCACCATCCATCAAATGTGGTGTTGGTTTTCATGAAATTGTTAAAGGACAATCTAGTTCACATGTTGAGGCAAGGAATGCAAGGAGTAAAAATGCAAAACCTAAAATGCTCAACAAAGAGATAATAAGTCAACTTGATCAACAAACAAGGAAAGTGAATTTTCAAAGGAAATCATTTACTCTTAACTATAGAAATGATAATTGATTCTATCCTCTATCCAAAAATGTTGAATGTTTGATATGCCATAATTATGGACACATTGCAGCTAATTGCAGAAGCAGACTATTTCAATCAAAAGAAAATAACTGCTTCACAAAAAGATCTTCAACTCCCAAGTACTCAGGTATCTTTAAGGTATATTGTTTTTCTTGCAATGAATATGGTCACAAATCTATTGATTGCTTCAGAAGGAATATGAAATAGAAGTACTATGATTTCTCTTCTCATATAAGATGTTATTCTTGTAACAAGTTTCAGCATGTAGTAAAAGAATGTAGGAACAAGTCTATGGATTGCCGCATACAACATGGTAAACAACCAGATAAGAATATTGATGTCAGAAGACTTGAAAAAGATGGATCCACCAACAATTATCATAACAAGCCGTTTTGAAGAAGAACAAATAAGGTACGATCTTACACTTTGCTCATTTGAAGAAGATGATGAATGATACATAGATAGTGGATGCTCACATCACATGACTAGAGAGAAGAGTAAGATGGAGTCTCTCAAGAAAAACCAATATGGTAATGTTATTCTTGGAACTAATGTTCTAGCAAAATTTCTAGGAAAAGGTAAAGCCAAAATTAATAAACATAGAAGAGCAGCTAATGCTTTATTAGCTCAAGGTCTAAAGAAGAATATTCTAAGTGTAGGTAAAATGGCAAATAAAGGAAATATAATTGTGTTTACATCAACCAAGTGCAAGGTTATGGATGAAGAAACTGGAAAAGTCATAACAAGAGGATATAGAAACCTAGAAAAATTATATGTGCTTGAAGAATGAAATTCTTGCAGATATGAGGATTCAGACTCAAAGTAAAAGAAGATGGTGCCCATTGCAGTCCACTATTATTAAATGAATACTTCTAACAATGACTGCAGAAGTTATGTGAGGTACTTGACATCATAAGAACATAAGTTTATTATCAAGTTCACGGGATCAGTAATCTCAAGGGGAGAAATACATGTTTTTTCATGATGATGATTCCTATGATTGTTTTGATATTCATGTTGCTTATACTATTGACAATGCATCTAGTGTATTAATAATGAAAATGTACTTACAGTACAAGCTCAGGGGGAGTTGAAGTTGTAAAGTTTAAGTATTTCAGTTTTTGTATGTGGATCCTATGAAGACAAGTCACATATATTTTACTGTGATGAAGAAATAATGAGAAAGGCTCAGAAAAGGCTCTGATATGCTTCAGTCACTTATTATTTGGCTTTCATGTTCTGATGGTTGATGGTTACAGTTTTTTGATGCTATTTAGAAGTGGTTTTTATAAGTTGTTGATGCCGTCATGGATAACTGATTATATGATTAGATATGACAGTGAACAATTGGTGTAGGTTTAGGGGGGGCATTTTCTATGCTTCTAATAATCCATTATTGTCATTTTTTTTGCTTTATAATTCCTTGGTACATAATGATGCTTATCAATGGTGATGTTTCTTATGTTGTTGAAGTTCTTGAATGATGATGCATGAGTTGTTAATTATGGTTGATGCTTATCAGTTGTTGAAAGAACATGTAGATCTTGTTATCTCATGCTATGATTATTTGATGATAATTTTTCTATCATGGATGAATTTTATGGGATGAATGGTTGAGTTTCATAGTTTCTGATGTATGAATAATTTGGGACAAGAGAATGATGTTGCTATAGTTTTCACAAAGACATGGTTATTGATATACTACTACTACATCTGCTTGATGATACTTGGGAAATTTTGATGATGTTGAAGAATGATGCTACACTATCCTACCTTACTTTGGTCCTCACTTATGTTGTTTTTGCATACCTGGTCATAGGTTGAAGATATTGAAGCTACATTGTCCTATATTGCATATTGAACATGAGTTGTTGTTGACATATGCTTATGGTGCAGATCCTACATAGTATATGATGGTTGTTGTAGACTATCTTGGTATTGTTACCTCACTTTAGAGGTCTTTGGTATTTGTTATACATGTCGTATCTGTGATTTGATGTAAAATTCATGTTGTAATCATTGTCAAAATTCAGTCATGTATGGACTATTATTGTCAAGTGTTTTTGGGCATATGATGTAATTTGTAACCCTGCTGTGATTGGGTGGTTGATGTAATAATGAAGTCAAATATATAAACCGATTTCGATTGGGTGATTGGTGTAAGTTTGAGTCATTGGTGATAGTAAAAGTCATATTCAATTGATTCATGTACTTCAATCTACATCCTTCTGAAATATCAGCATGTGCTCAAGGTGAGCATGGTCAATATTCAGTGTTCATACTCAATTGTTCACATTTACAGTGCTCAAGAGCGAAGTCTTCATTGAAAATTGATCATCCCTTGCCCTTGATGTGAAAGGGGGAGAGTAACTTGGTGTTTGAAAAGCTTGGTTCTTAGCTTGATGTGTTTTACAAGTATCTGTAGGTGGTCGTGACAAAACACCAAAGTGGTTGCCATCAAATCCAAAGGGGGAGATTGTTGGAATTATGACTAATGGTTTTTCCTTGATGGCAACCTACTTGATGAGTTTCCTTTTGATGGAAATCTACTTGATGAAGATGTCAATAGGATATGTCTACATGTGACAGAAAAGGATTATTGTTTCAAAGATAGAAGAATGATAACTATGAAGTTTGAAGAAGTATACACAAGTTTGATGAAGCAAGATAGAGTATATGCAGATTATGTAAAGAAAATTCATCTACACATGCAGGTATGAAGAAGGAAAAGTGTGTATAGTTTCTGCACCATGGTATTCTAAATAGCAGGGGTATTTACCATGGTATTCACTTGTGGTATTGAGCCCAACAATGGATATTTGTTCCCGTCTAAGAATACCATCGACATTAGTATGGTTTTAACCCATGGTATTGGATAAGGGCTAAGCTATATAAGGAGATGAAGATCAGAGTGGTAGATGTGTGAAAGTGATGAATATTTCAAGAATAGTTAGATCTAAAGCAAGTTTGCATGTAATGGGATATTATTGATTTGTTTGATCTAAAACTAAGTATGCACTTAGGAATTTGATGATGGATCAGATTCGATAGATATAAAATGAAAATTTTGATATGGGTTGATTTGATCAGTGATGATAGTGTCTTGACAAGTGATTTTTCTGTGTATGCCAAGATCTAGGTACTATATCTGAAGTTTTTTTATGCAGTGAAGGTTTGTGATAGTAATTGCAAATATGTATGCAGGTTGGGTAAACTAGAAGGTGTGTGCACAATACGCGAGTTTATTTTCTAAAAATTAAGTATACACGATGAATCGTTTTGAGGAAAGCGCATATATAAACTAGCGTTTTGCTGAAAAATATGTCTGATTAGATTAATCAGTCTTGTTGTGTTTCTATTGTCTATCGATGAAGTATTACTTGATGATTAGGGCTTAATAGTGATGTTTTTCATGAGGATTGATTGATTGAAGAATGATGAAGCTTCTATTTGTTTGCAATTAAAGATCAGGGATAGTTCTATGATTATTTCAGAATGATGTAGTGGTTTTAGGTATCATTCAATGTTTATCTCAAAGTGAAAGTGGTTTAGTTTCAGGGTTCAATAGTTTGAGATGTATAGGCGGGTATGATTCAAGGAAGTTGCGTATACACACAGATTTGCTATGACAAAGTAGCGTATATATTATGATAGTTTATTGATCAACAGTTTCAGTTGATTCAGTAAGATGATGAAGTGTTTGGGTTCAGTATTAGTACTCTGGTTAAATTGATCTAACTATTCTGGTTGTTTGAGAATAAGTTGATTGAGTTGGTTTTCATTTGATTCAGTGATTGGTTGATTTAATGGATTCATAGATTGGTTGATAATGATTGAGTGATTTGTTGCAGTGATCAGTTTCATCTTTGATGTTTGATTTTGGGCTTAAATGATGGTGGTGGGTCCAATCTAAATGTTTGATGAATTGTGGCTTACAAGTTGTGATGTTTTGTAGCAGTTGGATCCAGTATGAAAATTTAAGAAACGTGGTCCACGAAGGGGTTGAGGGTTGGAGCCTTCAATGAGGAAGTTGAAGCTTCCTTCAAGTGGTAACTGGTAAATCATATCAGGGAGTTGGAGCTCCCTTCCAGTGAGTGTCGGTAAATGAGATCAGGGATTGGAGCTCCCTTCTAGTAGGTGTTGGATAATGAGAAATGGTTGTAACTTCCGTAGGTGGGTGCCTATGTGCTAGTATGAGTCTACACCAATAAAATATTCTAAGAAGTTTTCTTTATAATAAAAGGAAGAAAGAGACAAAAACAACAGTGGTTTGCTTCCCACATTGGGTTTCCACCTAAAAATCCTGGTGTTCATGTGTTGCCTATGTGTGATGGTTTATTTTTTTCTTACTACACATGGTTACTATTTATTTAATGTCTAATGAACTAATGCACTGGCTCAAGATAAATAAATGATGATTAAATGAACAATAAGTTTAATGGATATATGCTAGTTATCTGAATAAAAGTCATGTACACACAGGAGTTCGCTTTAGTAAAGTCACGTATAAAAATTTGGATATAAAATTGAAAATTTTAATGATTTAAAAATATTGATTCATGCCCCCCCCCCCAAGTATTTTTCCCAACACTTAAATCCCCTATACTGACCACATAACTCTTTTTTCTGTCTTATGCTACCTTCAAATTCTTATTAATAAACTGCATTTCTTGTTCCATCTCTGTGAACATGTCCAGTCCAATCAACTCCCTGTTCACTAGATCACACCTGCTTATGGGAGTATTACAACTCTTCCCATTGAGTGCCTCAGAGGGACTCATCCTCAGTGACTCCTGATATCCATTATTTTAAGAAAACTCCACTAATGGAAGATACTTCTCCCACCTCCTCTACTGGTGCATGACATACATCCTCAGCATATCCTCCAATATCATGTTGACCCTCTCTATATTTCCATCTGTATGCGGATGATAAGTTGTACTGAAGTCCAACTCTATACCAAAACCTACAAACAACCCCTTTGAAAACCTGGAAATGAACTTGGCATCTCTATCTAATATGATCTTCTTAGGAATACCATGCAATCTCACTATCTCCCCGATGAATATTTGATCTACCTCATAGGATGAATTAGTAGTCTTCCCTAGAATGAAGTGAGCTACCTTGCTCAAACTGTCAAATACAACCATGATGGAATCATTTTTCTTTAATTTCCTCAGCAAACCTATAATGAAATCCATGGAAATGACCTCACATTTCCAATGGGGAATCATAATAGGTTGTAATAAACGAGTTGGGTTCTTACACTCATGTTTCACCTGTTGACAGTCCAGATATCTGGCAAAAAAATCTCCCACTTCCTTGTTCAAATTTCATCTAATAGTAGAACTTATTCACAATTGTCAATGTATTATGATATCCCAGGTGGCCTGAATATGGATTGACATGAAAATCCTTCAATATAAGTTTCTTGAGCTCACTATCATTGGCCGCATAGACCTTGTCCCTAAATCTCACCAAGTCATCTGTCATGAGATGATAATTTACATCCTATTCACCTATACCTTATTGTAACCTATGCTTAAGATACTAATACATGTCATCCTGTTGTCTTGCCTGTAAGATCTGATCCTGTAATTTTTTCCCATAATAGATCTCAACTACAACATGGTTTACTTGCACTCTCCTAATAAGAGCATCCGTCAGCCTAATCTCCTTTCCTTTATTGTATTTGATCTCAAAGTTAAACTCACTAAGGGTAGCCAACCATCTATCTTACGTGGAATTTAGATTAGGTTGGTCAAATAGGTACCTCAGTTTACTATGGTCAGTCATCAGAATAAACCTCTTGCCAAGAAAATAATTCCTCCACATCTTCAAGGCATGAATAATAGATACCAACTAAATATCGTGAGTCACATAGATCTATTCGTGCTCATTTATTTTACTTTACTCATAGCACATCTGTAACACCCTCCTCCCATATCTACCCAAGAAACTGACCAGTTGGGGTAAACATGCAACAAGAGGCCACTACGATAAGATTCAACCTCCTTGGTGACTTTAAGGAAATGGAATTGACAGAACATCACATATGATCATCCAACATCACCCAAATAACCTTTGGGAGACAGGTCAACCACTCAGACTGCCTGTCCCTAGGTCTTACTGTTGTTTACAAAACATAGGATAGGTTAACGCTCCCTAGACACTGCCCGACAAGTTAGTCTCAAGAATAACGCTCCCCAAACACTAGAAATGTGTTTTACAATGCTTCCAAGACACTTACCAGTCAAGTTAGTCTCAAACTAATGCTTTTTTTTGCTAGCATTCTGGGATTGGAGCCACCTTTCTCAGCCCAGATCCCGGGACACTTCCCATAATGGAATGATCACTTAAAATTGGTAAGAATACAAGGAAACAAGGATGCAAAAGGAATAATATGAACAAGACCATGACCAAACCCGTACTAGCCATGACAATAATTTCATCAAGCTCATCATCAACATGTAACCTACAGGTGTAAACAATAGAATTAAGTCTATGGATCTCAGAATTATCGTAGAATCGCCATGAGACATTGTTTCCTCATGCCTTTCGCTTCCCTTATCACTTATAAGGTCATAGATACAATATTCATTCAAATAGAGGTAAAAACATGCTGAGAGCCAAACATAGTTACTGCCATAAAATATACATATAACCAGCATAAAAGGAATAGAAATACAATGGACATATCAGCCATCAAAATCCATATATACATCAGTACATTTTCACACGAAAATCAATGGAATGAATATTTTTAATTAATAAATGTAATGAACCAACCGGTGATGGGACTACCACATTCCACCCAACCATAGATTGGTTGAGCCAAGCTTCTCTTTAGCCAGTCACCCCCGTGCCATATTCCAAGCATGAATGTGAGACTCATAGAACACATCCAAAACACCAATCAATGTGGATGCCACTAGAGTTCTCTACCTACACCATGAGGAATTTGAGTGCCTCCTAGTCTCTAAGGCTTTACCATGCATTCGCAGTCTGATTCAGGGATCACTAGGCCCTACACCAAGACATACTCTCCAGGATTTACCATGCATTCCATCCTGGAATCACTAGGCCCAACAAAGATACCATCCACCTATTGGCTTTACTGTATATCCCACCATTCACGTACAAGGAATCCTAGGCCCACCGTCGGCCCACCAAGACACACAATCAAGCTTTACCACAACCCATAGTCCGATTTAAGGGTTACTAGGCCAGTGGTTTTGTGCATCCTATTAGCCTCCTATTGCAATAGGTTTCATATTTCATTATTGACAATGGAAGTGCCAAAAATGTTCATCTTTTCCGTGCTGCAAAAGTTCCATTTTTGAAAGATTTCTCAGTTAAGGGAAGGCCAAGCAACTTAATCTTGGCTTCCCTAGGTTTAAATTTCTTGTTCTAGAAGATAGAGAATAAAGATCTGACCAAACTGTTTAATCTTGGCAGATTATTAGCTAGGTAGAGAAGCAAGGGTGCTCAACTGCTTAATCTGAGCCCCTGAAAGATATAAGGGTAGATTTAGATAGGAGGATAGCCAAAAGAAAAGTTGAAAAGCTGGGTTTGCTAGTTCAAGTGCACCCAAACCAAAAAGAAGAGAAAATGCTAGGTAAGTAGGCTGGGTAGGCAGTTTTGAGGTTGCACAATGATGAATTGTGATCAATTTTGTGTTTTCAAGTGTTATATCTATTCAAATCACAATTGCAAGGCAATTTTTCCTTTGGAGCAGCTCAAGTGAGGCATGTCTAACTTCCCCTTCTTCCTTTTCCCCAAATCATTCACTAATTTCCCCAAAGGATATTGAGATCTGCTCAATAGTCCTAGATCTCTCCATTAAACCCCTTCTTCCTTTTTTAAAAGCCTAAGTTTCTCATACTTAGCGCTTTCTTCACAGATTCATATTAACTTCTAACTTATTATGTAAATCCCTCTTTATTTCCCCTTCCCCTATTAAAAATATGTTATAAGTCCCTCTATATACATATCCCCTCCCTCTGGTTGAAAAATAACCATAAATATGCTTGGGAATTACTAAGTTTGCCTGAAACTTAGTAAGAACCCTCACCTTGCTCATTAACCATCTTCCAAATGCATTTGGACTTCTTCCATTGCATAAAATCCCTCCTCCGATGTATAAAAACCCTTCATCTAAGCTTGTTTTCACCTTTTAAAGGCACAAAACCCCCTTTTTCCATGCTTCGGACCTCTTCCGATGCACTAAAATCTCCCTCCGATCATATAAACCCTTTTTTATTATAAAAAACCCTCGTCCGATGGTTCCCCCCCCCTCAGACGCGATATCGCTGTCGGAGGTGGTAGTCACAAGTGTTGGCCCATATATATGCCCCCATTCTCCATCCTCCAATGTGATATCGCTATCGCATCCGAAGCGATATCGTTATCGCACCCGAAAGATATATTGCATCGCATTCCATTGCTATCACTTTTTCCCTTTATCCCTCATATATCCGCCTTCTATCGTTTTACCGCATAAACCTATGTTTTCAATAAAACATATGTTTTATCATTAAACATGCATTTATCGCAAAAAACCTGCATTTCTGTATATCGCATGCCTTATCGCATCGCTATTTCGCTGTCGGCACTCGCATATATATTATGGCCCGCACCCCATGTCCCCGCCGATAGCGATATAGCGATTAAATCACAAACGTCTAATCTTCCCTCAGATCAATGGTCCATATCATGTCACAGCCTCCATTTCGCTATCGCCCATATGTAAAAAGCTCCGACCCATTGCCCTCCGCCCCGATGGTCGATCGCCGATCTAATCGCTGCCGTCCGATCCGCTCTCCCCAATCCAACGGTGGACGGACACTGCAAAGTGGCGATATGTTAGTGTCTGATGGAGGGTGGTTTTTCTCCCATACGCAGGGATGCGTGCCCTTTTATTACATCGGGCCTCCTCTTACATTTTCCGCCCTCGTACAATAAGCGGTCCGATAAAATCGCTTACTGCCGTAAGCCTCCGCTCCGATGGCCCCGCCGATTGTGATAGTGCGATCTCCTCTCAGCCTTCCGATCTGTCTGCACCAGATCCAATGGCCCACATTCAATCTCTCCTATTTTCTTCAAAAATGGTTGCTCCTACCCTGCAAAGTGCCATTTTCCCATGTAAAGCATTCTTTGCCTTTTATAAGGGAAAGAGGCATTTCTTCATGATTTCCATTCGGCGCCTGTGCGCGCTCCTTCTTCAAGGAAAGCTGGTCATTCCTCGACCATTTTTTGATCGCTCCAGCCCAGATTTGCTCCGGACAGCGAGCTCAGCCCCAGCACAGCTACCAGTCCACATCTCCTCCTCTATTATGCAGTTTTTACTCATTTTTGGCAATGTTTTGATCGGCCAGCGCCGAAACTCCTCCAAAGCCCACAGAAGACCACGGAAAGCACAATAGCAGTCAAATCTCGCCATAAAGTGGCAGGCAAGAGCTATTTTTCAGTTAAAGTGTATCAGCAACGGAAAAAAGGCCCTGATTCAGCGAAAAGTGTATCAGAGTAGTGGCAAAGAGTATCTGATAAAGAATATCAGTTGAAGACTTAATGCCAAAGCAGATGAGCATTAAAGAAGAGCCCAACAAGTCAAAGAGTATCAGTGGAGCAGTAAAAGCCATTTAAGGCTCACCAGAACATATCAATGCAGTATTAAAGCCACATGAGAGCAGCGCTTCAAGTTCCAAAGCACAGTTATGGCAAAATGGCCAGCGCAGAGCTCAAAGGACCCATATTAACTCATTTTTTATGCAGCTACCTCCAGCGCAGCTCAAATAGATATTTTATGCATTTATTTCAAACAGAAGTTAGGTTAATTAGAGTTATTGCTCCAGATCTTTTATCAGATCTGTTTTGTAGATATTTTTCCTATATAAACCACCCTGAGCAATGTATTAAGGGTTGGTTGGTTGGTTGATTAAGTCATTCTAGACTTGCACTGTAAGCCTGAGAATTTCTATGAACAAAGATTGCTGGAATGCATTGCTTATGAACTAGCCGGTTGTGGTTTTAATGGCTGAAGAGCTTAATATGAAATTCTCGTGCTTCCTCATGGTTCAATAAGTCTTTCCTACCTTTGTTTTTTAGTTTATATATGTCTGTATCATCTATATATCACAATCTAAGCCGTAGAAAGAAAGAATAGCTCAAAACTCTTTCTATATGCTCTGTGCTCAATTTCTGTGGTTTTATATGTTTTCCTCTGAATTAGTGATGAATATGCATACTTAATTGATCATGTTTAAGCTATTTCTCTCATTTCTGAATGCTGTCTAGGAATCCTTCATTGCTCCTATTTAGCCTTCATCCACTTTCCCTCTTTGGCTGGATGAGAGATCCTTAATTGCCTCTCACCCCCTGACCTCCATTTCATCTTAATTCCAACATTTAATATTGCTCCATGTGTAACTATCCTGCTCTGTATTCCTCTTGTGACCAAGAAAACGCACCAGCAGCCCTTATCCTTGACTCCATGCCCAATGGTTTGAACTTCTCACACTTTGCAGTCCAACTCTGTTTGAAGACATCATCCATCCATCCCACCAAACTTAAAACAAAACCCATGCACATCATATCTAGCCTAAAATCACCCAAAACAAAACTAAATCATAAAGAGAGAGCCCTCTCTTATTGCAGGTAGGCTAGGACCTGCAATCCAAAGATTGGTCTGTGGTTACTGTTGGTCACTTTAATTGTTTATTAATAAAACAGTCGAGTGCCACATAAATTATCAACCCAGGAAAGTCTGATTATTCCAAAGGTGACCATGTACTGTATGTACTCAATCTTAATAGTATTAAAAGTTGTAGTATAAACAGTTTACTATCTATTAAACCCCTACTCTGTGTTACAACAGTTACAGCCTATTGCAGGAATGGAATAAGAGCAGATAACTTAAAGAAAACAAATCTGCAAAAGGGAGTGATGGTTGTCCTGCAACAAAGGATCAGGACCCTATCCTCAGAGTAAGGACTTTCAACACCTACCTCTGTTGTCCAGTTCACCAATACACTCTGTAAATCCTAATCACCAGTGAGGCACTCATATACAGCATCAATCAGTTGAAAGGAAAATAGAGTTTCAACAAAAGTAAAATATCATTAGAGGCAGTACTTAGTAAATAGGATATAAACAGAAATCACACACACGACACACAACAGAAAGAGGATGGGTGAATCTTGTGATGAAGGTGGGCCCTGTCCTTCTCACAAGATTCCCCAGGACACAGAAACTAAGATAAAATACTCAGAACAGAACTTTATTCATCTCTCAATAGACCATATTACAAAAAAGATTCAGTCTCATCCCTTCACTATAGTTTCTGTGTTACAACTTGTTCCCTCTTTCTCTATATATCCCCCCTCTAATGTAGATGTCTCCTCTTTATAGAGGAGACATCTATTACAAAAGATTTTCATTATACATTCTGGTTCAACCCTTTGTACCAAAAATAGGAAAATCAGTTCTCGTTAACAGAATGTTGTTACAGTCGTGTGGATCATGATCATTACGACCAATATAGTAATCGGTCGGACTCCTTTGCCGATGCAGATTTGTTACACAAATCTCAACTGTTTCCTTGAAGTTCGCATGCTGTTCTTGCTGTTTCAACGTCGAGGTTCATGCTGTTCTTGCTGTTTCAGCTTCACGATTTGCGCTGTTTCCGCTGTTTCAACAACTGCAACATGTGGTCCTGCCAGCTAGGTAGTTTCAACAATTGTTCAGCAACGTAATCAACTTCAAGGATCAATTATAAATATAGCATGATTACGTGTTGAATAATTAAACATATAGCTATGAGGAGAGTTACTATATACCTTTTGGAATGATTAAGTCAAAATACTAGCAAAGGCTTTCAACTAAGGGTTGAAGAGGGTAATATAGTGACAAAATATAAGGTCAAAAATAGACAATATGGGATCCTAACATCCCCCCCAACTGAAAATGTTGCATGTCCGCATGCAACGTCTAGTCTGAATCTGAGTCAGAATACTGGGATGAACAATGTAAGTTGCTTATGCAGTAACTGTAGAAGGTGTTGTCAACCTTGTCTCTAAACCCGTGGACACTCTGAAGTTTCTTCCGTGCTGCCAACTCTTCCTTTTTAGTCAATTTAAATTGAGCCTTGTATTGTTCTCCATGAAGCCATAAGAGAGGGAAATGAAAATGGTAACCAATCCACCGTTCAGCACACTGTCTAATGCATTTTACATAATCAGGTATGCGTGAGATTGCCGCCTGAAGATTGAGGGGATTGTAGGGATGATATTCCCATCTTTCTTTGGGACAGTGTTCCTAGAATAAATTATTTGCTTTTACAGCCAGAGCTCCTTTAGTTTTCACATAATGTTGGCAGTCTTCCAAGACTGCTGCTTGCAGATTCCTAATATGATCGGTCATCCCTGGTTCTCATAGAATTCGTTGATATTCTATAATGAAGATGGCTGCATTCTGCGGTTCCGGACGAATCCAGAGAAGACAGTTCTCCTCATTGTGTGCTGCAGACATAAAAGCATTCTGCCAAGTAAGCTGATTGGCCAAGAAGGAAATAAAGGCTCTTATTTGGATATCACCACAAATAGGAAGTAAACTAATCTTTCTATCTTCAGGCATACCCTCATTATGAAGATAGAGTTCACACAGCGAGTTCTGGTCACTATTTGGTGCTTCTGCAAAAGTCTCAATAAATTGCTGTGGTGTAGAGACCTGGTGGGGTCTTCCATCCTTGATTGCTTTTAATTGGAGGAACACTAAACGTTCCCTCAAAAATACAGAATAGTTAAAAGAAGGCTTTCTTGTAGCAAGTAACTACTGGACCAAATCAAAGATAAGGGTCAGTCTAGCTTTTAATTGCTTATTCTCCTTATGTTGTGCACGAGACTGTTCAAGTACTTCCCAATTTCTATAGGCATAGTTGAACCATAATGACTTCTGTTGCTGAAATGCCTTTCCTTGGGAGAGCTCGTATTCTGTCTTCCATATGTTACTTAGTTCTTGAAAACTGGAAGTCTGTGCATGAGCATTGCTGACATAGGGAGGTTCAATTTGTGTATGCACAGTTGTAAAAGATTTTGGTTCTGGTTTCTGTTCATCAATAACTTGGGTAGGCCGGGGTGGTTCTGTTTCTTCCTCTAAAATTCTTGAAGACCCTGCTGGTTCTTGTGTAGCAGTAGGGTGTTCCTTTTTGAATATAACAGGGCTGGCTCCAGTCAACAAGACTGCAATTATCTTATATCCTGCTTGAGTATAGATATCCCCACATTCACTACACATGTATTCACTATATTGATCCTTCTCTGTAGTCTTTTCAGCTTGAGATGCTACCTGAGCTAACATGTACAATTTGAGTTCCTTTTTATAGGCTTCCCTAGCCATTGTTAACTCTTTCTAATAAGCCTTAATTTCTGATTTTAAAAACTCATTTTCTTCCTATAGGGAGGCTAAAGTAACTGGGGCTTCTGTAGTTGCAGATTCCAATGGAGAAGAGAATTGTTGTTCAGCATTAACTTCATCATTTGCGTCCACAACAGGTGGTTCTTGTGTAATACCCGTTGGGTCAGTTTGTGTATCAGTCTTACCTAGAGCATCTTCTTTTTGTTCCCCAACAGGTGGTTCTTGTGTGGCACCTGTTGGGTCAGTGGCTGGTTCTTGTGTAACAGCCACATGCAGGTCATCTTCTTTTTGTTCCCCAACAGGTGGTTCTTGCGTGGCACCTGTTGGGTCAATGGCTGGTTCTTGTGTAACAACCACATGCAGGTCATCTTCTTTTTGTTCCCCAATAGGTGGTTCTAATGTGGCACTTGTTGGGTCAGTGGCTGATTGTTGTGTAATAGCCACATGCCCTATATCGTCTTGGATGTCTAGTTTAGATGTATCGGCAGCTGGTTCTTGTGGAGCAGCTGCCTTTGTTGAGAAAAATGATGTCACAAAATCGTGAACGCTCTGTATTTCGGCACCTGAGGGTGAAGAAGGTGAAGGTTCAGGGCTATGCGGGATACGGGGATTTAGAATGATAGGAGGGACATTTGGGATAATGGCCTTAGTTGCTGCAAACGACCTTGTTCGTTGCCGAGGTAGGGAATTAGGAGAGACAGTAGTTTTTCTTTTTCGAGCACTTTTGCTCAGGGTAGGGGAATTATCAGAAATAGTGGCTTCCTTAACTGAGGCCCTGGTTCTTCTTTTTAGTGGGGTTGTAGCTTTCTGTTGCTTTTTCCTCTTAAGGAAAGTGATGAGGGTATCATTGTCTGAATCATCGGTAGGGATATAAACTATGGGGGTGGATGGTTCAGCTTCATCAGGGGGTGAGGATTGCTGCAGATTTTCAGTGCTCAATTGGGGTGTTTCTGCTGTTGGTTGCTGAGTTTCAGTAGCTTGCTGGGAATTTTCCTTGGATTGCTACGAATTTTCTTCATTTTGCTGAGGGGGGTTATTGAGGGGAGGTGGATTGTGCAGGGCAAAGCCTCTATTTATTAGGCGTTGGACCAAACGATGGTGTCTGAGGCAGAGGAGTTGGTGCCTTGCGTTCACGGTATAGTGTGCCATATTTTTTAGACAGCCAAGAAGATAATAGGGCATATTTATTAGACGACCATGCCGCAAATGATTTAATAAAACAAAGTCGTGTTGGTAGACTACCTGATAACGGCCCTCGCAAGTGAAGTAATGCTTAACGAATTCTGCAACCTTTGGCCATGGTGGTGGTAGTGATCGAAGTGCAACACCCCTGCCTTTGGTTTCCACCTGCTCCCCAGGTAACAGGAAATCTTGTTGTGCATTGAGAATGAGATGCTTCCTGCTGAACCAGCGAATACCATTGGTTGGAAGCCCCGAAACTTGCGCTATGTCTTCTTCTGTTACTGGGATTCGTACCCCTTGGACAATAGAGTAGCCTTCCCTCAAATTGCATGCAAATTCCGGAACCTACCGTGAATCAAAATCCGGAAGTCTTCTGAAATAGTCCACCCATCCTTCTTGTAGAAAGATTTGGTATGCCTCCTGGTAGAGTTCCAGTAATGCCGTCGAGCCTGGTTCATGTCTAACAGCATCTCCTCCCATAGTTACTATTTTAGGCAAAATACAAAGTGCAGAGCCGAGTTGCTGAGGTCGAAACAGAGCAGAACGTTGCAAATGAAATTAAGACGTGATAAGGTATAGACGAGGTGGATTAGACACTACCGCGAGGAATAGAGATGGCGGTGATCGGCATGTCATGTAATGATTACAATATTTCGGTAATCCCCCCAACTGCGGCTGAATGATATGGTTGGTGGTACGACGCTTTTGGCGGTCATGTCAATTATCTCCTCATTAACTACATTTTAATATTCACACTTAAACACGCATACCTTTACATTTACCTTTGGTTGTTGCGCCGAAAAGTGTTATCTCATCCTTAATAGGTCGATGATCTTTATAGAAAGGGTTTGTAAGGTATGAGGGTTTTTATACACGAGGTTTTTATTATTCACAAGAGGTAGTAGTGAAGGGACATTATTAACAGGATAAATGGCTGATTCCTTTGAATAAAGAATGATATGTTTCTATCGAAGTAATAGTTCATTCTCGGGAGCAAAAATGGGGACATTGATGTTTTTTAGGAAAATGGAAAAGATTGGTGTTTAAGCAGTGGGATTTGGTGTTTCAGCAACGGGAAATGGTGTTTCAGCAACGGGAAATGGTGTTTCAGCAATGGGAAATGGTGTTTCAGCAACGGGAAATGGAAGAGGGAATGAATTATGATCTGGAATGACATGGCAATGCTTTCCAATCTGCAGATTAATTCTTCCTATATTGGAATTTTTCTTTTCAGCCACCCTCCAAAGCTAAGATCTGCAAAATAATCAGTTGTAACATGGAAACCCTTGACAGGGATTATTAGTTAAGAAATCTAATCTAAAAATAAATATATAAACAGAAAATTAAGTGCATTGAGGGATAGCCGGTTCCCCCAAAAAGGCATAGTGTATGTCTGCTATGCAAGTAGCTTTGAAATCCTCTTTAGAAATAGGATGTTTATACAAACGAAGTCAATACCCATTTACTAATAATGGTGTTCTTGAATCATCAATCGTTAGGAGTCTAACTGTTCCATTTGGAAAAACAGTATCTACTTCATAAGGTCCTAGCCACCTTGTTCTTAATTTACCTTGAAATATTTCAAAACGGGAGTCATACAGTAAGGCCCAATTACCTTTTTGGAACTGCTTGTGCTTAATAGTTTCGTCATGCCACCTGGTTATTTGTTGTTGTATCATGGTTGTTTGATGGATGGCATCCAACCTCTTCTCATCCAATTCCTGAAGCTGCTGCAACCTAGCTGTCTGTGCATCAAGCAAGTCAAGGTTAACAGCTAAAGCAGTCCTTAAGGTTTTGATTTCAAACTCCACAGGAAAAATAGCACTTTTACCATAAACTAATTCATAAGGTGAAAAACCCGTAGTGTTCCTCCAATTAGTTCTGCAAGCCCATAATGCTTCAGGCAACCTTTGAAACCAATCCCTTCTATTCTCCTTGACTATTTTTGTTAAAATGGCTTCTATGACTTTATTTGCACTTTCCACTTGCCCATTTGCCCGGGGGTGATAAGGTGTAGTCATTTTATGCTTAATGTGATATTTCTGGAGTGTATCTTTGAAGCCATGAGAATTAAAAGGGGGTCCTCCATCTGTAACTAGCTCTCTAGGCAAACCAAACCTAACAAATATTTCTTCAAATAGAAAGGTTAACACTGATTCTTCATTAGCTTTGATGAGTGCCTTAGCTTCTACCCACTTAGTCATATAATCTGTGCAAACCAGTATATAAACTCTTTGATTGGATGGAGGACTAATGGGACCTATAGAATCTAGTGCCCATCTCTCAAAAGGTTCAAGTATTACTTGGGGGTTGAGTGGCATTTCATCCCTGTGATTAGGCTAGCCCATTCTCTAACAGCTATCGCAGGCCCTAACATATTTCTTTGCATCCTTGAAAAGTGAGGGCCAATAGTAACCCATTCTAAGAACTTTATGTGATGTTCTTTTGTCCGCAAAATGCCCTCCACAAGGGCCATCGTGGCAAGCCTTCAATATATCATAAACTTCATCTTCTCTTATGCATCTTCGAATTTCCTGATCGAGTCCTGTGTGAAAAAGACACCCACTTATCCAGCTGTACCTAGCACTTTGCTGAACGATCTTTCTTTTCTCTCTGTGCGATAGGTGTGATGGTAGTTTCCCTGCAACTAAGTAATTGGCAATGTCTGCATACCAAGGTGAGTGAGCAGATACTACAAATAAATATTCAACAGGAAAAGAATCATCTACTGGAATATTTTCATCAGTTTTTAACCGAGAAAGAAAATCAGCAACTACATTTTCTTTACCTGGTCGATCTACAATTGTGATATCAAATTCTTGTAATAATAATAACCATCTGGTAACTCGAGCATTTGTAACTGATTTGTTCATTAAATATTTAATGGCCGAGTGATCAGTATGCACAAAAGTAGTATAACCAGTAATATAATGTCGAAACTTATTAATAGCATAAATGACTGCTAAGAATTCTTTCTCAGTGACTGTATAATTAAGTTCAGCAGGGGTCATATTTTTACTAATAAAATAGATAGCATAGGGAAGATTGTTTTCTTCTTGACCCAAGACAGCTCCAATTGCAGTATCTGAAGCATCAGAGGATATATGAAAGGGGAGTGCCCAGTCAGGTCCTCTTAAAATGGGCGCTATAGACAATTGATGTTTAAGTTCATTAAATGCTTTTTGACAACCATCAGTCCACTTAAATTCAGCATTTTTCATAAGTAACACAAACAAAGGAGAAGCTATTTTAGAAAAATCCTTGATAAATCTTCTATAATATCTAGCATGTCCTAAAAAAATTCTTACATCAGTTTGTGTTTTAGGGATAGGAAGAGTCTGAATTACTTGTACTTTAGCTGGATCAACTTGAATTCCTAGGAATGAGATGAAGTGTCCCAATACAATACCTTGATTCATCATCATATGGCATTTTTCAGTACTTAAGGCAAGATGTGCTTCTATACATTGTTTAAGTACTTTTTCAAGGTTCTGTAATGCATCTTCAAAGGTCACACCATAAGGAGTAAAGTCATCCATAAATATTTCTAAGGAATCATTAAGCATATCAAAAAAAATTCCTATCACTGCTCTTTGAAATGTTGTTGGGGCATTACATAGTCCAAATGGAAGAACTCTATAGGAAAAAGTCCCCCATGGACTAGTAAAAGTGGTCTTGTCCTGATCTTGGGGTGCAATCTTGATCTGATTATATCCACTAAATCCATCCAAAAAGGAAAAGAAACTCTTACCTGCCAAATTGTCTAGTACCTGATCAATAAATGGTAAGGGGAAATGATCTTTCTGAGTGGCCTTATTTAGAGCTCTGTAATCTACACACACTCTCCATTTCCCATTTTTCTTAGGTACTATTACTAATGGTGAAACCCATTCACTATCAGATATAGGATATATAAATCCTACATTCAACAGTTTTTGAAGTTCTTCCTTCACAATTTCCCTTAAATTGGGATTCATTCGTCGTTGGGGTTGACAGACTGGGCGGGATCCTTCTTTAATATAAATACGATGAGTACATAATTCAGAAGAGATTCCCTTCATATCTGTGTAATCCCATGCGAATGCTTCTTTATTCTCACAGAGTAACTTCATTAACTGTTGTGTTTCAGCATCTGTTAGGTTAGGGTTTATATTTAATGTTTTGCTAGGCTCAATTTCGACTGTTATACTTTTGGAGGAGGTGTCAGCTGATGTCTGAGATAAATCTTCAGTTCTAAGATTTTGTTGTGATTCAGATTCCAAGATTGTAGTCAAGTGATCATGTATTTCAGAGTTAACCGAAGAAGGTTCAGAAATAAAGCTACTAATAAATTCATCTTTGGTTGAATCTTTAAAAGTTAGGGTTTGTCCGATAGTCAAGATGGGTTGGGTCTCATCGTCCTCATAATCTAACCATACAGAGTTATTATTATTAATCATAGGTGTAGCATGAGGGTAAAGAGTAAGCTGTTTGGTTTCACATCCATTAGAAACTGTCATTGACCCTGGCCTACAGCTGATGAAGGCATCTGCTGTAGCCAGCCAAGGTCTTCCTAAAATCAATGGATGACACCCCAACTTTGTTTTGGTCTGTAATACCACAAAATCAACTGGGTAGTTCCAAGATTCGACCGAAATTATCAGGTCTTCAATGACTCCTTCAGGTTTGATTGTGGAGCGGTCAGCTAGCTCTAGAATGGTTGGGGTTTCCCTAATTACATCCTTTAACTGTAATAACTGTGCAGTTTCAATTGTCATGATGTTTATTGCAGCACCCAGATCTACTAGAACTCTAGAAACAAAAGTTTTTCCAACCTATACTGTGACCGTAGAATGACCAGGGTCACCATATTTCACAGGAGGGTTTTTTCCCGACATTAGAGCAGCTAGATCACCCATCACATGAACTGTGAGGGGTTCCTTAGCTTTTCTTCCAGGTTTCTTAATACAAATATCTCTAACAGTTCTAGCATAAATTGGTACATCTCTCAGTGCTTGTAAGAGTGGAATTTTAACATATAAATTCTGCAGATCTCCTAAAACATTAAAAGCAGGTGGCTCAAGTGTTTTGGTAAGAGCCAAACGTTCAGGGAATGGTGGCTCTGCTGCTTCAGCAGTCTTGTTAGAGGATGTTTCAACTGTTTCAGTATTGTTATTAGAGGATGATCCAACTGTTTCAGCATTGTTATTAGATGACTTTTCTTTTCTGGTTTCTTCTTTATCAGAATCAGAAGAAGTAATGTCATCAATAATGGGTTCAACTATTCTTTCAGAGCGTAAATGAATGTCATTACATTGCATAGGGGAAACAAGTTGGTTTTGAATATCAATTACCTGCAGGGCTTTATTATTATTTGGGTTGGGGTTAGGTTGTACAGGCAGCTGGGGTCTCATTGTCTGATTATTTGGTGGAGCATTTGATGGTAAGGAGAGATATTGTTGATACTGAGGTAATTGGTTTGGAAATGGGATCTGTGGAGCTGTCCAATTTGGGTTCCATTGATTAAAATAGGTTTGCTGTAAAGCCCAGGGATTCCACATTGTAGGATCAACAAAAGGAGGATTCGGTTGCTGCATGGGTGGGAAATTCATTTGATTAAAGTGTGGGTACTGCATTTGATTGAAGGGTGGGTAATTTGCTTGAAAAGGAGGATGATTATTCCAACGATTAAACGACATGTTAGAATTCGTACCTTGTCCTCGTGGTTGCCATTGCCTTCTCTGTGTGAGGAGGTACACTGCTTCAGCTTCTTCTTCAGTTGGCTGTAGTGCTGCTTTTATTCCTGGCAAAGAAGGGCATTGTTGAGTCTCATGGTCCTTTTCACAGATAGTGCAAATTGGTACCTTGTCTAGGGGACATTCCCTTAGTGGGTGTTTTTCCCTGCATTTAGAGCAAAAAATAGCCAGAGCAGCTTCTGCTTCTGCCTGCTTCTTTTTAACCTGCAAGGTATCAATTTGTGAAGCAAAAGAGCTTAACATTTTAGTTTTAAATTCTTCAAGTAAGTTACCTATTTCGGCCCGTGTTGCTCCTCCACTTGCTAATTTCTGGACTCTTGAGTATGTACTATCTTTGCTTTTTGGTCCGCTTGCTACTCCTCTCGAACATCTTTTACAGAGATTGACAATCTCATCATAGAATTCCTTAGATATGTCTCATTTTCCAAGCATATTCAACATATCTAAACAATCATCTCGTACCCCTTTTAGCAATATTGACTTGAGAATATCCTTACTCATATCAGGATGATCAGATCGCTGCAAGTTATACTGTAGCCTTTCCACGAAGTCCTCCAGACTTTCGTCCTCCTTCTGAGTCATCTTGAATAATTCCTCCTTCCTTTCTCTTGTTCGACAATAATCTTGGTATTTAGCCAGAAATTTCTCCTTCATCTGGTCCCATGTCATAATCACATGAGCTCCCAAGCTCATGAACCATCTTAATGCGTTCCCCTTTAATGTAGCTGGAAACAACTTCAATTTCTGAGCAGCATTAACATAGTCATAGCTTCTACACAATATATCAAATTCAAAAAGAAATTCATCAGGATCTTCTGTGGATAACCCATGGAAATTGGGTAATGCTGAAAGTGGGATATTCTTCATAGGAGTTGCTCCTCTGGGGAGATCTCCAATAGGGAATTCCAGGGTGGAGAGAGAATTCTCTCCCCTTCCTTCTACTCTGCGACCTCCACCGAAAAGTCCTTCATTGTTATCCTCCATTGGTTGTTTTCCTGATGCGCTTGCCCGGTCTTCGGAGTTTTCTGTTGGAATTTCAATGTCCTGCACTGGTTCCTCCACTTTAATTTCCTCTATTGGCTCTTCTACTGGTCGTTCGTCTTCTTCCACCGGTTCCTCAGTATATTCTGATGGTTCTATAACCCTCTCTGGTCCCACTACTTCCTCTGTCTGATAGTCTGTCTGGGAAGAGTGTTGGGTTTGTGGCCTTCGAGAGCTTAACCTCTGGGATGTCTCAGCTTTTGAAATAATATCATCAATAAAAGTTTTTCTTCCTCCTCCTTTGCCCTTGCTGCCTGAATGGTTAACCTTCTTGCGTCCTCTCATGCATCCTGCATCTCTAAAAGAAAATCGTTAATACTCTTAAAATCTTCAGTCGCCTTCCCCGGCAACGGTGCCAAAATGTTGGTCACTTTAATTGTTTATTAATAAAACAGTCGAGTGCCACATAAATTATCAACCCGGGAAAGTCTGATTATTCCAAAGGTGACCACATACTGTATGTACTCAATCTTAATAGTATTAAAAGTTGTAGTATAAACAGTTTACTATCTATTAAACCCCTACTCTGTGTTACAGCAGTTACAGCAGTTACAGCCTATTGCAGGAATGGAATAAGAGCAGATAACTTAAAGAAAACAAATCTGCAAAAGGGAGTGATGGCTGTCCTGCAACAAAGGATCAGGACCCTATCCTCAGAGTAAGGACTTTCAGCACCTGCCTCTGTTGTCCAGTTCACCAATACACTCTGTAAATCCTAATCACCAGTGAGGCACTCATATACAGCATCAATCAGTTAAAAGGAAAACAGAGTTTCAGCAAAAGTAAAATATCATTAGAGGCAGTACTCGTAAATAAGATATAAACAAAAATCACACACACGACACACAACAGAAAGAAGATGGGTGAATCTTGTGATGAAGGTGGGCCCTGTCCTTCTCACAAGATTCCCCAGGACACAGAAACTAAGATAAAATACTCAGAACAAAACTTTATTCATCTGTCAATAGACCATATTACAAAAAAGATTCAGTCTCATCCCTTCACTACAGTTTCTGTGTTACAGCTTGTTCCCTCTTTCTCTATATATCCCCCCTCTAATGTAGATGTCTCCTCTTTATAGAGGAGACATCTATTACAAAAGATTTTCATTATACATTCTGGTTCAACCCTTTGTACCAAAAATAGGAAAATCAGTTCTCGTTAACAGAATATTGTTACAATCGTGTGGATCATGATCATTACGACCAATATAGTAATCGGTCGGACTCCTTTGCCGATGTAGATTTGTTACGCAAATCTCAACTGTTTCCTTGAAGTTCACATGCTGTTCTTGCTGTTTCAGCTTCGAGGTTCATGTTGTTCTTGCTGTTTCAGCTTCACGGTTTGCGTTGTTTCCGCTGTTTCATCAACTGCAAAATGTGGTCCTGCCAGTTAGGCAGTTTCAACAATTGTTCAGCAACTTAATCAACTTCAAGGATCAATTATAAAGATAGCATGATTACGTGTTGAATAATTAAACATATAGCAATGAGGAGAGTTACTATATACCTTTTGGAATGATTAAGTCAAAATACTAGCAAAGGCTTTCAACTAAGGGTTGAAGAGGGTAATATAGTGACAAAATATAAGGTCAAAAATAGACAATATGGGATCCTAACAGTTACCTCGGCCGTATTCCCTTAGGAGTCGAAGGGAACAACCTGGGTGATAACATCATTGGCAACTCCACTGGGGATCTGAATCATTTTGTTTATTACTGAAAATCTAAGTACTTGATTAGTTTGCCTCTTGAATAAAATCTTTAAGTTGTTTTGAAAAATCACAAAAAATTAAAATAATCTGAAAAATCTCAAAAAATCTCGTTCCCTGGAGAAGATCCCCCTTTTCTTCAGAATTATTTCATGTTTAGCCCTGATCTGTGATGGTGGACAGAGATCAGGCACTTCAAAGTTAATTCAACCACCTGGCGACTCCACATCATCCTCATAATAAAGACTCCGCTGGAGAAATGAACCCGAAATAACTCTATGAAAAGATCAAGCTTTTGACCTGGATTGTTATCCAAGAGATTATGTTCTTTCTCATCCATAATATTTTGCTATGTATATTGTATTGTAGAGATAATTTTTATAATTTTCCTTTGAAAAATGTTGATGAAAAGCCTCCTTGCACATTAGAACAACAGTCTTCTATTACTGTTGAATATCATCATACAGTTAAGGAGGAACCAAAAATCGAGCCCAATCTTCCAATCCTTGTACATACTCCCGTGCCTCATAAAGTTCCTGATAGATATAAGCCTCTCATTTTGCCTCCCACGCTCAATCCTTTGCCTAAAGATCATCCTGAGTATCTCCCGAGATTTGATGGAGAGAATGGAGTTACTGCTCAAAAACATATCCAAGCTTTTGAAGACTATCTTAACATATTTGAAGTAGAAGAGGAGGATGTCAGTATTAGGCTTTTCGCCCTTTCTTTGCAAAGTGAAGTTAGGACTTGGTTCAAGACCTTGCCTGATCCGGATTTAAGCAGGAACGCAATAGATTACAGAGATAACCATAAATACAGAGATGCGATAACCATAAAAACAGAGATGCAACAGAAATAATAATATGCGATAACCATAAAAACAGAGAATACTGAAATATGCTTACAAATAGAAATAACCCAGCTAGGGCGATGGTAGCTTATCTCTGAGAAGAGATGTGTCGGCTACATGCCTCTGAACTGTTTCGAACTGTCTTTTCAATGAGGCTCGAAGGCCTATTTATTATTGAGAAACAATGGAAAACCCTTAACATTCCAAAACCTAACCCTAGAAGATGAAAACGCCAAACTATGGGCCCCGTTTGGGTAAATTGGTACATCAACTTCCCGGGGTCGTAACTTTGGCATACGATCTCCGTTTTACGCGCATGATAGCCCGTTGAAAAGATCTTTCTGAGGACTATAACGCAAACAACGATTTTTTTATCTAAAAAATCGCAGCAGCGGGATTTCCCAAAAAACGTCGTTTAGGGCCTCAAAACGGCTCCGGAAGTTTAGGACCCGAAAACTGCTAAAAATAGTAAATTGTGCTATAATTAAGGAAACTGAAAATGTCAAGAGGGACAATGGTGGGGGTCTAGGTGGACTTGGCAGGTGGCCACCAATATCCACCTGGATCATTCCTCCCCCCTTAGGAAGCAATGGTCCCCATTGCGTTGAGTTCCTCCATGAGATGGGGAAACTTTTGCTGAACTTGGTCCCTGGTGAGCCACTTGCCATTGTGAAGGAGTTGGCCTGCTTTGACAACTCGATACAGTTGAATATTCTGTCGGCGAGTATTCTTGATCTGTTTGTCCATGATTCGATCAGTTGCAGCTTGTTCCATGCAATCCGGATTTAATTCTGTGGGGGTGAGCTGTTCTGCAATGTTGGATGTATCTAGTAATGGTGGAAAGTATGGTCGAAGGCGGTCCACATTGAACACTGGGTGCAGGCCAAGGAATGGGGGAATGCTGAGTTCAAATGCATTGTCTCCCACAGCCTTAGTAATGGTGTAGGGACCATATCGGAGTGGTCTCAGTTTCCGATAGGCTCCAGTAAGGCGTTCCTTTTGTAAATGCAACCAGACTTTGTCACCCACCTGAAACTTGTGTGGTACCCCTCCAGGTAACGAGAAGTTGTTCCTGTGTTCTGTCATGACTGTATCCCTCTGTTGCTGCTACTGTGTGGAGGAACCCTTCGCGGGGGTCATGGATGTAGCAACGATCTTCCCCTTACTTTGGGAACGAACCAGACAGAAAATAAATTTCCTAGTCTGTGAGATGAGCTTGCTGCCTTTCTTAGCAGTGATCAAAGAGGTGGCGGTAGGTGGGGCTACCTCTGGTATCCTGTATAATGAATTATCCAAAGAAATGATGACAGCGCGAGGCCTTGACTCATACACAGCATGTCGCCTCCACAAGTATGGCTGGCCTAATAGTACATCACAAACATCCAGAGGTGTAACATCACACAATACCTCGTCTGTGAAGGGCTTGATGCTGTAGGGAAGGCGGCACTGCTGGCGAACTTTGAGATCTCGTCCTTCGTGAAGCCAACCGATAGTGTACGGCTGTGGGTGTGGTGTAGTTGGTAGGCCCAACCGCTTCACGACCTCTGCTGAAATGAGGTTCTTTTGGCTGCCACTGTCGACAATGAATTGCAGCGGCGAACCCTTCACCCACATCTGTGAGTGGAAAAGACGTTCCCCCTCCTCTGGATCTTCGGGCTCATTTTTCTGGATCTTGGCAGTAGCAACAGTGGCACTGGGATCCGCATCAATAATCTGCTTCCCTTTGTCATTCCCCTTGTCGGGTTCTGACTCAGAGTCGGAACATGCATCTGATTCGGAAGCCTTCAACTCGGCCACCAGCGACTGCTTGGTCCGACACTCACTTGTGTTATGAGTGGGACTCTTGTGGAACTCACACCACTTTCCTGTGTCCTTCTTCGGCTTCGTGGTGTTGTTCTTTTCTTGCAGCTTCGACGGGTTGTCTTGGGTCACCCCGCCTTGGCTTTGTCCTTTGGGCTTTGGATTTGCAGATCCAAAGTCTCGCTTCTTCTGTTTGAACTTTTGCTCGATTTTGACAGCGTATCGGTATGCTGTGCCGAGTGAGGAGATGTTCAAGAACTCCATCTCTTCCTGGATGTATCTGTGTAGGCAACCGCGGTATTTGAGTACCAGATGCAGCTCAGAATCTTTGATACCCAACTGTGTGCGAAGGGTATGAAAAATGTTTGTGAACTCCGGCACATCTTGGTCTCGTCCCTGCCGCAGTGTGGTCCATTTGATGTATTTGTCCTCATAGCTTCCGACGGGGTAGTACTGCTCCTTGATGGCATCCCGGAAGTCATTCCAAGTGGGTGCGGTTGAAAATAGTGAGCCTGTACTTTCATCCTTCTGCTCGCAATAGGTTTCCCACCAGTCCTTGACGTGGGGGGCTGCTTTGAGAAGAGCGAAAACAATCTTCTCCCGACTTGAAAATTCGTGAACAGAAAAATACCCATCTAGCAGATTTAACCATTTATCTACGGCATCTGTGTCTATTTGACCCTCGAAGATGGGGATTTCAAAATTAACTTGTACCTTAAACGGTGTGGCGTTTCCAGAGTAGCTGTTGGAAGCCGATGCGTCGCCTCTGGGTAGCCGTTGAAGGATCTGCGCAAAGCTATCCATCATCGCGTTCCTTTGCCGCTCGAGCGCTTCTTCGAGCAAGATTTTGATAGGATCTCCTGCCCCCTCGTCTTTCTTCTCATCCGCCATGAGAGGACGTCGAGATTTGCGAGGCTGGTCTTGCAAAGGTTCGACCAGTTCAAGCCCTAACTCCTTATATCCCGACCTCGTTGGGGACATGCAAAGAAAAACAGAGAAAAAGCAGACCGCTCTGATACCACTGATCCGAATTTAAGCAGGAACGCAATAGATTACAGAGATAACCATAAATACAGAGATGCGATAACCATAAAAACAGAGATGCAACAGAAATAATAATATGCGATAACCATAAAAACAGAGATGCCGCGGAAATAATACTTCATTTAATTAATGGAGAATACTGAAATATGCTTACAAATAGAAATAACCCAGCTAGGGCGATGGTAGCTTATCTCTGAGAAGAGATGTGTCGGCTACATGCCTCTGAACTGTTTCGAACTGTCTTTTCAATGAGGCTCGAACGCCTATTTATTATTGAGAAACAATGGAAAACCCTTAACATTCCAAAACCTAACTCTAGAAGATGAAAACGCCAAACTATGGGCCCCGTTTGGGTAAATTGGTACATCAACTTCCCGGGGTCGTAACTTTGGCATACGATCTCCGTTTTACGCGCATGATAGCCCGTTGAAAAGATCTTTCTGAGGACTATAACGCAAACAACGGTTTTTTTATCTAAAAAATCGCAGCAGTGGGATTTCCCAAAAAACGTCATTTAGGGCCTCAAAACGGCTCCGGAAGTTTAGGACCCGAAAACTGCTAAAAATAGTAAATTGTGCTATAATTAAGGAAACTGAAAATGTCAAGAGGGACAATGGTGGGGGTCTAGGTGGACTTGGCAGGTGGCCACCAATATCCACCTGGATCATTGCCTGAAGCTAGCATCTCTAATATTGAGCAGTTTCTCAAACTCTTCCTTGATAGATGGATGATCAAAGTTAATTTCCTCTTGCTCATTGAAGAATATAATCAATTAAAAAGGCTTCCAAATGAATCTGTTCAGCAATTTTCTAACAGATTTAATCAGATCTATCATTCAATGCCTTTAAATATAATACCTCCCCATGATTTAGCTCTATTGCATTATCCGAGAGCTTTTGATCCTAAGATTGAATTCCGTTTAAGAGAAAGAAGCCCGTCCACTATTAAAAAAATGCAGGACATGGCAGTGGACGTGGAGGCAAATTTGAAGATTAGAGAGGAACAGCGCAAGGCAGAGCAAGAAGAAAAACTTCTTTATTTGTTAAAAGAAACAGAGGAAATGATGCAGCAGATCGCAATGAAAGTTGAATGTTTAGAGCACCAGAACACATCTATTTTGCAGAAGGAAAATAGTGATATTCACGAAAAAACCTACCACAAATCAGATGACATATTCATAGAGCCATACGTGAAGGAGCAATCTCCTGATATACTGTGTGAATATGATAGCTTTCCTTCTTTCAATTGTTTGCCAAAATATGATCTATATGATGATGAATATGCTCCTCAAATCCATATTAACCTTGCAGAGGGAACATAAGCTATTTTGGGAGAAACGAAAGTTCAGGTTCAGCAGCCTGAACCCAGTGATCAGCTTGTTCATTTCAGCTATGAAGAAATGGAGGAAAATGCAGAAAATTTTGAGACCAGCGAAGGAAATTTACCATTTTGTTTTGAATCTTTTTAGTTTATTAGGGAGAATTATCATGCAGTTAATAATCAAGTGTCAGCATGCTTTGATACTGACCATCTAGACGAGAGTCAAATCCTTGCTTATGATGCATTACCTCTAGATTTGCAGCCCCAAAGTGCCATTGAATGTCAGATTGAAGAAGAAGACTTGGAAGCAGCTGCTGATGATCAAATGATCCAAGTTCTTTCCCAACCGCTTTGTTTTCAGTCATCTGAGCTATTTAAAGATAGAGAGGAGAAGCTAGTGCAAATTTTCCAGGTTCCATCTGAGCCTGTTTGTAATGAATTGCAAGTATCATTCCAGGTTCTATATAATCCATCTGCTGACAGACTGAGTGATGAAATAAATCACTGCTCTGCTCCATTAACAGGCTGTAAGGCTCAATATCAAGATGTTGCTAATTTCCCAATTCAAAGGCATGATAGCTATCCAAAGCATTTGTACAGTTGTTTAAATCAGCCCAAGAATTATGTATATATTTTGCAGGACCCTTTTGTACAGTTTCTTGATTCAGCAAAGGAGATCAGCAATTCCCTTTTCTTCTCAAAAGTTAACAAAGCTATATCAGATTGCAAGATCTCCATTTCAAGCACCAACAAACACAAGCAGCAAAGGTCATTGATGTTTATAATGCTTAAGTGGCTGCATTGGCTGTTTCATTTCACCTAACCAGCAAAGTAAGTGCTCATTAGAGTAGGTAGGTAGGATTTCAGCTTTCTGTTTGGATAGCAAGCTTGCTACAGTTGAAGCCCGAAGTGAAGGCCCTAAGCTCTTCAAGTTTGCTGTCATATTGATCTGGATTTAAACAGGAATGCAATAAAATACAGAGATAACCATAACGACAGATATGCAGCGGAAATAATACTTCATTTCATTACTGTAAAATACTGAAATATGCTTACAAATAGAAATAGAAATAACCCAGCTAGGGCGATGATAGCTTATCTCTGAGAAGAGATGTGTTGGCTACATGCCTCTGAACTGTCTTACAATGAGGCTCGAAGGCCTATTTATTGTTGAGAAACAATGGAAAACCCTTAACATTCCAAAACCTAACCCTAGAAGATGAAACGCCAAACTATGGGCCCCGTTTGGGTAAATTGGTACATCAACTTCCTAGGGTCGTAACTTTGGCATACGATCTCCGTTTGACGCGCATGATAGCCCGTTGGAAAGATCTCTCTTAGGACTAAGACGGAAAAGATGATTTTTTACCTAAAAAATAGCAGAGCTAGATTCCCCAAAAAACATCGTTTAGGGCCTCAAAACGGCTCCGGAAGTTTAGGACCCAAAAAACTGCTAAAAATAGTAAATTGCGCTATAATTAAGGAAACTGAAAATGTTGAGAGGAACAATGGTGGGGGTCCAGGTGGGCTTGGCAGGTGGCCACCAGTATCCACCTGGATCATTCCTCCCCCCTTAGGAAGCAATGGTCCCCATTGCGTTGAGTTCCTCCATGAGATGGGGAAACTTTTGCTGAACTTGGTCTCTGGTGAGCCACTTGCCATTGTGAAGGAGTTGGCCTGCTTTGACAACTTGATACAGTTGAATATTCTGTTGGCGAGTATTCTTGATCTGTGTGTCCATGATTCGATTAGTTGCAGCTTGCTCCATGCAATCTGGATTTAATTCTGTGGGTGTGAGTTGTTCTGCAATGTCAGATGTATCTAGCAATGGTGCAAAGTATGGCCGCAGGTGGTCCACATTGAACACTGGGTGCAGGCCAAGGAATTAGGGAATGCTAAGTTCAAATGCATTGTCTCCCACAGCCTTAGTAATGGTGTAGGGACCATATCAGAGTGGTCTCAGTTTCCGATAGGCTCCAGTAAGGCGTTCCTTTTGCAAATGCAACCAGACTTTGTCGCCCACTTGAAACTTGTGTGGCACCCGATGTTGATCATGTTGCTGCTTGTACTTGGCATTTGCTTTCTCCAGAACGTCATGGACCTGCTGGCGAATATGTTGGATGTGTTCAATGAAGCTGGTTGCCTTGTCTGTTTCGGACTGGACATGAGCTGAATCTGTGTGAGTAGGTGCAAGTGGCATGGCCACATCAATGGGGCATAGTGGCTGGAATCCCAAGCCCACCTGAAAAGGGCTGTGGCCAGCTGAGCTATGAAGAACTCGGTTGTAGCTGTGCTGAACATAGGGGAGGCTCTCGTCCCATGTGCGTGGATGCTTTGAGTTGTACATGCGCAGAATGTGTACAATCATCCTATTGACAACCTCTGTCTGGCCATCAGTTTGAGGATGGAAGGCTGTGGACTTAGTGAGTTTGGTGTCTAGCATTGACCAGAGGCTGGACCAAAATGTACTGAGGAACCGACTGTCCCGATCTGAGATGATAGACTGTGGGATCCCAAAGTGCACCCACACTCGTTCGAAGAAGAGTTTAGCAGTGGCTTCTGCTGTGATATTCTTCTTGTAGGATGCCATAATGGCCATCTTCGAGAACCTGTCGACAACCACAAAAACACAGTCATTTCCATGCTTAGTGGAAGGAAGGCCTGACATGTAATCCATGGAGATGGATTCCTAAGGTCGACTAGGGGTAGGCAGCGGGTTATAGAGGCCTTGCTTCTTAATGGTCGGTTTGGCAATGGCACAGGCAGTACATGATCTGATATACTTCCCGACATCTTGTCGAAGATTAAGGCCAATAGAAATACGTTTGCAGTACTGCCACCGTTTTCTCGACCCCGAAATGCCCAGCAGTTCGACTATAGTGTGCTTCCCAAATCATCTTGGCACGCTCACTTGAAGGAACACAAAGGTGAGCCAGGTGGCATAACAGGGCATCCTGGAGGTGAAAATCTAGAACATGGCGACCCTCCAAGAGTGTCTAGTATGTGTGGCCAAATTCTGGGTCGCTTTTGTAGAGAAGTGGCCAATCAGAAGTCTCGTGCCCACAAGATTTGAGCACAGTGGTTAACGCCATGATCGGTGGTCAACTGAGGCAATCTGCAACATTATTGGTGCTATCCTTCTTATATTTGATATTCAAATGGATCTGTTGCAGGTATGTAGACCACTTCTGATGGCGATCATTCTACAATTTCCCTTGGGTCTGTATGAACTGGAGGGGTCGGTGGTCTGTGTGGATGACCGTTTCCTTCCCCAAAATGTAATGCTTCCATTGTCGGCAGGCCTGCACAATGGAATACATCTCTTTATCATAAGTGGGATACTTCCGGACTGTGTCTGAAAGTCTTTCACTGTGATATGCCACTGGATGCCCATGTTGAGTAAGGACTACCCCAATAGCATAGTCAGAGGCATCTGTCTCGACCTCAAATGGTTGTTGTAAATCTGGTAACGCAAGCACTGGTGCTGTGCAGAGGCGATCTTTCAACTCTATGAATGCCTTCTGTTGAGATTCAGACCAAAAAAACTTTGCTTTCGCTCCTCCCTTGGTGACTTGACTCAAGGGCCAAGTGATATGAGAGAACCCCAACACGAATCTGCGGTAGAAGTTGGCAAGACCTAGAAAGCTGCGGAGCTCTGTCAGAGTGGTTGGAGATGGCCAATCCCGAATGACTTGGATCTTGGCTGGATCCACATGCACCCCCTGTTCATCAATAATGTATCCTAGATATTGAACTTGGGTCATGCCAAAAGTGCATTTCTCCAAATTGGCACATAGCTTGTGTTGTCGCAGTGTTTGGAGAACCTGTCGGATGTGATGGAGGTGCTCTTCCCAACTCTGGCTGAAGATCAAAATGTCATCCAAGTATACCACTACAAATGAGTTGGTGAAAGGCCGCAAGATGTCATCCATTAGCCTCATGAAGGTTGCAGGAGCATTCGTCAATCCAAAAGGCATAACCAACCATTCGAAAAGGCCCTCCTTGGATTTGAAGGCAGTCTTCCACACATCAGAGGGTTCGATTGGTACCTGGTGATATCCTGACTTTAGATCGATCTTGCTAAAATATTTTGCCCCCTTTAGTTGGTCCAAGTGGTCATAAATCCGTGGGATCGGGTACCTATTATGGACAGTGATCTTGTTCAGTGCCCGATAGTCAATACAGAGTCTCCAAGTCCCATCCTTCTTCTGTACCAACACGATCGGGCTCCCACAAGGTGATGAACTCAGACAGATGTGACCTTTTTCAGCAGCTCCTGAATCTGCCTCTTGATTTCATCGTTCTCCAGAATGGAGCGACAATAAATTGGTCCATTGGGTAGCGGCGCACCTGGGGTCAGATCGATGGAGTGCTTGACCTGACAGTGCAGAGGGACCCCTGCGGGGGAGGTGAAGATGTCCTCGTATTCCTCCACGACCTTGTCCATCTGTAGTTGTCGTGCAGAAGGGCCCTGCCTGGAGGCTGTGGCCACCGTCTTCTTCTTTCCTTGAGGGCGTATCATCAGGAAAACAAATTTCCCGGTTTTGGAAATGAGCTTACTACATTGTTTTGCAGTAATCAAAGAGATGGCGGTAGATGGTGCTACCTCTGGTATCCTGTACAACTTGTTTCCCAATGTAATAATAACAGCACGGGGCCTTGATTCATACACAGCATGTCGCTTCCACAAGTATGGTTGCCCTAATAATACATCACAAACTTCAAGGGGAGCAATGTCACACAATACCTCATCCGTGAAGGGCTTGATGTTGTATGGAAGGCGACACTGCTAGCTCACATGAAGATCCTGTCCTTGGTGAAGCCACCCGATGGTGTATGGTTGTGGATGTGTTGTGGTTGGTCAGCCAAACCGCTTCACGACCTCTGCCGAAATGAGGTTCTTTTGGCTCCCGCTATCGACAATGAACTGTAGCGGGGAGCCCTTTACCCACATCTAGGAGTGGAAGAGACGCTCCTCCTCCTCTGGATCTTCCGGTTCATTTTTCTGGACCTTGGTGGTAGCAACAGTGGCGTTGGGATCTGCGTCAATGATCTGCTTCCCTTTGTCATTCCCCTTGTCGGGTTTTGACTCAGAGTCAGAACATGCATCTGATTCTGAAACCTTTAGCTCAGCCACCAGTGACTGCTTGGCCCGACACTCACTTGTGTTGTGAGTGGAGCTCTTATGGAACTCACACCATTTTCCCGTGTCCTTTTTCGGCTTCGCGGGACTGTTCTTTGCTTGCAGCTTTGGCAGGTTGTCTTGGGCTACCCCGCCTTGGCTTTGTCCTTTGTTCTGTGGTTTAGGGGCACCTTTCCCTTGCTTCTGATTCGCAGATCCAAAGTCTCGCTTCCTTTGTTTAAACTTCTGCTCGACCTTGACGGCATACCGATATGCTGTGCCAAGCGAGGAGATGTTCAGGAATTCTATTTCTTCCTGGATGTACTTATGCAGGCAGCCGCGATATTTGAGTATCAAATGCTGCTCCGTATCCTTGATTCCCAAATTTGTGCGAAGGGTATGGAAAAGATTGGTGAACTCTGGCACGTCTTGGTCCCTTCCCTGCCGCAGCGTGGTCCACTTTATTTATTCATCCTCATAGCTTCCGACAGGGTAGTACTACTCCTTGATGGCATCTCGGAATGAATTCCAGGTGGGTGCGGCTGAAAATAGTGAGCCGGTATTTTCATCCTTCTGTTTGCAGTAGGTTTCCCACCAGTATTTGACGTGGGGGGCTGCTTTGAGAAGAGCAAAAATAATATTTTCCCGACTCGAAAATTCATGAACAGAAAAATAACTCTCTAGCAGATTTAACCATTTATCTACGACATCCGCGTCTATCTGACCCTCGAATATGGGGATTTCAAAATTAACTTGTACCTTAAAGGGCGTGGTGTTTCCAAAGTAGCTGTTAGAAGCCGATGCATCACCTCTAGGTAGCCGCTGAAGAATCTGGGCAAAACTATCCATCATCGCGTTCCGTTGTCGCTCGAGGGCTTCTTCGAGCAAGATTTTGATAGGATCTCCTGCCCCCCCGTCTTTCTTCTCATCCGCCATGGGAGGTCGTCGGGATTTGCGAGGCTGGTCTCGCAAAGGTTTGACCAGTTCAAGCCCTAACTCCTTATATCCCGACCTCGTTGGGGACATGCAAAGAAAAACAGAGAAAAAACAGACCGCTCTGATACCACTGATCCGGAATTAAATAGGAATGCAATAAAATACAGAGATAACCATAACGACAGATATGCAGCGGAAATAATACTTCATTTCAATACTGTAAAATACTGAAATATGCTTACAAATAGAAATAGAAATAACCCATCTAGGGCGATGATAGCTTATCTCTGAGAAGAGATGTGTTGGCTACATGCCTCTGAACTGTCTTACAATGAGGCTCGAAGGCCTATTTATTGTTGAGAAAAAATGGAAAACCCTTAACATTCCAAAACCTAACCCTAGAAGATGAAACGCCAAACTATGGGCCCCGTTTGGGTAAATTGGTACATCAACTTCCCGGGGTCGTAACTTTGGCATACGATCTCCGTTTGACGCGCATGATAGCCCGTTGGAAAGATATCTCTGAGGACTACGACGGAAGAGATGATTTTTTATCTAAAAAGTCACGGAGCTAGATTTCCCAAAAAACATCGTTTAGGGCCTCAAAACGACTCCGGAAGCTTAGGACCCGAAAAACTGCTAAAAATAGTAAACTGCGCTATAATTAAGGAAACTGAAAATGTTGAGAGGAACAATGGTGGAGGTCCAAGTGGGCTTGGCAGGTGGCCACCAATATCCACCTGGATCACATATATATAAATAAAACAGCCAGCAAAGAGAAGTTTTCAGTTTACAGCAAATAGTTGAAGATAAGGCCATCTAACCTGCTATTCTTGAATTTTCACAAGGAAAAGCCATCCCCAAGTGGAGCCACTATTAGCCTCCTATTGCAATAGGTTTCATATTTCATGATTGACAGTGGAAGTGCCAAAAATGTTCATCTTTTCCATGCTGCAAAAGTTCCATTTTTGAAAGATTTCTCAGTTAAGGGAAGGCCAAATAGCTTAATCTTGGCTTCCCTAGGTTTAAATTTCTTGTTTTAGAAGATAGAGAATAAAGATATGACCAAACTATTTAATCTTGGCAGATTATTAGCTAGGTAGAGAAGCAAGGGTGCTCAACTGCTTAATCTGAGCCCCTGAAAGATATAAGGGTAGATTTAGATAGGAGGATAGCCAAAAGAAAGGTTGAAAAGCTGGGTTTGCTAGTTCAAGTGCACCCAAACCAAAAAGAAGAGAAAATGCTAGGTAAGTAGGCTGGGTAGGCAGTTTTGAGGTTGGAGAATGATGAATTGTGATCAATTTTGTGTTTTCAAGTGTTATATCTATTCAAATCACAATTGCAAGGCAATTTTTCCTTTGGAGCAGCTCAAGTGAGGCATGTCTAACTTCCCCTTCTTCCTTTTCCCCAAATCATTCACTAATTTCCCCAAAGGATATTGAGATCTGCTCAATAGTCCTAGATCTCTCCATTAAACCCCTTCTTCCTTTTTTAAAAGCCTAAGTTTCTCATACTTAGCGCTTTCTTCACAAATTCATATTAACTTCTAACTTATTATGTAAATCCCTCTTTATTTCCCCTTCCCCTATTAAAAATATGTTATAAGTCCCTCTATATACATATCCCCTCCCTCTGGTTGAAAAATAACCATAAATATGCTTGGGAATTACTAAGTTTGCCTGAAACTTAGTAAGAACCCTCACCTTGCTCATTAACCATCTTCCAAATGCATTTGGACTTCTTCCATTGCATAAAATCCCTCCTCCGATGTATAAAAACCCTTCATCTAAGCTTGTTTTCACCTTTTAAAGGCACAAAACCCCCTTTTTCCATGCTTCGGACCTCTTCCGATGCACTAAAATCTCCCTCCGATCATATAAACCCTTTTTTATTATAAAAAACCCTCCTCCGATGGCTTCCCCCCCCCCCTCCGACGTGATATCGCTGTCGGAGGTGGTAGTCACAAGTGTTGGCCCATATATATGCCCCCATTCTCCATCCTCCGATGCGATATCGCTATCGCATCCGAAGCAATATCATTATCGCGCCCGAAAGATATATCGCATCGCATTCCATCGCTATCGCTTTTTCCCTTTATCCCTCATATATCCACCTTCTATCGTTTTACCGCATAAACCTATGCTTTCAATAAAACATATGTTTTATCGTTAAACATGCATTTATCACAAAAAACCTGCATTTCCGTATATCGCATGCCTTATCGCATCGCTATTTCACGGTCGGCACTCGCATATATATTATGGACCGCACCCCATGTCCCCGCCGATAGCGATATAGTGATTAAATCGCAACCGTCCGATCTGCCCTCAGATCAACGGTCCATATCATGTCACAGCCTCCATTTCGCTATCGCCCATATGTAAAAAAGCTCCGACCCATTGCCCTCCGCCCCGATGGCCGATCGCCGATCTAATCGCGGCTGTCCGATCCGCTCTCCCCAATCTAACGGTGGACGGACACTACAAAGTGGCGATATGTTAGCGCCCAATGGAGGGCGGTTTTTCTCCCATACGCAGGGACGCGTGCCCTATTTTTATTGCATCGGGCCTCCTCTGACATTTTCTGCCCCCGTACAATAAGCGATCCGATAAAACCGCTTACCGCCGTAAGCCTCCACTCCGATGGCCCCGCCGATTGCGATAATGTGATCTCCTCTCAGCTGTCCGATCTGTCCGCGCCAGATCCAATGGCCCACATTCAATCTCTCCTATTTTCTTCAAAAATGGTCGCTCCCGCCCTGTAAAGTGCCATTTTTCCGTGTAAAACGTTATTTTCCTTTTATAAGGGAAAGAGGCATTTCTTCATGATTTCCATTCGGCGCCTATGCGCGCTCCTTCTTCAAGGAAAGCTAGTCATTCCTTGGCCATTTTTTGATCGCTCCAGCCCAGATTTGCTCCGGACAGCGAGCTCAGCCCCAGCACAGCTACCAGTCCACATCTCCTCCTCTATTATGCAGTTTTTACTCATTTTTGGCAGTGTGTTGATCGACCAGCGCCGAAACTCCTCCAAAGCCCGCAGAAGACCACGGAAAGCACAGCAGCAGTCAAATCTCGCCATAAAGTGGTAGGCAAGGGCGATTTTTTAGTTAAAGTGTATCAGCAGTGGAAAAAAGGCCCCGATTCAGCGAAAAGTGTATCAGAGTAGCAGCAAAGAGTATCAGATAAAGAATATCAGTGGAAGACTTAATGCCAAAGTAGATGAGCATTAGAGAAGAGCACAACAAGTTAAAGAGTATCAGTGGAATAGTAAAAGCCATTTAAGGCTCACCAAAACATATCAATGCAGTATTAAAGCCACATGAGAGCAGCGCTTCAAATTCCAAAGCATAGTTATGGCAAAATGGCTAGTGCAGAGCTCAAAGGACCCATATTAACTCATTTTTGATGCGGCTGCCTCCAGCGCAGCTCAAATAGATATTTTATGCATTTATTTCAAATAGAAGTTAGGTTAATCAGAGTTATTGCTCCAGATCTTTTATCAGATCTGTTTTGTAGATATTTTGCCTATATAAACCACCTTGAGCAATGTATTAAGGGTTGGTTGGTTGGTTGATTAAGTCATTCTAGACTTGCGTTGTAAGCCTGAGAATTTCTATGAACAAAGATTGTTGGAATGCATTGCTTCTGAACTGGCCGGTTGTGGTTTTAATGGCTGAAGAGATTAATATGGAATTCTCGTGCTTCCTCATGGTTCAATAAGTCTTTCCTACCTCTGTTTTTCAGTTTATATATGTCTGTATCATCTATATATCACAATCTAAGCTGCAGAAAGAAAGAATAGCTCAGAACTCTTTCTATATGCTCTGTGCTCAATTTCTGTCGTTTTATATGTTTTCCTCTAAATTAGTGATGAATATGCATACTTAATTGATCATGTTTAAGCTATTTCTCTCATTTCTAAATGCTGTCTAGGAATCCTTCATTGCTCCTATTTAGCCTTCATCCACATTCCCTCTTTGGCTGGATGAGAGATCCTTAATTGCCTCTCACCCCCTGACCTCCATTTCATCTTAATTCCAGCATTTAATATTGCTCCATGTGTAGATATCCTGCTCTGTATTCCTCTTGTGACCAAGAAAATGCACCAGCAACCCTTATCCTTGACTCCATGCCCAATGGTTTGAACTTCTCACACTTTGCAGTCCAGCTCTGTTTGAAGACATCATCCATCCATTCCACCAAACTTAAAACAAAACCCATGCACATCATATCTAGCCTAAAATCACCCCAAAACAAAGCTAAATCATAAAGAGAGAGCCCTCTCTGATTGCAGGTAGGCTAGGACCTACAATCCAAAGATTGGTCTGTGGTTACCTCGGCCATATTCCCTTAGGAGTCAAAGGGAACAACCTGAGTGATAACACATCCTCAATCTGGTTCAGGGACCACTACCACCATGTGTTTGTCAATTCGGAGATCCACCCCACTCAACTTCAAATCCAATCCGACCATTCAACATAAACTGCATGAGAGAACCCTTATCATCAAAGCTATCAGGAAATGGCAAGGCTAGGCTGAAAATGTTGTCACACTTGGAAAAACCCATGACATGGTAGAACAGAAACACATGCACTCCCATGCATATCAAATCTAGCAACGAAAATACACATGCAATTTGATACCTGCAATGAAGCTTGTTGTATTTTCTTGATCCTACATTTCCCTGCTTGATCTTTGATTCCTCTTGCCTTCTTTTCCTTTCTTGCTCCAATGCCAATGTGCTCCAAGAAAAATCTATGTGTCCAATAGTATGAGAGAGAGAGATAATAATGAGAGAGCTCCAAAGCTAAACTGACAAAAGGTTCACACTAAAAGGAAGAAGCTTGAGCCAAGAGCCCGCCAACTGATCCTCATAAGCCTTTTTTTTTAATGAGGCCTCTATGTTCTTCATTTTCCATTATTTTCCTTCAACTTCCTCCTCACATGTAACTTGTGGCCTGTCACCTTCCTTTTCTCCTAATTTCCATTATTTTCATAAATATTTGTGCCAAACTACTTTTTTGACTCTTTAATGCTTTAGCCATTGCCTTTGCCAATTTCCTTAGCCATAAACAACCAAATGAACACCCCCTAGGATGTCTTCCCCACCATTCAACTTGGAATATGTGTCTCATCATCCATGGTATTTATATATTTGTACATGGAATTTTCACCAGGGTTGTTACATAACCCTCCCCCTTGGGGGAACACCATCCTCAATGTTCAATGACACCTATAACCAACAAGGCTTCTGAAAACAAAACATACTTGTTGTGGGGAAAAATGCCTATGCAGGACGATCCTATCCACCTAAGGTGTGACAGTGCCTTAGCAACAAACAGAGACAGCTATTCTGGTATTCTTCCTTTATGAATTAAGAATGAAGAGAGATGGATGGACTAACCGGTGTCTTCCGTTTGTCCCTCGATCTAGATCCTCTTCTCTTTAGATGTTCACAGCTACTTGCCTTCTCGCTTGCCCAACTTCAACAAGTTCCTGCAAGATCACAAGAGAACAACTACTTGCGACAAGAGAACAGCTACTTGCGACAAGAGAAGAACACTACACAAAGACAGATATTCACATTCATAACTAGTTCAGGATTAGAAATGAACTAAATACACTAATGCAATCATACATCAAGAATACATCAGCATATAGGAGAAACCAAGATAGCTTTATTGATGAATAACAAGGTTCAGGAAGAGATACAACCCAGAGGGCTCCAATCCAGCATCTCCTTACCAGCAAATGGAATTCCTATCTTCACCCCCTTCAAAGCATTAAGCACCCAATGATTCCAATCTCAAACCAACAGCAATTCTTTGCAATAACAAAATTCCATCCTCCAGATCTCATGGAGGAGAGATCCATATATAGATGTTTGGACAGAGGATGAGTCAGCTTGAGATCTGACTAGTGTCCTCTCCCTCTGTCAGTTCTTTATTCCACTTGGAGGTTCTTGCTTCCACTTGGAGATTTGGAACCTCTTACTCATCACCAGTCGAATTCCCTGAGGCAAGTGTCATTTTGGAAGCTTCCTGGATTTTGACACCTTGAGGAATGAACTTGCCACATGTCCAATCTCGCTCAGCGCAGGTAGCCAGTGTTGGCTTTGACATTCAGCACAGGTAGCCAGTGGAGCCATTGACATTCAGCGCAGACAGCCAGTGGAGCCATTGACATGATCCTGAATTGACTTGTTTTTGAGCAGTTTCAGGTGGAGAACTTCTGTGAATTGCTGTGGTTTGTTAGCCTTGTTCCTCTCGGGGTAGGAACAACATGTTTAGGGACTTTGGATCCCTTAGATTATGGACATTTCATGCTCAATGCTGTAAGGCACAAAAATGTCTATAACAGTTGCCCCCTAAATTATGAGGCTGTTTATCGGGTGAAATGCTTTATCAGGGGGATCCGAAGTTCATCCAATGCTGGGAGGAGACCTGTAATACGATACAATACAATACATTATTTTTCATACTGCTTTCATGATCTAGCTGAGGCGGGCATTCCCATGCTCAGCTTTATAAATTCATTTTCTTGTACATAGAACAGACAATCGTCTGATGGTAGACTGATAATTTTGATGAAATTATCATCCTTTGAGTAGGATGATCATCTACTGCAATGATGTACATGTCAATGTCTTTATCTTTCCTGAATATATATCGCAGCCCGGATGGATGAAACTAGATCAGGGGTCTTCAAACTCGTTCGATCTTCACTCTAAGTACAAGTCGATCCATGTGAGAAATGTTCTGAAGTCGAACATGGAAAGACATCGCTTGATTACCGGTCAATGATGTAAACCGTTAACAAGCGCGAGAGGAATCACCGATAATGATAATGGCCCTCAAGGTACTGCAGTACAATTCACGTGGTGTGAATAAAGGACTTGGCGTCGAACACCACGCAAAATCTTTCGGTCGAAGGTCATTGATGTATACCTGTCGCCGGAAGTGAGAAACTTGCCATTGAGGCATGCAAGCTTCAAAGTACTGAAGGGGTTGTTCCTAGATCAACTTCTTGGATAATGAGCTGATGTCGACAAGAAGCGATCTGTCAAAGGAGGGCCTTAATGAATCCCACATCAGTGACACGGAATGGAGCTAATGATTTTGATGGAGGTGAAAACGATCTGTGACATATGATTCAGGGTGGCGGTCATGAAAGGATGAAGGATAATGTATGGCAGTGGATGGGACACGGTTGACTTTTCTGAACGACTTCTCTTGAACATGTGGCGACACTGATGCGATGTATCGGTAGCATTACCCCAAATATGGATGGTATGGTGAGACCATGGATGTGACCGGTGAATGAAACAACCCAACCCGATTGTGGTACGGAGGAAAAGTGTCATGTTCAAGAGCGACTTGCTACCATCAAAGTTTTCTTGAGTTTCTCCCAATTTTTCCCCAGTCATTGCTGACCAGTACCTCTTTATTTCTGTCACACCTTAGGTGGATAGGATCGTCCTGCGTAGGCATTTTTCCCCACAACAAATTGGCGACTCCGATGGGGAAGATTTGTTTAGTCATTTTATTTGTGTTTCTATCATTGTTTGTTTCATAGACTTGACAGCAACAATCGAACTGCATCTGCTATTCCCGGATGCAAAGTAGACAGTTGCTACCTTGATCCAATCACTGGACTTGTCTATGATCTGGACAATGAACTCACAAATGATTTGATGATCCTTTGTGATAGATCTTAGTACTCCCTCAAAGCATCCCTTTAATTGTACCTTGCTTGTTGCTTTTATTTGGCTTGAAACAGTGAATTAAATAGCAATCTGTGACCCAGAACCTGTGGGAAACGAGAGTTTCTCCTTCAGCGCAGACCCAGTGAAGGGATTCTGTATTTCAATGCAGTTCCCGTGAAGGCTACCTGCGTTGAATGTCAAAACCCCTGTGTTGAGGTTGCGCTGAACCAGTTTGGCCTTGTGCAGCTGGGGTTCTCTGCTCTGTTTTGCCTTGTTTTGATCTCTGATTTTTGCAGCCTGTAACCAGCATAGGTACCAGTCTGATAACTCCTTTTCTCTGCTTAGATTCTGCCTCCTTTTGTACAAAAAGACTGTGAGTGTTTTTATGTGTTTGTGGCGTCATTTACAGTTTTCCTTTACTTGAGTGAAATAGTCATCCTGTAGCCTTTGATTCAGATCTTTTGATTGTGATCTTAGGAGAGAGTTCATTGGCTATTTGCAGTTGATTATACATTTACTTTTGCATTTGGTTTGAGTTTGTCTCTTTTAAGTGTCGAAACAAGTATTCATTTCGAAAATCGTTAAGTGTTGTAATCTCTTCTACCCTCTCTGATTTCGGAAAAGTAAACTTGTTTGTATTGGTCATTTAAAAGGAAATTCAAAGTTGTACAAAAAGCTTTCTTCGTAGGCATCAATACTAAGAAAGCAGAAAACAAACACCTGCATTGTGCATTTGCATCTTGATAGTTTGCATGTCTGATTTAGGAAAAGTGCATTAGAGTGTGCTGATTGCTCTTTGAGAAAAGATGGTGTCTTTCTTTTCCCTTAGTAGCTAGGATTTTCAAAGTTGAAAAGATATAAAGCTTGCTTATCATCTTTAGACTACATTTAGGAATTGTATCATACATCTCGTGGTGAACCTTGAAAGGCAAACTTCTAAAAAGATCAACCTAAAATAAATTGAATGAACTTAACAACGCTTTGCAACATAACACACAACATAGAGGTCTAGGCTAGACACGTGTTCCGGCGTCGTAAAGCCTGGTGACTGTCGATCTCGTGGATGGTGGGTGATTCCTCCTGAGGGACGATAGCGCCAGTACGGATTTTGCTCCCACGTAGCGTCGCGTATATATTGGGAGACCCCTATAGGAATAAAACCTTTATCCTTAGGAAGCCGTGTCGGCCGCCCTACTGATTGCAATGCACTGAACACAGCATTCAGGAAGATCGACCGCCCGTACCCTAAAAAGTATTCTGCGATTTTGCGAAAAGTTTGGCACACCCTCTGCCTAGAACTCCAGAGCAGTTCCTTTTGGCCTTTTTCAGACTCTATAACGGAAAAAGTCCATCCGAGCATTTGTCACTTCGGGCTCGTTAAAACATCGAAGGAGACTAGAGTCATCTTTAGCTTTTTCTCGACTCTTTAAAATTGAAAAAGAAAGTTGTGTCTAAAACGTCGTTAAAATTTATTTTAAACGGAACAATCACCCTTTATTCCTGCGTTGATCTTTAGGTTGAAAAGATGGAGCCCACCAACCAAGGAATTCCCCTTGGTGGAAATCCTAGTCCCTTCTCCTCTTGGGGAGATGTTGGTGCGCCCCATATGGCCACATTATCGCTTCCAGGACTGACAATTGGCCTACCAGTCTGGCTCTTTTCAACCAATGTCGTTCAGAACACCACTATTCCTGAACAGTCGAGTCAACAGTTAGACCAGACCAGAGTTGCCCACCAGCCTTCGACTTCATATAATTCTTCCTCTCCTCCTTCCTCTTCGCTTGACAGAACTGGTAAAACAAAAAACCGAGTTCCTAAGGAGAAGAAGAAAAAGAAGAAGAAAGAGAAGAAGAAGAAGGAGCCAAAAGCGACTGGGGGCAGATAAGTGTCGTCTGAAAAAAATCCACACACAGCACTGGCAAGGCCTAAATCGCCATGCGTCATATGCAAGGGAGACCACTTCCACAGAGATTGTCCCTGCATCCCTCGGATACTAAGGGACTGGTCTCCCTGTCTGCACAATTCAGTGGCGTCAACCTCTGACAACCATGCTGACTGCACACCGTCAACTAGTGAAAGTGAAGCCCCAGGACAGAGAGGGAAATCTAGATTTCCCTGTAAACTGTGCGAAGGCGACCATGCCATCCACCGTTGTCCCTTCTTAGACGAGGCTAAAAGAGTTTTGGAAGATCGCCCGGTTTTACCAATGCAACTTCCTCCTGGATATAAAAAACTCCTGCCAAGTCCTTCGCTAGTTGAGAACCCGGCTGGCCCGCCCAGGTGGTCAGCCGAAGCACCTATCATTGAAGATGAACCGTCTGGATCCATGCCTGACGAAAGTCAAAAGGTTGAGGTGGCAGTTGACTTGGTTTTGCCTTCAGAGGCTCTATCTTCGAATGATACCATCACAGAGGAGAATAAAGATGACACCGTCCAAATTCTCTTCATCAACACAGACTCCGACGAACAAGGGGGCAATTTGCCCATTCCTTTATCGCAGGAAGGAACTTCGTCAGAGTCATACCCGGCCGTCTATTCGGTCCCACCACCAAGCAACCTAGTTGTCTCGTTCGACTGGAACCAACTAGGCAGACCCCGTTTGCCAGCAAGCATACCATTCAGAATTATCATTCAAATATACAGAATGATAATGGCTGGCACTATCATTGATGAGGGGGAATCTGTGAGTATCCTTTCCTCTATTGCTTGGAAAGCGCTTGGTTCGCCAGCGCTTTTGCCTGAAATGAGAAATCTATCAGGCTTTGATAAAGGAACCAGTCGACCTTTAGGGATCCCCCCCAATGTGCCCATAACATTGAAAGGGAAGACCGTTCAAATGAACGTGATGGTCATTCAAGGACCCTTGGATTATAACCTACTCCTTGGACGAGACTATATATATTGCATGGGAGCCATCGTCTCCTCACTCTTTAGAGTAATGTGTTTTCTGCATGAAGGAAGAGTGGTCAAGCTCGTGGACCAACTTTCATTTCCCGGATCACGCATCGCAAATAGTCATATACCATCCCTAAATGGTCTCTTCACGCAAGAAATGTCTCAACCCACGGTCCGTCCTCCTGATGAGCGCGAGTAATCCCGGAGGATATGACTGGAACCCAGGGGGCATGCGTCCTGGTCTGCTACGGCAGGAAAACTTTGGATATAGGGTAGGTTTCCGCGGGAGAATTTGACTAGTCTGTACCCCGCCCATGCTGGAAGAGGGTTATTCTAGAATAAGATTCTTTTGTCAAAGTTATGTGAGTTGGCGGGCATCGTCGCTCACCTTTGTCTATTTCGGTAGACATCGCCGAGGAAGTGTTTTGTTTGAAAGATTAACGAGACAATCTTTGGGTAACCTGAAAGAGGTAAGCCTCTCTTGTTAAAACAATTGTTTTGACGGAAAAGAAGTAGAGGTAACCATGAAATCGTACTTTATACCTAGGGGCATGCAAACCTTTTGGAGTGCAAGCAAAGAGCGGTTATTTATCTATTTTTTGGGTTAGCCGTTTCTTAACTTGCATAAAGAAAGGATGCGGGGCATAGCTTTGTAAGATGAAGCTCCATAAAAAATAGAATCTTAATGAGACATTCTTATCATATGACTGGGTAATCGAGCAGTTTTAGCACACAGTTCATGCTCGTTAAAAAATAAACGCAAGATCCGAGCAGTTTTAGCACATAGTTCATGCTCGTTAAAAAATAAACATAAGACCGAGCAAATGTTTCCACCCACGTTTAAGCTCGTTAAAAAATGAACTACCCGGTAAATAACCACAGTGAATGTAATATCATCAGCCATCAAAGCCTTGGTCGTGTTTGCACCATCACCTCCACTTTTCATTTGGCCGATCGTTCACCTCCATATGATTGTTTACCCATTTTGAGGAACAGCTGCGAAGAGTGATTTCACCTAGCCATCCTTGTGACACTGCCGTGATTGGAAAATTCCAACCTGTACCTGGAATCAGCTGCTAACCCTGTTTATCACTCGTTCCTCAAAAGACGAGTCTTCTTTAAGCTCTTTTCAACTGACTCGTAAAATATGAAAAGATTGCCGAGTCCTTGGCCTTCCAGCTAGTTAAAGGGACAGGAAGAGCTATCCCTCCTCTAGATTTTAATCTTTTTTGGACCTGAGGGATTATTGCACAAAAAGATCGAGCGCTTGTTTTATTCGGCTCGTTAAAACTATCGAAAACTCATCCCTTCTGTATTGTTTTATACTTTTTCGGACCTAAGGGATTAGATGACGAAAAAGGACTTTTGGAGTTAACTTTATCTACCTTTTCAGACTCTCTAAAAATGAAAAGGACCGAGTTATCCTTGTCGTTAGACTCGTTAAAATCATTAAATAGCGAAAAACTTGTCTTTAGACGAGAACGAGTTTCACTATCGCTAGGCTCGTTAAAACATAGCGATGGGCTTGCCCGAAGGGCAGGTTATAGAACAAGCATATGTTATCCTCCTCAAGCTTGAAAAAAATAAAGAGGTACTGGTCAACAATGACTGGGGAAAAATTGGGAGAAACTCAAGAAAACTTTGATGGTAGCAAGTCGCTCTTGAACATGACACTTTTCCTCCGTACCACAATCGGGTTGGGTTGTTTCATTCACCGGTCACATCCATGGTCTCGCCATACCATCCATATTTGGGGTAATGCTACCGATCCAGCATCTCCTTCCTAGCAAATGGAATTCCTATCTTCACCCCCTTCAAAGCATTAAGCACCCAATGATTCCAATCTCAAACCAACAGCAATTCTTTGCAATAACAAAATTCCAGCCTCCAGATCTCATGGAGGAGAGATCCATATATAGATGTTTGGAGAGAGGATGAGTCAGCTTGAGATCTGACTAGTGTCCTCTCCCTCTGTCAGTTCTTGATTCCACTTGGAGGTTCTTGCTTCCACTTGGAGATTTGGAACCTCTTACTCATCACTAGTCGAATTCCCTGAGGCAAGTGTCATTTTGGAAGCTTCCTCGGTTTTGACACCTTGAGGAATGAACTTGCCACATGTCCAATCTTGCTCAGTGCAGGTAGCCAGTGTTGGCTTTGACATTTAGCGCAGGTATCCAGTGGAGCCATTGACATTCAGCGCAGACAGCCAGTGGAGCCATTGACATGATCCTGAATTGACTTGTTTTTGAGCAGTTTCAGGTGGAGAACTTCTGTGAATTGCTGTGGTTTGTTAGCCTTGTTCCTCTCGGGGTAGGAACAACATGTTTAGGGACTTTGGATCCCTTAGATTATGGACATTTCATGCTCAATGCTGTAAGGCACAAAAATGTCTATAACAATACTACCCATGGAGCTTTATAACATAGCTCGTTGCAGTGTTTACAATGAATGACCAATTCAAAATCAAAACATCATGACAAAATGACAACATACCACATATTGGAGCTTTATAACATAGCTCATTACGGTATTTACAATAACCACATATACCCATATACACATATGCACATTTTCTCAACCAAGAAGTAAAATAATATGATGCCTCCATCCACAACAAGGGAATCTAGAGGCTCATGCCTCCACCCTCAAAGTGATACAAGCATCCACCTCCTTCCCAGGAAGTCTAGAATCCACGACGCAGTCAAATCTGCATCTAATGTCTAGCACTATAATCCCGTGCCACTTGTCCTCTCAACAAACATTTATTGGATCATTCTTCTAGTGACACTCCCAATGTGCATCTGATTCCATCTGGCAATGCTAATGACCAAAAAAAATCCATTCGTGACCTTCCCTTCCCTACTACAAAGTCCCTTGGGAATTTGGTCACCCTTCCATCCAGTCACTCACCTTCCAAGATCTCCTAGCACCCCCATCAAGGGCAATCCATCCCTTGGTAAGGTTTCCTCACATCCAAATATACAAAAACTAAGGCATATACCTACGTCAACACATCATACGGGTCATAACATGCTCACGTAAGTCAATGGACACTATTGGGTACTAGTGTCCCACAATGGCCCTGCTCCTTCAGTGCTTTACCAACCTACTGCTACATGTTTTAGCTTCTTCTACTACTACTGACAAATCTTGCATTCGATTTCAACCACTCAACCAGGTATTTCATGCATTCCTATACCAAGAACATAGCTTCCATTAGATTCAAAATATATTTAAATAACTTCAAATCATACCTCATTGGTAGTTCATCAATAAGGTACACTTGGAATCTTGTTCGCTTCATGTCACAAGAAGTCAAACCAGCATATTTGACCAAATCAACATGTGTAAAAATATCACATCTGGTTAGCTCAAAACACAACCATCGTAGATCAAAATCATAAATCACATGTAAACATCATAAACTAGAATCATAGATCATAAACCAAAATCATAGATCATAAACTAGAATCATAACTCATATGTAATCATCATATACCAGAATCATAAATCACATGAATAATAAAACTAAAATACAATACCGATACCTATCCTTCATCGATCCTTACTTCTTCCTTTGCTCTTTTTTATAGACACCAGATCAATTGCCACACCCAGCAAACACCCAGTGACTTCTCCTCTAACAGGTGCACATACGCATAGTGTGCATCACACACATACAACAACACCTGACACAAAACACCATGCAATACCTACACCTACACCTAACGTACAATGCATACACCTACAACCAGTGTACAACACAGTGCATCCATGTATACCCGATGTGAAATACTACCCAATACATGTACCTACATAGAGTACAACACAATGAGTACACATGCCACAATACGACGACTACATGATGCACATACATAATACCGCATGCCCATAACACAGCATGGATGACATGCACACAATACCATACATACACCAGTACTGTATGTACAACATGTACATTGTACCACCTGTACATTGCACCGCCTGCACAACATGTGCACAACATCACATATACACAGTGCCACCTACACAACGTGTACACAATGCAACATGTACAATACACCACTCTACAACGTGTACACATTACCACACGCACGATGTGTACGCGACACCATATGTACATTGCATCACATGCATGACATGTACACAGCACCGCATGCTCATAGCACCCTATGTACAACATGCACTCGACACCACATGCTCATAGCACCACTTGTACAATCATGCACACAACACCATATGTACAACATGCATGCAACACCACATTTACATAGCACTACATATCCAACATGTACATAACATCATCCATACACAACACTACATATCCAACATGCACAGAGCACCATATGCCCACACGTCATATATACATCATGAATATAGTACAATATGTATATAACACCCCATATGCAATATTCGCACAACCCTATTTGTAACATCCTATAGATAACATTGCATAAATAACATGTACACATGATATCTATACAAAACGCCACAAGTGAACACATTATAGATACAGCATGTACAACACATTCAACGTATGCACAACAATAGTACCACACATCCAAAACCACACTGTCTTACCAAGAAACCTTGCTTCAAGTGTCTTATTCATGCTTATCCTAGCATGTATCAGACCATACTATCTTCACTTTGTTGATGTATCCTTCACCATTACATGTCATAACATAAACATAGGTGTAATACAATTATACAATATCAAATCATATCCACATGATATTGACCTCGTATATTTGTCGTGACTACTCTTCCCAATTGATTCTTCGTAAGACCAGGAACCTGTTCATGTTGTTCTCCTGCATAGGCAATCATTCCTCCACAAGGATTATCCCTGACAACCCTATCAAATAGTGACATAGAGACATGGATACATACATACATATATAAACGTTAGCATAAAACAATCATGATCCTATTAGACAACGACATACATACATACATGTATACACATATAAACTTAAACATACTCATGAACATAAAATAATTACCATATAACATATGGTCTATGTTAAGAGAAATTCCTTATTTATGCATAGACATTGAGAGAAAAAATTCCCAACATAGCCAAAGCATATGACACATCTGATCCATTTAATTTACCTATTCTGGTTACATTTCTTGTGTCTGCACTACTACTCAACCAATTGTCATAGTCTTACCTTCCGTTGCACTTACTCATGCACAGAGCTTCATCTAGGCCTTATATCATCGGTTGGGTACCACACATATCACCCGATTTCCATCAACTTTCCTCTTTCCCAACCAATTCCCAAGACTCAAAACATAAAAGGCAAGACAAGAAACAAACAAGAAGAACATAAAAGCCAATAACAACATGAATCCACAAACAAAGTGGTATGGCCATACACTAGACATAACAAAAGCCACAGAAACAACTCAACAATTCATAAACGACCAAAAGCACAAGACTAACAACAAACATCGTGACTCAATCCCCATGGTTCCCAGGGAAAGCTTAACCCAAGCTTTCTTCAAGATTTCATGGCAACCTCCCTTGCCATGCAACTTCTTGCATCATGATTTCATTAACACATAAGTATTAGTGCATAAATAAACATAACACTACACCAGTTACCTCATCTTGTTGTTCCAAACACGTTGCTTCAAATGAACACATCCTCGCCATCTCTCAAGGACTCTAATCCTAAAATAGATCCACCTGTAGCTAAAGACTAGCTAATATACCTGTCATGTACATGTTCATGAATATAACACATATGCACATAAGGTCAGACAAAATCAAGGATAAGAAGAATTACTGTGTGTAAAGCACTCATTAGTTTGAAATTAGGGTTTCCAAACATAGCCAAAGGAATTCTTTCCCAATTCCTTTCTTTTACCTTTTTACCTTGTTGGAATCGAGGCTTGTTATGTGATGTCACACCACCCAATTGTTAGTTATATAGACACGTCAACTATTACCTTATCATGCTAATACCAAGCATGTTACCCTGAAACTGCTCACACATGTCAACCACATGTTCAAAATATCAAGACAATCATATCTATTAATTTGATATCAATCGTTACCAAGACTAAGAATCATGTCATAATCCATAGTCAACTAATAGTTATCAGTCATAATACTACAACTATCACCTACTATACTTAAGTACATATCAACTTTCTCAACACATATATTTTAGGAAAATCATCTTAAAACAAGATCATTTGAACACATACTCATATTAATCAATTCATCAATCATTCAACCACTTGCAAACATACCATGTTAAATAAATCAACTAGGCACCAAACACTCAAACACCAAATAGATGTCATGATCAAACAACCAAGCACCAAATATACGACATAAGAAAACTCATACCTTTATGTATATCAGGGGAGGCTATCTTGTCTACACAATAAAGATAGGTTAGCATGATACAACTTCACAACATATCAACTCAAACATAAATCATGATATCCTTAATAGTAACTAACTAACATGTTCATGTCATAAGCTCATAAGCATTTGTTGTTCAAGAAAACAATCACATATGTATGATCAATCTAGATTAGAACGACACCATATCACAAATATGTCGGCTCATATCTAAATATTGCAACCATAACCATCTACATAGGCCCAACCAGGTTAGCACAATACATATAACATCAAGATCTTCAATGCAATGAACATAACCATCATGCATATGACCAATCCAAATTACAACATCAAGATCTCAATGAAGTAACCCTAATCATCAAGTTAATAGCATATAACAATAATAATCTATATATCACGCTCATAAAAAACATATAACCTAATCATCAGGTTACCTAATAGAAAACAACAATAGCAATCCATACAACTACAAGTTACTTTCATTCTTGACTATCTTACTCATGTGAATATAACTACGCTGATCAACTAACATCTATCATGAATGTAACCATAACAACAAAAGGCATGTACATAACCTAATGTATATAGCCCTAATGCATATAACAATCCTTAACCTACATTCCTTCATGCCAAACACATAAACCTGTATGACAACATGCCCTTTCCTCGAGGTCCAATGTTACAACTTCACTTGATGATCTGCATCTCCTGATTTACCTCATTCATCACATTAGCATCATAACATACCAATATCACCATGACGACCTAAATAGCATACAATGACTTCACAAGGAATGTTTGACATACTATTCAAACTATAACCAAGACCATACATGCATAACAATTGCATATAGACATATAACACATGAGTGCAAAACCATACACACACCATTCTAGCTACAATCTAGTCATCAATGCATGACCATATCAACCACACAACCCATGACCTCATGCATGACAACAACCATTACTCCAATGTTCACATTGCCACATGCAACCAACATTATGCATAAGTAATGCCAAACCAACTACCAATATGGATAACCGCATGTAGTCGAACATAATCAGTCAATTATTGTAATCAACCTATAAGACTAATGCACGTAATCAAAATATTAAAAAATATAACCTAACATACAAGGATGTAAGTAGGTGACATAAAATCAACATGTAAGTGACAATTAAACATATACAGCCAGTCACATACTTATTTCAAATACATTTCATGAAATCAATATCAAATTCTCCATGATAATTGTACTACAACCCTAATCCATCATTAAGCAAATGCAACAAGTATGTATGTGTAAGAGACACACATGCAACTGGCATGCATGCATGACCAATGCACATTCAACCCATTCAATCTGAGAGTTGAACCATGCTCTGATACCACTCTGTAACACCCTCCTCCCATATCTACCCAAGCAACTGGCCAGTTGGGGTAAACATGCAACGAGAGGCCACTATGATAAGATTTAGCCTCCTTAGTGACTTTAAGGAAATTTAATTGACAGAACATCATACAGTCATCCAACATCACCTAAATAACCTTCAGGTGACAAGTCGGCCACTCAGACTACCTGTCCCTAGGTCCTAATGTTGTTTGCAAAACTTAGGGCAAGGTAACGCTCCTTAAACACTACCCAGGCAAGTTAGTCTCAGGAATAACGATCCCCAGACACTGGCAAGGTGTTTTATAATTATTCCCAAACACTTCCTAGGAGAGTTAGTCTCAAACTGATGCTATGTTTTCCTAGCATTCCAGGATTTGAGCCACCTTTTTCGGCCCAGAACCCGGGACACTGCTAAGAATGGAATGATCACTTAAAATTAGTAAGAATACAACGAAACAAGGATACAAAAGCAATAAGATGAACAATACCATGACCAAACCCCTACTAGCCATGACAACCATTTCGTTAAACACATCATCAACATGTAACCTATAGGTGTAAATAAAAAAAATTAAGTGTAGGGATCTCATAGTTATCTAAGAATCGACATGAGCCATTGTTTCCTCATGCCTTTCACTCCCTTATCACTTATTAGGTCATAGATACAGTATTCATTCAAATACAAGTAAAAAAATGCTAAGAGCCAAACATAGTTGCTGCCATAAAATGTACATATAACAAGCATAATAGGAACATAAATACAATGGACATATCAGCCATCAAAATCCATATATACATTAGTACATTTGCACTTGAAAATCAAGGGAATGAATTTTTTTCAATAATAAATGCAATGAACAAACTGGTGGTTAGACTACCACGTTCCACCTGACCATAGATTGGTTGAGCCAAGTCTCTCTTCAGCCAATCACCCTCATGCCATATTCCAAGCATGAATGTGGGACTCATAGAACACATCAAAAACATCAATCAATGTGGATGCCACTGGAGTTCTTCATCTACAACGTGCAGAATTTGATTGCCTCCTAGTCTCTTAGGCTTTACCATCCATCCGCAGTCTGATCTAGGGATAACTAGGCCTTACACTGAGAGATAATCTCTAGGATTTACCGTGCATTCCATCCTGGAATCACTTGGCCCGTATTTATGGATAAATACTAATTTCCTAGATAAGTAGCCATATCTAGAACAACAGTTTAAAGCATTTTAGTCTTTTCATATAAGCAATAGATAAGATGAGAAGATGAGAAGACCTACTTGTAGTTCCACTTTCCTCTCGTCTCCTTTGTAGCAATCCTATCGCTCCTTCCCGTACTTAATACACTTGAGAAGTACCTATAAACACAACAAAAAAAAAATAATCAATCAAAGAAAAATATCTATTGAATATAAGTGAATGGAATCAGATACATTTCACACATATAAGCATTATAAGACAATAAAAAAGTATGGGAGAAAGGTTCAAATACTTTATTGAATAGAAGAAGGAATTACAACATTGTGTCTGATTCAAAGTCATTCCACCAGCTTGGATCCCATCCACATCACATCAAAAGCATGAAACTTGTAGCATTACAATACTTACTTCAAAGCCAATTCTCATAGCAACATTATCTCCTTACAATTCAACATAATCCAGCCCCTGATCACTTAGATGAGTGGTCAATTTATAGGGAGATAAAGGAGGTTTTTTCATACAAGGTGGTATTGAATGGCCTTCCATACTTAGAATTAGTTCCATGGAGGAAGGGATGAGAGGATAAGATGCATCCTAACTCATTCCTCATCCATTTTCGAGCTCATAGGAGTTGATAAGTGAGGGAACCTTCTAGGTGACTCCAAAATATAAGAATATTCCCCAAATCCTATGTGAATTTCACTCAAACTCACCCAACACAGGTGAAGGGAAGCCTAAGTTCTCTGCAAAGCACCCTGCCATGGACTTAACTACTCTGCAGAGCACTTTGGCATGGACTTAACTACTCTGCAGCGCACCCTTACATGGGTCTACCTACGCTAGTCCCTCTAGAGGCCATTTCTGGATGTCTTCATGTCATGAAACTGTCTAGGAAGGAGGCATTCAAAGGGGTGACCTTTTTAGGGCATGTAGCAATTGAAATTAGGGTTTGATGAGCCCTAAAACACTGATCTGGATGATGGGATTGATGTGTACAAATGGATCTATAACAACTACCCCCTAAAGCATGAAGTTGAAAAAATGCCAATGTCGAATGAAATGCTTTAGAATGTGATGAGGAGGTATCAAAGTGGAAGGTGACCTGCATCAATTACAATACATATATCATGATTTTTTATTTTTACATGAATCGCTAAGGGAAGGCATACCCATACTCAACTTATAAACTTTCATTACATGTGCATAAATAGTCGTCTACAGATATAGACCCATGATTGGAATGACTATCAATGTAAAGCCATTGTACATATGATTTAGTACCCCTCAAATCACAGCTTGGATGGATGAAACTAGATCTGGGGTATTCTATCTCGTTCAATCGTTCGCTCAAGTATGAGTCTAACCATGTGAATATGTGATCTGAAGCCAAACATGGGAAGACACCATCTGATTACCAGCCAATGATGTAAGTTGTTAACAGATGTGAGAGAAATCATTAATAATGATAATGATCCTCAAGGTACTACAATACATTTTGCACGGTGTGAATGGATGATTTGATGTTAAACACCATAGAAAGTGCTTCGGTCAAAGCCCATTGATGTCAACATATTGCCGAAAGCGAGAAACCTGCCATTGATGTATGCAAGCCTCAAGGGACTAGAAAGGTGTTTCTAAGTCAACTTCTTGGATGATGCGCTGATGTCGAAAAGAATTGACTCATCGCAGGAGGGCCTTGATGTATCCTGCATCAATGACACGAAAGGAGTGTAATGATTTTGGAGATGGAATTTGACTGACGACACAAGGTTCAAGAATGGGGATCATGAAAATGAAGGTTTATGGTACTGTAAAGGATGAATTTTACTAATTAACTTCTCTTGAACATATCGGCAACACTGAATGAATTGGCAGCATTGACCCAAAACCAAAGTGATGGATGGTGTGATAGACCATAGGTATGATAACCATCAAGCATATAACCCAACCCAAATAGTCTGAATGAATTGGCAGCATTGACCCAAAACAAAAGTGATGGATGGTGTGATAGACCATAAGTATGATAACCATCAAGCAGATAACCCAACCCAAATAGTCACAGAGATGAAGTGAAAGTGTCATGTTCAAGAGCGACCTGCTACCATAAATTGGTTTACCCCTTTTTCCCATTTTCCTCAGTCATTGCTGACCAGTAACTCTTTATTTTTGTCAAGTTTGTCGCTATTTGATGTTTTAACGAGTTTAACGAAAAAGATAACTTGGTCTTGTCTAGATGGACAAGTTTGTCACTATTTGATGTTTTAATGAGTTTAAAGACAAATATAACTCAGTCCTTTTCATGTTTAGAGAGTTTGAAAAGGGACAAAAAGAAAACTCCACACGTTCTTTTTCATTGATTTGTCTCTTAAGCCCGAAAAAGCGTAAAACAATACAAGAGAGAACCTATTGACCATGTTCATTCAACGTATTCCTTTTTCGTAAATAATCTATCTCATCCCAAAAGATGGTTAAACTTATACTGAGTAGATGTCATTTCCAATCCATTAAAGAGCTGAAAAGGACAAGCGCTCAACAATCTTTTCATATTTAGAGAGTCTGAAAAGAGCTTAAAGAGGACTCCACTTTGAGGAATGAGTGGTGTCTAGGATAGCAGCTAGTTCCAGTGACGATGGAACTTCTGAAAACATGTAATGGTCAAGAGGCTGGCTAATAAGACCACTCATTGCAATTTTTCCTAAAAAAGGGTCAAACAACTAGGTGAAAGCATATGATCGGCCAAGAAGATAGTGACAATGGAAGGAGAAAAACCAAGGCTCATCTGATGGAAGAGGATGATAGAATGGAAATCACGAGGGTTAAAATGGAGATGGGTTCATTTTTACACAAGCTTGAACCATAGGGAACTATGCTTGGATTTAGTTTCATGTTTACAGAAGCTTGAAACAAAAAACTATGCTTAGAACTAGTTTCATTTTTACATAAGCTTGAAACTAGGAAAAACTTTGCTTGAAACTAGTTTCCTTTTTACACAAGGTTGAAACGAGGAAAAATTATGCTTGAAATTGGTTTACATGCCCCCAGCATAATGAAAGGGAGAGTCTCCTGTAACCAGATGAAGTCATTGCGGTGAAGCAGGACGGTTATCCAACACTTTTTGGCTTCGTCCAAATAGGGACAAAGGTGAATGGGGTGATTCCCTTCACATAACCGACAGGGATACTTAAATTTACCACTAGGTGCATGCCCCCTAAGCTTCATTACATTAACCTAAGTAGACTACTTGTGGCTATTAGGTGGATGGAATGAAGGTTCATTTACGAAATCAAGTGAATGACTCAACTAGGATTTTATGAGATATAATCAAAGACTCAAATTGGAACTTTACTCGAGGGGACCTTGTTTCATTTTTTAATGAGCTTGACACAAGACAAGGAACTATGCTTTGGGACCTGTTCCATTTTTTAATGAGGTTGACACAGTGAAAGAACTATCCTCATATCCTTTTTTCATGACCAAGATGAGGTCATCACTTCCAAGAGGTTCTCATCTGATGGGAGAATAATGCTCTCGAAGGAGAGATATGGTTCCAATGCCCCCAGTACATAATGTACAACATCACAGAATTGATCGTCCATTAATGTAGGCATGGAACGGGTTGCCACATAATTAACTCATGGCAGAGATGATGCCATTGGTACAAAAGTACCATTTTGGGGAGATGGTTGACTGGAAGCCATATTTGGACCAGGAAATGAAAGTTGGTTAATGGTGACAATTCTGCCTTCATGCAAGAAACACATCACTCGAAACAGTGTTGAAACAATAGCTCCCATGTCATAAACATAGTCGCGCCCTAGAAGTAAATTGTAATCTAAAGGGCCTGGGACTACCATCACATTCAGATAAAAAAAAATTCCTCCCAAAGTAATAGGCAACTGAGGGAGGATCCCTAATGGTTGACTGGTTCCTCTGTTAAAAGCCAACAGATTCTGGGTAACAGGCACAAGTGGCGGCGAATTGAGCGCTTGCCAAGCAATGGAGGAAAGGATACTCATAGATGCACCTTCATCTATAATAGTGCCAGATACAATCATATTACAAACTTGTACTGTGATCTGGAAAGGTACATAAGAAGGAAGACAAAATCCTCCTAGTCAATTCCAATCAAAGGAAGTGACTAGACTACTTGGAGGGGGTACCATAAGAATGGGAGAATTATCCCTTTGAGTTACGATAATGGGAGGATTTTCCTCCTTTCTTGGTGGAGCAAGAGGGTTGCCTCCAAGTTCATTGGAATCTGAAGAAACGAAAAGAGCCTGGGTGGTATCATACTCACTCTCTACGTGAAAGGTATGATTAACTGAAGGTGAAATTGGGTCAACTGTTTCCTTGAACTGTTGATTTGGGTCAGGTATAGACTCATAGGATTCACTTTCAGAGAGAGTGGGTTTGACCGACGATTGATTTTGGTCAGTCAATTCATCAACTAGTGAAGGATTAAGGGAGAGTCTCCTGTAACTAGATGGAAGTCACCACGGAGAAGCAAGACGATTATCCAACACTTTTTTGGCTTCATCCAGATAGGGACAAAGGTGAATGGGGTGATTCCCTTCACATAACCTACAAGGAAACTTAACTTTACCCTTCTTTCCATGAAATTTACTACCACTAGTTGATGGTGTGTCACCAACATGATCTCCAAAAGTTGATGACACAGGATGATGTGAACGAGAAGACCATTCTTCTAAGATTTGAGGAATATCAAGACAATTTCGAAGAAGATGGTCTCTCGCACAAAGTTTGCATGGATATCAAACTTTGTGAGGCTTGATGGATGGTTTCTCATCAGATGTTGCATTCAAAGAAATGGTTGCTTGGTTGCCCCTCTGTTGAATTTGCTTCTTCTTCTTCTTCTTCTTCCCTTTCTTATTCTTCTTAGCCACCTGGTTACTAGTACCAATACTTTCACTAGGTGAAGAGGAAGAAGGGGAGGAAGAAACAACCGAGGAAGAAGGCAAAGGGTCAAGTTTAGGATCAACTGGAGGTTGATTTTGTCTAGTTGGAGGTGTACTCGATTGCGAAGAAATCACGAAATTTTGAACCAAAGAGGTTGAAAACAACGATACTGGTAAGCCAATGGTAAATCCCGGTAGGGATAATGTAGCCATATAAGGAGCACCAACATTTCTGAAAGGAGGAAAAGGACTAGGAATTCCTTGATTGGTGGACTTTGAAATTGTCACCATGTGTTTCAACCTAAGATAAACTAAGGACCGAGTGTGGAGGATGCTATCCGTGGTCAATTAGTTTTATTTTAATCAAAGTAACATAACAAAATAAAAGAGATTTATGATAGGCAAAATGGTTACCAAGCAACTGTGAACTTCATAATACCTCCTGGCGAACCGAGAAGTACGGGCAGGAAATCTCCCCGAATGTTGTGTTCGGTGTATCACAGTGTACAAGGCAGTCAACTCGGTTACCTAAGGATTGATAGAAAACTAGTGTTGTCCTCCCATATATACCTGAACATATGTGGAGGCCCAATCCGTATAAGCGCTATCTAATGACAAACCGCACAGTGAGAGCATTCCCATATACTTTACGTACTGCAACACCACCCTATATACACGATGGTATGTAGATGAGCTACAATATAATCACGTACGTGGCATGAGGTATCACACTCGGGATGTATTATAGACAAGTTAGCAACAACTGCTTTGTTTTACGACACCGGAATATGTCTCTATCCTAGAACCACTAAATTTTTTTCATTAGGTGACAATCCTCCATTAGGTAAATCCAGATAAATTTTAAGTTGATCTTCTTTAGAATTTTCTTTCAAGGTTCACCACGTGATGTATGTTTGCAATTCCTAAAATGAAACTAATATGATAAGCATTATTTTCATTCAATTGAACAATGAAAATCTTAGCTAGTAGGGATAGAGCAATCAGATCTTTGACAAAGAGAAAAGAGCACATCTAATGCAATTTCCCTAGCTATTCTTTTCAGAATTCAAAAACTACAATATGAATGATGCAAGTTTTTCTTTTCGAATCCCTTAATGTTATGATGAACAAAAAGGAAATATGCACATACAATCAATTAATCTTTAACAAGAATGAAGACTTTTATGACATTTATGCTTCGAAGGAAAAGAAGGCTTTACGACACTTTCTTTCGAACAAAGATTAATCAACTATATTCTAACTTTGAATATAGATCAATAAAGACAATGAAAAAATTTAAGAAACATTAATCAATCAAGTCAAAGTAGCGCTAGAGAAGGAGATAAAAACTTATTCTCTGAGCCATGACATTCATTGATCAATCAGCAAGCAAACAAGCAAAGAAAAGTTGGCAAAAACACATTCCAAAGGTGAAAATATTCCCTAAGGTGGATCAACGTAGGTCAAAGAGGGCCTAACTGCGTTGCAGAGCACTATCTCTCACTTAAGGGTGCTCTACAGAGCACTGTCCCCTGACTAAGCCTGCGCTGATTCCTGAGAGGCCACTCAAGAGTCATTTAACCTCAATTTCTGACCAAAATTCAACGCAAAAGAGCTTAAATACAATCAATGAACACAAGTAGGGTCTACAAGGATGTCTTAGGAGGTGGATAAGCTACTAGGAATGATCATCGCTCCCTAGTATGGTTGCCAATTTGTTTTGGAGAATTTGGTATCTACGGATAAATACTAATTCCCTAGATAAGTAGCCATATCTAGAACAACAATTTTAAGGTATTTTAGTATTTTCCTATAAGAAATAGATAAGATGAAAAGATGAGAAGACCTACTTATAGTTCTTCATTCCTCTCATCTCCTTTGTATCGATCCTATCGCTCCTTTCCGTACTTAATACACTTGAGAAGTACCTGTAAACATAACAAAAAACAAAGAATCGATCAAAGTAAAAGATCTATTGAATATAAGTGAATGGAATCAGACACATTTCACACATATAAGCATTATACGACAATACAAACATACGGGAGAAATGTTCAAATACTTTATTGAATAGAAGAAGGAATTACAACCATTGTGTCTGATTCAAAGTCATTCCTCCAGCTTGGATCCCATCCACATCACATCAAAAGCATGACAAACTTCTAGCATTATAATACTTGCTTCAAAGCCAATTCTCATAGCAACATTATCTCCTTACAATTCAACATAATCTAGCCCCAGATCACTTAGATGAGTGGTCAATTTATAGGGAGATGAAGGAGGTTTTGTCATAAGCAGTGGTATTGAATGGTCTTCCATACTTAGAATTAGTTCCATGGAGGAAGGGATGAGAGGATAGGATGCATCTTAACTCATTCCTCATCCATTTTCGAGCTCATAGGAGTTGATAAGTGAGTGAACCTTCTAGATGACTCCAAAATATTAGAATATTCCCCAAACCCTATGTGAATTTCACTCAAACTTGCCCAGCACAGGTGAAAGGAAGCCTAAGTGCTCTACAGAGCACCCTGGCATGGGCTTAACTGCTATGCAGCACACACTTACAGGGGCCTACCTGCGCTGGTCCCTCTAGAGGCCATTTCTGGATGTCTTCAAGTCATGAAACTGTCTGGGAAGGAGGCATTCAAAGGGGAGACTTGTTTAGGGCATGTAGCAACTAAAATTAGGGTTTGATGAGCCCTAAAACAATGATCTGGATGATGGGATTGATGTGCCCAAATGGATCTGCAACACCAATGAAGAGAAAATCCACCTCTTGGCTTTACTGTATATCCCGTCATTCACCAACAAGGATTCCTAGGCCCACTAAGGCACACAATATGGCTTTACGTCAACCCACAGTCTCGTTCAAGGGTTACAAGGCCAGGGGCTTCATGCATCCTCAGTCCTATTTAGGGACCACTACCACCATGTGTTTGTTAATTCAGAGATCCACCCCACTCAGCTTCAAATCAAATCTGGCCATCCCCCACAAACTACATGAGAGAACCCATCTCATCAAGGCTATCAGGAAATGGAAAGGGTAGGTTGAAAATATTGTCATACCTGGTAAAACCCATTCCATGGTAGAAAAGAAACACATGCAAGCCCATGCATGCCAAATCTAGAAAGGAAAATACACATGCAAGTTGATACCTATAATGAAGCTTACTGTAGTTGCTTGATCCTACCTTTCCCTACTTGATCTTTGCTTCCTCTTTCCTTCTTTCCCTTTCTTAATCCAATGTGAAAGTGCTCCAAGAAAAATCTAAGTGTCCAAGAGTATGAGAGAGAGAGAGAGAGAGAGAGAGAGAGAGAGAGAGAGAATAATGAGAGAGCTCCAAAGCTAAACTAACAAAAGGTTCACACTGAAAGGATGAATTTTGAGCCAAGAGCCCGCCAACTGATCCTCAGAAGCATTTTTATTAATAAGGCCTCTATTTTCTTCATTTTCCATTATTTTCCTTCAATTTCCTCCTCACATGCAACCTGTGACCTTTCATCTTCATTTTCTCTTAATTTCCATTATTTTCATAAATAACTCTGCCAAAATACCTTTTTTCCTCTTTATTGCCTTAGTCATTTCCTTTGCTAATTTCCTTAGCCATAAATAACCAAATCAACATGCCCTAGGATGTCTTGCCCACCATTCAGCTTGGAATACATGTCCCGTCATACGTGGTATTTATATATTTTTACATGGAATTTTCACCAAGGTTGTTACAACATCACCTATCCCTCCCACATCAAGACTCCACCAAGTACTCTATTGCAATCATCTATATATACCCAAAATTATTTATCTGGATCTATTATCTTTAGAACTTGAGAATTTGTAAGAAACTACATCAAATTCTCAAAACTCACTATGCATTCCCCTATCCATTAAAATTTATTCCCTTTCCTCTCCAATGATGTAGTAGGATATGCAATCCATGAGAATTCCTTGATGAACCGCCTATAGTAACATGCCAACCCCCTGAATGATCTGAACCAATCCACATTCTTAGCAGATGCCCATTCCATGATAGCTATGATCTTTTCTAGATCCATTGTTATGCCTTCCTTGGAGAAAACATGTCCCAATTAATGTACCTTTGTCAGAAAGAAATTACATTTACTAAGATTGGCATACAACTAATGCTATCTTAGCAATATCAACACTACTGCCAGGTGTTTTGCATGCTCTTCCTCATTCTAAGAATATATCAATATGTCATCAATGAATACAATCACAAGCTTGTCTATATAAGGACACAACACACGATTGATCAAACACATGAAAGTAGTTGGAGCATTAGTCAAACCAAAAGGAACCTAGTCCAGAAAGAAATCTTTTGGATATCCTCTTCCTTGATGCATACCTTATGATATTATGTTCTCAAATCTATCTTTGAGAACATTATTTCTCCCTTAAACTGATTAACCAAGTCATTGATCTATGGAAAAGGGTACATGTTCTTGGTCATCACCTTGTTTAGTTGCGTGTAGTCAATACACAACTTCAGAGTATCGTCCTTCTTCTTCTCTACACCCTAACGTGATACACTTGGCCTAATGCATACCTTATCAAGAACTTCCTTCAACTACAACTTCAATTCCACTAACTCTGCATCACTCATCTTATAAGGATCCTTTGATGTTGGTGTCGCTCCTAGTACCAACTTCGTAGAAAAGTCCACTTCTCTATGAGGTGGTAACTCTCAAATCTCTACAGGTAATACATCCTGAAACTACTGCAATATAGGGTACCTCTTTAGGAATTCCACATTCTCAACATCCTTACCCATACCAATGGAAATATGGATTACAAACAATACACAACCCTTCTTGGAACTGCACTTAGCCTACATAGCTATAACCATCCTCATCAATGTAGGCTTATTCTTTACCTGCAAGATTCTCTTTTTCCCATTATCATCCAGGAACTCAATAGACTTTTCATAACAATCTACTTTAGTCCTATGGAGGTACAACCAATCCACACCCAAAAGAATACTATATGATCCCAATGGAAGCACATTTAGATGTCCCAATGTAGGCATACCATTCAGCTCAAATGCACAAGTTCTTACCCAATAATGAACTCTCTTCTTAGTAGCTATAGCCAGCTGCACCAACCAAGACTCTGCATGAACTTACAAACCATACTTATCCACCAGGTCAAGATTAACATAACTATAATTGGATCTAGGGTTAATCAAAATAGAAACAACTTGATCACAAAGCTTACCTTCCATCTTAATAATGAATGCCTAGTGATATGCCTTCTTTCTATCCACAACTACATAAATTTGAGGAATTCTATGGCTAACATCCCCAACTGTCTATACCTCCTGAGCACTATAGATCTAAGTATTTCCACCGTGGTACAATAAACATTCCTTCTTGCGATGATTTTTTCCACAAATCTAGTACTGCAATGATCCCATATCATCACCTATATTCTAGTGGTCTCCAAGTTGAGATCCATGTCCCTTCTCAGTTGCATTATGCTTCTTATAAGGATCAACATTTTCTTTCTCACCTACATCCTGAGCTCTTCCTCGTTTTCGTGGCCATTTCCCTTCAAATCATGTTTAGGCTTAGTGTTACACTTTGATTACTCATAACAATGCCTATGTTTCCAGATGGTTTGCTTCAGTGATCGAGGCTCATCTAACTCAATCTATTCTCTATATGTTGTTGGAAACCCACTGATGAACCTTTGAATCTTTGCTTCCTCATCCTTGAGGTAAGGAACATACCACAATAACTCTAGGAACCTGCTAGTATTCTCATCATCTATCATAGAACCCAGCTACAACTCATAAAACTCCATATCCTTGTTATTGTAACATCTTTCATATAGGTACTTCTTCTTGAAGAGTCTCTCGAACTCATCCGAACTCAACACTTCTTCTCAAATGCCTCTAAAATTCTTCACAACTTCACACCAAATATTTTCTTTCTCTTTAAGACTGACAATAGTTATTTTGGCTTTCACATGCAATCTAAAGAATTTCTTCATCCCAAGCAACCATACCTCTGCATCTTCTGACCTCTTTATCTCTCCATCAAATGCAGAGGGCTTGAATTTCTTAAACTCCTAAAGCAAGTACTCACTCCTCCTATAAGGATGATGGTGGTGGTGATGATGATGATGATGTCTCTTGGATGAGGAAATAGAATGAAACCCATACATACCAATCCTCCTGTCAGGTGTACTCAATGATTTTCCACCTCTGACTATGTCCCCTCTATCTGATTTGTATCCTGAGTGAGCCCTACTACCATATGCCCCATTAGCCTTCTCTTCATATTCTTAGCTAAACCTCTATTGTCCCTATCTTTGCAAGTATGAAAAACTCTGAAGGATGACTGCATTGACTTCTGCCCACTTTTATTGAGCCCTTGCAAGCCTTTCTTGAGCCTCAACCAACCTGTCATTATCTTCCTTGCAACTTTTGATATCTACCTTTAAACTCCTCAATGTATATGTTATATGAGGAGAATACTCATCTCCTTATTGGAAAAATGATCTTTAAGGAAAGTGATGGGAACTTATTAAGTTATAGTATGTTCTATGCTTATAACAATTTACTTCATTTTCTTATTATATTCCATAGATTAGCCATGACATGTACATAAAGTAAAGTGCAGATAGAACATTCAACGATCGACAAAAAACAAGCCAAGACAAGAGACACAAGATGAGCTAGCTAGCCAGGGACAAACCCCACAATGTGTGGGGAAACCCTTTGATCAAATCTTCTTTTATATTCAATAATTCAGCAAAGAGAAATAGCACAATAAATCTGATTTATGTCAATAGTAGCAAACCCTAGACTAGCAGCATCAGCGATAGTGACTTCATCATCAAACTAGGGCAGACGATATCTCACAAATTGACCATTGGATCAGCTTGATTTCACCGCTAAAAGTTGTGGCTTCCAAAGGAGGTTCAAATGAACCTATAGTGCAATTCAGATGAGGAGATATTCTAGTCCGCGCAGGTCAAACTTCACTGCTGTAGTTGCAGCTTTCAGTTTCAGCAGCTTCCTTCAAACTAGGGCAGTCGATATCTTGCAAACCGTCCGTCGAATTGACTTGATTCCACCACCAAAAGTTGCGGCTTTCAAAGGAGGTTTAGATGAACCTACAACATAGTTCAGATGAGGAGATCTTCTAGTCCACATAGGTCAAACTTCACTTCTGCAGTTGCAGCTTCAGTTTCAGCAGCTTCCTTCAAACTAGGGTAGTCGATATCTTGCAAACCATCCATCGGATTGACTTGATTCCACCACCAAAAGTTGCGGCTTTCATAGGAGGTTCAGATGAACCTAGAGCATAGTTCTGATGAGGAGATCTTCTAGTCCACTTAGGTCAAACTTTACTTCTTTAGTTGCAGCTTTAGTTTTAGCAGTTTCCGGCTTCACATGTGTGAGGGAGAGACCCTTTTCTGCACAGTAGAGAAGAGACTCTTTTCTACACATTAGAGAGAGAGAGAGAGATGTGATGAGATGAGTGAGTGAAAATGAGGAAAAGTCCTCCTGTATTTATACACAACTGTTGATGTTTGAATAGATGCGACTGTTGGGCGCCTAAGCCTACATGAGGTATAGGTCGGCTTGATAATAATTCCGTAATCAAAATAAATTCATATCTCCATGAATACTTATCAGAATAAGATGATCTTTAGATCAATCCTACACCTCTCGACGAGAGGAATCTAATGAACATATTATTAGCCATGAATAAGATGCCCCACATGAATTTTGGCCCTAGTTTCCAATTTAACACTCCCTCTCAACTAGGGAGAACTTCATCTGCAATCTATTTGTCAATCGCTACTATTCATCCATCAAATGCACTTCCCTATGCAGCCTGACCCTTGCCCTACTCTGCTCTATTCTACCTATTCTGCTTTGTCTTGTTCTTCCCTGTACTGATCTACATTGTTATCCTCTGTTCTGCTCTACTTTTTTCTGAATTATGAAGAAGAAGAAATGATCGAGGATGTATCACACTGACTCAAAGTCAGTCTCAGAGTATGTACCACTGGTCCCAGACCAGTCTCAACCAACCCGAAGTCAGCGTCATAGTGAGTACAAATCCACTAGTCTCGGACCAATATCATCCTCCACTGACTCAAACTCAGTCTCAGAGTGCATACCACTGGTCCCAAACCGGTCTCAACTGACCCAAAGTCAGCTTCATAGTAGGTACCACTCCTACCACTGGTCCCAAACTAGTATCACAATCTCAGAGAGTGTACCACTAGTCCCAGACCAGTCTTAGCTGACCCAAAGTCAGCGTCATAGTAAGTACCACTCTCACTGGTCACAAACTAGTACTGCACTGACACGAAGTCAGTCTCAGAGTATGTGCCACTGGACCCAGACCAGTCTCAACTAACCCAAAGTCAGTGTCATAGTATGGTACAACTCCTACCACTAGTCCCAGACTAGTATCATTAATCCCAGATCAATGGAGGTCATCCAAGCATAGGGAGTACGATAGATACAACGATGCATCCATCGGTACTACTATGGTCCCTAACTTCATTCCTTGCTCATTGATCAGATGAGAGGTACTTCCCATGAGTCCCAGACTGCATGGGTAGGATTCCTCGATAGGAGAACTAATCAATCCTATCCTCACAGGAGAACACATCAATCTTGCTACAATCACCATGGAGAACACATCAATCCAGGCCTCATAGGAGAACACATCAATGTTGCTATAATTGCCATGGAGAACACATCAATCCAGGCCTCACAGGAGAACATATCAATCCTACTATAATCGCCATGGAGAACACATCAATCCAGGCCTCACAAGAGAACACATCAATCCTGCTATAGTTGCCATGGAGAACACATCAATCCAGGCCTCACAGGAAAACTAATTATCCTGCTACACAAGAGAGCGAATCATCCTCTTCCACAAGAGAGCAAATCATCTTGTCCCATAAGAGAGTGAATCATCTTGTTCCAATGTGCACCACCAGGGGAGGGTGAGTCACCCTGTGGTCGTATGTTGCTCTAGTAAGAACCGCAAGCCCTGAGAGCTCCCAAAGCTCAATGTATGCAACATGCAAGACCCTTGTACAAGGGTTTCTTGATGACTCCAAGTCGTTTGGGAAAATCACAGATTAGATCATTCCTCGGGGCTTTGATAAGGTGTATCGACCTGTACATCATCTTAATGCAATTGAGCCTCCTTGCTATTCAACTTACCATATCCCAAATGATGTCTATCTGCTAGAGCAGTCAATGAATACGGGATTCCTCAATAATCGAATCCCACCTCTAGTTGTTACAGAGAATCATAGTGGTATCCAATGTAAATCCAAACATCTCACTGAATAGCTTTCACAACCATACTGCCTCATAGGAGGCCACGCTAGCAGCAATATATTCTACTTCAGCGCTACTCAAATCCACTAGCTTCTGCTTCCTGCTCATCTAGGATATCGAAGCAGATCCCAAGGTGAAACAACACCTGGAAGTGCTCTTACGGTCCACCACACTTCCTGCCCAATCAGCATCAGTATATCCAAGTAGTCTCACATCTCCGGCAGTGTATCTTAACCCATTAGTAATTATGCCATGAAGATATCTCAGAAGATTCTTGGAATCAATCCAGTGAGGCTTAACCAAATATGAGCTCACAATGCTAACTACAAGACATATGTTCAAATGGAGGTTCACCAAGAACATCAATGCGAATGAGTTTATGAAACTCAGAGGTATTTCCCAAATCTGGTCTGACATCACTACCATATAACTTCTAAAAGTTAAGATCCTCGAGGTAGTCACAGGATTGCAGCCCATCATATCGAATCTTTCCAATATCTTTACCACATATTTTCCTTGAGATAGGAAAATTTCCCTTGGCTTCTGCCACACTTCAAGTCCTTGGTCCTTCATTTCAAATTCAGAAGCCAACTCCATCTTATATTTGTGAATGAGAGGGTCTGCACCTATTAGAAAGAGGTCATCCACATACAGCACCAGTATGAGAGGCTTGTCATCTTCAACCTCAAAGTAAAGGTTACGATCGGCTTCACTCCTAGAGAATCCCAGCTTCATCAAATAGGTATTGATCCTCTCATACCATGTTCAGGGTGCTTGCGTCAGCTCATAGAGAGCCTTCTTCAACCTGCATACATGAGATTTTCAATCATAAATCTCAAATCCTTCGAGTTTCTCCACATAGACCTCTTCTTTGATTGAACCGTGCAAGAACACGGTCTTGGCATCCATCTGATGTAGGTTTCATCCTTGTGAAGCCGCAAGGGCTATGATCGAGTGGATGGCCGCATATCTAGCAATAGGTGCAAATATCACATCATAGTCTATACCTTCCTTCTGGGAGAAACCACGAGCAACAAAATGAGCCTTATACTTTTCTGTACTTTCATCTGCTGCATGCTTTATCTTGTAAAGCCATTTAGAAGTGACAATTGTCTTGTCCTAGGGTCTAGGAAGTCTTCCTAGACATCATTCTCCATAATAGACTCATATTCTTTGGTCATAGCATCCTTCCATACTTGATGCTTGATGGCATCTGAGAATGATGAAGGCTCATTTTGTATGATTGTGCTCATGATGGTCAGGTATCCCTGATACCTATTAGGTTTCTTACTTTCACAGAAGGTTCCTTGGGGCATAGCATGTCCTTTAGCATTAGCAAGTATCCCCCTAAGCCATGAAGGCCTCTTCCTAGAAGAGGAAGGCTCAGGTGGATAAATAGGATGCATGGGTTCCTCCACATCAAGCATTGTTACATCATCTACCCATAGAGACAGCTTCCACAATAGTACGTTCTTCCTTTTTGCCACACTATTCTATTCAGGTGTATGTGGTGCAGTAGTCTCCCTCTTAAAGCCAGCATCAAATATGCCTGAGTGAACCAACTGTAATATATCGGAGGTCTTGCTTTGACTTGAGGGGAATGGTCCCCTTTTGAGCTTTCCTTCGGCACATCCCAGACATACACCTTCTTTCTCTACTTGGAATTCAGGAATTCCTGTTACTATCTGTATTACATCGAGTAGAGCTTTGTAATGAAGGTGGGAAAACCTCCGATGCCAATGTTCGGACTTAAGAGTTGTGTCACAAGACATGACACCTAGTAGACTTCCACTGACCTGATATAAAGAATCAACTTGAAACCATAGAGTGAAGGCATCTTTAACATTATTTTTCCATATACGTACCTTGCCATCACTGAAGGTTACTTTGTAGCCTTTGTATTCCATTTCCGAGATGGATACCAGGTTCTTTTTGAGATCAAGTACATATAATACATCTTGTAAGTGGATCATATTACCTTGATTCAATTTGAGAGAAACATTGCCTACACCTTTCACAGGGTATTTCATGTCATCTCCAAGGATAATTTCCAGGTTAGTTTCTTTCTCTACTAGATTATGGAGTACTTCTTTATAACCAGTGAAGTGTCTTGAGGCACCACTATCAATGAGCCAAATTCCCATTGAGTCCGAAGGAGCAGAGGTAGATAGAGCAGCTGGTAGATAATATTCAGCCTGCTTATTGTCAACAGTGTTAAATTCATACTTGGAATTTCTAGCCTTCTTGAATGGTTGCCCTCTTCCTTGATTTCTGGCATTCCTTTTACCTTTGCTATCAAATTTTCCATTCCTTCGATTACCATGAGAGGGATTTTCATCATCGTCATGGTGAGAGTAATTTCTATCAAGGCATTCCCTTGCATAGTGACCTGCTTTATTGCAAATGCAACATCGTCCTTTTCTTCCACCCTTAGGTCCAGCCTTTCTTTTTGATTTAGACCCAAAATTATTTCTTTTCTTAGCATGATAAGAAAAAGCAACAGGAGGACCTTTAGATAAGGGCATTTCTTGCTCTTCTACCGTTGTTTCTTCTTGAATGTATCTAGCCATTAGTTCCTCGAAACCAGGAATTACATTATTGTTCAAAAGAGTAGTCCTGAACACGTACCATTCGGATTGTAATCCTCCAAGAGTCATGAGTGCCATTTCTCTGTTAGTAATATTCTCCCCAATAGATAGGAGATTTTTCTTGATCTCAGTGATTCTTAAGAAGTATTCTTGCATACTCTCATCTTTACCCTTCTTGATTTCCCTCAGCTTATTTCTAAGAAACAAAACTTGATTTGCATCATTAACTTTAAATAAACTCACCAGTCTATCGTAGATTTCCTTGGAGGTTTCCAATTCAGAGATGTAGGCCACCAAGTGCTTGTCGATAGTGTCCTAGATGATCTTCTTCGCTTTAACTTTTCCATTATTCCATTCGTTCCTAGCAACAGGAGGTGCATTTGATGGTGGCTCAACAATATTGCCTCTCACATAATCTACACTCCTTGATCTTCTAGGGTTAGATCGATAGACATCTTCCATATGTGATAGTCAGCTTTCTCACGAAGCTTGTCTTTGGCAGGAAAGAGTGTTGAGGACCCCATAGTTCTTTTAGGATAGCCTGGCCAATCTTCTCTTCGGTGATTGCTCTTGCTATTGCTCGGGCTTTGTCTTCACCTCAGCTCTGATACCATGTTAAGTTATGGTATGTTCTATGCTTATAACAATTTACTTCCTTTTCTTATTATATTCCACAGATTAGCAATCACATGTACATAAAGTAAAGTGCAAATAGAACATTCAATGATCATCAGAAAACAAGCCAAGACAAGAGACACAAGATGTGGTGGCTAGCCAGGGACAAACCCTACAATGTGTGGGGAAAACCTTTGATCAAATATTATTTTATATTCAATAATTCAGCAGAGAGAAATAGTACAATAAATCTGATTTATTTCAGCGCTATCAAACCCTAGATCAGTAGCATCAGCGTTAGCGGCTTCATCATCAAACTAGGCTAGACGATATCTCACAAATCGACCGTCGGATCAGCTTGATTCCACCACCAAAAGTTGCGGCTTCTAGAGGAGGTTCAGATGAACCTACAGTGCAATTCAGATGAGGAGATCTTCTAGTCCACTTAGGTCGAACTTCACTTCTATAGTTGCAACTTTCAGTTTCAACAGCTTCCTTCAAACTAGGGCGGTCGATATCTTGCAAACCGTCCATCAGATTGACTTGATTCCACCACCAAAAGTTGCAGCTTTCAGAGGAGGTTCAGATGAGCCTTCAACGCAGTGCATATGAGGAGATCTTCTAGTCCACATAGGTCGAACTTCACTTCTATAGTTGCAGCTTCAGTTTCAACAGCTTCCTTCAAACTAGGGCAGTCAATATCTTGCAAACCGTCTGTCGGATTAACTTGATTCAACCACCAAAATTTGCGGCTTTTAGAGGAGGTTCAGATGAACCTATAACACAGTTTAGATGAGGAGATATTCTAGTCCACGTAGGTCAAACTTTACTTCTGCAGTTGTAGCTTCAGTTTTAGCAGCTTCTAGCTTCACATGTGTGAGGGAGAGACCCTTTTCTGCACAGTAGAGAAGAGACTCTTTTTTGCAAAGTAGAGAGAGAGAGACGTGATGAGATGAGTGATTGCAAATGAGGAAAATTCCTCCTATATTTATACACAACTGTTGATGTTTGAATAGATGCAACTGTTGGGCTTCTGAGCCTACATGAGTTGTAGGTCGACTTGATAATAATTCCATAATAAAATCATTCATACCTCCATGAATACTTATCAAAATTAGATGATCTTTAGATCAATCCTACACCTCTCGACGAGAGGAATCTAATGAAAATATTATCAGCCATGAATAAGATGACCCACATGAAGTTTGGCCCTAGTTTCCAATTTAACAAAACTATAGTCCACCATTTTTCTTGTCATCTCTGATCTTATTCTTCCTAAAAGTGTTCCATGTTATATAAACCAAATAGATACCATAATCAAAATCATACCTCAATGACGTTCAAGGGAGGCTATCTCATCTACAAAATCAATCCACATTAGCACAATACATCTATAATCATAATCATATCAATATACCAACCTAATGCATGATAATACGAACTGGATACCATGACCTCATGAATGACAACCATAACCATGACAATGCATGCATAACAACATGCTTCTAGCCCATTCGTTCGAAGTGTTTGAATCATTCTGTGATACCAATCTCTAACCACTGCTCCCACATTTACCCACTTTCATTGGCTTTCCTGGGTAAAAATGAGATGAGGGCTAATATTAGATGACTCAACCTCCTAAGTATAGTTAAGGAAGTGGATTCAATAACCTAAAACATTACTAACCTTCCGCAGGAGCTACAGGACCCCCAGGAACCAAGCAACCACTCCATGTGCCATAACCCTGAGTTAACTTTCTTTTTGAGTGATCTATAATCCTATTCACTTTGATAATAAGGAAATCCAACCTCTATAACCCTCATGTCACATGGATAACCCTGCCTCTCGGTGATTGTAGTCTAGATTTCCCAGTTCTGAGCATGTGACCCCAAAATCTGAGCCACTTTTTCAAGGCTAGGATCCAGACCTCTACCCATAACTTGATAGAACTTTCTGTAATGATGAATGACTCAAGGATAAGGCCATTAATGATTAAATTAGTCAATAAATTGACCTAACCAGGCCTAACCATGACATTCATTTTGTCAAACATATAGTGAACATGAAATATATAGGTCATGAATGTATATCTAAACATGGGGATTTGATACTTATATAATAGTCATCAAGAATTTTTAGTTCCCTCTCACAATAGTTGCAATAACATCTATTAGGTCATGCATTCAATAGTCATTCATCTACTAATCAAAACATGATAAGATACATAACTGGATTTTCCATAAAACCATGCATATAACCATAAAATCCACATCAAAACATATACATTTTATCATAAAATACAATGGGATAATAACTCTTATTAACATTTGTGTAATTCAACCAAGTCACGAACTTCCACGTACCACTTAACCATAGATTGGGATGAACCAAATCTTTCTTTCAGCCAGTCACCCCCGTTGCATATTCCAAGCATGAATGTGGGATCTCATGGTATAGACCAATCCATAAAGAACTAAGGTAATCCATAGGTTAAACCACCTCCACCCTCACACTACTATCATCTCACCTAAATTGGTCATAAGATCACAAAACCAAACCAAGCTTGGATGCCTCATAATTCCTTCACCATCCATTCAGGAAGTTTCTTATCTCTATTAGCACTCTCTAGCTTTCCAAGACTGAGGAGGAAAATTGTAGAGGTAACCATAAACCGCTTTTTGACTAGAATCTAGCCCTTCTCGCCTAGAAAGGGCTCTCTCTATGTGAATTTGTAGTCAATTAGATGACTAAATGTTTCAGATTTGACGCTAGTTATAAAGATCAACATATAGTTTTTAAAGTTGTGGTTGAAAGGTGGAGAGGTCCATTGGGCATGGATTCATAATAATGTTCAGTAATCAATCACAATAATCAGAACAAATTGAAAAAGGGTGAGGTAGGAAAACACTTGGATATTAAAAATTTGTTGTAGTATGGGTGAGATGAATGATTACGAGGATCCTTTAAATATAAAACATACAGAGATCAATTTTTTATTTAATTTCAGAATAAAAAAATCAGAAATTGATTGACAAGCCAGAGAAGAGTACAACGAGTAAATTCCACTCATAATCTTCTTTTAACAATTGAAAAGGAGAATTCATGTAAAAATTGAAATGAGAGACAAATTTACAAAGAGAGAAACGTCATCATTTGTGTGACACAATAATCCTGAAAAGAACTTTCTTTGTATCGCTGAATTGATTAACTGTATTGAAACTCCACAACTTACAATCTCAAATATCTTCTTTTTACTCCACTATTAACCCTTTCTACATTCAAAATCCCTCACTATATAGAAAAAATATTGTTTCTATATCAAAGAAGGTCGAAACTCGCCCATTCCCCCATAGATGGAATTGATTTCATGAAGATAGTAAACAAAAAAAAACCATTATTCTAGAAACTAGGAAACTATCTTTGACTATTATTTACAACCTTGCCTTCACACCTAATACATTGAATTTGTAAAGATATAATTAGAGAAGTCTTTTCACGATAAAATATAAATAATTACATGATTAAAACCTTTCTTTGCCAATGTTGAGGTAAAAAAATATGTCTGAAAAATGTTGACTATGTCTGAGTGCAACACCTATGCACAACACCTGATTTTTCCTTCTCTAACTACATAGATGGATGCACTTTGATAAAAAAACTCCTATTTGATACCCTATTGAATGTAATGAAGGTATCCATCCCTTGTAAACATATAAACCTACCAAAAATGTATCTCTTGAGAAACCTTAATATTGTTTCTCACCTTGTGTGCAACACCCGTGGGCAGTAACTATTAACTCATTTTTTCACCTATTTTCTCTTCTTTAAGTCCCTCAGCCAACAAATATAACTTATTTCTCTTCCTATTTCTTCTAGCTTCCCTAACTTAAGTAAGCCTTTTCTTCATCAACCTAAGGCTTGTTTTTAGGAGTAGGTTTTGCACATACAGGTTCTTGATTTTCCTATGCAGAGGAAAACTCCATTTTAGCTTGTGTTTTTCCCTTTAAAGAGTAGGTAAAGAAACTTTCACCTATTTAAACAAGGCCATCTTATCCCTATGCTCTTTCTCTTCAAGTTGATCCACTTGATGATTCACACCTTCAAGTTTCCCTAGTAGCTCTTCATATTTCTTTTGTTCATAAAAAATCACAGGCTACACAGTTTCCTTTTCTTGCTCTTGTACCTTGGAAATAGATCTAGTCTTAGGTCTCCTTGTAAACTAAATTCGCTCTTTCATCTTCTCAACATCAATCACCACTTTACCAATGCCTTTGGCATCAAATTCCACTCTCTCTTGAGACACTTTAGCTCTAAGATGCATGCTTTCCTACTGAAAATAAGCTATAGTCACATGTGTCTTTTCTTACTGATCCTTTAATTCTCTAACTTTCTAATATTTTTCATTTTGTTGCTTGAGCTCAACAATTTCATCTCGTGCTTCTTTTAATTTATTTTTCATTCTCATGAAGGTTAACTTCCATTCATCTTCCTTCTCCTTTTGCACTGTTTTCTCTTCTTGGATTTGTAGCTTTGTGGATGAGGATATTGTCACCCTTACTGTTGATATTTCTGCCTTCTTAACCTCTTCCTTGATTACCTTTCTTTTACCCTTCAATTTGACAACAACTGATGTGGTTTTAATCATAGGTAGGTCTTCACTATACTGAGTTGTTTTTTCTAGGATAGTCTTCTTTAGTTACTTATTTTTTTGTTGTAGTTGGGATATAACTAAGTGAGCTTCTCTTAATGCCTTCTCTAACTCCTTAACTTGCTTATATTTCTCATCCATAGAACTTGTTTGTGCTTGAATTTCCTTCAGATCATCAAGTAATTCAGCTGACTTCTCCAATGGTAACCTTTTGGTAGTTGCCATTGGAATCTCCACTACCTCTGGTGAGAACTATAGTTTTCTACCTTTTTTCTTTAGTGATTACTCAACTATTGATAGATTTTTTTTCTTGATAGTACTCTTTAAGTGTGAAGAATTAGTCTTAATGGTGATGAAGGAGTATCCCTGTGGCTTGATGAACTTCCAATAGATTCCCCTGTAAACTTGGATGAGGTTAGAAAATCCTACCATACATGTCTGCTTTTCTATAGTTCTTCTAATATCAACAATTTTATCAATGAAAAATTAAATAATCTTGAGTCAACCACGCCCTTCTTCATTCTTACTCTCTCAGCAACCTTTCTTAAACTCCTAAAGAGGAAAAAGGGTAGATTTAGGGTCTTTTTACCTATGAAATGCATGAAGAGACTGAAGCAATATTAATAAACCTTGGTGAATCTACCTTCACACGTGAATTACCTCTGAATTACCTTGAGAATCCTACTATGATGTTCCAATAAATAGTCACTAGGAAATACAACACCAAACTCCTCGTTTTTATACTTTAGTTTCATGAAATCCTTATAATTATCCAACTCCAAAGTCATTCCTTTGAACCATTTCTCCCCATCCAAAGGTATTTCTGTGCCTAATGCTATGGTGACTTCTGACACAATGAATTTCAATTTACCAACTTTTGCTTCATCGCCATCAAAGTTCAGGGAAAATTCTTTGGTTAGCTCTACATTACACATCTATATCTTTTCATAGAATATGACACAACATGTTTGCTCAAAGGTTTCTATGGTGGTAGAGTTTGAGTTGATAAGTGAGGGATCTTATGGTTCAAAGCTCACAATCTCTCCTCCCTTTGTCTTCCCCATTGCTAAAAACAAGATTTTGAAGATGAAAAACTTGGCCTAGGGTTTGATGGTTTATTAAGGTTGGGACTTTAGGACAGGGTTAAAAATACTTCTCAAATGTTGAATGACCAAACAATGTAGACAGACCACAATTTCTGATTGGTAATGAAAGAGATGAAGATGCTCTATTTTGGCGTATGCGTAGCACCCTAAACGCAACAATAGAGAGGAAAACACTTTAAATCACCAAATGACAGGCTCAACATGCTTCAAAACTTCCTAAGACCTCTAAAAATTTCAACTTAATTTATGTAATGTTGACACACTAACAATTTCACAATTTTAGGGCTAGTGGATAGGTGGAAAAATTCACTGTTGTTGTGTGCAGCGTTGAGGAAATGAAAGGAAAAGGGTGCGGAGGGATGATCATCTTACCTCCTAATAAACACGATAAACTCTGATAATTTCACACAAAGTCCTTTATGTAGAAAAAACCAAGGTTTAAAGGTCATTTAATCGATCAAAAGGATGAAAATGGAGTGTCTGTGTGGATGTGCACCACTCTAGAAATAGGAAATTCGGGGCTTCAAACTCAGTTTTTAGCTGGCGAATTGGTAAAATTATTTCAAATTCTTATATCATAAAATGCCCAAATTAGGACACACACCTCGAACCTGTGTTTGATGAAAAAAATTGATTCTTTGAGTTGTGTGGAGCATTCCCTACAACCTGTGCGTAGCAACAAAAATGATCTTCATCAAGCCACTGGAGAGGAAATGTCTACAAACTCTGAAGGTTGAAGGATTGAACTTGCATGTAATTTGATAGATTTAAAGAGAAATTTGTTTGTCCTTTGGTAGTAATGGTACTTTAAGAATATCAAAGGGTTTAGCACAAAAAAAATAGTATTATGTTAGATTTGATGATGAATGTTGTACATTTGTTGATGTCACCCACCACTAACTATTCTTTAAACCTTATTGACATGACCCTAATATGACTCTTATGACAATGACCTCAAATTTTTCCCATAATTATATTGTTTCCCCATGATTACTAATTTCAAATGATGACCCCTCATGGACCTTACAATTCAAATAAAAACTAATAAACCTCCTTTGACACACATATTTACAATGAATTGACTAATTTGAGTCCTTTGTACAAAGGCCCCTTAGAGTATGATACTTGGTGAATTAATAGGTTAAATCTTGCAAACAGACCCCCAAAATGAATAGTCAAACAAACACACTTTGATCCCTATATTATAGTACCCTAACATTAGCTCCAATGGGGATGGAAATCTCCTAATGAGGTGCCAAGAACATCGTATACTAGTAGCTTGAACTATTGGGCAATGGAGTCTTCTATGGAACTACTGGAATTTAGACCAAAGTGGTAGCTTGTTGCAATCCTCAAACTGACCCAAAACCATTCTTCAAATTGAAAACTAAAATGTATACTGAAAACTTTCCTTGATTTATTTAGTGATTTATATGTGGAAACTTTCCTTTTACGAGAAATTGCTAAAAGCTTGACCTTAACGCATAGTAAATTACAGGCCATTAAAACAAAAAAATCTTATTCGCAAACTGGCTTGTCATCTTTCCTATTGCACGACCACCAATACATAACGAAGATTCATCCTGATTTTTATGATCCAATAGGTATCCAGTTGGAAAAAAGTTTTCATAAGAAAGAAATTTCAGGCAGAATTCCAACTGAAGTTACACATTCTTATTCCACATCCAACGTTAACAGTCCAAGAAGAGTTTTGTTCTTAACACTAATGTTTGAAAGTCACATACGTGCAGAAATAAAAATGAAGAGATGGTTCCACTGGAAATATCATTTTACCTAGTTAATTTTTCTGTGTATAGTTAGAATAGGAGTAGGAGTAATTTAGTTAGGTTATTAGGTGGATAATTTAGTTTTTAAATATTGGTAGGAAAAATAAGAGAAGAAATTGCCCCTATCATGTACATAATCCAAGGGCATAGTTACCTCTCATTCCTTTGAATTTTTCCTCCCTAATAAAGTTTGCCTGCGGTTAACAGCATTTGACATTTACCAAAGACACCATTTCTCTATCAGATTTTGAACTCCTGCAAATCTTTTGGAAACTTGATCTTTATTATTAATACATACAGTTAAAAACTTTAAACCAGACATGCTACTAGTTTCAACTTCAAAAAATTTGACGAAAGTAATCTCAGTGAAGAAATTGTTTTATATCAGTACAATGAAAGGTATCAATAACAAAATGAGCATTCCCTGTACAACAGCCATTTTCAAAAAACTCTATTATTGTCGTCCAGGGCTTTCTTAAGGAAAACATTGATATCCTCCCTGTTAGAGAGAATCGCAGCATTCAGAGGGACAATCCAAGAAACACTATATCTCAAAGAATAAGAGGTCTCATCACGAGCCGACTTATCATGATCACGGATGTTATAACTTTGCTGACTTTGCCAAACACTGTCCACCAAAACAGGGCAACAACTCAAGATTATTGAAATCAAAAGACAAGGGGTCTCATCACGAGCCAGCTTGTTCAGCAAAAGTGTAAATCAAGTGAATGAATGTGTCATAATATGGCTACCAAACCAAGACATTGTTCTTTGGGAATAAAAAAGGAAAAAGTGTCAATCTGGGTTTTTCTTTGAAAGTTGTAGATCGCCTTAAGCAGGATAAAGGATCATTAATGGGTAATAGGTAACCCTGTCGAGGCTATGGACACCTGCTGGCAGCAGAGGCCCTACCTACGACAAATGAGCATATTTAAGAAGCTGCTACACAGGGAAGACTTTATTTTATCTTTACAAGACCAAGTAATGGCTGATGTAAATGCAAGGACAAGCTGAGGAAACAAATAATTAAAATAGAAAGAGGTTGGAACAAAATTTCATTGACAGTTTGGAGTATAATGTGCTTTATCTTTTTATGATAAAGTTTAATTTTCTAGAAAATTTTGTTTTGAAAATTTTTGAAAAGTTCAATAGAAAATCAGAGATAACTGGTTCTCCCAAGTGAATCGCCAATTGTTGTGGCCAGCAACAGCCCCCCCTTTTTCATTTAAGTGTTGTCCGAAATACTAAATGAATGGGGACCCTTAGTTAAAATTTAGGAAAAGCAAGAGTTTCCTTTCTTCAAAACAAGGTTACCATCGTAAGCTTAGGAAGATCTTTTGAATACTTTAAGAACCTAAGTCTATGATAAGGAAAAAATCTTTAAAGCCACGTTGCAAAAAAGATAGAAAATGCCTCCATTTCGCTATAATATTAGTATGTCCAAGATTCTCGTGCTAAGCAATATATCGCATCGCAATAAGGTAATGCCAATGAGAAAGACTTCAAGATTTTTTGATTTGCGATGACACCGATCGCAAGATCGCATATCGCAGAAAATGAGCTAACGAAATTTTGGCAAACATAAAACTTCTACGATCTGCGATGGTGCGATATCACGATCTGCGATGGATGCAATGTCGCGATCTGCGATGGATGCGAACAAAATTGCAAGATCACTCCATCGCAAATCCTTCGGGCACGTTAGTCGAGAAAAGCCACTTACCATAATCTGACTCAAGATCATGCACTTTTAATGATAGTAAAGGAATTAGTTGTCAGCTATTAATGAAATGTAGACGCGTGCTTTTATAAAGAATTACTTCACGTAAGGTGGCATATTTGATATATCTGTTGCATTTAAAACTCTCCCATCACCTTTCTTGATCAGTCATATCCATTTCACTTGTGGGCTGCAAGAACGGAGAATGAAGGACGATTCAAAGCCATACGCAGGAAGAAATGGGAAAGAAAAGTAAAGCTCAGGGCTCTGAAGATGAAGGGAAAAGAGCAAGTGCACCCAGAATAAACGAGAATCATAAAGAATTGCTCTTTAATAAATGGGATAATCAAATCAGAGAAGCAGAGAAAGCAGCGGAAACGGCGGCCACGCAAGCAAGCATTCTGATCGACTGTGTAAATGAGAATTTGCACAGGGCCAATTTAATCGAAGAGACCACCCCAGGGTATTTACCAAATAAACTGCGGCTCGAAGCAGAATGGAACCAGAAGGCGCAGGAAATGGGAAAAGCGATCCAAGCATTAAATAGGTTAAATTGGGAATGTTACTGGGCATACTTGGTGAAGCCGCATAGTCAATGGATGACTGTGAAATGCATCATAAATGCGGCAGAAAAAGTAGCGCCAGCTCTCATAGATTTCGTTTTCGCAGCCCAGCTCAAAGCAGAAGTCGGCCAACCAGCTCTTCTTAAACCGATGATGAACACATGCAGCTTTAAGGATCAGATTCAGAAGTAACTTTATTTAGAATAGTGTTTTTTCTTTCAAATTAGATTAGAAAGAGGACGGTCATTTGAAAACCGCATCCTAAATTTTGTAAATAAACTATTATTAGAATTAGGAAGTAGTATTTTAACCCTTCTCATTGCATTTGGAGAAGGGTCCAGAAATTTGTCAAAAACTTGTCCTCAGAACATGCACTTCTGCACCCTCAGAGGAGGTTTTGATGAATGGATGGATCGAGATTTATTAATGTTTGCATTCGATGTCTGCTACTGATGTTGCACTTCTGTACTCTTAGTAGATGTTAGAACAAGTAGAGATAAATCATTGTTGCTTGAAGCTTATAAGTAGGACCAGTCATAAATGGTACTTTTATCTCTTGATCATTTCTACTTATATTCTGAAAGTGATATACAGTTTTTAGTTGTTTATATGTTATTTCATGAATGTGTGGGTTACCATTTGGCACTTTTGTACGGTGGAGCCATTTATTTATGTCTGATGTATGAATAACTTATTATGTGATATGCTGTTCACAACTGTTTTGCCTAACTTTTTATGCAAAGTGGTTTATCTTAAATGATTTCCATTCTTATGATAGCTGAATGATCTTTATTACCAGTTATCGTTTGAAATCTCTTTAGATCGCATAATAGAAGAATCATACCCCGGGTTAGCATAGATTAGATGTGCTGTTTTCATTAGATTATGATAGCATAAAGTTAGATTAAAATAGCTTAGAACTTTTAGATCAACATCATCCAACTCTGCACACACACACACCCTTAGATTGGGAAACTGGTCCCATTATCCCCAGTCGGACCCGCTATACCAAACGGATAAGGAGCTGCTAACCAAGGTCCGGACCGGGTGGGTATCCCCCTTGTTGTCGACCCGATTTTCGGGGCTTCAACATATTTGGCGCTAGAAGGAGGGCCTGAAGCATATTGTCTGTTGGAATGGTTTGAAATCATAACATTTGAATTAGGATGGCTGCTCACAAACTTCCCAATTGGAGTTGCATCCATGTTCGTGCCTCTTCCAACACTCCACCTGAAGTGGTAAGACTCTTGTCTCAGGTAAAATTCAATGGTAAGAATAATTCTTCTCCTTTTAATCATGCTCTTCAATTTATTCAAAGAGTTTCAAGTTCGAACGTTCAAAGAATTGATGAAGGCATTTTATGCAGAATTTTTACTCTTACATTCACGACGGAAGCTAGAAAATGGTGTAGAACCCTCCCAGTTGCCTCAAGTCACAGCTGGGACCAATTCGTCAAGGCTTTCATTTGTAAATTTGATTGTTATGACTATGAACAGGTATATGATGAAATTGATTATCTACGGAAACAAGATGAATCTGTTAGGGATTTTAATATGCGATTTCATCTTAATTGTCTAAAGTATGATCTTGAAAGTGAACTCATAGATGAAGAATCTTCAGTTTATGCTGAGCATTCCCTGCCTCCTATGTCTGATCCAGCAGAAATTAGTCCAAGCTTTGTCTCATTTTCTTCTAATATGAATGAGAATTCCAATTTGAATATACAAATCAGCCATGATGAAGAAGGTTCCCAAAGCCTAGGAGACATGCATGCTCTAATGCAAGAAGACAAAAGCGAGAATGTTGGAGGAAAGCCTGCCTTGGAACTAGGAGATGACTTTGATACAAGGTCAGATAATATCATTGCAAGTCAACAAATGTAGATGCCAAGGTTAGAACAGCAAACTAATTCTCTTTCGAAAAGTATCAGTACACAAAGGTATGATCTAAAGCCCGATGTCTATGATGAATCTGATGAACAAAGATTTTTCCACGATGATATTTTCAAATGCATTGTTCCAGAATCGCATTTTTCTCTTTATCCTGATGTTTTTAGTGATGATAATTTTCCCCCTCTCAGTATTAAAGATATCTCAAAAAGTACAGAGGATTACTCAAATGAGTCATCATTAGGTTTTCAAGATAAAAAGACAGCTATAGAACATCCTTTGATCATTTTCAAACAAGAACCACTTGACCTTCCTTGTTTGAAAATATTGGATGAAAAAGAGAAATCTAGGGAAACCTATAAAATCATTTATGATAGCTACTTTGATGATGATGATGTTGATTTATCTCAAGTAACTCAACAAAGCTTAGATAATGAGAGATATTCTAATTCAAGAATCATATCAGTCAATCCTCATTCTAGAGTGACGGATCATTTACATGATTTTACTGTCCAAGACAATATTCCGATCTATGATTCATATCATAATCAAACCCCCATGCCTGTTCCCAATCATAACTTGTTTTCTGATTCACAAGATGGAATTTGAAATTGCTCGGATCCCATAATTTTGGCCGGTTCTTGTAAAAGAGAAGATCTTTCAAGTCAATCCTAGTTGTGTTGTAACGTTAGTTGTACAGATAATCATTTCATTCTCTCTCACTTGCACTCATTTTGTACAAAATCGGATTGTGTTTTAAATTTTCAGACTTTTGATAGATTACTATGGTATGTTGAGCACCTTATCAAAGAACATTCGAAAGATGTTATACCATTTTGGAAAACTAAATTGTGTCAAGGAAGTATAGAACTTTTTCAATTCCAAGATCAATCAATATCAGACTTCCTTAAAAAACTTCTTTGGCATCCAAAACATCATCAACGAAAGAAAGTACTTTTGGAAACTTGCCGGCAATTCGCGCTAATTGATAAATCTCTTTCCAGAAAGTTCCATCTATTCTTCATTGATTTATTTAGTGATTTATATGTGGAAACTTTCCTTTTACGAGAAATTGCTAAAAGATTGACCTTAACGCATAGTAAATTACAGGCCATTAAAACCAAAAAGTCTTATTCGCAAACTGGCTTGTCATCTTTCCTATTGCATGACCACCAATACATAACGAAGATTCATCCTAATTTTTATGATCCAATAGGTATCCAGTTGGAAAAACGTTTTCAGAAGAAAGAAATTTCAGGCAGAATTCCAACTGAAGTTACACATTCTTATTCCACATCCAACGTTAATAGTCCAAGAAGAGTTTTTTTCTTAACACTGATGTTTGAAAGTCACATATGTGCAGGAATAAAAATGAAGAGATGGTTCCACTGGAAATATCATTTTACCTAGTTAATTTTTCTGTGTATAGTTAGAATAGGATTAGGAGTAATTTAGTTAGGTTATTAGGTGGATAATTTAGTTTTTAAATATTGGTAGGCAAAATAAGAGAAGAAATTGCCCCTATCATGTACATAATCCAAGGGCATAGTTACCTCTCATTCCTTTGAATTTTTCCTCCCTAATAAAGTTTGCCTGCGGTTAACAGCGTTTGACATTTACCAAAGACACCATTTCTCTATCAGATTTTGAACTCCTGCAAATCTTTTGGAAACTTGATCTTTATTATTAATAGATACAGTTAAAAACTTTAAACCAAACATGATACTAGTTTCAACTTCAAAAAATTTGACGAAAGTAATCTCAGTGAAGAAATTGTTTTATATTAGTACAATGAAAGGTATCAATAACAAAATGAGCATTCCCTGTACAACAGCCATTTTCAAAAAACTCTATTATTGTCGTCCAGGGCTTTCTTAAGGAAAACATTGATATCCTTCCTGTTAGAGAGAATCGCAGCATTTAGAGGGACAATCCAAGAAACACTATATCTCAAAGAATAAGAGGTCTCATCACAAGCCGACTTATCATGATCACAGATGTCATAACTTTGCTGACTTTTCCAAACACTGTCCACCAAAATAGGGCAACGACTCAAGATTGTTGAAATCAAAAGACAAGGGGTCTCATCACGAGCCAGCTTGTTCAGCAAAAGTGTAAATCAAGTGAATGACTGTGTCATAATTTGGCTACCAAACCAAGACATTGTTCTTTGGGAATAAAAAAGGAAAAAGTGTCAATCTGGGTTTTTCTTTGAAAGTTGTAGATCGCCTTAAGCAGGATAAAGGATCATTACTGGGTAATAGGTAACCCTGTCGAGGCTATGGACGCCTGCTGGCAGCAGAGGCCCTACCTACGACAAATAAGCATATTTAAGAAGCTGCTACATAGGGAAGACTTTTTTTTATCTTTACGAGACCAGATAATGGCTGATGTAAATGCAAGGACAAGCTGAGGAAACAAATAATTAAAATAGAAAGAGGTTGGAACAAAATGTCATTGACAGTTTGGAGTATAATGTGCTTTATCTTTTTATAATAAAGTTTAATTTTCTAGAAAATTTTGTTTTGAAAATTTTTGAAAAGTTCAATAGAAAATCAGAGATAACTGGTTCTCCCAAGTGAATCGCCAATTGTTGTGGCTAGCAACAACCCCCCCCCCCCTTTTTCATTTAAGTGTTGTCCGAAATACTAAATGAATGGGGACCCTTAGTTAAAATTTAGGAAAAGCAAGAGTTTCCTTTCTTCAAAACAAGGTTACCATCATAAGCTTAGGAAGATCTTTTGAATACTTTAAGAACCTAAGTCTATGATAAGGAAAAAATCTTTAAAGCCGCGTTGCAAAAAAGATAGAAAATGCCTCCATTTCGCTATAATATCGGTATGTGCAAGATTCTCGTGCTAAGCAATATATCGCATCGCAATAAGGTAATGCCAATGAGAAAGACTTCAAGATTTTCCGATTTGCGATGACACCGATCGCAAGATCGCATATCGCAGAAAATGAGCTAACAAAATTTTGGCAAACATAAAACTTCTGCGATCTGCGATGGTGCGATATCGCGATCTGCGATGGATTCAATGTCACGATCTGCGATGGATGTGAACCAAATCGCAAGATCACTCCATCGCGAATCCTTCGGGCATGCTAGTCGAGAAAAGCCACTTACCATAATCTGACTCAAGATCATGCGCGTTTAATGATAGTAAAGGAATTAGTTGTCAGCTATTAATGAAATGTAGATGCGTGCTTTTATAAAGAATTACTTCACGTAAGGTGGCATATTTGATATATCTATTGCATTTAAAACTCTCCCATCACCTTTCTTGATCAGTCATATCCATTTCACTTGTGGGCTGCAGGAACGGAGAACGAAGGACGATTCAAAGCCATACGCAGGAAGAAATGGGAAAGAAAAATAAAGCTCAAGGCTCTGAAGATGAAGGGAAAAGAGAAAGTGCACCTAGAATAAACGAGAATCATAAAGAATTGCTCTTTAATAAATGGGATGATCAAATCAGAGAAGCAGAGAAAGCAGCAGAAACAACGGCCACGCAAGCAAGCATTCTGATCGACTGTGTAAATGAGAATTTGCACAGGGCCAATTTAATCGAAGAGACCACCCCGGGGTATTTACCAAATAAACTATGGCTGGAAGCAGAATGGAAGCAGAAGGCGCAGGAAAAGGGAAAAGCGATCCAAGCATTAAACAGGTTAAATTGGGAGTGTTACTGGGCATACTTGGTGAAGCCGCATAGTCGATGGATGACTGTGAAATGCATCATAAATGCGGCCGAAAAAGTAGCGCCAGCTCTCATAGATTCCGTTTTCGCAGCCCAGCTCAAAGCAGAAGTCGGCCAGCCAGCTCTTCTTAAACCGACGATGAACACATGCAGCTTTAAGGATCAGATTCAGAAGTGACTTTATTTAGAATGTTGTTTTTTCTTTAAAATTAGATTAGAAAAAGGACAGTCATTTGAAAACCGCATCCTAAATTTTGTAAATAAACTATTATTAGAATTAGGAAGTAGTATTTTAACCCTTCTCATTGCATTTGGAGAAGGGTCCAGAAATTTGTCAAAAACTTGTCCTCAGAACATGCACTTCTGCACCCTCAGAGGAGGTTTTGATGAATGGATGGATCGAGATTTATTAATGTTTGCATTCGATGTCTGCTACTGATGTTGCACTTCTGTACTCTTAGTAGATGTTAGAACAAGTAGAGATAAATCATTGTTGCTTGAAGCTTATAGGTAGGACCATTCATAAATGCTACTTTTATCTCTTGATCATTTCTGCTTATATTCTGAAAGTGATATACAGTTTTTAGTTGTTTATATGTTATTTCATGAATGTGTGGGTTACCATTTGGTACTTTTGTACGGTGGAGCCATTTATTTATGTCTGATGTATGAATAACTTATTATGCGATATGCTGTTCACAACTGTTTTGCCTAACTTTTTATGCAAAGTGGTTTATCTTAAATGATTTCCATTCTTTTGATAGCTGAATGATCTTTATTACCAGTTATCATTTGAAATCTCTTTAGATCGCATAATAGAAGAATCATACCCCGGGTTAGCATAGATTAGATGTGCTGTTTTCATTAGATTATGATAGCATAAAGTTAGATTAAAATAGCTTAGAACTTTTAGATCAGCATCATCCAACTCCACACACACACACACCCTTAGATTGGGAAACTGGTCCCATTATCCCTAGTCGGACCCGCTATACCAAACGGATAAGGAGCTGCTAACCAAGGTCCGGACCGGGTGGGTATCCCCCTTGTTGTCGACCCGATTTTCGGGGCTTCAACATATTTGGCGCTAGAAGGAGGGCCTGAAGCATATTGTCTGTTGGAATGGTTTGAAATCATAACATTTGAATTAGGATGGCTTCTCACAAACTTCCCATTTGGAGTTACATCCATGTTCGTGCCTCTTCCAACACTCCACCTGAAGTGGTAAGACTCTTGTCTCAGGTAAAATTCAATGGTAAGAATAATTCTTCTGCTTTTAATCATGCTCTTCAATTTATTCAAAGAGTTTCAAGTTCGAACGTTCAAAGAATTGATGAAGGCATTTTATGCAGAATTTTTACTCTTACATTCACGGCGGAAGCTAGAAAATGGTGTAGAACCCTCCCAGTTGCCTCAATTCACAGCTGGGACCAATTCGTCAAGGCTTTCATTTGTAAATTTGATTGTTATGACTATGACCAGGTATATGATGAAATTGATTATCTACGGAAACAAGATGAATCTGTTAGGGATTTTAATATGCGATTTCATCTTAATTGTCTAAAGTATGATCTTGAAAGTGAACTCATAGATGAAGAATCTTCAGTTTATGTTGAGCATTCCCTGCCTCCTATGTCTGATCCAGCAGAAATTAGTCCAAGCTTTGTCTCATTTTCTTCTAATATGAATGAGAATTCCAATTTGAATATACAAATCAGCCATGATGAAGAAGGTTCCCAAAGCTTAGGAGACATGCATGCTCTAATGCAAGAAGACAAAAGCGAGAATGTTGGAGGAAAGCCTGCCTTGGAACCAGGAGATGACTTTGATACAAGGTCAGATAATATCATTGCAAGTCAACAAATGCAGATGCCAAGGTTAGAACAGCAAACTAATTCTCTTTCGAAAAGTATCAGTACACAAAGGTATGATCTAAAGCCCGATGTCTATGATGAATCTGATGAACAAAGATTTTTCCACGATGATATTTTCAAATGCATTGTTCCAGAATCGCATTTTTCTCTTTATCCTGATGTTTTTAGTGATGATAATTTTCCCCCTCTCAGTATTAAAGATATCTCAAAAAGTACAGAGGATTACTCAAATGAGTCATCATTAGGTTTTCAAGATAAAAAGACAGCTATAGAACATCCTTTGATCATTTTCAAACAAGAACCACTTGACCTTCCTTGTCTGAAAATATTGGATGAAAAAGAGAAATCTAGGGAAACCTGTAAAATCATTTATGATAGCTACTTTGATGATGATGATGTTGATTTATCTCAAGTAACTCAACAAAGCTCAGATAATGAGAGATATTCTAATTCAAGAATCATATCAGTCAATCCTCATTCCAGAGTGACGGATCATTTACATGATTTTACTATCCAAGACAATATTCCGATCTATGATTCATATCATGAGAAAACCCCCATGCCTGTTCCCAATCATAACTTGTTTTCTGATTCACAAGATGGAATTCGAAATTGCTCGGATCCCATAATTCTGGCCAGTTCTTGTAAAAAAGAAGATCTTTCAAGTCAATCCCAGTTGTGCTGTAACGTTAGTTGTACAGATAATCATTTCATTCTCTCACTTGCACTCATTTTGTACAAAATCGGATTGTGTTTTAAATTTTCAGACTTTTGATAGATTACTATGGTATGTTGAGCACCTTATCAAAGAACATTCGAAAGATGTGCTACCATTTTGGAAAACTAAATTGTGTCAAGGAAGTATAGAACTTTTTCAATTCCAAGATCAATCAATATCAGACTTCCTTAAAAAACTTCTTTGGCATCGAAAACATCATCAACGAAAGAAAGTACTTTTGGAAACTTGCCGGCAATTTGCGCTAATTGATAAATTCTTTCCAGAAAGTTCCATCTATTCTTCATTGATTTATTTAGTGATTTATATGTGGAAACTTTCCTTTTACGAGAAATTGCTAAAAGCTTGACCTTAACGCATAGTAAATTACATGCCATTAAAACCAAAAAATCTTATTCGCAAACTGGCTTGTCATCTTTCCTATTGCACGACCACCAATACATAACGAAGATTCATCCTGATTTTTATGATCCAATAGGTATCCAGTTGGAAAAAAGTTTTCATAAGAAAGAAATTTCAGGCAGAATTCCAACTGAAGTTACACATTCTTATTCCACATCAAACGTTAACAGTCCAAGAAGAGTTTTGTTCTTAACACTGATGTTTGAAAGTCACATACGTGTAGGAATAAAAATGAAGAGATGGTTCCACTGGAAATATCATTTTACCTAGTTAATTTTTCTGTGTATAGTTAGAATAGGAGTAGGAGTAATTTAGTTAGGTTATTAGGTGGATAATTTAGTTTTTAAATATTGGTAGGCAAAATAAGAGAAGAAATTGCCCCTATCATGTACATAATCCAAGGGCATAGTTACCTCTCATTCCTTTGAATTTTTCCTCCCTAATAAAGTTTGCCTATGGTTAACAGCATTTGACATTTACCAAAGACACCATTTCTCTATCAGATTTTGAACTCCTGCAAATCTTTTGGAAACTTGATCTTTATTATTAATAGATACAGTTAAAAACTTTTAACCAGACATGATACTAGTTTCAACTTCAAAAAATTTGACGAAAGTAATCTCAGTGAAGAAATTGTTTTATATCAGTACAATGAAAGGTATCAATAACAAAATGAGCATTCCTTGTACAATAGCCATTTTCAAAAAACTCTATTATTGTCGTCCAGGGCTTTCTTAAGGAAAACAATGATATCCTCCCTATTAGAGAGAATCACAGCATTCAGAGGGACAATCCAAGAAACACTATATCTCAAAGAATAAGAGGTCTCATCACGAGCCGACTTATCATGATCACAGATGTTATAACTTTGCTGACTTTGCCAAACACTGTCCACCAAAACAGGGCAACGACTCAAGATTGTTGAAATCAAAAGACAAGGGGTCTCATCACGAGCCAGCTTGTTCAGCAAAAGTGTAAATCAAGTGAATGACTGTGTCATAATTTGGCTACCAAACCAAGACATTGTTCTTTGGGAATAAAAAAGGAAAAAGTGTCAATCTGGGTTTTTCTTTGAAAGTTGTAGATCGCCTTAAGCAAGATAAAGGATCATTACTGGGTAATAGGTAACCCAGTCGAGGCTATGGACGTCTGCTGGCAGCAGAGGCCCTACCTATGACAAATGAGCATATTTAAGAAGCTGCTACACAGGGAAGGCTTTATTTTATCTTTACAAGACCAAGTAATGGCTGATGTAAATGCAAGGACAAGCTGAGGAAACAAATAATTAAAATAGAAAGAGGTTGGAACAAAATGTCATTGACAGTTTGGAGTATAATGTGCTTTACCTTTTTATAATAAAGTTTAATTTTCTAGAAAATTTTGTTTTGAAAATTTTTGAAAAGTTCAATAGAAAATAAGAGATAACTGGTTCTCCCAAGTGAATCGCCAATTGTTGTGGCCAGCAACAACCCCCCCCTTTTTCATTTAACTGTTGTCCAAAATACTAAATGAATGGGGACCCTTAGTTAAAATTTAGGAAAAGCAAGAGTTTCCTTTCTTCAAAACAAGGTTACCATCGTAAGCTTAGGAAGATCTTTTGAATACTTTAAGAACCTAAGTCTATGATAAGGAAAAAATCTTTAAAGCCGCATTGCAGAAAAGATAGAAAATGCCTCCATTTCGCTATAATATCGGTATGTGCAAGATTCTCATGCTAAGCAATATATCGCATTGCAATAAGGTAATGCCAATGAGAAAGACTTCAAGATTTTCCGATTTGCGATGACACCGATCGCAAGATCGCATATCGCAGAAAATGAGCTAACGAAATTTTGGCAAACATAAAACTTCTGCGATCTACGATGGTGCGATATCGCGATCTGCGATTGATGCGATGCCGCGATCTGCGATGGATGCGAACCAAATCGCAAGATCACTCCATCGCGAATCCTTCGGGCATGCTAGTCGAGAAAAGCCACTTACCATAATCTGACTCAAGATCATGCGCTTTTAATGATAGTAAAGGAATTAGTTGTCAGCTATTAATGAAATGTAGACGCGTGCTTTTATAAAGAATTACTTCACGTAAGGTGGCATATTTGATATATCTGTTGCATTTAAAACTCTCCCATCACCTTTCTTGATTAGTCATATCCATTTCACTTGTGGGCTGCAGGAACGGAGAACGAAGGACGATTCAAAGCCATACGCAGGAAGAAATGGGAAAGAAAAATAAAGCTCAGGGCTCTGATGATGAAGGGAAAAGAGCAAGTGCACCCAGAATAAACGAGAATCATAAAGAATTGCTCTTTAATAAATGGGATGATCAAATCAGAGAAGCACAGAAAGCAGCGGAAATGGTGGCCACGCAATCAAGCATTCTGATCGACTGTGTAAATGAGAATTTGCAAAGGGCCAATTTAATCGAAGAGACCACCCCGGGGTATTTACCAAATAAACTATGGCTGGAAGGAGAATGGAAGCAGAAGGCGCAGGAAAAGGGAAAAGCGATCCAAGCATTAAACAGGTTAAATTGGGAGTGTTACTGGGCATACTTGGTGAAGCCGCATAGTCAATGGATGACTGTGAAATGCATCATAAATGCGGCTGAAAAAGTAGCGCCAGCTCTCATAGATTCTGTTTTCGCAGCCCAGCTCAAAGCAGAAGTCGGCCAGCCAGCTCTTCTTAAACCGATGATGAACACATGCAGCTTTAAGGATCAGATTCAGAAGTAACTTTATTTAGAATGTTGTTTTTTCTTTAAAATTAGATTAGAAAAAGGACGGTCATTTGAAAACCGCATCCTAAATTTTGTAAATAAACTATTATTAGAATTAGGAAGTAGTATTTTAACCCTTCTCATTGCATTTGGAGAAGGGTCCAGAAATTTGTAAAAAACTTGTCCTCAGAACATGCACTTCTGCACCCTCAAAGGAGGTTTTGATGAATGGATGGATCGAGATTTATTAATGTTTGCATTCAATGTCTGCTACTGATGTTGCACTTCTGTACTCTTAGTAGATGTTAGAACAAGTAGAGATAAATCATTGTTGCTTGAAGCTTATAAGTAGGACCAGTCATAAATGGTACTTTTATCTCTTGATCATTTCTGCTTATATTCTGAAAGTGATATATAGTTTTTAGTTGTTTATATGTTATTGCATGAATGTGTGGGTTACCATTTGGCACTTTTGTACTGTGGAGCCATTTATTTATGTCTTATGTATGAATAACTTATTATGCGATATGTTGTTCACAACTATTTTGCCTAACTTTTTATGCAAAGTGGTTTATCTTAAATGATTTCCATTCTTATGATAGCTGAATGATCTTTATTACCAGTTATCGTTTGAAATCTCTTTAGATCGCATAATAGAAGAATCATACCCCGGGTTAGCATAGATTAGATGTGATGTTTTCATTAGATTATGATAGCATAAAGTTAGATTAAAATAGCTTAGAACTTTTAGATCAGCATCATCCAACTCTGCACACACACACACCCTTAGATTGGGAAACTGGTCCCATTATCCCCAGTCGGACCCACTATACCAAACGGATAAGGAGCTGCTAACCAAGGTCCGGACCGGGTGGGTATCCCCCTTGTTTTCGACCCGATTTTCGGGGCTTCAACAGGTTGCAGGGTAAAGGAGAGTTCCATTGGGCACAGAGCCATAACAATGTTCAACAATCAATCACAATAATCAGAACAACTTGAAACATGGTGAGCTAGGCAAATTCCTAGATCTTACAAAGTTGTTGTAGTATGGTGAGATGAATGTGAATGAGGATCCTTTATAATATAAAGCATACAAAGATGAATTTTATATTTAATTTCAGAAGAAAAACACATAAATTTCTTGACAAACCAGAGCATAGTACTGTGAGTAAATTCCACTCATAATCTTCTTGTAAATAATTAATAAGGATAATCCATGTAAAAAATGAAAGGAAAGACAAATTTACAAAGAGTGAAACATGACCATTTGTCTAGCATAAGAATCCTGAAACAAAATTCTACTTGTATTGCATAATTGATTACTTGTATTGAAACTCCACAACTTAGAATCTCAAAGATCTTCTTTTTACTCCACTATCAACCCTTTCTACATTCAAAATCCTACCCTATATACAAAAAATATTGTTTCTAGATCAAAGGAGGTCTAAACCCACCTATTCCCCAATATATGGAAATGATTTCATGAATATATGAAACAAAAAAACCACTATTTTGGAAACTAGGAAAGTATCTTTAACTATTATTTACGACCTTTCCTTCACATCTAATACATCAAATTTGTACAAGATATGATTAGTGAAGTATTTTCATGACAAAAAAATATATAATTACTTGATTAAAAATTTTCTTTGGAAACGCTAACGTAAACATTATGTCCAAAAAAGGTTGACTATGTCTGAGCGTAACACCTATGTGCAACATCAGACTGTTCCTTCTCTAACTGCATAGATGGTTGCACATTGATAAAAAACTCCTAGTTCATGGCCTATTGACTATAATAAAGGTATCCATGCCTTGTAAACATCTAAACCTGCCAAAAATGTATCTCTCGAGAAAGCCTAATATTGTTGCTCACAGTGTGCACAACACCTATGGGTAGTAGTTGTCAACTCATTTTTTCACCTATTTTATCTTGTTCAACCGCCTCCACGAGCAAATATAACGTACTTTTGGAAACAATGTTGATACTAAGAGAGGGGTGAATCATTATTAAGGCTAATTTTAACTTTCTTTATGCCAAATTACTTTTATTATTTAGCTTGGCATTCATCCATATAACCAACAAAAATATATATAATGTGGCAGCAACATAAACTCAACATACAAGCAAACAAACCATAAGCATCATACACTTTAGACACAATATTTTTCACGTGGAAACCCTTTCGAGAAAAACCCACAAATCTTGTTGTTGTTATTGATGTTAATAGGAGCACCTACTCTATTACATCAATCTGTTTGTGAGTACCCACTCAGAGGAAGCACCAACTAGAAGGAAGCACCAACTTTCTCTATCTATAGACACCTATCCATCTTTTCAGAAGAACCATATGAGGCACCGACCTCATGGATTTGTTGCAAGCACCAACTTGTAGCTCCTTGGATTTATGCAAGCACCAACTTGTAGGATGCACTGACCCCCAAGCCTTTCTAAGCTCCAATAGTGATGTAAGTACCAACTTCCTGTTTTGCAGGCACCAGCCGACATTCAAATAGGAAGTAAATGTTCATTGTAGTTTGGCAGCAACTCTATATAATCTTAGATTTGATCTCTTCTCATTTTACTACTCTTTGCATCTCCCTACAACACTCTTCAATAGCTCTTTGATCTACTCAATAAGAGTCACTCTCATCCCTCTGCACTCTACTCTCAACACTAGTCACTCTACTCTCGGCCTTGCTTCTTCCAAAATGAACACTTTTCTCTGAACTCTTCTCTCTAATGCATACAACCAACCTTATTCACACAACTTAGGCAACTTCCGTTATTAACACAGAGCATAGGCACTTTAGCCTTACACATAGGGTGTTGCTCTTGGGGTCTTCTCTTTTCTTCTATTTATGCACATTCAACCTTTACACACAGAACTAGCTCTTGCACAACCTCTCACAGTAGTTCACTTACTTAGATCTCTTTCCTCTTGGCTCTATCACTATGATATTGCATTCCCCCACACAACTCAATGCAGATTCACCATTTTGTTCATGTGCTGGTCTTGGCTTGATGTACTGATTTTCTTCATCAAATCTACCCAAATGTGTACTACTAGCATGGCTACCCATCCTTTTGCTGAAACACACTTCCCCTGTGTTGTCTAAACATTCAGGATCAGAGAAATGGGTGATGATAACTTCTCTATCTCTTTGCAGGAACTCCATGTTGTGTATTAAATTTCAAATTCCCTTACATATTTCATAGCGGCTGCCCATGATCATTTATGTCTCATAGAGACTTAGATAGTCATTCTCACGGCACCTATGATATTCATTTATCTTTATAATGCATGCATGGGAGTTCTTCGGATATCAACCATACTGACCTACATTCAAATCCATAACTGTCGATTCATACATCTTTAATACACCTTTGTATTGTTGTTATATCGGCAAAAATGCACTATAGAAAATTATCGAAGCCTTTCCCATAGCGACACTTTTACACATCAAAGCCATACAAAAACAACAAACTTTGAGAGTCCTTAGCCCCTTATGTATAAGCCCCTCTTTGTGTTTTCCTCCATAGAACCAAAGGTTGTGACGAAGGGCTCATCCTCAAGGTGTTAAGAACTCTAGACCCTCGATGGGGGCTATATTTCCTTTATTGGCCCCTTACACATTTGTTTCATAGAACCGACACTTTATACCCTAGGAGGCCATTTATCAGAGAATTCTTTAAGTTGCCACTATTCCAGCCACCAAGGATCACCAATCATCAATTGTCGAAGTGATATATACACATGCTACGTGGCGTATTCCAATTAGTGATATGTGTCACCCGGATATGGCCCATTAGGCAATCCAACTCCTTGAAACAACCTCCCACGTTTCCCTCCATATCATTATGTCATGTTGGTGTCAGTAGCTGCCTGACATTATCGAAACCATTCAAACATTCCCATATGTCCTCATCGAAGCTTCTCTCATGCTGCCACATGTTCTTATCGAAGCCAACCTAAAGTCTCCATGTGTCCTCCTGGAGGAGAGAGAAAGGGCCTTGCCCTTCTCGGTTTCGCAGTGATTTTCTTTGTAAAAACATTTTCACCTCTCCCAATGATTTAACACTGGAGGCCTCAATCCCGAAGTCACTTTTGAAACGTCGAATGCCAATCGCCGATGCACCACTATGTTCCGACTTTTGGGACCTCCGATATGCGATATCACAAATCGCATATCACAAATTGTTGTTGTGTCGCACCCCTGATTCTCCATATGATATCTTATATGGCATATCACAAATCACTAATCAGTAGTTCGCTTTTGCTGTGCACTAAGCACTGAAACCCTTGATTACCGATTGTCGGGACCTCCGATAAGTGATTATCGCAAATCACATATCACAACTTTTTGTTGTGCTGCACCATTGTTTCTCCATCTTCCAATCTCCGATATTTCGATACCTTCGACTGAACACATGTCACATAGACACTAGAATTTCTCTTTTGAAGGGGAAAAACTTCAACTAACTCTAACTTTCGAACCAGAATTCCATTCCTGGACTTCCACATACTGTTGGAAAGATATTCCAGAGCACTTTCCAATGAAAGTAGTTTGATTATCCAATGATTCCATATGTTGACTCAAATGTTTAATCTAAGGTCATTGCCTGCCTCCTGCTCCTGAATCTCTAGACACCTGAGATCACACCCACCATGGTGATCCTTTGCATTAAGCATGCTGCTACCTTGAGACTCCATCCTGATGAGCATGGTAGTTAATTATTTTATGGCTTTTAAAATAAGCTTGCTACTATGATTATTCTCTAATTAAGGCCTGCAGCTATCATAGGAATCCTTCGTCCTAAGCCATCACGGTAATCATCATTTTATGGCTTCTCCAATGAGCCTTCTACTATGATGATTTTCTACATGAACCCCACATCTACCTTGAGATTCTTCCTGGACCATCACTACCAACATCTGCTGCAACAAGCATCTGAGCTTATCTGGTTCACATCAATGCCAACATTCGTGTAAATAGTTAGGAAAAACCAACTTCCCAACACATCTCCCTAGCATGACTATTGAAATCAATGCCAACACACTTGCAGATGCCTTCACCAGGTCACTAGCCATCCAAACAATGCCAATTGTCCAACAATCTCCCCCTCTGGCATTGATGGAAACGTTGCATTCTACTTTTCAAGTGATGGCCAAACATCATGCTACTTCCACACATCTCATTGCATGATACATCAATCACCTGCTTGCCATCACAACTTATCCACAACTTTTCTCCCCCTTTGACATCAATGGCAAGGGGATAGAAGCTGCTTTTCTCCCACTATGGTCACCACTCACCTCATAAAATCATTGACTGTGAGGACAAGAGTATATCTATCTTGAAATATATCTCTGTCTCAGCAAGTGTTGTTGTTGCTCCATAAAATGGGCAAGAATGAGATGCTCCCCTGAGCATATACTACGTATGATTTTCCCTTCCTATTTTGGACTTCTAATGGCTGCTTGACTGAGAATTATGTCCACCAATGCATCTTTTGTATAAAAATATTGATGCCTATTTCACTGTGCATGGTATTTCTGTTGTTGTAAATACCAAGTTATATTGATGCATTTTGGCTCAGTATTCTATATTGTTGTTGCTTCTTTTGATACTATGCTCATGTATTTGAGCATCTCCACTACTCCCCTTGAGATCATTCTCATATATAGGGACTGCTTCACAACTCATCCCAATTGCATAAAAAAGGATATGATACAATTGGAGCACTGTACCAAGCAAAATCTACTATTTATTTTCTCAAAAAGAAATGTCCATTTTCACACATTTTTTCTCAACATGAGCCCATCAAAACCAATTGACATAGCCACACCAATTGAGAGTTAAGGGGCATAAAAAAAACTTCTTCCAACTATGTTTCATGAACACATGACAACTATGAATAATAAAACTTAAAACTTAAATGAAATAAAAGTATTTCACTAGAGATGCAAACCTTTCATTTGCTCAACAATCCTCCTTTCTAAGGCTGCCCATGTTGCCTGCTACTGCTTATCAAAGTAGCTCCCCCTGAGCCAATTCTCCTTGATCTCTTGCAAAGCTATCTCACCTTTGCTTGGCGACTGATCCTATGGACCTGACAAGACTGTGAGCTTCCTATCATTCCACACTTCCACTGCAGCCCATCTTCTCCCCACAACAAAAATTATCGTTGTGTCCTCCTCATGCTGGCTGCACTCCACCTTCATCAATCATATGTGCCATTTTTTTCATCCTTCATGGCCTCCTGCATCTGACTTATCCGACCTCCCTTGAGGTCCTTATCTTCCTTCATTGAAGAGAAACAAACAATCTACACCCCCTGAGAAGATCATCCTCCTTCTTCCTCCAGACATTCAAGGGTCAAGTTTTTCCAGAAGCATTCCCTTCTTACTTCTTCTTTACCCCTATTTGTGTCTTCTCTCAGCTACACTTGGGTAGAGGAAAATTTTCATTCAACTCCTCTTTCTTTGCCCAAATCCATTTGGAACCTCTCTTCCTTTCAAAAGGGTTTGCTACAAGAGTAGGAGGATTACTCTTTTGAATTCTTCCTCCTTTATGCACCTTTCTTTGTTGACATGGAGAATTCAAGACATATGAGTATGTTTCTACTCTATACTATCTCCTTGTCTTCAAATTCCAAGTTTTTTCATTTGCATGCACATGCTGAGAAGCATTTTGTTTCTTCTCATTTCTGCAGTCAGCTTTCTTGTGCCCGAGATTACCACTGTTGGAGTATTCAACATGGCCTAATACCAAGGTAGAGGAGTTACCCTTTTTGTCAATTACTTTCTCAAAAATCCTCTCATGGCTAGCTTTCCTACTCCCAACTGTTTTGTGCATTCTTGGGTTGCTTCTGCTCAGCACATTTTGTTTCCTTTCATGCCATCTATAGTCTATGGATCTATGTCCAAAATTATTGTAAGAAAAACAATACCCATAAAAAGGATTTTGTTGATAGAGATTACCTTTTCTTTGTAGGCTTTGTCCTTGAGGAGGATGGGTCCTCTGCTAGTTCTTCTTGTGCCTTCTATGACAACAATCATTTCTATCATCCACTTTCCCTTGTAGTTGCCTTCCCCTCCTCTATTGCACTTTTTGTTGCTGCTGCTTGGGATTCTGCTACACTACAGGTTGTTGTTTCTTAGTGTTCTATTGCTTCCGTTTCTTACCTTGTTGTTGTTGCTTCTCTCCTTACTACTGTTGTTGTCCAACAAACTTTATTTTCCTTTCGTTGGAACCTTGGACTCCCCTCAACTTTTGATATTGTGACAAATATTTATATGACTTTTCTAAGTCATGTCTCAATGAGACTACCCCAGCTTGTAGTGTCTCGTAGCAAGCCTCCTTCATACTCAGCTCATGGTTTAACCTCCAAGTCAGACTGCTAGCCTCTTCTTGTTGAGAAATTAGTTAAACTATTGTTTTGCTCAACTTATCATTCTCAAGCTCATAGACTTCCATTTGCTCCTCTTTCTTGAGATTTTCCTATGATAGGTCCTTGATCTCTTTTAAAGCAGAGATCAACTTCTTTATAGAAAATATCCTTTCATTTAGACCCTTCTCTTCTCTATCATAGGTGCTAGATGAGTTACCACAAAGATCTAATCTCGTGCCTGTGTTCATGGATTCTTCCAAAGGTCTGAGGGTTATTCCTTCTTCTTCATATGAGGATCCCGTATTTTCTATTGCTACTAGACTGGGTCTATCTTCATTACAAGTAATAGATGCATGGTTGTCTCTATCTTCAAATGAATATCTAGATAATGACTGAACTACTTCTTTACATTTATTATAAGGAAATATCATACCTTCTGAGCAACATGGTCTCTCCCTTGAGACTTCTACCTCATCAATGAAAGTGTGAAAAGCATCAACTTCTCCACTTTCTGGTTCATTTCTAGAGAAGTAGGGCTCCTCAACCTCTTCTTGAGCCACATGGCTATCAACACTATGCATACATTGTAGTCTGTCAAGCACATTTGTTGCTGACTTACAATGCCTCACATTGTCATCATCTCGCTTAGATAGCCCTCTCAAAATGCCCTCCTTGGCTTTTACATTGTATTGATTCTTCTCTCTATATTGAATAGAGCACCACATGTGAACATTCAAGGTCAGTAAACATTCCATCATTAAAACCTCCCAGACTTCATAATCAAGCCCACGGTCTGATTCATTTAAAGATGGAATTCCTGTTGTTGTTAGCCAAACTTCATTAGCCATTATTTCTCTTTGATCCACCTTCTAACGATTAAGCTATTTCTGAAGGAACTTGGCTCTGATACCAATTGTTGGAAACAATGTTAATACTGAAAGGGGGGTGAATCAATATTAAGGCTAATTTGAACTTTCTTTATGCCAATCTACTTTTTTTATTTAACTTGGCATTCATCCATATAACCAGCAACAATATATATAGTGTGGCAGCAGCATAAACAAACCATACGCATCATACAACCTAGACATAAGGTTTTTCACGTGGAAACCCTTTCGAGAAAAAACCACAAAGCTTGCTTTTGTTATTGATGTAAATAGGAGCACCTACTCTATTACATCAATCCATTTGTGATCACCCACTCATAGGAAGCACCAAATCCATTTGATTAGATTTCTGGCACCAACTCTCTTTATCTGTAGACACCTGTTGAGCTTTCCAGGAGCACCATATGAGGCAGCGGCCTCATGGATTTGTTGCAAGCACCAACTTGAAACTCCTTGGATTTATGAAAGAACTAACTTGCAGGAGGCACTAACCCCCAAGCCTTCCTAAGCTCCACTAGAGATAGAAGCACCAACTTCCTATTTTGCGGGCACCAGCCCACATTCAAATAGGAATTGAATGTTAATTGTAGTTTGGTAGCAACGCAACCTAATCTCAGCTTTGATCTATGCTCATTCTTTTGCTCTTTTCAACTCTCTACAACACTCTTCATCAACTCTTTGATCTTCTCAACAACAGGCACTCTCAATGCTCAACACCAGTCACTCTACTCTTGGCCTTGTTTCTTATAACAAAAACACATTTCTCTTATTTCTCCTCTCTAAGGCACACAACCAACCTTATTCACACAGCTCAAGAAACTTTCGTCATTAACACAGAGCACATGAACTTTAGCCTCACACACAAAGTGTTTCTCTTGGGGTCTTCTAGTTTCTTCTGCTTAGGCACATTCAACCTCTACACATAGAACTGGCTATTGCACAACCTCTCACTGTAGTGCGATTACTCAAATCTCTTTCCTCTTAACTCTATGGATACCATGTTGCATTCCCACCCACAACTTAATGGAGGTTCAACATTTTCTTCCTATGCTGTTCTTGGGTCAATTTACTCATTGTCTTCATCAAATCTGCCCAAATGTGTACTACTGGCATGGCTCCCCATCCTTTTTGCTAAAACACACTTTCCCTGTGTTGTCACAACATTCAGGATCAAAGGAATGGGCGATGATCACTTATTTGTCTCATTGCAGGCGCTCCATGCTATGTACTAAATCTCAGCTTCTCCTTACATATTTCACAGAGGCTCCCCATGATCATTTATGGCTCACAAAGATTTAGCTGGACATTCTCACGACACTTTTTTTATTCATTTATCTTTATAATGCATGCAGAGGAGTTGTTCGGCCATCAACCATACTGAACTGCATTCAAATCCACACCTGTCGATTCATACATCTTTAATACACCTTTGTACTATTGTTATATCTGCGAAAATGCACTATAAAACATTATCGGAGCCTTTTCCCTACCGACGCTTTTACGCATAAAATACATACAGAAACAATGAACTTTGATAGTCCTCAACCCCTTATCTATAATCCCCTCTTTGTGTTTTCCTCCAAAGAAGCAATGGTTGTGACCGAGGGCTCATCCTTAAGGTGCTAAGGCCTTTAGACCCTCGACAGGGGCTATTTTTCCTTTGTTGGCCCCTTACACATTTGTTTCATAAAACGTACGCTTTACACCCCAGGAGACATTTATTGGAGAATTCTTTATGTTGCCACTATGCCAGCCACCAAGGATCATTGATCGTCGATTACCAAAGTGATTTCATCACATGCCACATGGCATCTTTAGAACAATGACACGTTTCACCCGGATATGACCCATTAGGCCATCCAAAACCCCTAAATAGCTTTCCATGTGTCCCTCCGTATCGTGATGTCATGCTGATGTCAACAGCTACCTGGTGTTATTGGAACCAATCAAACTCTGCCATGTTTCCTCATCAGAGCTTCTCTAATGCTACCACCTATCCTTATCGAAACCAAGAAGACACCTCCACATGTCCTTGTGAAGGAGAGAGAAAGGGCCTCGCCCTTCTTGGTTTCGTAGCAATTTTCTTTGTAAAAACATTTTCAGCTCTCTCGACAATTTAACAGTGGAGGCCTCAATCCCAACATCACTTTTCAAATGTGGAACACCGATTGCGATGCACCACTGTTTGCCAACTATCGGGACCTCTGATATGCTATATCGCAAATTTCATATTGCAACTTAATGTTGCGTTGCACACCTAATTCTCCATTCTCTGATCTCCTATATGCGATATCGCAAATCGCTAATCAGCGGTTCACTTCCACCGTGCACTGAGGCTTGAAACCCCCAATCATCGATTGCTGGGACCTCTAATATGAAATTATTTCAAATCACATAGTGCAACCTGTTGTTGTACTGCACCACCATTTCTCCATCCACCAATCTCTGATATGCTGAGACCTTCTACTAGACACGTGTCACATAGACACTGGAAGTTTTCTTTTGAAGGGGCAGAACTTCAACTGGCTCTAACTTTCGAAACACAAGTGCATTTCTAGACTTTCGCATACTATTGGAAAGTTGTTCCAAAGAAATTTCCAATGAAAGCAGTCTAATTAGCTACTGAGTTCATATTCTACCTCAAAAGGTGACTCCAAGGTCACTTCCTACCTTCTTCTCCTTGAATCTCTAAACACCTAAGATCACACCCACCATGGTGATCCTTTGCATGAAGCCTACTGCTACCTTGAGATTCCATCCTGATGAGCACAGTAGTTGATCATTTTATGGATTTTCCAATAAGCCTACTACTATGATGATTCTCTACTTAAGGCTTGTAGCTATCATAGGAATCCTTCCTCCTGAGCCATCACTGTAATCATCATTTTATGGCTTCTCCAATAAGCCTGCTACTATGATGATTTTCTACATGAAGCCCACAACTACCTTGAGATTCCTCTTGGGCCATCACTACCAACATCTGCTGCAACAAGCATCCAAGCTTATCTGGTTGACATCAATGCCAACACTCCTACCAATAGTTAGGCAAAGCCAACTACCCAATATATCTCCCTAACATGAGTGTTGACATCAATACCAACACACTTGCAGAGGCCTTCACCAAGCCACTAGCCATCTAGACAATGCCATCTATCAAACTCTTACTTTGCTTCCTTTTTCTTCTAGCATCATTCACTTCAATAAGCATTTAATTCATCAACCTAAGCCTTCCTTTCAGGACTAGGTTTTGCACATACAGATTCTTCACTTGCCTATGCAGAGGCAAAATCCATTTTACCTTGCGTTTTTCTGTTTGAAGAGCAGGAAAGAAGCTTCCACCTCTTTAAATAAGGCCATCTTATCCCTATGATTAGTCTTTTCAAGCTGAGCCACTTGATGTTGCAAACCTTCAGGTTTCTCTAGTAGCTCCTCATATTTCTTTTGTTTATCAAAAATCATGGGCTACATAGTCTCCTTTTCTTCCTTATGTGCGTTGGCAATATATATAGTCTTAGGTCTCTTTGAAAACTAAATTGTCTCCTTCATATTCTCAACATCAATTACCACTTTACCCTTCCTTTGTCATCATATGTCACTCTTTCTTGAGACACTTTAGCTCTAAGACGCTAGCTTTTCTACTGCAAATAAGCTATAGTCACCCGTGTCTTAGCTAACTAATCTTTTAATTATTTAATTTTCTTATCTTTTTCATTTTTTTGCTTAAGCTCGGCAATTTCATCTCAGGACTCTTTTAATTTCTTCTTCATTCTCATGAAGGTTAACTTCCCTTCATCTTCCTTCTCCTCTTGCACTATTTTCTCTTCTTGGATTTGCAGCTTTATGGATGAGGATCTTGTAACACTGACTACTATTATTTCTGCCTTATTAACCTCTTCCTTGATTAGCTTTCTTTTACCCTTCAATTTGACAATATCTTGTGTGTTTTTAATCATAGGAAGGTATTCACTAGGCTGAGTTGATTTTTCTAGGGTAGACTTCTTTAGTTGACTATTTTCTTGTTGCAGTTGCGCTATAACTAAGTTATCTTCTCTTAATTGCTTCTCTAACTCCTTAACTTTCTTATGTTTCTCATCCATAGAACTTGTTTGTTCCGAATTTCCATAGGCTCAGCAAGCTCTTCAACTAACTTCTCCAATGGTAACATTTTGGTAGATTCCTTTGTGAGTGGCTTTCTTGGCATTGGAATCTCCACTACCTCTCACGAGAACTGTAGTTTTCTACCTTTTTTCTTCGAAAATTGCTCAACCGTTGATAGCTTTTTTTTCTTGATATAACTCTTTAGGGGTGAAGATGTAGCCTTAGTGGTGGATTGAGTATCCCTCTAGCTTGATGCACGTCTAGTAGATTTCACTATAAACTTGGATGAGGTTATAAAATCTTTCCATACCTATCTCCTTTTCTGCAACTCTTCTAATATCAACAATTTTATCAGTGAAAAATGAAATAATCCTGAGTCAACCATGCCCTTCTTCATTCTTACTCTCTTAGCCATCTTGCTTAAACTCCTGAAGAGGAAAAAGGGTAGATTTAGGGTTTTTTTTACCTATAAAATGCATGAGGAGCCTGAAGTGATACTGCAAAACCCTGGAGAATTTTCCTTCACACGTGAAGTAATTCTCAATTACCTTGAGAAGCCAGGTATGATGTGCCAATAAATAGTCACTGGGCACTACAACACCAAACTCCTACTTTTTATACTCTAGTTTCATGAAATTCTTATAATTATCAAACTCCAAAGGCATTCCTTTGAACCATTTCTTCCCCACCAAAGGTATTTCTATGGTTGTTGCTGTAGTGACTTCTGACACAATGAATTTCAATTTCCCAACTATTGCTTCATCTCCATCAAAATTTATGGAAAATTCTTTGGTCACCTCCACATTATACCCTTGTATCTTTTCATATAATTTGACACAACCTGTTTTCTCAAAGGTTTCTCTAATGGTAGACACTAAGTTGATAAGTGAGGAATCTTTTGGTTCAAACCTCACAATCTCTCCTCCCTTTGTCTTCCCCATTGCTAAAAACAAGATTTTGAAGATGCAAAACTTGGGCTAGAGTTTGATGTTTTATGAAGGTTGGGACTTCAGGAAAGGGTTAAAAATACTTCTCAAACCTTGAATGACTAAAGAAATGCAGAGAGACCAAAATTTCTTACTAGTAATGACAGAGATGAAGATGCACTATTTTGGCTTGTGTGTAGCACGCTAAATGCGATGATAGAGAGTAAAACACTTTAATTGACCAAATGACAGGCTTGAGATGCCTCCAAACTTCCCAAGACCTCTGAAAATTTCAACTTAATTTATGTAATGCTGACACACTAACAATTTCACAATTTCAAGGCCGGTGGATAGGTGGAAAAAATCATTATTTTTGTGCGCACCACCTTCTATGCACAACACTGAGGAAATGAAAGGAAAAGGGCGTGAAAGTACCATCGACTCACCTCCTAATAAACACAATAAATTCAGACAATTTCACACAATCTCCTCTATGTATAAAAAATCAGCATTTAGAGGTCATTCAGTCGATCAAAAGGATGAAAATGGATTGATTGTGCACATGCGCAACACGGTGTAAATAGGAAATTTGGGGTTTCAAACTCAGTTTTTTGCTGGAAAATTGGTAAATTTATTTCAAATTCTAATAGAATAAAATTCCCAAATCAACACACACACCTAGAACCCACGTTTGATGAAAAAAATTATTATTTGAGGTTTATGGAGCATTCCCTGCAGCCTATGCATAGCGACATAACTTATCTTCTTCAAGCCCCTAGAGATGAAATCTCTGCAAACTATGAAGGTTGAAGGATTTAACTTGCATGCAATTTGATAGCTTTGAAGAGAAATTCATTCCTCCTTTGGAAATAATTGTACTTTAAGAAGATTAAAGGGTTGAGCACAACACAAATAAGATTATGCCAGATTTGATGATGACTGTTGTACATTTTCTTATATCACCACTACTAACTGTTCTTTAAATTTGATTGACATGACCCTACTCTGAGTCTTATGACAATTGCCTCTTTTTTTCCCATAATGACATTATTTCCTCATTATTATTAATTTCAAATGATGACCCCTCATGGACCTTACAATTCAAATCAAAATTAATAGACCTCCTTTGATGCACATATTTACAATGACTTGACCAATTTGAGTCTTTTGTACAAAGACCCCTTAGACAATGATACTTGGTGAATTCATAGCCTAATATTGCAAGCGGACTTCCAAAATGAATAGGTAGAAAAAAACACTTTGATCCCTACATTATAGGACCCTAACAGTCTCCACCCCCAACCCTAGGGTTTTTCCTCACCCAGATCCAAAACCTTCTGACAATCCAAAGCTCAACCAAGAATGAATCCCATTACACCATGGTTATCCATAAATGGAAAGGCAAGGTTGAAACCATTGTCGAACCGGGAAAAACACATGCCAATGATAGAAAATGGACCAAATACACACATGAATCTACCATGCATGCCACTTGATACCTACAAGTAATCCCACTTTAGCCGCTTGATCCAACTCTTTCTTTCTTGATCCTGTGTTTCCTTTTCTTTCCTTGATTTGCCTATCCCTACTTTCCTTTTATTGCTTGTTTCCTTCCTCCTCTTGGTTCTCTTCTCCTCTATGAAACCAATTCCAAAACTAAATAGACAAAAGGCCCAAAACTGATGCTCTAATTCTTTTTTATTATTGATGCCTCTAATTTCTTCATTTTCCCTATATTTCCCCTGAAAATCCTCCTCACATGCAACTTGTGAACGTTCATCTCACTTTTCTCTTTTTTTGCTTTATTTTCATAAATAAAATGCCAATTTAAATGCCTCCTTGTCTTTTCAAATCCTTTTCAAATGCCTTTCCCAAGTTCCTTAGCCATGATAAATAACAAGTGATGCCCACTAGGATGCTTTGTCGAACATTCAACTTGGAATACGTGCCCCATCACCTTGGTTTTACTCTTCTTTTATTAACTTTATTACATGAAATTTTAACATGGAGCTATTACACAGTACCTTCCTTGTAAAAAATAGGAACCCTCCCTCCTTCTTCAAACACTTCTTTATAATTTAGAAATGATATCCTCAACAAAAAAAGATTTGTTGAAAGGGAGATTTGATCTATGAATTTGGAACTATAAATGTTCCTTTTCTTTCTCTGCTACTTCAATATCATTTCTCAAAATCCCTTTGGCTAGATATCCTTTGAACAAACTCTACAGAAATTATTTAAAAATTTAATTAAAAGCCAATCAAACTTGTACACAAAGTTCAAATCAAAAAACTGTGAAAAAAAATAACCAATTTAAATTAAATTTAATCTGAAATATTCATGTTTTCTATTTCTGCCTTTAGATGTTTCTCTCTGGAAAACAAATAATATGAAATGAATTCGCAACAGTGAAAAATCTAAGCCAATCAAAAAAATCCAAAACAAACTTAAAAAAAAATCAATTTTAGTTACAAATTCAGACCTCTGAATTCTGCAATTTTTTTGGAATAATAAATCATCAGATTTTCTTGATTTAATGATGCAATATTGTGCTCCATGAAAGTATCGTTCCAACCAGCCTTTATTTGTCTATTTTCCTAGAGTAGAACTCGAGAAATTGTCTCTCAAAGTTTGGGTCTCAAAGTTTGGGTTTCAAAACTAATTTAACTTTGTTCTGTTCATAAAATTATGGGAAATTTTTATTAATATTTAGATTTAATATATTTAAAAATAATAAAATAATTACAAATAAAACAAAAATATATATATAAAATCAATGGGGCTCGTACATATGGAGTTAATAGAGTTTACATGAGGTGGGGAGGCCTATGAGTGGAGTGTGGGCCCTTCCCACCTCACCATGAGTTTTCTTTAAAATAAAATTAGGCCTATGTTAAAGCCTCTCTCTATATTATGATAGGGGTAAGATTGTGTTTCTCCACGCCTCTCGTAGCTTATGCTCTCAGCATTTTTCATATGGAGCACCGTATGAAACTCTCGTATGGTGCTGGTCAATCTACCCATTATATAATTGTTTTGCAATCTACCCATTTTATATGTCTCAAAAGTTATGATCTCGGGAAATATCAAGGGGTTTTTGAAGAAATTTCCAAGATCATTTCTTCGATATATTTTTTTTCAAGTTTGGTAGGACTAGATCTTCCTCATGATCAACTTCTCCCCTGGATTGGGGGATATCACAAGATTTGAACCCGAGACTTTTGGTTCTATGAGACTTCATTTCCATGGTCATTGCCAATTGAGCTAACCCAAGTGGACAATTTTATTTTAATTAATATTTATTTTTTAATATATTTTTTATTATTTAGTTATTATATTATTTACATATTAATAAAATATTTATAGATTTATAATATTTATATTAATTAGTTTTATTTTAATTAAGTAATTTATTATAATATTTACAATATTAACGTAAAAAGCAAACTAATAAGTAATTAACTTAACCCAATAAATATTTACAAATTATAAATTAAACTAATTATTAGTTAAATTAAGTAAACTAATTAACTTCAATTAACTAAATTAAATTAAATTAAAATAAATTTCCAATAATTAAATTATTTAACTAAGTTAAATAAAATAATAAAAAAATAATTTACATGTTTTAATTCATTCAATTTATAAAACAAAATGTAAAATACACATTTACATTATTTAATGCCCAAGTGGTGAAATTGACAAAACTTTGACCAAGGATATCATTCTAACCATAAGTTGAAATGAATTGAAACTTGAAGTACTGGAAAGATAGCAATAAGACAGAAACAATGAAGGCATCAAAAATGAAAATCAAGAAAAGTGAAAATCAACCAAAATTAGCAAATTAAAGCATTATAGAAGCAATTTTAACCAAAATTTGTATGGAGGGCCCCATTAATATCTAAGAAATTAAGGGGGGTGGTTGAGCCCTCAATACCTCTTTGTGGATAACCCTTGCACACCAGTCTTTCTTTATTTCTTATAACTTGTCCTTCCTCATTCATCTTATTCTTGAAAGCCCATTTGGTGCCAATAACATTTTCATCCTTGGGTATGGGGGCAAGTTCCCAAGTGTCATTTATCTCAATATTGTCTAGTTGTTTAGTCATTTCTTTCACCTAAAAGTAGTCTTCACTAGCCTAACTGAGATTTTTTGGTTTGATTTGAAAGAGCAGGGAAGGATTTGCATGACTAGAACTTCCAATGGATTTCCTTCCTATTGCACACCGAGTCTTTGATCAACAAGTATTTGAATTTTTGGGTGTTTCTTTTGTACATACTTAAATGGGGTCTTGCGTCTTTGTGTCATATCATATTCTTTATCTTCTTCCTCTACTTCTTCTTCTTCTTAATCTGCATATCTGAAACTAGAATCCTCCTCATCATCTGACTTCTCATTTTCTTTAGACTTCACTGTATGAGGCAATGTTTCATTAGTTACAACATCGATGCAATCTTCAACCCCCTTTGTCCTCTTGTTGAAGCATTTGTATCATTTTCTCTTGAATGAATATCCAAGGAATATACCCTCATCTGCTCAAGAGTCGAACTCTTCAAAGTATTTATCATTTCACTTGATATAACATTTACTCCCAAGTACCTTGAAGTGCTTTACAAATTTTGGTCTTCCTTTCCATACTTGATAAGGAGTTTTACCAATGTTAGGTATGAATTGTGTTATGTTTGTTAAGTAAACAATTTCTTGAGCTAATTCTCCCTATAAGGTCTCTACAACCTTCCCTTCATCCATCATTTCTCTATCCATCTCTAGAATGGTTCTATTTTTCCTTTTAGCCACTCCATTTTGCTATGGTGTTCATGCTACTGATTATTGCCTAATTGTCCCATGTTTTTCAAAGAAATATTCAAATTATTTTGAGGTGAATTACCCCGCCCTATCATATATCATGAATTTAATCTTGAGTTCCTTCTCGTTCTCAACTTGAGCCTTAAACAATTTATACTTACTTAGGCCTTCTAACTTTTCTTTCAACAACATTATCCAGGTAACCCTAGTAAAATCATCAATAAATAAGATAAGGTGTCTTTCTCCTCTTGAGTTATTTGTTCTTGTGTGACCACAAATATTTGAATGAACTAACTCCAAAGGTCTAGATGATGATAGCTCCTTAATTTTGAACCATGCCTTTGTCTATTTTCCAAATTGACAAGACTTGCAGATTCAACTATCAGGCTTTGATAGTTTTGTTAAGCCTCTGAATTCATTTAACTTACTAATCTTAACTAAGCTATCAAAATTTTCGTGACCCAATCTTTTGTGCCATAGCCATGTTTGATTTGCTTTTCTTAAGTAATAATTCACTCTGGAATCATCAAACACATACACATTCTTGTGAGTCCTAATTGCCTTTCCAAACAATTTTCCATTTTCTATTTTTTGTATCTCACAATTCTTAGAGTGTATAGGCACATCATAGCCATTGTCACACATTTGTATTACTCACAATAGGTTTTTCTTGAAAAAATTGACACATGAGATGTTTTGTGCCTTCATCTTTTCATCTAGACTAACTATGCCCTTTCCTTTAATTCATGTAGGAGCATTATTTCTGAAAGTGACAATGCCTTTACTTTTCCTTTTAGAAACAATAACTTGCTATTTTCTACAATTATATGCTTGGAGAAGCCACTAGCTCTGTACCATTTTAATTCATGGTCATGTGCATATAAACAAAGTCCACATTTACAATATTTCTTAGTCTTTTGTTTCCACCTCTTCATTTATCTTAGATGTACTAACTATTTAAAGATATATTGTCTGGATGGACATAAAAACTTGCTACTGCATTCATTTTCCTTGTGGCAAAATTTATTACATTTGAAATAGTCAATTTCATTCAGCGAGGGGGAAAATAAATTTCTACTCCCATAGAATGAATTTGTAGACCTAGATTTTGATATTATCTAGATTTGAAATTTTCACCTCTTTCGAATTTGGCATTTCTGCAGTTAATGACTCTGTGTCCAAAAACATGACATGAATAGCAATGACCATAGAAAATTTTTGAGTACCTGAAAGTTGAGAATTGACGAGCTTGGGTAGATTCATTATACCTTGGTTATCTTGTTGGCTGATTTACATTTCTATTTGGGTGATTTGTAAACTGTCGTGGATATTCCACTGGACAATTCATCACAATCGATCCGATAATAATATATTAAAATACTGAAATTTTACACTATTACACTTTATTAAAATTTAATATTTGTGGATTTAACTGTAGTTAGTGCATCCATGCGAATATAAATAATGACAAAGTAAGCTCACATTCAGGAGAAAGCCCAGCTAGAAGATGAGGTCACTTTTTTCTCTTTCTTTGTCTATAAATATGGTTGTTGGTAGAAAGAAGTAATGCCTGTGGCCCGTGGGCTACTACAATGTACGGATCCTCTCTGTGTGCTCTACCTCCTATCTCTGCTAGCTATCTTTTCTCAGCTATGGAACAAAATTCTCCCGAAAGGATGGAATGCCTCTTCCTCCTAGTGGCCCGGTTATAACATATCCCGATAGCCTACTAGTGGTTAATTTTGACTACATCAACTCTTAAATATAGTTACAATATAGAATATTATAGAGTCTTTTACATCACAAACATGTGGCTATCCCCTTTTCCATAAATAATGGGGTTTACATGACATCCTCCCGAACTATAGGTGTGAAAATAGGAAGGTCAACTTCTAAGTGGCATAAATTTTTCATACGGACTTCAATTGACATGCTTATTGCACCCTTTGAAAGGTATTTGTGTGTATAATAGAATAGAAAGGTGGTGCACTAAAAAAACAAATTTTTACCCCCAAAAAACTTCGTTTGATGCCTCAAAATGCTCCCAGAAGATTTCAGACTCCGTTTCTCCACACTGGGTCTTGCCGGTAAAAATGATCCCATGAGCTGATTCCTCCACTTTTTCCACTCCAAATGAATCTAGATGGATAAAAAACAATATAATGATCCAATTCAGATCAATGGGGAAGTATTTTAAAACTTAACTGACTTGTCATTCATTTATCATCACTAACTTTTCCTTGCAATGCCTTTTCATAGCTTCAAAGACCTAAAAATCTCATGGACCTGGTATTGGTCTTTCCTCTAAATGGTTTTTGTGGCTCTAAGTATCCTAAACCTGCCTTTTCTTTTGGGGATCTTTGACTATGTAGAATGTGGTCTAGTTTTTTCATTTCTTCAGCAAATGTTTTGTCAAAATTAACCTTTGTTTCTAATTTCTCGTGGTTTGATCTTAGTGATCAATATCTACATATACTATGGAAGTTCTCTTCCCATTTCATGATTAATTCATTTATAACCTCCTCTTTACTTTTGCTTCATCAAGATTGAGTTTCAAAGAAAACATTTATTCTTTATATGATTATGGAACTATTTTATGTTTTATCTTGATTAACTATTTTTTCAAAAGTTTATTCGTATCCTCTGGCTTATTATAGTTCTTTTCCTTTTCTTATAATTTTTGTGATAGAATGTACTTTCTCTTAATAGCTTCTTTAAATTTTTATCTTTCATAAACAAATCTTCATTATCAGAGTTGTACATACCTTCCTCAGCTCGCAGCAGCTACTCTTTTAGTTACTTTTTCTTCTTTTGATCCTTCTTTAGTTCATCAAGTGCATTGATGAGATCTCATTCAAGATTCAATATACTTTATTCTTTTTCCTAGAGGTATGAGTCATTTATGTACCTAGATTGAAATTTGAATTCCATGAGTAAGCATTCATAATGCTAATATTCTGAAGTCTCTTCACTATTTTCTTTTGAATTTGACTTGTCCTCTTTGATTTAGAGCCTTGTTTTGAAGGATTTCTTCCTCTAAGATTTTTGAGCTTTATCTTTGGGTTTTTGATCCTTTTTCCTTTTTTTCTTCTCTTTATAAGGAAACTTGGAGGAGAAATTCCCAAATCTTCTGTAGTCAAAGAATTTGAAGGGTAACTTTCCCTTATACTTAACTGAACCACATTATAGCTTTCTAGAAAAGTAATCCATCTCCTATTCAAATTCACAGCTGGTACACTCTTGGCAATCTGTGTTCCTTAGTCTTCTTTGACACATTAAATGGCGCCTAGTTTGGCTCAAACTTCTCTTTTCCTATCCTCGTCACGTAGGTTGTGATGGTTTTGTGTAGTTATTCCATTGTGAGAGACTTCAAGTTTGTCATTTATTCTACGGATAATATTTTAGCATTGAATCTCATAAGAAAATATCTCAATACCTTCTGGGAAACTACATCATTTTTAAGGTCCTCTCCAAGTCCTCTAATCATATTTTCCACCTAATCAACTCTAAGAAAATATTATACTATATTTTCTTCTTCAATCATTTGTAATATCTTGAACCTCATTCTGAAAGCTTGAACCTTGGTTTGCTTAACTTTCTCATATTATTAATAAATATTCTTAAAATTGTCCCATACATACATGGTCAACTAACAATGCATTAATTTACTAGTTTAGAATGATCAAATCTAAAGAGAATGGCATCCTTGGCCTTTGCATTGTTCCCATAAACCTTTTTAGCATCAACATTTGTAGGATGGCTATCTGGGACAACATAGTCAACTAATACAAAACTCGAAGCATCTACACTTAGAGACATGAGATAGGATTCCACCTTGACTTTCCAGAATACATAATTTGGACCATCAAAGACTGGTATCTTACTCAAGTAAGCATATTGACTTTGTTGTCTAGCCATGAATCCATATCAATCTACCCTTCAATGGTTAAGATGTTCCTAAAGGAACCTGGCTCTAATACCAAATGTTGGTAATCATGAATTACTAGTGGGGTGAATAAATGATTAACAATTTATTTTATTTATGTTGACCACTTAAATATTCAATTGAAAATTATCATGAAACACATGCGAGACCAAAATTACATACATTTGAACACAATTATTTATGTGGAAACCCTTCTCAGAGAAAAACCACTAAAGATTATTTATACATTATGATGGTAAACAAGGAACCAATTTTGACTACATCATATTTTTGTGAGCACAGACTCATAGGAGGCCCCAACCTACTTCAGTCAAGTTTTATAATTTTCATACGATTTTCAATATGAGAATAGTGACCTACCTCAGTATTATAAAATTAAAGTGTAAATGTAATTTATTAGCTCTCTATAGCCCGTTATCCCTTCGCACTTCTCACACACACTCACATGTCTCTGTCATAGTTGCTCCTGATCTACAACACTCTCTTTGCGCTCCATTGAGCATATACAGTAATGGCAAACAACCATACAAACTCCTATGCATAAATTACTCTATTTCTCCATAACTTTTTGGCTCATACATGTCTCTCTCTCATAGACTCTATTCCCCCGACTAAATTATGTCATTACGACACTTTAGGGAGAGTTTCCTCATGCTTTGTCGCGTAGTTTGAGAACCACATTGAATGAATCAAAGATTGCAAGAAAGTAAACACTAGAGCATGAAACTAGTAATCATAATCATACAGAGTATTTTATTGCATGATTCAATTGATGCTTATTTTCTTAGTATGACTCCCTTTGTCAATTAAATGATCGTAGTACCTATTCAAATTCTTTCAATAAATACTACATTTTGAATATGAAGTGTCTAAGGCGTTTCCTCCAATATCATCTATCCAATACTAGGGGAATCCCATTACTAAAAAAAATGTGTTATAGCAATTGCATTAATGGTGATATTCTTCCTTCAATAAATGTAGTTTAATTCCTTGTCATGCTTGATTTTTTGGCATTGAATTCTGATCAAGCTACTTAGTTTAGAAATTTTGGTAGATCACTAGTTTTTAGTAGTTTTTGTAGCTATATCTCCAGAATTGGTCGATTTCCTAATTTAATGTATTCTCCCTAATATTCCATCCTGTAATCCTTAGGGACTTTGAATCATACACCCAAGGGACTAGAACTAAGGGCCTAACTACTAAGTGCTTCACACTACAACTCAAGGTTCGGGAAATATTTTGATTAGCAGATAGTCTGATTTCCAGATGACTGACTTGCCAACTTAACACTCATTTTGAGTCTTTTTGCACTGGGTCCTACACAAGTCAGGAGGTTGGAGGTCGAAACTAGCACTTCTCCCCTTGAATGGCTTGAAAGCCTAGACTAGATCGAATCGCCCGACTGCAAACTTTTTCCTTTTATTTTTAGACGTGTAATCTATTCTACTTCAAATCGAGAGAGAATCAAATACATAGGAAAAAATTAGCAAAACGATATCTTAAGATAAACTTCAAGGTTTCTGCCACATCATCATTCTAACATAATTTATTCGATGTGTCCCCTACTGGTGCTGCCACAGATAAATTGGAAGTAGACCCCTTTGGCATTTAAAAATATCAACTATGCATGTGACATGTCGCAAGGCTTGGGTTCCATGTCAACCTATGTTTACATCACCTAACCACTGTGGCTACCACATATATCTATAGCACCTACCTTAGATGGGTCTGAAATAGTTTGGGAGTTGGATATTTGGCGGTTAGTCCTTTATGCTCCAACTGAAACCTGTCATTTAGATGACCTCATGATTGTCGATCTGCCAACTTGGCCAAAGGCCCGACCAACCTAACTAAATCGACTTCTTCACAAATATGCCTAAGTCGAAAATTTCTTTAATAAAGAAATTTCTTGTAAAACACAAGGTATATGCAAAACCTTGAGTCCTAGAACTTTGTCAAACTTTAGCTGACCATAAATCCATAACCTTTTGGAGTTTTCAAGTCTTCCTTATACCATTGGAATGGTATTTCCAAGGTCTATCCATCTAAGAAAATTGACAAGGAAAATGATTAGATCCCTTGAAGTAGAAGTTCCTTCAATGATCCAAGTGGATTTTTGTGGCCACCCGCCTATTTCACTTGGGACCCACCATTGTTTCTTTCAATTTTTCAGTTTCCTTATTTGTAGCAAAATTTATTATTTTCGGTATTTTTTTGGGTCCTGAACTTCTAGAGTCGTTTTGAGGCCCTAAACAATGTTTTTTTTTTTTTTTTTTTTTTAACAGGGGCCAAATTTTATCATAGATTGACATTGGCCACTTGAAAGTTGTAGTCCTTAGATATATATTTCTAACGAGGCATTGTACATGTCAAACAGAGATCGTATGCCAAATTTATGACCTCGGGAAGTTGATGTACCAATTTACCCAAATGGGGCCCATAGTTTGGCGCTTCATCTCCTAAGGTTAGGTTTTTGGATGTTTAGGGTTTTCCATTGTTTATCAATAATAAATAAGCCTTTGAACCTCATTGTAACACAGTTCAAAGGCATGTAGCCAGCAGATCTCTTCTCAGAGATAAGCTTCCATTGCTCAAGCTAGTCTTATTTCCATTCTATTTGTAAGCATACTTCATTATTTGATATTAATTAAATGAAGTGTTATTTATGTTGCATCTCTGTATTTATGGTTATATCTGTAATTTGTTTCATTCTTGTTCAACTTTGGATTAGTCGTATCAAATCAGTCTGCTCTTTCTCTATTTGTTTCTTTGCATGTCTCCAACGAGTTCAGGATATAAGGAGTTAGGGCTTGAACTGGTCGAACCTTTGCAAGACTAGCCTCACAAATCTCGAAAGCCTCCCATGGGGGAAGAAAATAAAGATGAGGGAGCAGGAGATCCTATCAAAATATTTCTCTAGGAGGCCCTCGAAAAGAAAAGGAATGCAATGATGGATAACTTTTCCCAGATCCTTCAACAGTTGCCCACCGATGTTGCATCCACATCCAGCAGCCACTCTGCAGGTGCCACTCATTTTAAGGTACAAGTAAACTTTTACATTCCCAAATTTGAGGGCCAAATAGATGTAGAAGCCATAGATAAATGGTTAAATCTTCTAGAAGGATATTTTTCTGTTCATAACTTTTCCAGCCAGGAAAATATTACTTTTTCTCTTCTCCAAGTTGTCCCCCATGTCAAGGACTGGTGGGAAACCCACTGTGAGCAAAAGGATGGAAGTAAGCCCTCGATGTTTTTAGCTGCACCCACTTGGAATTCATTCCAGGATGCCATAAAGGAGCAGTACTACCTTGTTAGGAGCTATGAGGATAAATACAAAAAGTGGACCATGTTGTGGCAGGGAAGGGACCAAGATGTGTCAGCATTTACCATTGTTTTTCATACCCTTCACACGAAGTTGGGTATCAAGAATTTTGAGAAAAATTTGGTACTCAAGTACCATAGTTGCCTACATAGGTACATGCAGGATGAGATGGAGTTTCTGGACATCTCCTCGCTCGACACAACATACCGATACACTATCAAGATCGAGCAGAAGCTTAAATAGAAGAAGCGAGACTTTGGATCTATGAATCTGAGGTAAGGGAAAGGTGCCCCCAAATGGTAGAAAAAAGGAAAAATCTAAGATGGGGTGACCCAGAACAACCCACCAAAGCTGCAAGCAAAGAAAAACACCGCGAAGTCGAAGAAGGACACAGGAAAGTGGTGTGAGTTCATAAGAGCTCCACTCACAACACAAGTGAGTGTCAGGCCAAGCAGTCATTGGTGGCTAAGATGAAGGCTTCTGAATTAGATGCATGTTCTAACTCTGAGTCAAAACCCAATAAGGGGAATGAAAAAGGAAAGAATATTATCGATGCAGAACCCAACGACACCGTTGCCACCACACAAATCCATAAGGAGGAATGTGAAGATCCAGAGGAGGAGGAGCACCTCTTCCACTCCTAGAAGAGGGTAAAGGGTTCCCCACTACAATTCATTGTTGACAGCAGGAGCCAAAAGAACCTCATTTCAATAGAGGTCATGAAGTAGCTAGGCTCACCGACCATAGCATATCCACAATCGTACACCATTGGGTGGCTTCACCATGTACATGATCTTCGCATTAGTCAGCAGTGTCACCTTCTATACAACATCAAGCCCTTCACAAATGAGGTATTATGTGACATTTATCCCCTTGATGTTTGTTATGTATTACTAGGCCATACATACTTGTGGAAGTGGCATGTTGTATATGAGTCAAGGCCTTGCATTGTTATTGTTACCTTGGGAAATAATTTGTACAGGATATTGGAGGTAGCACCGCCTACCACCATCTCTTTGGTTACTGCAAAACAATGTAGTAAGCTCATTTCCAAAACCAGGAAATTTGTTTTCCTAATGATACGCCCATAGGGAAGGAAGAAGACAGTGGCCACGACCTCCAGAAAGAGCCCCTCCACACGACAATAACAGATGGGCAAGGTCGTGGAGGAGTAATAGGACATCTTCACCTCCCCCACAAGGATGCCTATGCACTATCAGGTCAAGCACTCCATCGATCTGACCCCAGGTGTGTCGTTTCCCAATGGACCAATCTATCGGCACTCTGTTCTGGTGAACAACGAAATCAAGAGGCAGATTTAGGAGCTGCTACAAAAAGGTCACATCTGGCTGAGTTCAACTCCCTATGGGAGCTCGATCGTGTTTGTATAGAATAAGGATGGGACTTGGGAGACTCTGTATTGACTATTGGGCACTGAACAAGAACAGTATCTAGAATAGGTACCTGATCCCATGGATTGATGAACTTCTGGACCAACTCAAAGGGGAAAGCTATTCCATCAAGATCAACTTGAAGTTTGGATCACCAGGTACAAATCGAACCCTCTGATGTGTGGAAGACTACCTGCAAATCTAAGGAGGGCCTTTTCGAATGGCTGGTTATGCCTTTCAAGTTAAGGAATTCTCCTACAACCGTCATGAGGCTGATGGATGACATATTACAGCCATTCACCAACTCATGTGTAGTCGTCTACTTGGCTGACATCCTAATCTTTAGCCAGAGTTGGGAAGAACACCACCACCACATTTGACAAGTTATCCAAACATTGTGACACCATAAGATGTGTGCCAATTTGGAGAAATTCAATTTTGGCATGACCCAGGTTTAGTATCTAACATACATTATTGATGAACTAGGGGTGCATGTGGATCCAACAAAGATCCAAGTCATTTGGTATTGGCCAACCCCAACCACTTTGACAAAGCTCCGCATCTTTCTGGGTCTTGCCAATTTCTACTGCAGGTTCGTGTTGGGGTTCTCTCATATCACTTGGCCCTTGAGTTAATTCATTAAGGGAGGAGTAAAAGAAAAATTCTTTTGGTTTCAATCTCAACAGAAGGCATTCGTAGAGTTGAAACATCTCCTCTGCTCTACACCAATGCTCACATTACCAGACTTGGAACAACCATTTGAGATCGAGACAGATGCCTCTGACTATGCTATTAGGGCAGTCCTTCCTCAACAGGGGAATCCAGGGGTATATCACAGTGAGACACTTTCAAACACAGTCAAGAAGTATCCCACTTATGAAAAAGAGATGTATTCCATTGTGCAAGCCTACCGATAATGGAAGCATTATATTTTGGGGAAGGAAACAATCATCCACACATACCACTGACCACTGCAGTTCATACAGATGCAAGGGAAGTTGCAAAATGGTGACCATCATAAGTAGTCCACATACCTACAACAGTTCCATTTGAATATCAAGTATAAGAAGGGTAGAGCCAATAATGTTGTAGACTGCCTCAGCCGACCACCAATCATAGCATTAACTACCATGCTCAACTCTTGTGGGCACGAGACTTTTGATTGGCCACTCCTCTACAAAAGTGACCCAAGATTCCGCCACACATACCAGATGATCTTGGAGGGTTATCAAGTTCCAGATTTTCACCTCCAGGATGCACTGTTATGCCACCTGGGACACCTTTGTGTGAATCCTTAAAGCGAGCATGCCAAGATGATTTGGGAAGCATATTACAGTCAGGTCGTTGGGCATTTCAGGGTTGAGAAAATGGTGGCAGTACTACATAAGTATTTCTATTGGACGAATCCTTGACAGGATGTCGGGAAGTACATTAGTTCTTGCACTACCTGCATCATTTCCAAACCAACCATCAAGAAGAAAGGCTTCTATACTCTGTTTCCTACCCCTAGTCGACCTTGGGAATCCATATCCATGGATTACATGTCGTGCATTCCTTATACTAAGCATGGGAACGACTGTGTTTTTATGTTCGTCGACAGATTCTCAAATATGGTCATTATGGCGGCCTGCAAGAAGCATATCACAGTAGAAGCGACTACTAAACCCTTCTTTGAACACGTGTGGGTACACTTTGGGATCCCACATTCTATCATCTCAGATCAGGACAACAGGTTCCCCAGTAAAGTTTGTTCTAGTCTCTGGTCGATGTTGGATACTAAACTCACTAAGTCCATAGCTTTCCATCCCCAACTGATGGCTAGACAGAGGTCACGAATAGGATGACGGTACACATTCTACGCATGTACAAGTCAAAGCATCCATGCACATGGGATGAGAGCCTCCCCTATGTCTAGAATAGTTATAATTAGGCTCTCCATAGCTCGACTGGCCATAACCCTTTTCAGGTGGGCTTGGGATTCCATCCACTATGTCCCATTGATGTGGCCATACCATTTGCATCTAATCAATGAGATTTGACTCATGTCCAGTTCGAAGTAGACAAGGCAAACAGCTTCATTGAGCACATCCAACACAGTGGCCAGCAGGTCCATGACATTCTAGAGAAATCAAATTCCAATTACAGGTAGCGGCATGATCAACATTGGGTGCCACACAAGTTTTAGGTGGGCGACAAATTCTGGTTGCATTTGCAGAAGGAATGCCTTACCAAAGCCTATCGAAAACTCAGACCACTCCGATATGGTCCATATACCATTACCAAGGTTGTGGGAGGCAATGCATTTGAGCTCATCATTCCCCCATTCCTTGGCCTGCACCCAGTGTTCAATCTAGATCGCCTTCGACCATACTTCCCACCATTACTGGACATATCAGATATTGTAGAACTACTCACACTTGTAGAGTTAAATCTATACTGCATGGAGCAAGCCACAATTGATCGGATCATGGACATTCAGATCAAGAAAAATGACAACAAAGGATCCAACTATATCGAGTTGTCAAAGCATGCCAACTCGTTCACTAGGGAAAGTGGCTCACCAAGGACCATGTTCAATAGAAGTTTCTTCATCTCATGGAGGAACTCAACACAATGGGGACCATTTCTTCCTAAGGGGGAAGGAATGATCTAGGTGGATATTGGTGGACACCTGCCTATTCCACTTGGACCCCCACTATTCTTTCTTTCATTTTTTCAGTTTCCTTATTTGTAGCACAATTTACTATTTTGGCAATTTTTCGGGTCCTAAATGTTCAAAGCCATTTTGAGGCCCTAAACGACATTTTTTGGGGAAAAGGGTGCCATCATGTGTCATAAATTGATGTTGGAAACTTGAAAGTTGTAGTCCTCAAATAAATATTTCTAATGAGGTATTGTACATGTCAAATAGAGATTGTATGCCAATGTTACGACCCCGGGAAGTTGATGTACCAATTTACCCAAACAGGGCCCGTAGTTTCACGCTTCATCTCATAGGGTTAGGTTTTTTGGATGTTTATGGTTTTCCATTGTTTCTCGTTAATAAATAGGCCTTTGAGCCTCATTGTAACACAGTTTAGAGGCATGTAGCTACCACATCTCTTCTCATAGGTAAGCTACCATCGCCCGAGCTAGTCCTATTTCCATGATGTTTGTAAGCATCCTTAAGTATTTGATATTAATGAAATGAATTGTTATTTCTATTGCATCTCTGTATTTATGGTTATATCTATAATTTTTTTAATTCCTACTTAAACTCAGATCATTCAAATATTGTGACACGAAACCATCATAGTTATATTATTTTTTACTTCCTTACTTAACTTGCTACTATGATGGTTCTCTACTAAAGACTGCAACTACCAAAGAACTCCCCCTCAACATTGACATTCCCTAGAAAGCTCCATGGAATCCACATATTTGATATCAATGACAAAATATTGACATCAATGATAATATTCTTCCCAACAGAGTGTAGGAATTCTACCTAATCACCCTTCTAACTTGTTAGCACAGTTTCGTAATTCCTCTCAACCAAGGAGAGGAACCCAAATGTAACGAAAAACCACTTGGAAATTGGAATATAGCCCTTCCATATTTAGAGAGGGCTCTCAATCACTTAGATCTTAGGCTAGGTATGGTATGATCCAGGTAGCTCGAGACATACTTAGAAGTCCAATAGGGCTCAAAATAGGTCAAAATTCAAAGTGGTAATATTGATCTCAAACTAGGACAAGATCATAGTGCTCATTGCCCTGATTCCAATGACATGAAAGACACTCAAATATGAGTTCGTATGAGGGAGATAGGGCTCTTTAAAGTTTAACAAGGCAAGGAAAAAGTGGGGCCCACAGTGTTTCACATAGTATCCCAGTCAGCAGGTTGGGCCCACAAGATTACTTGGAAATCAAGTGTTAGCTTACCAGACCATGACACATTGTGCTCTTTCATTGGCTTCTTTAACCTACAAAAGAGAGAGAAAAATTAAATATTAAAATGTCATATAAAACAAAAACAAAAATACAAAAACCATATAGCAAAATAACAAAATCATTTCACATAAAAACAAACCATACATATAGTGGGTTTGTGACAACTCAATGAATATGTTAAATGGAGCATGGTTGAATGTAAGATATGGTATGGTTAAAGTCAAACCATAAATAAAAGTGGAACATCACCACCCAAACTATAATTAAACGGTGTTTCAGCATAACTCAAAACCATTTGACATTCATGTAACTGCCAATGTTAAACGAATCTTCCAGCACATAAAAACAAATGCAAAAATGTTAAACCGTTTCATGTTGAAAAATATCAATGCACCAATTTTAATAACATGGTTAAAATAAACATGCCAAAATTTAATGTGTGGGTTGATGGGGGCTTGACCTTGGGACCTTCGCCCAATGATTCTAGATGCCTACCAATGGCCCAAGTGGGTGGTGCTTTGATGAATCTGCCCAACATATGTTATTTAAAAATGCTTATTTCCCCGGTGAGAAGGGGGAGGAGCGGAGAGAACCCACAGATCGGCAGAACAGAGACAGAATGGAAACACACCAAGCCTATGGAACAGTGAGTTATAGGAGGGCGGAACCATGACGTAGTTCCAGGAGGCAGATTGATGGCACACTCTTTTAGATGAATCTTACAGAAAATATTCTTTGATGCTTGAAAGATTCTCTAGGGAGGTAACATTTTATTTCGTAAGAATTATAGGAAGTTTACAGTCATTTTAACTAGAATTTCATAGGGAACATGATGGTGAAATCTGAATCGCCATCTGAGGAACAGATTTGTAGATTCCCAATAGAGAAGAATCTTTAAAGAATCTTAAGCGAATCTTCCAGATCCCTTGGAGGCTGAAAATAGACAGAGTCAAAATGCAGCCGAGTTGACACTCAAAAGTCTTAGAATCTTCCAAGGATCATGATGGCAAGATCAGATTTGTGATCTAAGTCACAAATCTCCAGTCAGCCCAGAGAACAAAATCTTTGGAGAATCACGGGGAATCTAAAAGATTCCCAAAGGCCCAAATTTTGACAGTGTCAGACAAATGGATAGTTAATTTTACACCTCTTGATGGCAGAAATTCAGTGCTGCAGTCAGTTTTTGCAGCTAAGCCTTCATTTTTTGGCCAACTTCGGAGATGAAGGTGCGTAAATTAGTCATGTCATGTTTTCCCTCATAATTGTTGAGATGATGTATCTTGAGATCCATGATTGATGTTATGTTGTTGGATCATTATTTCCACCTTATGATGTTATTGCTATGTATTTTTCTTGATATCCCTGTGTAACTATGTTGAAGGGATACTCATCGCCACATTGTGTGAGATCATGTTAAGTTGTCATGCTGAGGGGAAGCCTTCTTGAGTGAGAATTCCTATAAGAGAAGCATCTCATGGAGGGACAAGCCACTCTTGTTTGAGGGTGTATGTCCTTGCTATGACAAAGAGTCTTCCATGTACATCATCATCATTTCCAGTAGTATATGAAGCGGCCTCCACCATTTGATATTGGGCTCGCAGACGTAGCCCACACTGGGTGAACTCTGTTATCAAATGTGACGTGTTCATGATTTTCTAATCGTTGTCATGTTTCATATTGGTTAAGCATGCATATGTGTTATTTTATGCTCTTTTAAATGCAATTCCAACAACAACATAAAAATAAAAGATATTGGATAATTCCGGTAGCTGAAGGATCCCAGGTCATGGTGCTGAGAAGCATATAGGTTTTTTAAACTTTGCAGGCAAGGGAGAAGACAGATCCATTGGGCATACAATCATATGAAGTTGATTATTTTTCCAGTGAGAGGATGACAGGTCGAGGGATATTTTGATAGGGGAAAGGTAAGAATTCTTGTTGGTGTTATCAATTTAATTCACTATAGAAGGGTGAGTAGAAGAATAATGGAAACAAGATATAGAGCACCATGTTGTGGGATGAATTTTAAATTTCATTTAGGAAGAAAACATAGATTGTTTAGAAAGCTATATCAAAGCACCTTTAAAATGAATTATGAGATACATTCTAGTTTTAACTACACATGAAGACATACATTCAAAGCATTGAAATGACGAAAGACAAAAATTAGAAGATAATAAAGACACAGGAAGCCTTGTAAAGTAACACCTCTGTCTTTTTCAATCATTGCAAAATATAATAAAAATACAATGAACACAATATATCTTCTTCTAAACCCTGACCAAGCCTGTGCTTCATCATAATTTCAACATAAATAGATAATAAAAAAATCAGTCCCCACCTCTAGGAACCAAATTCCCTAAAACGATTTTTGTTTCTATCTAATGCAATGAATATAGAACTGTTTTTTCTAAAAACTAGGAACTGTTTGACCAAGGATTTTCAAGAAAAATTACATTAAATACAAAGTCTAAATTAAGTTTCAAAGTCCTAAGATGCCTCAAAACATTAACCATGACCATAAAAATAAATTACATGAAACTTTGACATAGATTCCACGATTAAAAAGCTGACTGTGTGGAAACGCAATGCCAATGTTGCTCAACCTCGTAGTCAAGCAAAAACACAACATAGAAGCACAAGAAATTAATGGTTCATATATCTCTGGTCACTCCCTCAATTTATTAATGACTGATGCACATGTGAAATTCCCTGGACATAATAATCAACTTCCTCTTTAGAAACCTCCTTTCATTATGCAAAGCTTCCAACTCTCAAAACTCCACCTACACCAAAAGCCCAATGCATGTATGAAAGCGCAGTAAAACTTGTCCTTCATGTCTTTGATCTATAATGAAATCTCTCAACAAGATACCCAACTTGCTTATGATGCTGATAATCCTGATAACCATTTTGAAATCCCCACTCACCAAATAGATGACAAAATTTCGCATTTTCAAAAACCCTGATGCTTTGCTAGAATACAAAATTGTTGTTTGAGCTACTTATTTTGAAAAAGTTACTTAAGAACTCTCACTAAGTGTGCTCCTAGAAGGACTTCATGCAAAATATGCCCCCTCAACCTACATTTTTATTTGACATTCTAATTGACCATACATACCCTACAAATTTGTGTTGATGATGATAAGACAAAACATTATGGCCTCACTCATGACTTTTTTGTGAGACATGACCCTAGACTCACTTAACTCAACTTTATAGGGTATTAAAAACCATTTACATGATCTTTCACACACTCTGACATGATTACATCAATAATGAAATCGTTATTCTACACTAAGAACAATAGCTTGATCTCTACAAGATCATAGCAAAACCTTTACACATTTTCCAAAATAATTTGAAAATACAAAACTTGTTTTTTTACTACTATAATATAGGATACTAACATGGCTTACATGGCTAAAATCTAAGTAGACTATATTAGCATGGATCCAATAGTTTTATAATCCATATTAACGTTCATCAAGGTATTGCATATAAATCCAATAGGAGTAATGTTGGTCATAATGAAAATAGAATTTCACTTAAATGTATACTTAATAGGTAGAGGAATTGGAGCTACATTTAAGTAAGTTTTCAATTTGGTGTATTTCAAAGTATTTCTCCATTTGGAATATCCATGTTATTGTATTGCTACCATCAAACTTCCTCATATTGAATATGGAATGTAATATCTCCCTAGTGCTAATTTGAGTTTGTGTTGATGTGGATCTTGGATTGAAAAAACATGATTATGGTTATGTGACTCAATATTTGTCCTCTCCAATTTTGATAGTGTACTCCCTATATATGATTGAGTCTCATCACTATGATTCTCCTTATGTTCATGATTTCCTTGGATCTCAACATCAATTTTAGGGAGATCTTTTAATTGAATGGCTTGTAATTCTTTTATTTCTTTATTAATAGATTTTTTTATAACTTCCTTATTTTCATTCATATTATTTTCCATTTCATCCATCATTTATATTTTAAGGTTTTATTGAGAAGAGTAATAAATCCACCTTTTTCAACATACACCAATCTATTTCATTAACTTTCTTCTCTTATTGGGACAATCAAAATTCTAGGTATTCACTTTCTTTATACGTATTAGATGAGCCTTTAGGGAGTTTCATTGGTGTATTATCATTTGGATATTTCTTTGGACCAATGTGAGAAAATAATAATAGTACCCCTCTTTATCATAATTTATACTCACCCAAAAAAATGGATCTTCTAATCAAAAGTTATGCTACTTTTATTCTACACACCATTAAAAACTCAATTTTGAGAATATCTAAATGACTAATCGTTTTATTGATATATATTTAATATTTGAGTCCTACATTTGAAAATATGGTTTGTAATACTCTAATATGTTTTCTCTACTATTCCATAGGTTTGAGTACAATTTGATGCGCCAAATGGAAGTTATGATAACTTTCCCAAAACTTGCTAATATTTGGCTTCTTCCCACGATAATTTTTTTTTATATACCACATCGTCAATTATTCAAATATATATCTGAAATTTTTACTTAAGGTACTTACATATTCCTCCTAAATCTCTAAAGATTTCATACTCTAAAATATCCCAGAAAAGAAGTTATAGAGAAATTACCAGGTTGACCTGTTTAAAAGAAATTTTAGTATCCTTCATAAACTTAACTTCCACACACTATATATCATAAACTATAGTGAACCAAAATTTCAAATTTAAGCCATATGTTCTACAATATTTCACCTTAATACAATCCAAATTTCACGTTGTGAAATTTCCCAAGCTCAACTATTTGAAACCATTTTCAAGAGAATTTATGAATCCTAACCTCCTTAGAGCATATCTTTAAAAGTATAGTGAACCAATATGTGAAATTTTAACCAAATTCTCCTTGAGACATCAAACAAAAATTATCCAAATTTCATCATTTAAAACAACCTAAAAAGAATTATAGGGAAAATGCTGAACTTACCTATTTGAAATTGATTTTAGGAGCATTCAAGAACCCTAAATTCCTTAGATATATATTTGAAATTATAGCAAACTAGGATATCTAAAACTTTCTAGAAACACATTTATAACGAAAATGAAAAGTTGACTTGTTTGAAGTAGCAAAATCCTATGATCATAAGTTCGAATACTAGATGTGGTGAAACTTGCACCTAAAAAATGATAAGAAGCCAATAATTTAAATCCTCTTCTAAAGATAAATCCACTTCTACAATGAAAACAATGTACAAGACAAGATTTTACAATACTAAGAGAAGGCTTCCTTACTCTAGGAAAGAAGGGGTAAAATTATAATAAAATGGGACAATGAAAGGATCTATCCTACACAAAAATATAACAAAAGAAATGAAATCAATGAATGTCTAGGGCTTAATATAGGGCTTTAAGGTTAGCATTGGGATTATATAGTGGTTAACATTGATGTAAATATCTGAAGCCACTATGAGAACTTTAATACTTAATTCATACTGTGACATTTAAGCCAATAGCTACTCCACATCAAAATTACAACTTATGCAAGGAGAAGCACTCAAGAAAAGAATGAAAACACTGCTTCAGTTAGTTAAATGCTAGGAAATGATAGATCTTGAATAGGTCAAAATGTAAACTCTATGTAAGAGGAATCTATTTATCCTTAAATATGATGGTAGTAAATATTGATCTATTCCATGTTAAGAAAAATTAGGCTATTTTCATAACCTTTACATACATACTCTATTGATCCTTTGACATGAAAAACAACTTCTATATTGAGACTGGAAAATATAGTTGCAAGTTGAAATTTGTCTTGTGGTAAACTTTTCAAAGCCTTTCCACCAACAATAGCGGAGCTATAAAATGGTAAAAGTCCCATACATTCCAAATCAATATTAGAAACCTATAATCCTTGAGCAATAACCTTAATGCATGGGATATATACTACTTCTAAAAGCTTCAATTGGTTCTAACTACTAAACAAATATATTAATTTGGAAAGGAATAAATATTCTTGCTATGCCTCCAAAATAGAAATGGGTGGCTCACAATATTAGCAAATGTAAGAACTATAGATTTGACCATAACATCCACATGATGCTTTAGCCTTAAAGCCCAATCTTTGTAAAAATGACATTTTTATTTTTAAGCTTATTCTAGATGGAATTAAATTTTTTTGAACCAGTGTAAATGAGTTTGACCTCACCCTTCATGAAAATCCTAAACTTTTTGAGTTTAGTATTTCGGTTTATTTTTTATTTATAAAAGAAAATCAGGTGATGAAAAGAACCACCCTATAGATATAAGGAGGGAGTCAAACCATGTCCATTTTCTTTTGGTTAGGCAGGTGGAACTCCCCACAAGTTTTGAACTAGTAACACTAACATCAAGGTGTGCCTTAATAGTACACCCAATCACTATATGTTCAATGCCCCATGGGTGTCAAAAATAGTCAATGGCATTCCTTCTTACAGAGAGAATTCAATTTCTAGGGAAGAAATTACCCATTGTTGTAATTCCTCAAGAAAATAAAAATGATAATCAAGAAAATACATCATGCTAGCATATTATAAAAATGCTCGCAACCAAAATTTCCAAGATGATTTGGAAACATATAACCATATGTTCTTTATTGTTTTTATGTTCTTAGGAAAAAGTAGATAACGAAACACACAAGCATAAAAAAGAACCTCAAAATAGGGATTGAGAAACTTAATTGTTTCTTCACAAACATGTATATTTTAAAAACAAGTATATCAAAAATGATTGAAATAGAGATGAAATTTAAACCAAGGAACTAGACGATATTGAGTGATTTCCTCCCAAACATTTTTAATCCACTATGGAAACCACCCCATCCATAGCTATGCTATGATACCATCGAGACAAAGTAGGAAAATATACTTCTTAATTTAGACTAGCTAGGCTAGTGTTGTGGGGAAAAATGCCTATGCAGGACAATCCTATCCACCTAAGGTGTGACAGTGCCTTAGCAACAAACAGAGACAACTATTCTAGTATTCTTCCTTTATGAATTAAGAATGAAGAGAGATAGATGGACTAACCGGTGTCTTCCGTTTGTCTCTCGATCCAGTTTCTCTTCTCTTGGAGAGTTCCCAGCTACTTTCCTTCTCGTTCGCCTAGCTTCAACAGGTTTCTGCAAGATCACAAGAGAAGAGAACTACACAAGACATAGATTCATACTCATAACTAGTTCAGGATTAGAAGTAAACTAAACATACTAATGCAATCATACATCAAAGATACATCAGTATATAGGAGAAACCAAGATAGCTTTATTGATGAATAACAAGGTTCAGGAAGAGATACAACCCAGAGGGATCCAATCCAGCATCTCCTTCCCAGCAAAATGGAATTCCTATCTTCACCTCCCTTCAAAGCATTAAGCACCCAATGATTCCAGTCTCAAACCAACAGCAATTCTTTGCAATAACAAAATTCCCGCCCCTAGATCTCATGGAGGAGAGATCCATATATAGATGTTTGGAGAGAGGATGAGTCAGCTTGAGATCTGACTAGTGTCCTCTCCCTCTGTCAGTTCTTGATTCCACTTGGAGGTTCTTGCTTCCACTTGGAGATTTGGAACCTCTTACTCATCACCAGTCGAATTCCCTGAGGCAAGTGTCATTTTGGAAGCTTCCTGGGTTTTGACACCTTGAGAAATGAGCTTGCCACATGTCCACTCTCGCTCAGCACAGGTAGCCAGTGTTGGCTTTGACATTCAGCGCAGGTAGCCAGTGTTGGCTTTGACATTCAGCGCAGACAGGCAGTGGAGCCATTGACATGATCCTGAATTGACTTGTTTTTGAGCAGTTTCTGGTGGAGAACTTCTGTGAATTGCTGTGGTTTGTTAGCCTTGTTCCTCTAGGGGTAGGAACAACATGTTTAGGGACTTTGGATCCCTTAGATTATGGACATTTCATGCTCAATGCTGTAAGGCATAAAAATGTCTATAATAGTTGCCCCCTAAAGTATGAGGCCGTTTATCGGGTGAAATGCTTTATCCAGGAGGATCCGAAGTTCATCCAATGCTAGGAGGAGACCTGTAATAAGATACAATACAATACATTATTTTTCATACTACTTTCATGATCTAGTTGAGGCGGGCATTCCCATGCTTAGCTTTATAAATTCATTTTTCTGTACATAGAGTAGACAATCGTCTGATGGTAGACTGATAATTTTGATGAAATTAGCATCCTTTGAGTAGGATGATTATCTGCTGCAATGATGTACATGTCAATGTCTTTATTTTTCCTGAATATATATCGCAGCCCGGATGGATGAAACTAGATCCGGGGTCTTCAAACTCATTCGATCTTCACTCTAAGTACAAGTCGATCCATGTGAGAAATGTTCTGAAGTCGAACATGGAAAGACATCGCTTGATTACCGGTCAATGAGGTAAACTGTTAACAAGCACGAGAGGAATCACCGATAATGATAATGACCCTCAAGGTACTGCAGTACAATTCACGTGGTGTGAATGAAGGACTTGGCGTCGAACACGACGCAAAATCTTTCGGTCGAAGGTCATTGATGTATACCTGTCGCCGAAAGTGAGAAACTTGCCATTGAGGCATGTAAGCTTCAAAGTACTGAAGGGGTTGTTCCTAGATCAACTTCTTGGATAATGAGCTGATGTCGACAAGAAGCGATCCGTCAAAGGAGGGCCTTAATGAATCCCACATCAGTGACACGGAACGGAGCTAATGATTTTGATGGAGGTGAAAACGATCTGTGACATATGATTCAGGGTGGCGGTCATGAAAGGATGAAGGATAATGTATGGCAGTGGATGGGACACGGTTGACTTTTTCTGAACGACTTCTCTTGAACATATGGCGACACTGATGCGATGGATCGGTAGCATTACCCCAAATATGGATGGTATGGCGAGACCATGGTGATGTGACCGGTGAATGAAACAACCCAACCCGATTGTGGTACGGAGGAAAAGTGTCATGTTCAAGAGCGACTTGCTACCATCAAAGTTTTCTTTAGTTTCTCCCAATTTTTCCCCAGTCATTGCTGACCAGTACCTCTTTATTTTTGTCAAGCTTGAGGAGGATAACATATGCTTGTTCTATAACCTGCCCTTCGGGCAAGCCCATAGCTATGTTTTAATGAGCCTAGAGATAGTGAAACTCGTTCTCGTCTAAAGACAAGTTTGTCGCTATTTAATGATTTTAACGAGTCTAACGACAAAGATAACTCGGTCCTTTTCATTTTTAGAGAGTCTGAAAAGGTACATAAAGTTAACTCCAAAATTCCTTTTTCGTCATCTAATCCCTTAGGTCCGAAAAAGTATAAAACAATACAGAAGGGATGAGTTTTCGATAGTTTTAACGAGCCAAACAAAACAAGCGCTCGATCTTTTTGTGCAATAATCCCTCAGGTCCAAAAAGATTAAAATCTAGAGGAGGGATAGCACTTCCTGTCGCTTTAACGAGCTGAAAGGCCAAAACTCGGCAATCTTTTCATATTTTATGAGTCAGTTGAAAAGAGCTTAAAGAAGACTCGTCTTTTGAGGAACGAGTGATAAACAGGGTTAACACCTAATTCCAGGTACAGGTTGGAATTTTCCAATCACGGCAGTGTCACAAGGATGGCCAGGTGAAATCACTCTTCGCAGCTGTTCCTCAAAATGGGTAAACAATCAAATGGAGGTGAATGATCGGCCAGTGGAATAGTGGAGGTGATGGTGCAAACACGACCAAGGCTTTAATGGCTGATAATTTACATTCGCAGTGGTTATTTACCGGGTAGTTCATTTTTTAACGAGCTTAAACGCGGATTGAAACATTTGCTCGATCTTATGTTTATTTTTTAACGAGCATGAACTATGCGCTAAAACTGCTCGGATCTTGCGTTTATTTTTTAACGAGCATGAACTGTGTGCTAAAACTGCTCGATTATCCAGTCATATGATAAGAGTGTCTCATTGAAGATGCTATTTTTTAGGGAGCTTAGATCTTACGTAAGCTTTGCTCTGGATCCTTTCGTTATGCAAGTTTGGAAATGACTAATCCTACGAGTTTAGAGGGTTAGAGGTCCTAAAAATTTAAAAAATAAATAGCCGCCCCTTGCTAGCACTCCAAAAGGTTTGCATGCCCCCAGGCATAAAGTACGATTTCAAGGTTACCTCTACTTCATTTCCGTCAAAACATTTGTTTCACCGAGAGAGGCCTACCTCTTTCAGGTTACCCAAAGATTGTCTCGTTCGCGGGCACGAATGAAACACTTCTTCGGCGATGTCTACCGAGATAAACAAAGGTGAGCGACGTAGCCCGCCAACTCACATAACTTTGACAAAAGAATCTTATTCTAGAATAACCCTCTTCCTAGACGGACGGGGTACAGACTAGTCATATTCTCCCGCGGAAACCTACTCTATACCCAAAGTTTCTCTGCCGAAGCAGACCAGGACGCATGCCCCCTGGGTTCCAGTCATATCCTCCCGGATTACTCGCGCTCATCAGGAGGACGGACCATGGGTTGAGACACTTCTTGCGTGAATAGACCATTTAGGGATGGTACATGACTATTTGCAATGTGTGATCCGGGAAATGAAAGTTGGTCCATGAGCTTGACCACTCTTCCTCCATGCGGAAAACACATTACTCTAAAGAGTGATGAGACGATGGCTCCCATGCAATATATATAGTCTCGTCCAAGGAGTAGGTTATAATCCAAGGGTCCTTGAACAACCATCACGTTCATTTGAACAGTCTTCCCTTTCAATGTGATAGGCACATTGGGGAGGATCCCTAAAGGTCGACTGGTTCCTTTATCAAAGCCTGATAGATTTCTCATTTCAGGCAAAAGTGCTGGCGAACCAAGCGCTTTCCAAGCAATAGAGGAAAGGATACTCACAGATGCCCCCTCATCAATAATAGTGCCAGCCATTACCATTCTGTATATTTGAACGATAATTCTGAATGGTATACTGGCTGGCAACCAGGGTCTGCCTAGTTGGTTCCAGTCGAACGAGACAACTAGGTTGCTTGGTGGTGGGACCGAATAGACGGCCGGGTATGACCTTGACGAAGTTCCTTCCTGCGATAAAGGAATGGGCAAATTGCCCCCTTGTTCGTCAGAGTCTGTGTTAATGAAGAGAACTTGGACGGTGTCGTCTTTATTCTCCTCTGTGACGGTATCATTCGAAGATAGAGCCTCTGAAGGCAAAACCGGGTCAACTACCGCCTCAACCTTTTGACTTTCGTCAGGTATGGATTCAGACGGTTCATCTTCAATGATAGGTGCTTCGGCTGACCACCTGAGCGGGCCAGCCGGATTCTCAACTAGCGAAGGACTTGGCAGGAGTTTTTGATATCCAGGAGGAAGTTGCGCTCGTAAAATCGGGTGATCTTCCAAAACTCCTTTTGCCTCGTCTAAGAAGGGACAATGGTGGATGGCATGATCGCCTTCACACAGTTTGCAGGGAAATCTAGCTTTCCCTCTCACTAGTCGACGGTGTGCAGTCAACATGGTTATCAGAGGTTGACGCCACCGAATTGTGCAAACGGGGAGACCAGTCCCTTAGTATCCGAGGGATGCAGGGACAATCTCTGTGGAAGTGGTCTCCCTTGCATATGACGCATGGTGATTTAGGCCTTACCAGTGCTGTCTGTGGATTTTTGTCAGACGACACTTGTTTGCCCCAGTCGCTTTTGGCTCCTTCTTCTTCTTCTCTTCCCTCTTCTTCTTCTTCTCTTCCCTCTTCTTCTCCTTCTTCTCCTTAGGAACTCAGTTTTTTGTTTTACCAGTTCCGTCAAGCGAAGAGGAAGGAGGAGAGGAAGAATTATATGAAGTCGAAGGCTGGTGGGCAGTTCTGGTCTGATCTAACTGTTGACTCGACTGTTCAGGAATAGTGGTGTTCTGAACGACATTGGTTGAAAAGAGCCAGACCGGCAGGCCAATTGTCAGTCCTGGAAGCGACAATGTGGCCATATGGGGCGCACCAACATCTCCCCAAGAGGAGAAAGGACTAGGAGTTCCACCAAGGGGAATTCCTTGGTTGGTGGGCTCCATCTTTTCAACCTAAAGATCAACGCGAGAATAAAGGGTGATTGTTCCATTTAAAATAAATTTTTTAACGACGCTTTAGACACAACTTGCTTTTTCAATTTTAAAGAGTCGAGAAAAAGCTAAAGATGACTCTAGTCCCCTTCGATGTTTTAACGAGCCCGAAGTGACAAATGCTCGGATGGACTTTTTCTGTTATAGAGTCTGAAAAAGGCCAAAAGGAACTGCTCTGGAGTTCTAGGCAGAGGGTGTGCCAAACCTTTTGCAAAACCGCAGAATACTTTTTAGGGTATGGGCGGTCGATCTTCCTGAATGCTGTGTTCAGTGCATTGCGATCAGTAGGGCGGCCGACACGGCTTCCTAAGGATAAAGGTTATATTCCTATAGGGGTCTCCCAATATATACGCGACGGTACGTGGGAGCACAATCCGTACTGGCACTATCATCCCTCAGGAGGAATCACCCACCTTCAACGAGATCAACAGTCACCAGGCTTTACGACGCCGGAACACGTCTCTAGCCTAGACCTCTATGTTGTGCGTTATGTTGCAAAGCGTTGTTAAGTTCATTCAGTTTATTTTAAGTTGATCTTGTTAGAAGTTTGCCTTTCTGGATCACCACGAGATGTATGATACAATTCCTAAATGCAGTCTAAAGATGATAAGCAAGCTTTATATCTTTTCAACTTTGAAAATCCTAGCTACTAAGGGAAAAGAAAGACACCATCTTTTCTCAAAGAGCAATCAGCACACTCTAATGCACTTTTCCTAAATCAAACATGCAAACTATCAAAATGCAAATGCACAATGCAGGTGTTTGTTTTCCGCTTTCTTAGTATTGATGCCTACAAAGAAAGCTTTTTGTACAACTTTGAATTTGCTTTTAAATGACAAATACAAACAAGTTTACTTTTTCGAAATCAGAAAGAGTAGAAGAGAATACAACACTTTACGACTTTCAAAATGAACATTTGTTTCGACACTTAAAAGAGACAAACTCAAACCAATAAGCAAAAGCGAATGTATAATCAACTGTAAACAGCCAATGAACTCTCTCCTAAGATCACAATCGACAGATCTGAATCAAGGGCTACAGGATGATTACTTCACTCATGCAAAGGAAAACTGTAAATGATGCCACAAACACATAAAAACACTCACAGTCTTTTTGTACAAAAGGAGGCGGAATTTAAGCAGAGAAAAGGAGTTATCAGACTGGTACCTATGCTGGTTACAGGCTGCAAAAATCAGAGATCAAAACAGGGCAAAACAGAGCAGAGAACCCCAGCTGCACAAGGCCAAACTGGATCAGCGCAACCTCAACACTGGGGTTTTGACATTCAGCGCAGGTAGCCTTCACGGGACCTGCGTTGAAATGCAGAATCCCTTCACAGGGGTCGCGCTGAAGGAGAAACTCTCGTTTCTCACTGGGTTCTGGGTCACAGATTGCTGATTAATCAACGGTTTCAGGCCAAATCAAAACCACAAGCAAGGTACAATCAAAGGGATGCTTTGAGGGGGTACTAAGATCTATCACAAAGGATCATCAAATCATTTGTGAGTCCATTGTTCAGATCATAGACAAATCCAGTGATTGGATCAAGGCAGCAACTGTCTACTTTGCATCTGAGAGTAGCAGAAGCAGTTCGATTGTTGCTGTTGAGTCTATGAAGCAAACAATGATAGAGACACAAATAAAATGACTAAAACAAATCTCCCCAGTGGAGTCGCCAATTTTTTGTGGGGAAAAATGCTTATGTAGGACGATCCTATCCACCTAAGGTGTGACAGTGCCTTAGCAACAAACAGAGACAGCTATTCTAGTATTCTTCCTTTATGAATTAAGAATGAAGAGAGATAGATGGACTAACCGGTGTCTTCCGTTTGTCTCTCGATCCAGTTTCTCTTCTCTTGGAGAGTTCCCAGCTACTTGCCTTCTCGTTCGCCCAGCTTCAACAGGTTTCTGCAAGACCACAAGAGAAGAGAACTACACAAGACATAGATTCATACTCATAACTAGTTCAGGATTAGAAGTAAACTAAACATACTAATGCAATCATACATCAAAGATACATCAGTATATAGGAGAAACCAAGATAGCTTTATTGATGAATAACAAGGTTCAGGAAGAGATACAACCCAGAGGGCTCCAATCCAGCATCTCCTTCCCAGCAAAATGGAATTCCTATCTTCACCTCCCTTCAAAGCATTAAGCACCCAATGATTCTAGTCTCAAACCAACAGCAATTCTTTGCAATAACAAAATTCCCGCCCCTAGATCTCATGGAGGAGAGATCCATATATAGATGTTTGGAGAGAGGATGAGTCAGCTTGAGATCTGACTAGTGTCCTCTCCCTCTGTCAGTTCTTGATTCCACTTGGAGGTTCTTGTTTCCACTTGGAGATTTGGAACCTCTTACTCATCACCAGTCGAATTCCCTGAGGCAAGTGTCATTTTGGAAGCTTCCTGGGTTTTGACACCTTGAGAAATGAGCTTGCCACATGTCCACTCTCGCTCAACGTAGGTAGCCAGTGTTGGCTTTGACATTCAGCGCAGGTAGCCAGTGTTGGCTTTGACATTCAGCGCAGACAGGCAGTGGAGCCATTGACATGATCCTGAATTGACTTGTTTTTGAGTAGTTTCTGGTGGAGAACTTCTGTGAATTGTTGTGGTTTGGTAGCCTTGTTCCTCTAGGGGTAGGAACAACATGTTTAGGGACTTTGGATCCCTTAGATTATAGACATTTCATGCTCAATGCTGTAAGGCACAAAAATGTCTATAACAGCTAGAACCAATAATTTTTCACTACTACTTTTTGAGGAAATAGAAACACTTAGGTACCCACATTACCCACCTCACACAACATGAGTACTTCCTTCTTTTCTACATAATGCTCATAAATTATTCCCTGTAGTGCTCTTCAAAGTTCATATAGAAATGCCGAAGCTAATACCTCAAAACATCAGTAGAATTCCCATTGACTCTTAGCTCTTTTTCCAAGTCTAATGGCTTATTTTGATTTTTTATTCCTACTATGGTGTAGTAGTTCTATTTTTTATCTATCTGCCCTCTCATGAACTTATTTTTTCTCCTTCCAACAACTCTTTTTCAACATTCAAATTTGTCCATGCAAAAACAACCGAAAGAGAATCCCCAACTACAAGACTTGTTTGTTGTTTGATGAATGTAGGGAAGAAATATTTCTAATTTTTAGGAAGTGATGTCCTAATTTGAGCAATTAGTTTTTCCACATAAAATTTGTCAACTTGGAAGACTAATTTTTTGAAAATAAGTTAATATTATATGTAACATAAGATATATGTTTTTTGCCATAATCCCCCTTATACCCCCTCAACTTTCACCTTTCCTTATATCATATCCCCTTTAGGAACCCATTCTCTACTAACCTTGGTCATTATTGGTTAAGTGTATAAAATAAAATACTCATGCAAAATATCTAACAATTTAAATTATTAATATCTCAAGAAGTACAATTAGGATATTATATAGGAAGTCAATGAAGTGTGGCCCTTGTGGATGAGCTCTTGAATATGATGTTTTTTTTCCATTCTATAGAAGAGAGAATATAGTTAGGTATAGGAACACTAATATTATATCAATTCAATGCTTGACCTAGTAGTTGAAACATACCCCAATGAGACAAGGGAATATATCTCTATAATCTTCCACTATCTTATCCACCTACTTTTTATGCGTACATAAACCACATGTAGAGGTCAAGGCAATCATAGTGATATTTTATTCAAATTGCAAGAAATTCACGAAGAGAAGAAATATCCCTCTTTATGAGATTACCATTCTACACTTCTTCCGTGAGATCAAGGAATATATAAAAATCAAAACTACCATTGATTCCCTATATAGCTAACATGAAAAAATAATAATGGCATTATAGGAGCTATAATCACAAATGGCAAGAAGATTCCACATATTGGGTTGTCCTAAAATAATACCACAAAATTCAAGTGGGGAAAAATAAAATTGGTACCTCATATTTGGATGGTTTGATATGATAGGGTAGGAAACACTATCAATTTACACATATGTCTTATCCCTCCCTTTGATAACTAATGGTGTATAAATAGAAGTGTGCATTATTGGTAAATTTAACCACTTGATGACCTTAGCTGAAATAAGGTTCTTCTAGTTACTGACATCATTCATCAAATGTAATTTTCATCTACATATATGAAGGGAAGAGGTACTCACCTTCCTTAGGCGCCTCTCTCTCTTTTGGTTGGGTATTTGTAATTGTGATGGTAGTACTAGGTTTTGCATCAATGATCCTATTTCCCTTATCTAGTTTAAAATCAAAATATGACAGTACAAATTTTATCATTGTGAGTAAGGATTACCTCAAATTGAATTCATTAATGTTCTGCTAATGGATTTATGTATGTCACACCACATTTCAATGTAATTCTTCAACTTCCCATTACCTTTTCTTACCAACAACTTGGACTAGTTTCCTTGAGGTTGCTTATTATTACTATGACATTCAGTTTGTAAGTAAGGGTTTCCATGCAATGCTCATGCTATGATAGATTTTCAAACACAAAATACAATTTACTTGTCCTCTTAACATTTTTTTGGATTTTGATAGTATATTGATAAGATGCTCCAAGTGATGAGATTTTATAGAACTCCATCTCCATTTTTATGTACTAGTGTGGGTTATTGTGGTACTTAAGGACCAAGTGTTGTTCAAACTCCCTGATTCTTGACATTTAGCACAAAGTATGGAAGATGTTTATGTATTGTGGCATTGTTTATTCTATCTCCAAGTGAAATTTCATCTCATTTATTGCTCGTCATACTCTCCAACAAGGTAGAACTCCTCTTTGGGGGCTACAATAAAAATTAAGCAAGAGGGTTCTATCTTAAATTATGTGTACTCATCTTTGGCCTTTTGAGATGGGGAGGACACTAAAGAGTGCGACGTGATGTTCTGACTTTAATAAAATTTGAGCATAATAATAACCCCGTATGATCCAAATTGGATCATTATATTGTTTGTCATCCATCTTGATTCTCTTATAGTGGAAGAATTGGAGTACTTAGGTCACAAGACCATTTTTACGAGTGCGACCCACTTTTGCAAATTGGAGTCTAAAAGATTTTGTGAGCATTTTGAGGTATCAAGAAGCATTGAGGGTAAAACCTTTCCACTTTAGCGCCACAATTTTTTTTCATATTCTACACATAGATACCTTTCCAATGGCATAAGAATCACATCAACAAGAGTCTGTATGCAAAAGTTATACCAATAAGAAGTCGACCTTCCTTTTTTCACCACCATAATTCAAGACGATGCCATGTCAATCTCCATTATGTATGGAAAAGTGGTTTTCCAGATGATTAAGATGAAGAACAGTCTAAAAGAGTTCATATTGTAACTCTATTTTAAAATTGAGGTAGTCAAATAACCGGTAATAGGCTATGAGGTTGTGTTATAACCTAGACACTAGGAGGAAAAGGGGTCCATTCTTTTTTAGTGAATTTGTTCCATATATAAGCAAAAATAAACGAGAGGGGTAGGTGATAGAGAACACAAAAAGGATTTGTGGATTATAGTAGCCCACGAGCCACAAGCCATGTTTATTTGAACTCACAACCATTTTCTATTCAAAGAAAGACAACAAAGTGACCTCTCCTTCCAATTGGGATTTCTCACAAAAGGGTTTCCTAGGTCATATCTTGTGTCAATTGTGATTTGTGAATTTTTTTATTTTGATACTCTCTATTTTTTGCATAATTTTAATTTGCATCGATATGCAATAAACCATATTCTACAAATCCATGAATCTAAAGAAAAATAAAACCATAATAATGTATATTTCAAATTTTTAAATATTGTTTAATAAGATCTATTATGACAATGTCCAGTGGAATATCCACGACAATTTATGGATCCCTATAAAAAATTGAACCATTTTCCTAAAGCATCTCCATATATCTATCCATCAAATAAGGTAATGTCAAAATTAACTTGTACCATAAGAGTGTCAAACCACTAAAATTGTTTCTTTTTTAATGTGTTTCTACAACCGTTGCTTGTTGTTGAAGGATCTTGGTGAAATTAACGAATACCGTATTCCTCTATCACTTGAGGGATTCCTCAAGCAACAAGTTGATAATATCTCTTACTCCATAAATATTTTCTTCTATAATAGGATGTTTCTTAGATTTGCAAGAGTGGCACTTTCTGAGTTCAATGGGTTCAAAACCCAACGTCATATACGCTAACCTCACAAAGGACATGCATAGAAGCAAAAAATAGAGAATTTCTTTGATACAACTAATAAGGATTATATAGAAAAGGGAATCCAGGTAGAAATATTTTTGGAATCACACACAAGATAAGTATTGTGGGGAAAATAATCATATAGCGAATTCCAAATTCTATTAATAAATGAAAATAGAAACTAGGATAAAATGTAAAACAATGCAAACAAATTAGCATAATGAAAATAGTGTTTACGATAAGGGTGTTGACTATGCTCATTAAGGAAAAGATACTACAAAAGGCCAAAACTACCCTTTTAAGGTAAAATATGATGCACTGGGATGCAAATACCCAAATATCCAAAAGTAAATAGGAGGGACACAAACTCTAGTTAGGGAATTTCCTAAGACATTAGAAGCTTTAATCTATGCTCTATTTGTCTCAAAAGCCATAAAATCAAATATTTCATGTTGTTTACCAAATAAGAAAAATATAGGGGAAATGTCAAAAAATGGTCAAAAGATTGTAACTTGATAAATTATCGTAAAATTTCCAAAATACCCATGTTGGACTCACCATGATGTCCATTAACCCACTTCGTTTTTAAGATTTATGCTTAATCACTTCTCAAAATCCTTTATCTTACAGTTACCCATCTTGGATTCACCCTACCATGTGCATCATTGTATAATTTCCCTTGATATTTGGAAATGGTTTTGGGCATGATTGTATTCTTTCCCTTGATATTTGGAAATGGTTTTGGGCATGATTGTATTCTTTCCCTTGATATTTGGAAATGGTCTTGGGCTTAATGTATTGATTTGCATAATTCATAAAAATAAAAGATCAATGTATTTGAGCAATGTTACTATCATTTTGTGACTTTTCAACAATATAATGGCGTGTACACAAGGGTTTCACTACGGAAGCAATACCATACCACGTGGGTTCATATTGGGGGATATATATTGAGGAAAAAATGACATAATATATTGGGGGATATATAGGGGGTAAACGGTTTTTATATTGATAGGTAAAAAAATGGAGCTCAAAGTTAATGAAAAAATATAAATGAGTATGAAAAATGTTAATGATAAAATGAATACCTACAATATGTAGTGGATGTAGAGGTTTTTTAAATTAGAAAGGTGTATTGGGCTCATATTGATAGGTGGTTAAATAATGTGATTTTTAGGGGTATTTTCTAATATGTAGTGAAAATAAGGGTATTGTTTAATATGCCAAGAACACACATGGTCAGAGATTCATTGAGTGAAGCCCCCGTAGGTGTGTAAGCCCATCTTTATATGACTTGGTTATAATAAGAAATCTAAACCATACAATGGTGGGTAAGCCCATCTTTATACGACTTCGTTATAATAGGAAGTCTGTTGAAATTATTGACTAAATGTGTCTTTGGTCGTCATCATCGTTTTCATAGTCATATATTAAACGATTAATCACTTCTTTGTAAGCCCTTTATGTTGTGACTTCCAAGCAATACAAAGTTGTTCAAGCTTGTATGGGAAGTCATTTGAAATACCATGGGTTTCTTGGTTTTAAGCTTTCGCGCTAAAGTATTGATGTTGGGAAATAAAGGAATATATTACTTTACCATTAAAAGTTTCAAATCTTTTTCGAGGAATATCGACTTCCAAGAAATACAAAGTTTTTCAAGTTTGTACAGGAAGTCATTTGAAATAACACGGGCTTCTTCCTTTTAAGTTTCCCGGTTGAAGTATTGAAGCTGTGAAACAAAGGAATATAATGAGCTTACCATTCAAATTTTCCAATCATTTTCCGGGAATATCACCCTTTTCACCTGTCACCTTTTTTCCAATTCAATGCATTTACCTAATAATATCACATCCCTTACCCACCTCAACTTTTTCCAATTCATTGCATTTTCTCAATGATACGCGTGTTTTTATTTACTGATTTTTGAAAACTTCGTTATGTGTGTGCAAAATGTCATATAGCTTTTCCTTCTATATGGTAATATGAACTTTTTATTTTTTAATATATATATATTTTTTTAATAAAACTTTATAATCAATTCTTAATCAATTTGGAATAAAGTAGAATATAAATGTTCATATTCTCAATAAAGTATAGTATAAAGGTTCATAGTCTTTTAATTTATAATAAATATAAACCGTAGGAATAAAGTATAGTATAAATGTTTATAGTTTGAATAAAGTATAGTATAAAGGTTTATAGTCTTTCAATTTATAATAAATATAAAATGTAATTAGTAGATAGATGAAATTAAACTAGTCTAGATCCATTAAGTGTAAAGATCAAATAAAGAAATTGAGTCTAGATCCATCAAGTGCTTAAAGTGATCAAATCTCTTTTTAATTTAAAAGAGGTTAGGTTTGCATATCAAGAGATTTGATCTTTTTGGGATAATTTTTATTTTTATTTTTATTTTTATTTTTATAGAGTTTTTTGTTTTAATCGAGTTAAAATGTTTACACTAAGCTATATTAATTTTTTTATTTAATTTAATTTTTAGATTTATTTTTATTTTTATTTCTCCCTTTAAATATGTTACATTCCACATGAATACAATGAGTTAATACCATGTGTTCTCAATACCATGGGTCAATACCATGTGTTATCAATACCATGGGTCAATACCATGTGTTCTCCATACCATGGGCCAATTTTATTTTATTTTAGAATAAGTTAGGTTTTTTATTATTTTTGAGACGAGTACAATCCAGTATGTGGGACATGTGTAAGTATGTCACGTCCTCAAAAAATAATAAAAATATTTTTTTCCTGATATTGGCCAAAAACGAAAACAAAAATTAAATAACCATATAAATAAACAATTAAAAATCGATTAACGTGACAATTAACTGAGTTGTTGATATCTCACTTTCAACTTGGTTCTTTAATATTTCACTTTCATTCTTCAAATATTAAATAAAATATTTCATTGTCTATCTTAAATAATATAATTTTATATAACTTTACAGGTATAAAATAATTAAAAAAAATAATTTCTCTTATAAATATCTCAATATAAAACTTAAATAAACTGTTTGAATATCCATATTAACTAATACATTTCAATATACATTCTTTCTCTCTATATATAGAGTGTGTGTTTATGTATATATATGTATTAATGTTTAAGTTAGTAAAATATTTCAATACTCTAAAACAAAAAGTAATTAAAAGTAAAATAATATAGTTATTTTTTAATAAGAGGAAAATGTGTAACTCATCTAATTTTTAATATAAAATTTTAATAATGATAAAATATTTAAAAATACAATTTAAATAATGAAAATTTACCATTATAGATCTATCTTAATTGCATATTTATCTAGTACTAAAAGAGAATAAATCTCTTGATGTGTAAATCTTTTTTTCAAGTTGGAGATTTTATCTCTTGATATATTTGTGATTAAAATAAATATTATTATACGATTTGATTTAGTCAAAATATTAAACATTTCATTATAACATCCTATCATAAAAATCTCAACTATACCTTTTAACACAAATACTACACATAAATTTTAATTTTTTTCCATTCCCATTAAGAAACTCTTCTGCAGTTACAGAACATATCCATCATTCTATTGCATTTTGCATTATATATTGTATCTTATATTTTACTTTAGTTGCGTAACGAGTATGTTTCCTGCATAAAAGAAATGAAGAAAATAAAATATTTTTATTTTCTTGTATTTTCTGCATCACATGCATTAGAAAAACCCTAACCTCTCCAACATACGCATACTGCAAATCTTGAAATTAAATTTTTGAGAATCTCAAAGTGCATACCGAATGTGAGTCCTACCAGGTCGCTTGACAGAGCTTTGAGAGAACATAACTTATTCGCAGGCAGAAACTTTGCCACGGTGAAACCAAACAAAAAAACAAAAATTAAAAGTAACTTTTAAGGCAAGCAAACAGCGAAGCGAAACCCAATCTCTCTATCTTTGGTTAAGGGATATGAGGCGGCGCAGAAGCAGAGAGTGTTCCTGCCTCGCTGTGACACCGCCTTTGCCTCACACACCCGCTTTTTTAAAATAGGTTTCCCTGCCATGGATGTCATTGCAATTTGCATCCACTGGTTACTTATTCCCAATCGAATTGGGTACCGCATGTTATTATTCTTTCTTTCTTTCTTGCATTTTCACATTTAGAATAACTAGATCAGCATTTTGTTTCGGCACGTGATTAATTTCGGTCTCCAATCCGAATCCGTGGTATGTGGGTAGTGGTTTTTAGTTTTCCTACCTCTTATGCTTTATTGAAATTCTGCACCTTTACTGATGTAATCCAGTTCTCATCACCATTCCTTACGCGAGATCAGAGTTTGTAAGTGACGTTGCAGAACCATTTGAGTGTGAAACAAGAAACGTATCTCAGTAAACGAATCCCCTTTTATTCAAATTCCGTCCTAGTTTAGATTAACACAGAATTTTATCCCAAAAGAATCGAACCGAGCCCCTTAAAAGCAACGTGTTTCGCTACTTGATGGATAATATATTCTCCAATCGGGATGTTATAACATCGTGTGAGAACAAATTGTTTGGAAATCCCTTGAGAACGGACTTCATTGGAATGCAATCCTCTTTTTTAGCGAAATTTAATTTAAGATAAAGAAAGAGATGTCTACTAGGTATATGGTTTATGGATGTTTTTCGAAAAGGGTTTTTCAAATTTTCTTCTAAAAAGCTATAGATGGTGTACGATGCCATGTATGAAATTAAGGGTTTTTAAAGTTTTTGACTTTTTACTAGTCAGTTTTTCAACTTTACAAATTACGGGTTGTTTTAATGCTTTACAAATTAAATAGGGTTGTTTTAATGCTATTGATTTTTATTGGCTATTTAATTTATACCATTATGATAGTTATTTTTTTTAATTTTAAGCTTACAAGTTGTTTTAATTGCTTGCTATTAATTTTTACGAACCCTTTAATTTATATCATTGTTCTTGTTATTTTTTAAGAAGATAATTAGTTGAAAGTGAATTTAAATTTTTTGTGAAAGATTTGCACGTTAGTGAATGGATATCACATTATATGTTAATCACGTTAAAAGTTGATATAATTTTTTTTTTTAATTAATTAAAGAAAAAAATTAAATGGATCATTGTTATGATACATGGTATTGGGATTTGGATGTTAATAAAGAAATATTTAATTATGTGTTAATATTGTTGAAATGTAATATGGTTTCATTTTATAAAACGTATTAATAGAAAAACATAATTATATCATGGTGATAGTATATGATTTTGTTGTAGCAGCTACAACCATCCTCCAAAATTTTGCCTTAACTTTGTTTTGGAGCCTTCCTACCAACCATGCTTAGCATCATGTCTTGCACTATTCAGGTACATATAATTTCAGTTGAGTTTCTTGGCTTATCAGCTTGTGTTTGCCAACTTGTTTGACTTTCACCTACAAGGTGACATCCCGTGACTCAGTCTTCAAATGGTTCCTGTGTGTTATACTCTTATATCAATAGGTGTCATATTTCATGATTGACTTGTTGAGTTCTGTAATATGTTCATTCCTTTCCTGGTTGCAAAGGTTTTCCATATTATCAAAAAATCAAAAAAATCAAAAAATGTAAAAAAATGTAAAGAGGTTATGCCCTAAAAGAAAAATCAAAGGGTAAAAAAAAGAATAAAATGGTAAAAAAAAGTGAAAGAAATGAACCCCAAACAAAAATAGACCAGAAAAGTGTGCAAGTCTAAAACGCCACTACTTTTTATTTTCTATAATAAACATTGTGTGCAGCTTGTTAATTTATGCCACAATTGATGAATGGCCAAACAGCTTAATCTTGGCTAGTTCATATTTGAATTTCCTATTTTAGAGATAAAGAATAAATTCTGATCAAACTGTTTAATCTTGGCAGATAAGTAGATAGGTAGAGAAGCAAAGGAGCTCAACAGTTTAATCTGAGCCCTTGGATGTAATAAGTGCAGACTCAAGTAGGCTTACTATGAAAAGAAAAAGAAAATTGATAAGGGTTTGCCAGTCTAAGTGCACCCAAATAAAAAAGAAAAAATGTTAGGCCAAAGTAGGAAGGGTAAGTAGATGGTGTTGCAGAATGATACTTGTAATAGGTTATGTCTCTAAATGTGTTAATCTTTATCTCTATCATAAAGTGCGAGGCAGACATTATACTTGATGCAGCTCAAGCGAGGCAATTTCACATAACTAACTCCCCTTCATACTAATTCACTAACTCCCCCAAAAGTATTAAGATCTGCTCTTAATATCACTAAAAAACCACTCCTTCCATTTCATAAAGTCGCATAAGTAAAACCCTATTTTACTTAGGAAGATGCACTACCTCACATAAAAACCCCATTCCCACTTCAAAACCTAAGTTTAAATTGTAAATTTGACTTGGCGCTTATTATCATTTCATAATTCATATTAATTTTTAACATTTCTTATGTAAATCCCATATAAACATTAAACCCTTCCCGTAATATATAAATATATTAAAAACCCCAGATATTATATATATCCTGCCCCAGTCGATTACGACCATAGTCATTGTTTAAAAAGGATTAATAAATTTGTTTGAAATTTATTAAAATCTTCCTTGCTGCACAAACAAACTTAATTAACCATCCGGGTTAATTAACAACCCATACCGACCAATCAAAACAGCCCCGGAATGATTAAAACTTTGTTATATCGTTCCAGGCCTGCACAGTTAAACCCCCGCCATGTTCCATGCCCGTCCGCCGTCCGATCTCCGTTGCCACATCCAACGGTTGACATCCATATCACGACCCCCCTCACGACTGCGCGTTAACTCGCGATCATCGGTGGTTTTCTGTTCATACAAAAGCCACGTGTCGCTCGTTTAAAGTGCTCGCTCGCCCTCCACTCAATACCATTTGACCCCAAAAGCAGTGCGAGCAAAACCGCTTACCGCCTACCGCTGACGTCATCTGCCCCTGTCATCCACCCTCCGTTGATGTCATTCACCCAATTAAATGCAAAAAACCCCGCCAACCTTCATTTTGTTGAAATAAACTAGCAAAACAGGTTTTCCATTGTTATACACTGTGCCCCGAGCTTTAATACAGAGCAACGACCAAGGCCAGCAGTTCAGTTTCAAACCGCCACCCGGCCAAGAAACTCTAGCATCATGCTCTACAGCAGGCCATTCAACTGGCCATCACATAGTTTGCTCCTCAATTACAGGTACCTTTTCAGCTATCTCAGAGGCCAGAAATTTGTGCACTAATTGCTGGAATCTCCATAGGAAGCTAACGCGACCTCCACAGAAAGATCTAAATGTTATCAATTAGAAGGCGCAAAACAACCTCCAATGTCCCAACAATAGGCATTTATCCATAGTTGCGTTGTTACCCTTGAAAAAAGCTAAATTTTGGGCTATTTTACCAAATGGAGCTATTTGCCGGATAAAGGTAAACAGGGTTCAAAATGGGTCAGAGAGTATCAGAGTAGTTGAAGAGTATCAGTAAAGACAGGGCAACCAGCATAGAGTAACTGAAGAAGACAGCTGCAAGCCGAATCCTAAGGCCTGCCTCTAGCACATTTAACAAAAACAGGACCAGCACAACATGAGTTCATCTTTTCCCTATTTTTAAGGCTAGCTGTTTCTATTCCTTATAAACTATTTTTAGTCATCCTAAATATTATCTCACTCTGTTATGAAATATTTGTTTTATAATTTGTTGCATAAATACCCCCCCCATTAGAGTATTGGGGTGTGGATTCCTAGACTTTGCTGTAATATTGATTTTTTGGAATAAAAAGCTGTTGGAATCAATTGTTGCATGGCCTATTGGATGAAGAATTGAAACAGAGGACTTGTCATAGACTTTCTTGAATCAACCACTGGATCAATAAGTTATCTACATCTTGTGTTTTAAAGTTTCCTTAGTTTATTACATCATTTGTGTTTCACAATCTGAATGATAAAGAAAAGATTTAATTTCAGAATATGCTTGATTGCACTCTGTTTTCAACTCATTATTGTTCTCTATGTTTTCTTTCAGAATTAGGATAAGAAGTGAAATCTTAATTGCTCATGTTTTCTAATTCTTTCATGTTAATTATTAGTTAAAGAATACTTAACTGCTCCTTATTAGTAATCATCCAATTTCCCTCTTTAAATAGGTTGAAGGATCCTTAACTGCCCTTCACCCAATTTGAGCCCATTCCATTTGTTTCAAATCTTTATTTGTTCCTTGTTTGACTACCTTGCTCTGTGAATGTTGGACAAAGATTGTCATTGATGTCAATATGGAAATATTCGAGGAGCCAAGAGGAGCAATATATATAGAGCCATCGGTATATGCCAAAGAGGAGGAGCAGATGGAGATGAGAGGAGCACACAGAGCCATCGGAGGAGCTACAGGAGCAAACTGAGCAAGTAGAACAGAGCAAATATATGCCATGTATATGCATTTAACAGCCATGGGAGCCATATATATATGCAATATATATATGCCAAAGTAGAACAGAGCCATCGGAGCACAGACATATATATGCATGCATTTAACAGCCTATCGGGAGCCATATATCCATGGGACGCAGCAATCACAGCTATCGGAGCAATAGTGCCAAAGGAATACTCTATCGGAGGAGTAGAGCTATCGCATATCGCATAGGGCAGAGTAAGGTTCATAAGCGGAGCAATATATATATATATATATATATATATATATATATATATATATATATATATATAAACAAAGTAAAAAACAATGGAACAATATATATTTGCATGCAATAAACACTATCGGAGGCAGAGCAGTATATAATATCGGAGAAATCATATCGGCGAGTTCTATTAAGTGTCACCCCCGAAACCTCCGATTGCGATGATGTACGCGGACCCGATGCGGGATTGTGTTATGGTTGAATCTATTATCGCATCCGCCCATCGCAATGCTACACAGAAGGTTGTCCGACCAGAAGCGCCGATTGCGATAGAGGTATGGACCCGACGGAGTTATTAAAACAATTTAAAATAATATCGCGTCCGGGTATCGGGGAATTGGCTATGTTATATGCAAATCTACCGATTGCGATTGTAAGAGCGGACCCAATGTTATATTATGATTTGGCTTAATGTCTTATCGTGTCCATTGGCCATCGGCCATTGGCGACTGCCGATATGTTGCGATCGCCGATAGCGATGAAAGCTGCGGACCCGACAGGCATATAAAACATGGTTCAATGCTTATCGCATCCGTCACAATCGCATATGTTATGAAGCCTTCCCACACCCAAGCGCCGATTGCGATGAATGTTGCGGACCCGATACAATTTAGATGTGGGGTTAATATTAATATTGAAGTCCGCCCCTTAGTCTTTTGACTGATTTTTGCTCATATTTCCTGTGTAATTGATAATTGGCCTGCGCGAGGTTTGGAGGCAGAAATGCAATACAATAACGCTCCCGATAGTTCAGGAGGCTGAACTACGCCGGTTGCGATTGCGATCAGGACGTGGCAGGTCCGTTAAATAATGCCATCCCTTTGTATGCCTCCTATCATGAGAAAACAGGAGCGTTGTGACAGTTTTCTGAATATGTGTCCTCTGCGTATGACTTGGACCTGGCCATTGATTCAACGTGTCCTGTGAGCATGAATAGACAAAGGAAACCGAAAGATGGGAAGCTAAAGAAGCAAGCGAGCACAGAGGAAATGACAGTGAGCGTTGAGGAAGTCCAAGAGGTGGTGTAAGAGGAAACGAATGGACAGAGGCACGGGAATGCATAAAACAGTAAAAACAGAAGACTGTGGTTGCTGTTGTGGTGGTGAAGAACTAGAGTGTGAGGTAGTAAAAGCAGCGGAGGTTGTAGAGGCTACAGAAGCAGCGGAGGCTGTAGAGGCAGCAGAAGCAGCGGAGGCTATAGAGGCAGCAGAAGCAGCAGAGACAGGAGAGTAGGAGTGAGAGAACCTTAGTTGAATAGAGTGCAGCAGCATACCTGCTTATACCAAGGTTGGGTTGGAGCCCAAGAGGTTGGAGCCTCAGAACTGAACAGGATTGAAGTCCTTGGGAGTTGGTGCTCCTAAGTCCAAGATTGGTGTCTTGGCAAAACAGAGTTGGTGCTCTGGAGGTTGGAGCCTCACTGAAGTCCAAGTTGGAGCTTGGCAACTGTTCACAATTAGATATATACTTATATTGTATTTATTTCATTGCACTGTTTTGAGTTTTTTAATAAAAGCATTAATTCCAGCTGTTGATTTCTGTGGTCTGTGTATACATATATACATATATATATATGCTTTTGGCAATCACTAGAACAATTAAAAAGAAAAGTAAGAAATACTGATTCACCCCCCCCCTCAGTATTTCCAACAATTGGTATCAGAGCAGGCTTCTTCATACTAGCCTAACAGCTTGAAGAAGGATCCGCAGCCATGATGAGAGCTTGAAGGAGATCCGTAGAACAATGGGAAAGAAGCTTAAGAAGAAAGCGTCTAAGAAGAAGAAGACATCTCAGAAGAGCTATGACAGTGGGAGAATCGATTGGGGAATATGTGGAAGAAGCACTTCAGATTCAGAATCACTTCAGAATGAAGATGAGCAAGTAAAAGAACTATCAGGTATGATTTTGTTACCCTCTGGTGATACATTTATCCATCCACTTGAAGATGATGAAAGTGATAGCGAAACAACTAAATTTGTTCTTATGGGTGAGCAAGAAATATATTAAATAAAGGCAGAATTTAAAATGCTTACAGACAAAATTAGAGATCAACAAGATCTATTGAACAAAAGGGAATGTGCTTTCAAAGAAGAAGCTACCAAACTAAAAGCTCAACTAGAGGAAGGAAACAAGGTAAGGAAGTTATTCAAGGACAAGAAAGATCAATGTCAAAAGTTGCAGGATGAAGTGACATCATTAAGAAATGAAGTCAATGAAAGGAGCACAACGATCAAGAAACTCAGAGATAGATCCAGTTACTATGAAAATCTTGAAGCTATGATCCTCTCGCTAAAAGAAGATCTTGAAGAATCAAATAAGCAAAATAAAGAACTACTGCAAGCTCTTAGAAAACAAGAAAACAAAGTTCTTGAATTAAGACATCCGTTGGAAGAAGGAAGAAAAACTGAAGGAATCATGAAGAAGCAGTATCTTGAAAAGGAAGAACAACATCAGGTGGAGGTAAATATTCTAAAAGATAAATTAGAAGAAAAGGATAAGTTCTTACGATTTCAAGATAGTACTAAGATCTTGGATGATATTTTTAGTAGTCAAAGGTCTCCTGCTATCAAAACCGGTCTTGGTTTTCATGAATCTGTTGAAGGAGAATCTAGTTCACAAAGTAAGACAAGGGACTCTAATGCAAAATCTGAAATGCTTAACAAGGAGATGAGAGGTCAATCCCATCAACAACCAAGGAAAGAAATTCTTCAAAGAAAATCTTTTATTACTAACTATGGAAGTGATAGTCGGTCAATTCCTCAAATGAATAATGTTGAATGTTATGTATGTCATAATTTTGGACATGTTGCAGCGAGATGCAGAAGTAGAATGGCTCAAGACCATCACACAGAAAGATCATCACGTTCCAGGTACTTTAAGGGATATTGTTTTTCTTGCAATATGTTTGGTCACAAAGCTGTTGATTGCCACAGAAGGAATATGAAACATGTAAGATGTTATATATGTAACAAGCTTGGACATATAGCAGAGGATTGCAGGAACAAAGTACGGGCACCATACCAAAAGGAGAAAACATCATCACACTTGAAGATATGGAAGAAGAAGGAAGTACAGTCAGAAAGATGTGGCACAGCACAATATACAGACATAACAGACTTAGAGGGAGCTGAAAGTGTGAACTTCAGCTTTCTAAATCTCATACGCAAGTTTCATGAAGAGAAGTCACGTATATACGCGAGTTAGTCACTTCACAGTCGCGCATATGTTAGTTTGAGAAAAGCAGTGGGACATGCTCAGGAAAAAGGGTCTGATATGATTCAGTCCATTATCTGCTCTGTCTGATAATGGTTACAATCTGCTAATGATGTGTGGAAATGTCTTGATACTCATAATATGTTTAGAAGTGTTTTTGATCCTAACTTGATGATGATGATATCTTGATACTTCTTGTTGATATATGCATGATCAGATCTGACAGTAAACAGATGGCACAGGTTCAGGGGGAGTTTATGTTTTGAATAATGCATTATTGGCATTATGGTTAGAAGTCCTTGGTAATGATGCTTATATATCTTGCTATGATATGGTTATGAGTTGTCCATGACAAAATCTCATATGATTCTTGGGGTTACACAGTTGGAGTTCAATCAGAATTGTGGTTGATGATGCATATATGGTGCTTACATGGTGATCTTCATGAGGATAAGGAGAAGTACACAGCTTGAATACACAATTTCATTACTTGATGATGAGTCACTCATATGCTGCTGTCGACATATAATACAGTTATGATGCAGGATTCCTATAGTTCTTGGCGCTCACATGGATGAGGATTGTTGTTGTTACATAGTGCTATATACAGTATGCTGGATACATGGATGATTACTCAAAGTTTCATTGTTGGAGACATGATGATGATGATTTCTTACCTATATGATGATAGGTTGATACTTACATATGTTGATTGATGCAGATGTTCCCAAGTGATGATACTTGGATGATATATAAGATCATGCAGATCTTGATGTTGATGAGATGGATATGGCATTTTTTTCACATATGATATAATGCGAATGATTCGGTTGCTGGTCCAGACGCTGTTGACAGATGCTTATGGAGTAGATCATACATTGTGTATGGTAGTTGCTGATGACTATCATGGTCCTATTTAGATGTTTGGTCTCTGTCATAAATGTCATGTAAAGGTCAAATCAAGACTCTTGATGTAATAATTTGTCTCTATCTATTGTAGTCATTTGATGAATCCCTTTTGGTCATATGTTGTAATTTGTACCCCCACTATGCATGGGAAGGATGATGTAATATTTCAGTCATATATAAACAATTGGTATCTGGTGTATCCCCACTTGGTTGGGTGGATGAGTCAATATTGGTATATCCCCACTTGGTTGGGAGATGGATGTATGTATGAGTCCTTGGTGATAGGAAGGTAATTTATGATAGAGTCATGTTCTTCTTGTAGAACATCTTTTTGCAGACCTTGCTTACAGTCAAGGGGAGCATGAACAACACACTTCAGCAGAGCAGAGATTTCAACATGTACTCAGAGGGAGCATAGACAGATTGGTACAACTTGGCATATACAAAGGGGGAGCTCAATCAGAGATTTCAGCGGGAACTCAAGGAGGAAGTCTACACCCACAGCCGAAGCCGAGTATATTGCTGCAGCAGACTGTTGTACTCAGATACTATGGATGAAGGAAGCTCTAAAAGATGTCGACATATGTACAGATCAACCAATTATCGTTTATTGTGACAACACAAGTGCTATCAGTCTCAGCAAAAATCCAGTGATGCACTCAAGAACCAAACACATACCGATCAAGTATCATTTCCTCCATGAGCAAGTAGCTGAACAAAATATCGTCCTGGAATATATCAGTACTAAGGAGCAGATAGTTGATATTTTCACAAAACCTCTTCCTCGAGAAGCATTTGAACATTTGCGTCAAAAGATGGGGGTTATTTCGTTATCATCACTCAAGTTCATTCATAAAGACGCAGCAGGACAGGGGGAGCAGTTTGACAGGGGGAGTTCGTATGCATTCCTTTGCCATTGATGTCAAAGGGGGAGAGAGCAGAAGAATATTGCCATCAATAACAAAGGGGGAGATTGTTGGACAAAGATTGTCATTGATGTCAATATGGCAATATTCGAGGAGCCAAGAGGAGCCAAGAGCAGCAATATATATAGAGCCATCGGTATATGCCAAAGAGGAGGAGCAGATGGAGATGAGAGGAGCACACAGAGCCATCGGAGGAGCTACAGGAGCAAACTGAGCAAGTGGAACATAGCAAATATATGCCATGTATATGCATTTAACAGCGATGGGAGCCATATATATATATGCAATATATATATATATATATATATATATATATATATATATATATATATATAGATATATATGCCAAAGTACAACAGAGCCATCGGAGCACAGACATATATATGCATGCATTTAACAGCTTATCGAGAGTCATGTATCCATGGGACGCAGCAATCACAACTATCGAAGCAATAGTGCCAAAGGAATACTCTATCGGAGGAGTAAAGCTATCGCATATCGCATAGGGCAGAGTAAGGTTCATAAGCGGAGCAATATATATATATATATATATATATATATATATATATAAAGTAAAAAACAATGAAAAATATATATTTGCATGCAATAAACACTATCAGAGGCAGAGCAGTATATAATATCGGAGAAATCATATCGGCGAGTTCTATTAAGTGTCACCCCCGAAACCTCCGATTGCGATGATGTACGCGGACCCGATGCAGGATTGTGTTATGGTTGAATCTATTATCGCATCCACCCATCGCAATGCTACACAGAAGGTTGTCTGACCAGAAGCGCCGATTGCGATAGAGGTATGGACCCAACGGAGTTATTAAAACAATTTAAAATAATATCGCGTCCGGGTATCGGGGAATTGGCTATGTTATGTGCAAATCTGTCGATTGCGATTGTAAGAGCGGACCCAATGCTATATTACGATTTGGCTTAATGTCTTATCGTGTCCATCGGCCATCGGCCATTGGCGACTGCCGATATGTTGCGATCGCTGATAGCGATGAAAGCTGCGGACCCGACAGGCATATAAAACATGGTTCAATGCTTATCGCATCCGTCACAATCGCATATGTTATGAAGCCTTCCCACACCCAAGCACCGATTGCGATGAATGCTACGGACCCGATACAGTTTAGATGCGGGGTTAATATTAATATTGAAGTCCGCCCCTTAGTCTTTTGACTGATTTTTGCTCATATTTCCTATGTAATTGATAACTGACCTGCGTGAGGTTTGGAGACAGAAATGCAGTACAATAACGCTCCCGATAGTTCAAGAGGTTGAACTACGCTGGTTGTGATTGTGATCAGGACGTGGCAGGTCCGTTAAATAATGCCATCCCTTTGTATGCCTCCTATCATGAGAAAACAGGAGCGTTGTGACAGTTTTCTGAATATGTGTCCTTTGCATATGACTTGGACCTGGCCATTGATTCAACGTGTCCTGTGAGCATGAATAGATAAAGGAAACCGAAAGATGGGAAGCTAAAGAAGCAAGCGAGCACAGAGGAAATGACAGTGAGTGCTGAGGAAGTCCAAGAGGTGGTGTAAGAGGAAACGAATGGAAAGAGGCACAGGAATGCATAAAACAGTAAAAACAAAAGACTGTGGTTGCTGTTGTGGTGGTGAAGAACCAGAGTGTGAGGTAGTAAAAGCAGCAGAGGCTGCAGAAGCAGCAGAGGCTGTAGAGGCAGCAGAAGCAGCGGAGGCTATAGAGGCAGCAGAAGCAGCAGAGACAGGAGAGTAGGAGTGAGAGAACCTCAGTTGAATAGAGTCCAGTAGCATACCTACGTATACCAAGGTTAGGTTGGAGCCCAAGAGGTTGGAGCCTCAGAACTGAACAGGATTGAAGTCCTTGGGAGTTGGTGCTCCTAAGTCCAAGATTGGTGTCTTGGCAAAACAGAGTTGGTGCTCTGGAGGTTGGAGCCTCACTGAAGTCCAAGTTGGAGATTGGCAACTGTTCATAATTAGATATACACTTATATTGTATTTATTTCATTGCACTGTTTTGCGTTTTTTAATAAAAGCATTAATTCCAGCTGTTGATTTCTATGGTCTGTGTATACATATACAAATATATATATACTTTTGGCAATCACTAGAACAATTAAAAAGAAAAGTAAGAAACACTAATTCACCCCCCCCCCCTCCAGTATTTCCAACAGTGAAACCATCCTCTATTAAGAAACCAAATCCAGAAAGCCATCTTCTTTGACTCCATTTTCCCAATGGACTAAACTACTCTGTCTTACCTCTCTGTTCTATTGAATCTCGCCACCCAAACTAAAAAAAAACCCTTGAACTTCATAACTAGGCTAATACCTTTAAAAACAAAGCTAAATCATAAGAGAGAGCCCTCTCTGGATATAGATTGGCTAGATTCTGTATCTAAAAGATTGGTTAGTGGTTACCTCGGCCTCCTTCCCCTTTCTTACAACTTTTGGGAAAACTTGAGTGATAACATCAATGGCGACTCCACTGGGGAATTGAATAATTTGTTTGTTACTACTATTTTCTATATAAGCTACAGACGGAGCTTGAAGTTAGCCAGGTAGCCTTTGAAATGCTTTTGCTTTGCAATTGCAGAAGTAAATGAATGCTACTTCAGTCTATCTCTAGTCTAGCTTATAGATTGGACAGTTGGTTTCAAATACTTGATCAGTTCCTCTTTTCAAATAAGTCTTAAGGAAGTTCAAAATTCCCACATCTAAAACTTCTTAGAAGAGACTGTTAAAATTGTATTGTCAAACCCATTTCAAGAAAAAACCCAAAAACACACCCAGAAACCTAGCTTCAGAAAAGATTCATTACACCAGATCGAATCTGGATCCAAATCCCCCACCTGTGTTTGAAAATCCTAATCTAATTCCTAGAATTCTTAGAATACAAGAGAGCCAAGAAAATTCTGCTAGTTCTCGGCCTCTATACAGATCAAGATCCTGTCTTGTGAAGTGGATCTACCTTGAGGATGAGCCTTTTGATGAGTATTTGGAAAGCTCTTCATTTGTGACCTTTTCAGAATCTGGGTTAACCCACACAGTTCAAGATCCAATATTCATTGAAAATTTGCAGATTGAAGTTGTTACTGCACACCTTGACAAACATTTGTAGAACTCCATTAAATCTGAGCTTACCTTTGAAAGAACACCATACCTTTCTGTGATTACTACAGCTTCTCCAAGTTCACCATCAGCCACCCCTTCCACTCCTCCATCTACAACACACATTCCCATTGTTATCCCTACTCCTCCAGTTGTTACATCTATTTCTGCAACCATGGCAAACCGATATACTCCCCTGCACTTACCTGCCAATCCAGGGGCTATGCCCCAAGACTATCAAAGTAAAATCACTTCTTTTGAAGGTACTGGCACTTACACAGCTCAACAACATACCAAGAAAATGACCGACTATTTTGAAATATATGAGGTTGATGCTGATGATGTTAGAATGAAAGTATTTGTGCAAAGTTTAACTAGAGATGTTAGAACCTGGTTTAGAGCCCTCCCTGCAAACAGTATCAATGAACCACAAGCTCTTTATTAGACCTTCTTGAACAGATAGGAAAAGAAGAAAGATCCTCTCCACATTTTGTCAGAATATGAAAACCTAAGAAGAGGCACACAAGAAACTGTCTAAGATTACTGTACCAGATTCAATAATGTCTACAATGCTATTCCTCAAAATCTCAGACCTCCTCCAGATTTGGCCTTGATCAAATTCCCTGATGCATTTGATTCTGATATGGCATACCAACTTAGGGAAAGAGCTCCTCGAAACTTAGAAGAGATGCAAAGTATAGCTGTCAGCGTTGAGGCCAACCTGATATCTAAATGATCTAGAGCCAGAGCTGAAAGGAGGACACCTTTCAAAGAAGAACCTTCTGCCTTTGAACAAAAATTAGATGCTATTATTAAAGGAATGGATAGACTTGGAGATAGAGTAGAAACAATCGAGAGAAAATCCCCTTGGGATGGTCAACCAAGCAATACTGGGAGAAATCCAAATTTCAGGAAGAACCAAAATCCTAACACTCGAAAGATAGGGCCTGACCAAAATATTAGGCCCCCATTTCAAGAAAATTATGCTGAAGCCTCAACTTCTAGTGAACCAACAGAAGACACTCAAATTAATCTGATGGGACTCAACAATGAACAACAAGTTTTCTTGACCCAAGAGGATCAAGAAGCTCACATTCTTAAACAATTCCAAACTCAGTCAGGTGAATCATTTGACTTTAGGGAGGGATATGATACAACCATTTATAAAGTCCACAAACAATACAATCTGAGGAGCAGAAGAATAGATGTCCCTAAAACCAATAAGCAAAAAGATACCAAGCAGCCTAAGAAAGGTAAGATCAATAACCCCCCTGTACATATTCTTTCTAGAACAAGTCCTAACCCTAATAACCCAATTGTTGAAGATATATCAAATAATCAACACCTAACAGACAACCTTCCACTTCTATTCCTTCTAAAGGAAACATAGAAGAGCCTCTAGAACTTGATTTGGAAACAACTTCAGCCCATAATCCCACCCGTGAAGAGGAAAGAAACGCAGAAAATCCATCTATCCGAAATATAAGAACTCAAACCGAAAAACCTTTTAATCTTGAGATAGAAGTATGCAAACTAAAGATAGTTGTTCCATTATCAGAATTAGCTAGGCATGATGTCTACAGAAGTCAAATCAGCAGATCACTCAAAATTTCTGTGAACAAAGATTCAGTAAATGTTTTTGATGACCAGCCTAAATTGATCTTTGGCCCTGGAGTAAATGGAAAAACGGTAGAGGGAGCAGTTCCTCCTTTCTATGTAAGTTTAAACATACATCATAAAATAATTCATAATGCCATGTTTGATTCTAGTGCTTCTCATAACTTAATGCCTAAATCTATAATGGAAAGACTTGACCTTGACGTCACCAGGCCATACAAGGACCTTTTTCTCTTTTGATTCAAGTCAGGTCAGATGTTTAGGTTTAATCAAAGACTTATGTGTATCACTAGTCTAATATCCTTCCAAAACCATCTTAATGGACATAATAGTCGCTGATATTCCACCAAACTATGGCATGTTATTGTCTAGATCTTGGGGTGCAAAGCTTCAAGGATCTCTACAGTTAAACATGTCTTACGCTACTATTTTAGTGTTTGGTCAACCCAAGAGACTATACAGAGAAACCTTAATGAAGTATGTAGTAAGTAGTCAAGAGAAACCTCAAAATTTCCCTATCTGCTCAGTACATTCAGATATGGATTCTTTTATCCTTTACAATGCTAAAATTGATCCCCCACATGAAATAAAAGTTTTAGCAAATGAACCAGAGCAAATTACAAACGAAAGGTCTAGTGTCTGAATCCAAGAAATTTCTGAAAATCATGAAACATCAAATAAACCAGAAGAAACTAAAAAACCAAATCTCCCTATTAAACAGATCCCTGAAACTCTAGATACTAATTGTGAACATGAAATCCTTTGGTACTTGGAATTTGATGGTTTTGTGAACAAATCAGGAGCAGAAGCAGGAGTCTAGGTGCACAATCTTGAAAACAATCATGATGAAGGCCATGCCTACAGATTAAACTTTAGGTGCACTAATAATATGGCTGAATATGAAGCTCCATTGCTAGGTCTTAAACTGGTCAAGAAATTGGGAGCAACTAAATTGTCAGTCCTAGGAGATTCTGATTTAATCATTCAACAGATAAAAGGGAAGTTTGTAACAAATGATCCCAGATTAAGAGAGTATAGAGGAACAGCTATAGAGATCCTCAATACATTTCTAGAAACTCGGCTTGCCAAAATCCGGAGAGATCACAACTTACAAGCTCATAGCTTGGCAATGTTTGCTAGCACCTATAAATTACCATTTGAACCAAATTATCAATTCACAGCTGAGATTAGACACAGGCCATCCATACCTGATAATGTAAAGAACTGGCAAGTGTTTGACAGTGATAATCAAATCAACAATTTTTTAACCCTAGAAGAACAAGTTTTTAGCACTAACATAGATATATATACAGTTAGTGAGTTTGATCAAATAAATCAGATAGAAACAGACATTTCAGTAGAAAATGCAACTCAAATGCTTCATCCAATGAAATTTATCAAAAAGGAAATACAAGATCTTAAAGAAATAGACATTAATGAGATTATTGAAGGAGAATTAGAAGTTATCAATTTGAAAGACAATCATTTGCCTAAAGGATTAACTCCTTTGGAAGATCTCTTTGATTTCAACGGTATTCCAAAGAAACCCAAGATGGAACCTCTAAAAGCAAACATTGAAGACTATAACATAGGAACTGAAGAAAAGCCAAAAATGGTAAAATTATCCAAATCTTTGCCCCCTGATCAAAAACTTAAGTATGTTGAACTAATCAAAGAATTCCAGGATGTTTTTGCCTGGAGCTATGAAGACCTGAAATCTTATGACAACTCTATAATTCAACATACAATACCCCTCAAGGAAAATAAAAAACCATTCAAACAAAATCTCAGAAGAATTAACCCTGTACTGCTTCCTTTAATTGAAAAAGAAATCAAACGAATGCATGATGCAGGGATAATTGCCCCAATCAGATTTTCAGAGTGGGTGTCTAATTTAGTGCCTACCAGGAGGAAAACATGAGAAATCAGATTATGTGTTGACTTAAGAAATGTAAACGAGGTTTCTTTGAAAGACAATTACCCTTTACCTAAGATGGATCATATTTTACAAAGGGTAGTAGGTGCTTCTAGGATTTCACTTTTGGATGGGTTTTCACGTTATAATCAGATTTTGGTTAATCCTAATGACCAGGAAAAGACTACATTTACAACACCACAGGGTACATTCAAATATGTTAAAATTCCATTCAGCCTTAAGAATGTAGGGGCAACCTTTCAACGAGCAATGGACATAGCTTTTGCAAAAGAAATTCATGATTTTCTGGTTATATATATAGATGACCTGACTGTATTTTCCAAATTAGATCAGCAACATTTAGATCATCTCAAACAAGTGTTTTTAAAATGCAGAAAGTATGGTATTTCATTAAATCCTAAAAAGTCTTTGTTTGGTCTAGAAGAAGGCAAACTGTTAGGCCATATTATCTCCAAATATGGCATCAGAATTGATCCTGCTAGAATAGAAGCTATTTTGTGAATACCCCACCCCAGAAATGTCAAAGAACTTCAAGCTTTCCTAGGAAAGATTAACTTTTTAAGAAGATTCATATCTAATTTGGCTGAATTAAGTAGATTGCTAAACAATATGTTAAAAAAGGATTCAAAGGTTAAATGGACAGTAGAAGCCAAACAAGCATTTGAAGAAATTAAAATGGCTTTGACCAGAACACCAGTCCTTACAAGTCCAAAGTTTGATAGAGACTTCATAATTTTTTCATTTGCATTTGAACACACTATAGTAGCTGTTTTACTGCAAAAAGATGATCAAGGATATGAAAAACTCATAGCCTTTTTCAGTAAAGCACTTAGAGATGCACCTCTAAATTACAACATCATGGAAAAACAGGCTTTTGCACTTGTGAAAGCTATTAAAGACTTCAGAGTCTATATATTGAACTCCCATGTAATAGGCTATGTACCAAATGCTGTTGTCAAAGACATCCTGACTCAGGATGGAATTGAAGGCAAACGAGGTAAATGGATAGCTAATATATTGGAGTATGATATTGAAATAAAACCTACAAAGCTTATAAAAGGATAGGGATTGGCTAAACTCATGACTGAAACAAACTTTCAAGCCCTGGATATTAATGAACTGGATAATGAACATGAGATGGCGACTCCACAAATCAGCCAGGCCTTCTTAGAATCACCTTGGTATGTTGATATAACTCATGTATTATTAAACCTGCAGGCTTCTCTAGGGTTATCCAGAACAAAGAAAAGGTTTTTAAAGATGAAAGCTTCAAAATTCTATATTTTAGATAATGCTCTCTTTTGGAAAAATCATGAAGGTATTCTATTGAATTTTTTAATAAAAGAAGAAGCTGACAAGGTTCTCAAAGAATTTCATGCAGGGGACTATGGTGGACACCTTTACTGGAAATCAACTACAGACAAAATCCTAAGGGTTGGATTTTACTGGCCAACCTTGTTCGCTGATGTAAAGAAGTTTGTCACTACTTGCCACAAATGCCAAATTTTTGAAGGCAAAAGGAAACTGTTACCCTTACCCTTGAGACCAATTTCCACTGAAAATCCCTTTCAACAATGGGGTTTGGACTTCATTGGAGAAATCCATCCTCCCTCTTCTGGCCAACATAAATGGATCCTCACTGCCACAGACTATTTCACTAAATGGATAGAAGCCATTCCTTCTAGACAAGCCAATGATACAGTGATTATAGGATTCCTAGAAACCAACATATTGTCTAGATTTGGCTGTTTTGAAAAGATCATAACCGATAATGCTGCTGCCTTCAAGTCCAGGAAAATGATAAATTTCTGTAACAAATACCATATCACTTTAGGCCATTCCACAACCTATTACCCTCAAGGTAATGGTCTAGCTGAGTCTTCCAATAAAATCCTGATTAATATTATTAAGAAATTGTTGGAAGAGAACAAGAAAAACTGGCACAAGAAACTTATAAATGCACTATGGGCAGACAGACTTACTACAAAGAGATCTATTAGAACTAGCCCTTATGAGTTAGTTTATGGCATGGAGGCTATATTTCCTTCATCTTTAGGAGTTCCTGTAATGAAATTACTGCAAGAAGCTCAGGTGGAACCCAATGACATTCAAAGGAGAGTAAATCAGACCATCCATTTGCAGCAGACCAGAGAAGAAGTGCACCAAAGATCCCAAGTGTTACAAGAAAAACTCAAGAAAATATTTGATAAAAGAACCAAAGCAGAAGACTTCTACCTTGGAGACAAAGTTCTAAGGTGGGATTCCAGGAGAGAAGACAAAGGAAAACATGGGAAGTTTGACTTCCTATGGAAAGGGCCATTTATCATCTAGGCATTGCAAGGGAACAATTCTTATTTTCTGAAGATCCTAGATGGTAGAGAAACAGAAGAAGGACCATTGAATGGTTGAATGTTGAAACATTACTTTGATCTAGTTTTTTAATGTATTCTGACTCTAACATGTACATACTATATCCTTAATAATATCACAGTTTGGATTGGATAGTAACTTGCTGAAATTGAAGCCCAAAGAGAAGGCCCTAAGCTTCACAAGCATGCTGTCATACATACAATAAAGCAACCAGCAAAAGGAAATTGTCAGAGCATAGCCTAAGTTATTCAAAAGGCCATCTGACTTGCTGTTCCTGACTTTCCACCAGGAAAAGCCATCCGCAAGTGGAGCCATTGTTATACTCCTATAACAATAGGTGTCATATTTCATGATTAACTTGTTGAGCTCTGTAATATGTTCATTCCTTTCCTGGTTGCAAAAGTTTTCCATATTATCAAAAAATCAAAAAAATCAAAAAATCTAAAAAATGTAAAGAGGGTATGCCCTAAAAGAAAAATCAAAGGGTCAAAAAAAGAATAAAATGGTCAAAAAAAGTGAAAGAAATGAACCCCAAACAAAAATAGACCAGGAAAGTGTGCAATTCCAAAATGCCACTATTTATTTTCTGTAATAAGCATTGTTTGTAGCTTGTTAATTTATTCCACAATTGATGAATGGCCAAACAACTTAATCTTGGCTAGTTCATATTTGAATTTCCTATTTTAGAGATAGAGAATAAAATCTGACCAAATTGTTTAATTTTGGCAGATAACTAGATAGGTAGAAAAGCAAAGGAGCTCAACAATTTAATTTGAGCCCTTGGATGTAATAAGTGTAGACTCAGGTAGGCTTGCTATGAAAAGAAAAAGAAGATTGATAAGGGTTTGCCAGTCTAAGTGCACCCAAATAAAGAAGAAAAAATGCTAGGCCAAAGTAGGTAGGGTAGGTAGATGGTGTTGCAGAATGATACTTGTGATAAATTATGTCTCTAAATGTGTTAATATTTATCTCTATCACAAAGTGCGAGGCGGAGATTATACTTGATGCAGCTCAAGCGAGGCAAGGCTACATAACTAACTCCTCTTCATACTCATTCACTAACTCCCCAAAAGTATTAAGATCTGCTCTTAATATCACTAAAAAACCACTCCTTCCATTTCATAAAGTCGCATAAGTAAAACCCTATTTTACTTAGGAAGATGCACTACCTCACATAAAAACCCCATTCCCACTTCAAAACCTAAGTTTAAATTGTAAATTTAACTTGGCGCTTATTATCATTTCATAATTCGTATTAATTTTTAGCATTTATTATGTAAATCCCATATAAACATAAACCCTTCCCATAATATATAAATATATTAAAAACCCCAGATATTATATATATCCCACCCCGTCGATTACGACCATAGTCGCTGTTTAAAAAGGATTAATAAATTTGTTTGAAATTTATTAAAACCTTCCCCGCCACACAAACAAACTTAATTAACCATCCGGGTTAATTAACAACCCATCCCAACCAATCAAAACAGCCCCAGAACGATTAAAATGTTGTTATATCGTGCCAGGCCCGCACAGTTAAACCCCCGCCATGTTCCTTGCCTGTCCGCCGTCCGATCTCCGTCGCCACATCCAATGGTTGACATCCATATCGTGACCCCCCTCACGACCGCACGTTAACTCGCGATCGCCAGCGGTTTTCTGCCCATACAAAAGCCACATGTCGCCTGTTTAAAGTGCTCGCTCGCCCTCCACTCAATACCACTTGACCCCAAAAGCGGTGCAAGCAAAACCACTTACTGCCTTCTGCTGACATCATCCTCCCACGTCATCCACCCTCTGCTGACGTCATTTTCCCAATTAAATGCAAAAAACCCCGTCAACCTTCATTTTGTTGAAATAAACGGGCAAAACAGGTTTTTCATTGTTATACACTACGCCCCGAGCTCTAATACAAAACAACGACCAAGGCCAAAAGTTCAATTTCAAACTGCCACCCGACCAAGAAACTCCAGCATCACACTCTACAGCCAGCCATTCAACCCGCCATCACATAGTTTCCTCCTCAATTACAGGTACCTTTTCAGCTATCTCAGAGGCTAGAAATTTGTGCACTAATTGCCGAAATCTCCACAGGAAACTAACGCGACCTCCAGAGAAAGATCTAAATGTTATGAAATAGAAGGCGCAGAACAACCTCCAATGTCCCAACAATAGGTATTTATCCATAGCTACGTTGTTACCCTTGGAAAAAGGTAAATTTTAGGCTATTTTACCAGATGGAGCTATTTGCCGGATAAAGGTGAACAGGGTTCAAAACGGGTCGAAGAGTATCAGAGCAGTTGAAGAGTATCAGTAAAGACAGGGCAGCCAGCATAGAGTAACTGAAGAAGACAACTACAAGCCAAATCCTAGGGCCTGCCTCCAGCACATTAAAAAAAAACAGGACCAGCACAACATCAGTTCATCTTTTCCTTATTTTCAAGGCTAGTTGTTTCTATTCCTTCTAAACTATTTTTAGTCATCCTAGATATTATCTCACTCTGTTATGAGATATTTATTTTATAATTTGTTGCATAAATACCCCCCCATTGGAGTATTGGGGTGTGGATACCTAGACTTTTCTATAATATTGATTTCTTGGAATAAAGAGCTATTGGAATCAACTGTTGCATGGCCTACAGGATGAAGAATTGAAGCAGAGGACTTGTCACAGACTTTCTTGAATCAACCACTGAATCAATAAGTCCTTTATATCTTGTGTTTTAAAGTTTTCTTAGTTTATTACATCATCTGTGTTTCACAATTTGAATGATAAAGAAAAGATTTAATTTCAGAATATGCTTGATTGCACTTTGTTTTCAAGTCATTATTGTTCTCTCTGTTTTCTTTCATAATTATGATAAGTAGTGAAATCTTAATTGCTCATGTTTCCTAATTCTTTCATGTAGATTATTAGTTAATGAATACCTAACTGCTCCTTATCAGTAATCATCCAATTTCCCTCTTTAAATAGGTTGAAAGATCCTTAACTGCCCTTCACCCAATTTGAGCCCATTCTTTCTGTTTCAAGTCTTTATTTGTTCCCTGTTTGACTACCTAGCTCTATGAAACCATCTTCTGTTAAGAAACCAAATCCAGAAAGCCATCTTCTTTGACTCCATTTTCCCAATGGACTGAACTACTCTGTCTTACCTCTCTATTCTATTGAATCTCACTACCCAAACTGAAACAAAACCCTTGAACTTCATAACTAGCCTAATACATTTAAAAACAAAACTAAATCATAAAGAGAGAGTCCTCTCTTGATACAGATTAGCTAGATTCTGTATTTAAAATATTGGTTAGTGGTTACCTCGGCCTCCTTCCCCTTTCTTGCAACTTTTGTGAAAACCTGAGTGATAACACTATGCTCACTTCTAAAATTGCGTAGAACTAGAGGGCAACGAGCCTTTCTGTCCAGAATTGCACATAGCAACAAGGCAGCTTGTTGCTCTCCATAAATGCATAGATCAAGCAGACTACCTTACCCTTGAAAATTGCACAGAGCAGCCCAACACTGGGCTTTCTCTTAGAATTTGCACAGATCTAGCTAACAACCTTGGCTTTAGTCCAGAAATTGTGCAGAGCTTGAGGAGTATCTAGAGCCACTCAGCCTAGAAACTACGCAAAAGTCATCGAGATGCTTGTTTCCTATTGCATGTGCTCCCATGTTGACCGATTCCCTCCTGAACTTATCAATCTTTCTTTGCATGCATGGGCAACTTTTTCCTGAAAAAGCAAAAAAAAAAAACAAAAAGCATCCCTAGATTTTAGGGATCCATTTTTAGCAGTTATGGGTTACATGCAAAAGCCGTTTGAGAAACCTCCAACCAAGTGTTGCATTTTCCTAGATTTGTGTCATGCACGTCATAAGCCTCGATATTGTCAAGATTATTTATTCAACACTTCAGAGCTCATTCTTCACTTTGATCTTGAAGCTCTGGCATTCCCCATCGCATCTAGGATCTTTCGACACACTCACCTCAGTTTTTTCTGGGTAGGTCCGCTTTTCATGTCTTTTGCTTCTTTTCTGTCGCTTTTTGTATTTTGGTCTATGTGAGTGCTATTTTTTTGGTTTTGTTGAACGCTTGCTATCATTCTAATGCATGTTATCCTGTAGAAGCATTGTTTCATGTTTTCTATTGCATCTCGTTGTTGTCACATGCATGACACTATGTTTGCACTAACGGTCGCCGTTGTGGTGACTTGCTTCACACACTGAGTTGTCTTCCGATTTTACTGAATCCTACACTCATTGATTTCATGCATGTTCATTCACTCATGTCTACACCCAGTTTCACACATGAATTCAGTCCTCACTATTTTCAGTCGCCCGTCAGCGGGTCTAGGTTGCCTTGGCCCAGACCTTGCCTTGGCCGGCTTCCACTGCACTTTTCTGGGATGGAAGGCCTTTCCTTTTTCCCATAAATTGTGCAAATCTTGTCTCACGCTAGCCTCCCAAGCTTGCTCTATGCAATTCTGAGAGACACTGCCTTAATTGGCCCCTGGATTCGCACAACGCAGTTTTCCTGGGTAACAGTCATGCTGACAGAAACTATGCATTTCTCAATAATAGTCCTCAGCAAGCCAAGATGGACCATGATCTGTGCATTTTTAGCATTCAATCAACTCACTGACAGTCCAGACTGTGTTCTGCACAGTTCTGGCAGTCAGTCTCCCAACCTCCTAGTGAAAATTGCGCAAATCTTCCAGTTAGTCACCCAGGTGTGTTGCATGCCAGTCCTCAAATTTTTTTGGTTTCCAACTGACATTGTGCTTGCCATGAGTGTTTCTCTATCTCCAAGTATGACATGTGTTCATTAGTCTCTCATCAATACAGGTATAATGGCTTCCAAGAAAGCAGGGTCAAGGGACACCATTGAGAGCACAACTGGAGATATGGTTGAGCAAATGTCTATGAACTTGCCCATCTATGAAGACATAAGTTGTTCATAGACAAGGAGATCAAGATTAAATGGAAGAACATCAATGACATCTTTTTAGGCACATTTGAGGAGAATCTGGAGGATTGTAAAGTCTATGTCAACATACACAAGTCTGGCTTGTATTGGATTACATGCACGTATCCCGCGTTTCCATGCGCGGACATGATCCATTAGATTATCTCGCATACTGCGTTGGGTTGTGTTATATTCTTTCCACGTAGTTAACAGGGGATTTTCCCACTTTATGGGGTTTGGAGCAGCACCAAGGAAAATTTTTGGTTTTGGACCCTATGTTAGGTTGGGCAGACCCACCTATGGTTTTGTGCATGATTTTCACACATGTTTTTGGACACGATGCTTTTCAGCCCATGGTTTTGGACACGATGCCTTTTGGTCCATGGTATTGGATGCTTCGGCATGTATAAATATGTATTGTAACATTGAAAGGAACATAATGAAAAATCAAGCTGGTAGTCCCGGTTTTGAGATCCAGGGGACAATGTCTGTGTATATGTGTTTTATGTGTTTTGCTCTCGCATTATTTATTTTCTGTGTTTTTAAATTCGTATGCAGGTAATTTTTGTACGAGCTTAAAACCTACATTTGGTATCAGAGCAGATTTGGCTTCAAGGGGATGCCTTTGTTGCTGAGGGGTTTCGTCCAGGCCTGTGGTAGACCCTATTCAGTGGGAGATCTACGAGATCGATTTTGGTGGTGAAATAAAATGACGAGCAGTGGAAAGATAGAGATCAAGAAATTTAATGGTAAGAGTTTTGAGTTGCGGAAACTCAATATGGAGGATATGTTGGTGGATAAAGATCAGTGGATCGTGGTAGATCCGCGTACTAAACCAATGGGAGTGTCTGATGAAGAATGGAAGAAGTTGTATTGGAAGGCAAAGAGCACAATACGATTGTGTGTCTCAGATTCAGTATTGCTGAATGTATCAGGAGAAGCTACAACAAAGGCTTTGTGGGACAAGTTAGGGACTTTTTACCTATCTAAGTCTTTGGTGAATAAATTGTTCCTGCGGAAAAGGCTGTATAACATGAGGATGAAGGATGGAGACTCGGTGACAGAGCATCTCAATGCATTTAATACTGTGGTAAGTCAGTTAGCATTTGTTGATATTAAAATTTCAGATGAAGATAAGTGCATCAGTTTGTTGTGTTCTCTCCCAGATTCGTGGGATAGTCTGGTTATTGCAATAGGTAGCAATGCAACTGCCTTACAGTTTGATGAAATAGTCTCAACCTTGCTGACGGAGGAGATGAGACGGAAAAATATGGAGAGCCAAAATGTTGATGCCTTGTCTGTACAAGGACGGTCCCAGAATAGAAACAAAAATAAGTCATCGAGTGGGAGATCTAAATCTCCAAGAAAACCTGTAAAGGTGGTGTGCTGGAAATGCGGAAAGGAAGGCCACTTCAAAAGGGACTGTAAATCTAAAGCTCCTGACAAAGGAAAGGGATTTGATGAGGCTCCCTCTGCAGAGGTGAAAACCACCTCAGATGAAGGTGGGGATGTGTACTTGGCTTCTTCAAGTGCACATGTAGATCATGAGGCATGGTTGATTAACTCAAGTGCATCCTTTCACTTCACTCTGCATAGAGAGTGGTTCTGTGAGTATGAGAAATATGATGGTGGTGATAGGAAGGCTAGAATCATTGGTCGTGGAAAAGTAAATTTGAAGCTGCAAGGTGGAAGGGTTAGAACACTTCCGGGTGTTTCGCATATTGCTACATTAGCCAAAAATCTTATTTCTGTTAGTAAGTTGGATGATGTAGGTGTAAAAATAGTGTTCGATAAGGATTCCTGCAAGATGGTTCAGGGAGAATTGGTATTGATGCGGGGAGTTTAGATTGGAACTCTGTACAAGCTACAAGGTAGCACTGTTGTTGATGGGTGCAACAGTTCCATGGTTCCTAAAAGTGGAGCAAAAAATCTAGTGGTATCTGGAGAAAAGACCATGTTGTGGCATCAAAGGCTTGGACATATTGGAGAGAAGGGCCTTCAAATACTTCATGGTAAAGGTATGGTAGAAGGTATGAGTAATAGCTCTCTGGATTTTGATTTCTGTGAAAACTGTGTATACGGGAAGCAGAATCGGGTGAGTTCCCCCTCTGGTGGTAAGAGGGCGAAACATATATTAGAGCTGTGCACAGTGATGTGTTTGGACCTGTGAAGGTTCCATCACTGGGTAAGTCTGTGTACTATGTATCATTTATAGATGACTTCTCAAGGAATACATGGATATATTTCCTTAAGAAGAAATCTGAAGTCTTGGATAGGTTTAAAGAATTTAAGGCTCTAGTGGAAAACCAGACAGAGAGGAAGATAAAGGTGCTGAGGACAAATAACGGTGGAGAGTTTTGCAGTAAGGAATTTGAAGAATTCCGCAAGAAGTGTGGTATAGAACAGTAGAAGACTACTCATATACACCTCAACAAAATGGAGTTGCAGAAAGAATGAACAAGATGTTGATGGAAAGGGCAAGAAGCATGCTCAGTAGTGCTAGGTTGGGACAGGAATTCTGCGCAGAGGCGGTAGATACTGCATGTTACCTGGTCAATAGGTCACCCTCATCAGCGTTGGAGGATAAGACTCCGCAAGAGGTATGGACTGGTAAGAAACCATCGCTTTCACATTTGACGGTATTTGGATGTGATGCATATGTACATGTTCCAAAGGAGAAAAGAACAAAGTTGAATAGTAAATTTGAAAAGTGCATCTTTATTTGGTATAAGGATGGTATAAAGGGTTATAAGCTTTGGAACCAAGTAACAAGGATGGTTATGTACAACCGAGATGTGGTGTTCAGAGGGTGAAAGATGTTATTAAACATGAAGTCCAACCAAAGGAACCTGAGAAGATAGAGTTTGAGCTAAAGGAGGAAGAAACAAACTCTACAGTAGAGGAGGAATCAGAAGATGAAGAGCCATAAACTCCGGCTGTGCGAAGATCAATTCGAGAAAGAAGGCAGCCAGAAAGGTATAGTCCATCTACTTTATGTTCAAATTTTGCTTTATCTGTTACCGATGATGATCCCATAACTGTGAGGGAAGCAGTGGATTCAAAGGATGGAAAACTCTGGAAAGAGGCCATGGTTGATGAAATGGCATCTTTGCACAAAAATGAAGCTTGGGATCTGGTGGAGTTGCTGGCTAGAAGGAAACCCATAGGCAGCAAATTGGTGTTCAAGAAGAAGACAAATGCCGAAGGAAAGGTGGAGAAATACAAGGCTCAGTTGGTAGCAAAAGGTTATTCCCAGGTGCTGGGAATTAATTTTTGTGATATTTTTTCTCCTGTTGCCAAGGTAACTTCTATTAGATTACTTTTATCTATTGCTGTTGATTTTGATTTTCAGGTAGAACAGATGGATGTGAAGACAACATTTCTTCACGAGGATCTGGAAGAGGAAATATACATGAAGCAACCTGAAGGCTTTGCGATGAAGGGTAAGAAAGAACTGGTATACAAGTTAAAGAAGTCTCTGTATGGATTAAAACAGTCACCAAGGATGTGGTATCAGAAATTTGATACATTTATACGGGGACTTGGCTTCACCAGAAGAAAAGCAGATCACTGTGTGTATTTTAAATTAATTGGTGGCCATGTTATTTATCTGGTCTTGTATGTGGATGATATGTTGCTAGTTGGAAATGACAAAGAAATTATTCAGCATTTGAAGACCCAATTGTCCTCCAAATTTGACATGCAAGATCTTGGTGCTGCAAACTATATTTTGGGAATGGAAATTAAAAGAGATCGGGCAAACAGGAAGCTCTGGTTAAACCAGAGGAAGTATGTTGAGACAATACTGCAAAGGTTTAATATGCAGGATAGTAAACCAGTGAAGGTTCCTATTCTTGTAGGTGTGAGGTTATCTGCTGAACAGTGTCCCAAGACACAAGAAGAGGAAGCAGACATGTCTCGTGTTCCATATGCAAGTGCAGTTAGTAGCCTAATGTATGCAATGGTCTGTACTAGACCAGACATTGCACATACAGGGGGAGTATTGAGCAGGTTTATGTCAAAACTAGGAAAGGAGATTGGACAGCAGTGAAGTAGGTTTTCAGGTATTTGCGTGGCACTAGTGATTATGGTTTGTGCTACCAAGGATGACTAGGATTGGATAGAGTGTTGGATACTCATGGCTTTGTTGATGCAGACTGGGTTGGATATCTGGATCAGAGAAGATCTACAAGTGGGTATGTGTTTAACCTATTTGGAGGTGCAGTCAATTGGATGAATAAGAAACAATCTGTAGTTGCACTATCAACTACAGAGGCAAAATACATGGCAGCCGCTCATGCAAGCAAGGAATCAGTTTGGTTGTAGAGATTGTGTTCAAGTATGGGGTTAGTACAGGAAGCTATAAGGATAGATTGTGACAGCCAAAGTGTAATTTTCTTGGCAAAGAACCCTACATATCATTCAAAGACAAAGCACACTGATCTTCAGTATCACTTTGTGAGGGATATGATAGAAGACAAAAAGGTGTTGCTAGTAAAGGTGGACACTTTGAAGAATACTGCGAATGCATTAACAAAATCTGTGAGCTCTGAGAAGTTCTCTTGGTGTAGAGAGACAATGGGCATTTCAGGGCTAAGAAAATGACTAAGCTCTCTTGTGGACCCCTGTGGAAAGAAAACAACAAGTGGGAGAATGTTGGGTTGTGTTATGCGTAGTTAACAGGGGGTTTTCCCACTTTATGGGGTGTGGGGTAGCACCCTAGAAAATTTTTGGTTTTGGACCCTATGTTAGGTTGGGTGGACCCACCTATGGTTTTTTGCATGATTTTCGTAGATGTTTTTGGATGCGATGGTTTTCAGTCCATGGTTTTGGATGCGATGGTTTTCGGTCCATGGTATTGGATGCTTCAGCATGTATAAATATGTATTGTAACATTGAAAGGAACATAATGAAAAATCAAGCTGGTAGTCTCGGTTTTTGGATCTAGGGGAAAATCTCTGTGTATATGTGTTTTATGTGTTCTTCTCTTGAATTATTTATTTTCTGTGTTTTAGAATTCGTATGCAGGTAATTTTTGTATGGGGTTAAAACCTACACACTGATCTAGAGACAATGGTGTTGAATAGTGTCAATGGAACAAAACTTGCTACCTTTAGAGAAAAGGACTTTCAGGCAATGTATCACTTGCGCATCTAGTGATCAAAATGGATGCACCCTTCACTAGGCCCAACAATAGTGAAAACTCAAGAGACAACTTGAAGAGCTGGGTGAAAGATCCATGTAAGTTCAGGACAACACCCAACCAAGTTTACAAGACAAGGATAATGAGGAAGGCTTATCAACTCTTGGTCACCTTCGAATGCTACTTATATGACCAAGAGTGTAAAGAAACACTCTAGTATATTTGGGTGATTGTGTTGTCTCAGCTAGCAAATGAAGGAAGACCTTTCAATTGGTCTGACATGTTGGATCTCTAGCTGAAGGGACAACTAACAGAAGCCCAACATCTACCCAAGAGTCACTAAGCAAAGTTTTTCATGTTTTCTTACATACTTGATGCAATCCATGCCCATCAGTAGTTTGACGGCTTGGGTTTGGCATGGCCACCTTCAGAAACCTTTGTGCACACCTATTCCAAGTTTTTATCCAAGTACAACTTACATGGAGTTATAATACAACTATCAGACGAATTCGTCATCCCGATGTAGAGGATGATCTTTGAGCAGGATCCACTTTCCATGTCATAGGTAGAAATGGAGGCATTGGTAAACATAGCAGATTAGTATGCCTCACCCCTTGGCACCTTCATCCAGATGTACAATGAAAATAAGGCTCTGCATGTTTTATCGAATTTTGTCATGGATAAGTTAGACATGCAAGAGGCTGCATATCACATCTCGACAGGGTTGTCAGCAAGACTGAACAAGAAGAAAAAGATGCCTTGGCCCGCTCTTCCTTTGCAGATTGGGTTGTATGAGATCCAGAATCTTAAGGATGCTGAGGTAGAAAGAGAGGAATTCAAGAGATTCACCTTCAACACTAGAAATTTCAATCCATATGATCCACATTGCTTAGTAGAAGACCATTGTATGAGAGTGTATCATCCTTGGATCCATGGGGCATGTCATTGGCTTGAGAAACACCCATGGATATATTTCTATAACTTATCAAGGCTTAATGAAATGATCATATTGGTTGTAGAGTGGTTAGAAGCATAGAAGTTAGGAACATCTTAGAGAGCAACAACATTAGCAATAGTAGAGAGCAACAGACCTGCACTTGACAAAGGCAAGAGGAAGGTTGCCGAGAGAGCAGAGTCAAAGCAAAGCTACAAGTTCAAAGCAGATCCACTTTTGTTAAGAAAATCTTTGGAGATTGAGGAAAATAGGCGACAACACGACAAAAGGATTGCGCAAAGACAAAGGGAGAAGTAGAAGCTAGAGGAGGAAGAAAAGGAGTTGTAGGAGTTGAAGAAACAACTAAGGGTAGAACAAGAGATGAGAAGAAGAGAGATGGAAGCACAACAGGAACAAGAATAGAAGGAGCCGCAACATGCACATATTAATGAAATTGTGCCCATACAAGTTATTGGTTCATCAAACCAACTATCAGACAACAAACAGGGTGAGTAGTTGCAGGATTAGGACTTCGCTCAAGAGATTGAACAGATGTTGGAACAGATGGACACAAATGTGGTTTAGCCCAAGCTGTAGGAATTTACAGGGTAAGTTCCCTAGACAAAACACCAAAGGACACCGCTCACAAACAGATCACAGATCAATACACCCATGTTTTTGACATGGTTAAAACCCTCAAAGAGGGAAATAGTCCACGGCCTGAGCCAACGTGGCCACTTCAGGCAATTTATTAATAAAAGAATGAAAATTTTCTTAAGCTTCTCTCATGAACCGTTAACCTATAAATGACCCTCCATGCTCTTTAAATAAAGATCATGGACCAATCGGGTGTTAAGCCATGGATCAAGTGTCGGTAATACCGAGGAGAGAATGAACCGTCGGATCACTACATATCGTGACCGTCGGATTGTAAGTTACAAAATGTACATAGTAAAGAAACACACTTTACCTAACTCTATACTAGACCAAGTTATACTTAACTATTTCCTATGTGTCAGAATATCCTAACATCCCCCCTTAAGAACAAATTGGGATAGGATTGAAGGATTTACAAATATGACACAATAGGAGAAGGAAGGAGGAACTAGAGCCTATCCCCCCTTAGTGACAACTTCTTGAACTCCAACCATAAATCGAAGTTTAGTAAACTTCGCCTCTGTGAGAGCCTTTGTAAAGATGTCTGCAACTTGATCATCTGCTGAACAATATTGCACTTCAAGAACATGGTCGTGAATGAGCTTTCTGATGAAGTGTATGTGCAGTTCAATGTGTTTGCTGCGCTGATGTTGGACTGGATCTTTGCATAGTTGAATGGCACTTTGATTATCACACCAAAGTGTAGTCAGATGTTGCTGTTGAAAGCCAAACTCTGACAGGATCTGACGAAGCCACAAGGCTTCCTTACTATCTTCTACGGCACCACGATACTCTGCTTCTGCTGAAGAAAGAGAAATGGCACCTTGTTTCTTGCAAGCCCATGTAATAGGTCCTGAACCAAGAGTGAACATATAACCTGCAGTAGACTTCTGATCATCAGGGTCACCAGCCCAATTGGAATCAGTGAAACCAACCAATAGAGGAGCTGCTTCGGCACTATAATGAATCCCAAACTGAACTATACCTTGAACATAACGAAGTATTCTTTTAGCTGCTTTCCAATGACTTTCATGTGGGTTTTTCATAAACCGAGCAACAAGGCCAACGGCAAAGGAAAGGTCAGGACGAGTATGGGTTAGATACACAAGTCTTCCTACAAGTTGACGGTATAAGGTAACATCAACTTCAGGAGAAGTACAAGTGACTGAAAGTTTGACTCCAGACTGAAAGGGAGAAGGGGCTGGCTTACAATCTTCCATGTGAAAATGGCGTAGAATATCACAGGCATACTTGGACTGGGAAAGGGAAATACCTTCCTTGGATTGCAAGACTTGAGACCAAGAAAATAATGTAAGTGTCCTAAGTCTGTCATTTCAAACTTCCTTTTAAGGCTAGACTTCCACATGGTTTAATAAGGTTGGGATGACTACCAGTCAGGATAAGATCATCAACATAAAGAACAAGAATGATAAGAGACTTGCCACTTTCTTGGTGGTAGACAGTATTGTCAGAA